>OX451741.1:623673543-624873543 GCA_948472305.1 Vicia faba
TTACAATCCACTTGTTGCCTTCAAAAATGGGCCATGGTTGCATGTTGAGTACTTTGGCAAAACAAAAACAAACAAAAAGATCATAGTCCCTCGATGACGCTATCTGAGTTGCCTAAACAAAATGATCAAGTCCCTCAAGAAAATTGCCAAAGATACTCAACACTATTGCTATCATGGTCTATACGATGACCCGCGACTGTCCCGTTAACATCCTAACACAAGGTTGTTCACCAAATACAATGGTGAAGCAACACTATTAAAAGGGTTGAAAACATAAGAAAGATCTTTGAGTAAAATAGGGTAGATAGCTCTTAGTTACTTGATCAAAGCTTGCAAAAACATCCTCGCTACTTTTCAAAAAAACACACTTCACAACATAATTTCAAAAACCTACTTTCAAACATTGAAAACTTTTCAAAAGACAAAAACACCTTTGTATACATTCAAACAAGAATCATTACAAAGGTTGCCACAACGATGACCTCTTTTTAAAACATTTTCCAAAGTCACACACAAAGCACCATTTCAAACAATTGAAAAGCACCATTTCAAACAATAGAAATGCAAAGCAAGTGATCTAAGCAAGTAACTAAGAGCCCATGGATAACCATGGATATAAAGGCTGCTTATACCTTCCCTTTCTATAATCTACTCCCCGAACCCAAGAAAACATCTCAAAGGTCTTTCCTGTGCTTTTTGACCTTTCCTTAGGATAAAATAAAAAGTCGGTGGCGACTCTTGCTAAACTGAAACATTTGCGAACACAAACGCAAAATCTCAAGTCAGTTCTCCCACTGTATCACAGCTGGTATTTTGTATCTTTTCGTTGTTTGATGATGATATTATTTCTGAAAACCCTTGAATATTTGTTTCACTTCTGGACTTCTTCCTCTTCTTTGAGTGTTGGCTTTTGATGATGAACTTTGTTTATTCTGAAAAAAAGCTAGTTGTTGTTTACTGATTGTTGATGATGAAGCTTATGTTCTGAGACTTTTTTTTTGATGTGTTTTTGTTGGCTTGAGTTGATGATGATTGATATATTCTGAAACCTATATCGTTTTGCTTCTAGATTTTTCCTCTTTCTTCTGGGTTCAATGATGAGGATATTTTGAGATTGGCTGTTGTTGTTGCTTTGATGTTTGGATTTTGGATAGCAGGCTGATGAGTTTTGGACTGTGTGTTTTCAGTTTTGACAAGTTTGAATGGTTTTGCAGACTTGTAGTGTTGATTTGCAAGTTTTAGGTTTGTAAGTTTTACTTGCAGGTGGTTGAGTTTGGAAGCAGTTTTGCAGGTTAGAATAGGTTTGAATGGTTTGGATTTGTTTGTTGAATTTTGCTTGATACAGTTTAACAGGTTTTAGGCTTTGAAAGCAAGCTTGAAGGCTTGTGAGTTCAGGCCTGTAGGTTATGCAGTTTAAAACAGGTTTGTGTTTTTGGTGAGCAGGCTTGAAGGCTTTAGGCAGACTTCAGGTTTCAGTGTTTGTAAGGTTTTAGCAGGTTGGTGTTTTTGAAAAGGGCAGGCTTGCTGCTGGCTTTGGAAGGCAGGCTTGTTGTTGGCCTTGGAAGGTAGGCTTGCATGATTAGTTAGCTTGCTTCTGGCATTGTGAGTTTTTGTTTTTGAAACTGGCCTGTAAGTTATGCAGGTTTGTAAATTGTTGTTCTTTTGGTTTAAGCAGGTTGGTGTTTGGAGGCAGTTTTGCTTCTTTTATAACTTGCAGTGTTTTTAGGCAAGTTTTAAATTGAGTTGCAGTTTTTGTGGCTCCCCCTCCCTCCTGAACTGTTAGAATGTTATATTTATTTTCTTTCTCATTGCTTTGTACAGCCTGCCAAACTGCAAAACTTTCTTCTGGTTCTCTCTTTCTCTCTCCATAAAAGCATTTTAAATTGCTTATTATCTTCTTTTTCTGAAAAGCTTTGTTGGCTAGAATGTGATGATAAGTTTGACAAGTCTTCTTACTTGTATCTTGGTTTATCTCCACATTCTGTACTTTCTTCCAGATTTCCTGCATTTATGCTTTCTTTGACAACTTTGTGTACTTTGACAGCTTTGCAACTTGGTTTGATATTTTTGCAACTTAGTTTGCTTTTGGTTGACTAATGCAGTTTGGGAATCCAGTTTGCTTTGCCTTGCTGCCTTATATCTTTGCATTTAATTGTATGCTTGCAAATTAATTTTACTTTCCTCTTTGTGAACCAAGAAGAGAAATCTTCTTGTGATTTGCAAAGAGGACAAGTAAAATATGATGAACCCAATAACAATATGATTCCGGCCAACAAGCTTTAATGATGACTTTATATTTATCTGCTTGAAAATGTTTTTTCAGTTTAACTGCACTGATTTCTTTTTTCTTCTGTCCTTTGCAGGTAAGTACCAGTTGAATAATGGAGGATGCAGTAAAAGTAGACGATTTCAAGAGAATTAGGCTTTAGATTTATTTTCTTTTCATTTATTGTAATAAATATTATTGTAAACACTGTAAATTATAAACTTACAATATTCGAATAAAATTTGTAACAATATTTGAAATAAATAAATAAAAAGTCTTTATCAAATAAGAGTTTTCTACTGTCAAATATTCCAATCTTTCCTTGTATTGTCTATTTAATTAATTAAGTCTCTTAAATTAAAATAACTGGAAATGTATTCCAATGACTTTAATCCAGATGAAATAAATAATCAACAAACTTTGCGGTCTCGCAATCTCGCATTAATCACAATATACCTGGCGTTCCAATTAATCATATGCTTTGTACAGTTAAACAAACAAGCATTCCACAAACCTCTCACTCCACTGATCAAACCAATGCTTCAAAGTTTCAATCAAAATCCTCAGTTTCTATCCCAGATATTTAGGTTTTGGGAAGCAATCGGTAATCTGGAACAAGCGTAAAAATAATGTAACAGTCAATTGAATTATTGTGGATTCAATTTCTTCTGAGAAATACGAGTGAAAAACCCTAATTCCAGATTTGTCGTCAAAGAAAAGTCTGCTTGATCAATTCCTGAGCCAATCTCAACAAAATCAATGGAAACCCTAATTCTGGATTGACTGATAAAGAAAAGTCTGTTTGACCGATTCTTGAGCCAATCTTGAAAGATCAGGGAAAACCCTGAAGTTGTGATTTCTTGTGAAAAAGGGGAGGGCAAATTTTGGGGTACAACAATTGGCATACAACCCAAACTTCTGAACTTTTTCCAAACAGGAATAAACCTCTTCCCCCAGAGTCTTGAACTTACCCTCCAGAAGGATAGCTTACTCTCCAGCAGTATAACTATTCCCTACAAAGTTTTTACTCCCCAACAAAATGAAGATTCTCATTCTTAACTCCCCAGTTCGAAGTCCCCACAGAGTTCTTCATCCCCTAGTAGATTGAAGATTCTCATTCTTTATTCCCCAGTGAAGTTTTCAGAGTCTTCATTACTCTCCCAGCATGAATTTGTCAGAATTTTTAATCCCCTGCAGATCGAAGATTCCCATTCTCACTTCTCCAGTGGAACCCCAAGGGTTCATTTTCCCCAGGAGATCGAAGATTTTCATTCTCAGTTCCCTGCAGAAGCCATCAGAGTTTTCCTTATTCTCCAGCAGATCAAGGTTTTTCTTTTGTCTAATCCCCAGTAAAGATCGTCAGAGTTTTCCTTATTCCCCAGCCGAGTAAGGATTCCCATTGTGTAATCTCCAGCCATAGTCATCAAAGTTCTCTGGATTCCCCAAGCAGGTTTCTCAAGCAGACTTGAAGGATCCCTATATCCCCAAGCAGTCATAAAAGGATTATCACATCCCCACTGAAGTTGTCAAAGTTCTTGTTAATCCCTACAAGTCGCCAAGGATTTTCTATCCCCAACAGTGGTCCAAGGATTTGTCATCCTCAACAATCAAAGATTTTGAACCTCCAGCAGAGGTCAAGGATTTATTTTCCCCGGCAGCAGTCAAAGATTTCATTATCTCCAACTATCAAGGATTTATTTTCCTCAGCAAGACAGCTAACCAGCTTACATGCACATACATTACATTCATGTATCATAAACATTGATAAAACACATATATTGCATCATACATTTCATGCAACATAACTTTGTGTTTCATCTAACCTTTTACCCTTTTCAGGATAAGATTAACAAGCTACCGATATACAATCAGAAAACAACTTAGAGATACTCCAGACACGGATGTTATTCTATTGCTTATTCAGATTCAAAGCTCAGAAAACAGCTTAGAGATGCTCCAGACACATATGTTATTTTATTGCTTATTCAGATTCAAAGCTCAAAAAACAGCTTAGAGATGCTCCAGACACATATGCTATTCTATTTCTTATTCAGATTCAAAGCTTAGAAAACAACTTAGAGATGCTCCAGACACGGATGCTATTCTATTTGCTTATTCAGTTTCAAAGATCAGAAAACAGCTTAGAGATGCTCCAGACATGGATGCTATTCTATTGCTTATTCATATTCTCAACTTCATATACAGTCCAGATACGCTCCAGACACGGTAGCCATGCTGTCACTTATTCTAACCTTTTTCCCCAGCTCAGAGATGCTCCAGACACGGACGCCAATCCCATGCTCATACGGATTCAGTCTCCAGGTACAATTCAGATACGTTCCAGATACAGATACCATTCTAATACTCATTCTTCTGACTTACAACATTCAATTCAACAAACATTCTCGGATGGCATATTTCAGCCCATCTCCAACAAGATTCTACCATCTCCAAATGGAATCTTTAAGCCCATTCCCTCAACTACATTTTGACAAGTGCAAATTTACGGGCACTCTAGTGTCCAATCATCTTTTATCTTCGAGTCACGAAAGGCAAACTCGCCAATCTAACTCTTCAAGTTCAAGAAGATTGAACAGGGGAAGCTGTTGTATCCCAAAATTTTCCCTCTCATTTTATCAAGATTTCCCCTTACAAAACTCTTTGGACTCCAGACAGGATTAGGGTTTACTCTGCTCAAGACATCTCCTTGCACTGATGACCTGAAATTAGGGTTTGAGTTTGCACAGAGATTTTTGGACTTCCAATGTTCAATATGACTTTCATACTTCATGTTGGACTCATAAGATTGCTCATACCAAATTTCAAGCTTTGAATCAAATTTTTGCCCAGTCAATTGGACAGTTGACCTAAAAATTAGCTATATTGGGGAAAAACTCAACTATGGCCAATTTACAGTCAAACCTCATAATTTTTGATCCATATCAACATTATAGGCTCATATGAACCATTTGATCAAGTTTGGACCACAACTCCTCAAGAAATTTGATCAGATCATCAAAAGGGCAAAATGGTCATTTTTAGGGTTTTGACTGTAGAAGGGCAATTTCTAATTTTTCACCTAGCCAATGGCAAATTGGGTTCAAGAATGGATTCAAGGACTCAATGAAATCATCTTGACCTAATCACAAGGTTCAAAAGATCTCAAATGCATTGGATTGACAGATGAATTTTCCAGTCAACTAATCAAAAATCAATTGTACACTGAAAAGTCAAACTTTGACTTTTTGGTCAAAATCAAGTGGCAAGGGTCGTTTTTCATCAAGATGTGTCAAAACATGAAACTTGTTCACCAAGAAACTCAAATTTCAAAATTAGGGTTTAAGATTGAAAATTTTCATAACTTAGAAATATTCTAAGTTATGAAAATATCTTATTTTTTCCCAACTTTGTCCAACTTTTTCACCATGATGCAATTGGATTCAAAGAAAACTTCCAACATGAAATTTGTATTCCTACACAAAATCTACAACTTTGATTCACAAAGTTTTCCCAAAATATGCTTGGATCTCAAGTTATGATATTGTGAATAGAGGTCCAAAAACTTTCTAACTTAGTGAAATTTTGCCCTAGTTTAGGCAGGATTTTGACCTATCTTCAAGGCAATTTTTCACATAGTTCCAGGTGGAATATCAAAATTCATTTCAAATATGGATTGTAGAGCATGTTACAAGCTTTCCAAAATGTCCAAGAACTCTCCAAAATAATTTATGGTTAGGGAGAATCGAAGAAAAGAAAATGGCCATTTCTCACTTTTGTCCATGGCATTTTTCATGTTGCTACAAGTTGCAAATTCTGTCCAACCATGCTTGTACTTGGTTTACAGGTCCTTAAACTCTTCCACACTCAAAAATTGAATGCAAACACGATGGATTAAGACTTTGTTCTGAGCTTTAGAATATTACACATTGAATTAATCGATTTTTGGCAAAAAGTTAACAATGCCAGTTACATAAAGCACAACTTTTGCAAATTTGTTTCTCTTGAGCATTGCACCAAGCCTTTTGCTGAAAACAAAGCCCCCTAATATCAGGAAAAGTTCACCAACTTTGTGCAGCTAGGATACAGGCCTGTACAACCTTGCCTTTGTCACTTCCCACTTTTACTTCAAAAACAAGTCAACTTGCAAAATCACCACAACTCTTGTATCTGTTATAACCAAGCTTGGTAAACATTTCAAACAAGTTTTGCACATTGCCTACGGTCAAAAATACGAGCTCACCACCTCTCAAACACCCTCTAACACCAAAACACCAAGTTCTTGCAAAACAGGGCAAGTTCTGCAGTTTCACTTCCAAATCCAAATCTACTCGTGCGTTTTGCTTGAAACAAGTTCCAACACACTCCATACAACATACCTAAGTTATCCCAACCATTCCCAAGTCACTGTAACTCCATTTACACACTTCACCATTTTTGTTTTGAAGCTTTGCAGGTTGAGTTCTACAAGCATACTCAAGCAAGTTCAAAGCAAGCTAAGCATTGGGAAAGCTCAAAGGAACTTCAAGCAAGCTCACAAGTATCTCAAGCCTCACTCACAACCCCTTTCCATACTCGAGTTTGACTGAAACAGGTAAAGTTCAAACTTTTATCTCCTTATTTAGGAATCATTAGTCTTAGGTTTGTGAAGAAAAAATGTAGTCCTCATATCCCTTGAGCTTTACATATGCATAGAATTCATTTATGTTAAATGAGCTAGGAGTATTTGATGTTTGAACTTTCTGAAAAAACTAGGTTAGGAATTAGGGCCAGAGAAATTCTCTCTGGTCTTTGAGAGTTAGATTAAGTTTTTTACATGGTTAGAATCGTGTGATTGAGAGCTATAACTTTCATGTTGCAAGTTTTTGTTTTTAAGCACAAATGTAGGAGATAGAGATTTGAACTATGGCGCGCGTGTTTCAGTCTCAAGGACAGGGATGAAGCTGGACTTTGGGTTGGGCTTGGTTTGGCTTGCTATTTGCACCCCTTAGCTTGCTGTTTACACCCGCTTGGCCCATTTCATTATATTTTTAATATTTTTCATTTCTTTTTTTATTTTCTGACTTTTATTTATTTTCTCCAAATAAAAAATTACCAAAAAATATTTTCTTAAATTTTCACATTTTATTTTATTATTTTTTTTATTATTTTGGCATAAGAATAGTTAAAAAAATAATATATACTTTTATTTTCTTAAATAAGTTTGTAAATAAAATTAAAAATACTTACATATTTTTTATTTTATTATTTATACATATAAAATAATATTTTCTCACATATTTTATTTTTTAATATTTTTGTGAATATTTTTATTTATTTTCCTTGTACATAAATAAATAATATAATATATATATTTTCTTAAAACAAAACTAGGGTTTCCACCCTTTCCAAAAAATAACCATTAATATTTTAATATTTTTAGGACATTAAATAATTTATTTTACATACATAAAATAAATACAAAAACATTTTTGCATATTTATGTTTAATTGCTTATTTGTCAATTTATTATTTGTACAATAAATTCAATTTGGTTGTAATAGTTTTTAGGGCTTTATTTCTTGCAAATATCCCCCTATTCAAACTTGTATCCCCCTCCCCATATCAATGTTGTAATAGTTGTAGATTTACTTTTACGCATTTTATTGCTTTCAAATATGCCATGATAGAAAGATTAGGGTTTGTATGCAAGACCAAAATCAAAACAAATAGCTTGACTAACACAAGAAAAAATGCATGAAAATGACAACACAATGAACACAAGCACCCCTAGGGTTTCATCCACTTGTTGCCTTAAAAAGGGCCATGGTATGCATGCTAGGTATCTTGGCAAAACAAAAACAAAACAAAAATATCATAGTCCCTCGATGACGCTATCTTGGTTTCCTATACAAAAATGATCTAGTCCCACAAAAACTTGTTAAGATACTTAGCATTATTGTTATCATGGCCATTCGATGACCCACACCTGTCCCGTTTAACATCCAAACACAAGGTTGTTTACCAAATGCAATGGTAAAACAATAATGTCAAAGGGTTAAAAATGTGTAGGAAAGACTTTTGAGTAGGTAGGTAGATGCTCCCAGTTACTTGATCAAACTTGCAAACATCCTTGCTATTTTCAAAAACACACAACACAATTTCAAAACATTTTCCCAAAATAAACTTTCAAACATTGAAACATTTTTTAAAAGACAAACACCTTTGTATACATTCAAACAAGAATTATTATAAAGGTTGCCTTGACAAAGGCCTCTTTTCAAAATATTTTCAAAACCATACACAAAAGCACCATTTCAAACAATTGAAAAAGCAAAGCAAGTGATCTAAAACAAGTAACTAAGAGCCCAAGGAAAACCATGGATGAAAAGGGTGCTAGCACCTTCCCTTTTCATAATTTACCCCCCGAACCCAAGAAAACATCTCAAAGGTCTTTCCTGTGCTTTTTGACCTTTCCTTTGGATAAATAAAAAGTCGGTGGAGACTCTTGCTAAACCGAAACATTTGCGAACATAAATGCAAAACCTCAAGTCAATTCTCCCACCGCATCACACCCTCCAACATTTATTCTGATTCTTTCCAGTTAAAGAATGTTCAAGACCTATGCCGGTTCAGTTTAGATCTTTCAATGGTTTATCCTGATGCTTTCCCAGTAGACGTTTTCCGTAGTTCAGTTTTAAATCGACCAAAGATTTATTCTGATTCTTTTCAGTTAAAGATTATTCAAGACTTCTGCTAGGTTCAGTTTTAAATCGACCAAAGACTTATTCTTATTCTTTTCCCAGTTAAAGTCAAGCTTAGACTTAGTCTAATCTCTGTCAACAATCACCTTTGGATGGAATCTATAAGGCCATCTCCGCCAGCTCTCCATTATTTCTCCAAATGGCATCTTTAAGCCCATTCCTCACACCCCAACCACAATATCAAGTGCAAATTTCTGGGCACTCTAGTGTTCAATCATCTTCCACCTTCAGGTCATGAATGGCAGATTCGCCAATCTAACTCTTAAAGTTTAAGAAGATTGAACAGGGGCAGCTGTTGTACACCAAAATTTGCTCTCTCATTCCTCAAGATAATTCTCACAAAGGACTCCCAAAATCCAAGCTTACACAAATATATTTGAATTTTTCAGCATTAAGAGTAAGGAAGAAATTGCTAAAAAAGGACAAAACAAATGAGAATGCTCTTTTTGACAAAATTAAAGGAAAAGCAAGTTCTTTTAGATTTGGGCATCCTTCAATTGGACACTTTGGTATTGGTTGCGTCTTTCGTTTGGGCGCTGGATTCCTTTAGGGAAAGTTCATTTCATGCTTCGATTGAGGCATTGGACTCGTTTGGCTAAGATCATTTCATTTTAGCACTAGACTTCGCTTGATTGTTTGTATAAATCCTTCATTTGGCTACACAACATATTCCCTGCGTGTTAGCCAAGACATACAAGGTAGAATTTCCTACCATAATAATAGGCACAAGGACAAAGTCCCCTTTGAAGCAATTTGTTACAAGCTTCGACAAGGAAACACTTCCCATCAAACAACTTTAATTCACAAGACAAAAAGCCTCCTGATGATGTCCTTCGATTCAAGAGGCCAAAGCCTCCCTTCTGCCCTCTTTCGATCACACATTTTTCCCCCGGCAGGCCTCCTTCGTTCGGGGCAATGGCTTTCCCAGTATTGCAAGCTTTGATTGAGCCTTTCATCCCTTTGATGCATCCTTCGTTTGGGGGTGTGATTCCTTCAACACAAGTCTTTAGTCATGCCTTTCGTTTGGGCATATGGCTCCCCCTTTGCAAGCTTTCGTTTGAACATATTTGCATAAGGTCACAAGGCAAGAACCTCCTGTATACCCTCTTTCGTTAGGCCATATGGCCCTTTTGCAGGTAAATTCGAATGGGCAGGATCTCCTGTGGAAATGGCCTGATTCAAACACACAAACTATGCACTATGCCATTGCCTCAGGCGAAGGAAGCACCATGGTGGTGCATACGAAGGGCTTGCCAGGCATGTATGGATGTTCCCAATCGAATTCCATATTTTACTGACCCATCCCAAAAGCATGCATTTAGACCATTCGAAGGAACCCATGAAGGGCCTGGTCGAAAGGCACTAATTTTCCCCCTTCAAAGGATATCCACATAAGCCATTCGAATGACACTTCAATTTGAAAAAAGAGATGTTTGTTGAAGATCCTGGTCGAAAGGCAAGGCTAGGGGGTCAAGACAAAAGTTTGAGATGCCAAAGGTACTTGTTGACCAAGTCCCATGCGCTGCCAGGGTCATGCCTGATACACTGGCCATAAAACTCAAAAATTGCTGCACAGTAGTCCTGCAATGTTGCCTTATTCCTTGCACCAAAATGGTAATAAAACATTGTCCCTCGAAAGCTACAAATACATCATACCCTTTTTGTTTTAACCTTTTGTTTTCCCTCCCAAAGCATCAGCCCAAGCCATCTATAAATAAGAGGCATCACCATACATGTTAAGAGCGCCTGAAGGATTGCAAGAAAACACTTGTGAAAATTCTCAAAAATCCTCAAACACTCTCAAACATTCTTTTTCAAACATTTCTATACACTAAGGAAAAAACTTCGATTCAACCCCCAAGTGACCATCAAACTACCCTTCGACCAACTCCCTTAGCTACCATACAGTAGGCCTTTGAGTTACCCCATCACTTGTTATAAAAAAGCCTTCGAGTCCACTCACACAACCTCTTTCGACCCAGTCACTGCTTTTACAAAGTAGCAACTGGACTAGCCTCAGGAAGGTCCCAACGAACTCCCATTTTCTATCAAAGAAAGAACTTACATCTCCCTTCCATTTAAGGACTTCAAGAGGTAAGTTTTCTTTCAAACTTGAGCCTATTTTATTTTAATATCATGTGCATATGGCAATAAAGAAAAATGTAGACATTTCTAGACCATGTTTTAGCTTTCGATTCTGACTGCCTATATGTTGAAAACTCAACCTTAGTTTATTTATGCTTTGGACATTGAGACCCGTTAGTTTTCATGCTAACCCCTAGACTGTAGTTATGTTTGGATATTGCATTTTTAGACTTTAAGACAGGTCTGTTATACCCTTTGATTAGATAGCTGCACAAGCCTTTCGAATCATAATCTGAGGGCCCAATATGCTTACAAAGAGTCAGTAAGGAGCTTGTGGCAAAGCATGAGTGTTGCTGTCTCTAGGCCTCAAACGAAGGCCAGAACCTTGCTGTCTCCAGGCCTTAAACGAAGGCCAAAACCTTGCTATCTCCAAGCCTCAAGCGAAAGGCAGAACTATGCTGACTTCCAGGCCCAGACGAAAGGCGTGACTATCATGATTCCAACCCTCAGTCGAAGGAGACATAAAGGCAAATCGAAGGGCATGACTCCACTGACTTCGGAACCCAAATCGAAGGAGGCCAGATAATGCATAATCGAAGGGCCTTTCTACCTGAATCGAAAGATCCATTTTTTGCCTTTATTTTACTTTTGCCTTTTTATTTCCATGTTATTCAATATGGTTGTAATAATGTAGGATTTTATCTTTTTGCATCTTATTATTTTTGTATAAATATTAGTAACTAGGATGTATGGTAAGATAAAAACAACAAGTAGATAACCAAAGATTCAAAAGACAAAATGCATGCAAATCAAACACACTATTCACACATGCACCCTTAGGGTAATTCCACTTGTTGCCTCAAAAAAATAGTCATGTCCCTCGAATATGAGAGTTTTAGCAAAGACCCTCAATAAAAGATCGTAGTCCCTCAATGACCCTCAATGTTGCCTTCGGTAAACGATCTAGTCCCTAAACGACATTGCTAAAACGTCCCATTGGTTGCCTTCTATGACTATACAAACGTCTCACGCCTGTCCCTTCACATCCAACGATGGGGCATCTTACCAAATCAATGGTAAGATAGCCACATCTAAAGGAGAAGGAAAAGAATGTTTAAGACCTTTTGAGTAGGTAGGATACTCCTAGTTGCTCGCTTGCTCACAACAAAAACAGTTTATACACCAACACTTTCATTTTGAAACATTTTCAAAACAACACTTTGTATGCGTTCTTATAGAAAAGAGAACCATTACAAAAACATTTTCAAAATACTTTCAAAAAACCACACCACAAGCATATTTTTTTTAAAAAAAGCAAGTGATCTAGCAAGCAACTAAGAGCCCGTAGATAACTATGGATGAAAAGGGTGCTAACACCTTCCCTTTTCATAACCTACCCCCCAAACTCAAGAAAAAAATCTCAAAGGTCTTTCCTGTTCTTTTTAACCTTTCCTTATTAGATAAAAGAAAAGTCGATGACGACTCTTGCTATTCGCAACAATTGCGATCAAATGCAAAACACCTAAGTCAGTTCTCCCCCCGTGTTACAGAGTGAAATCGACATCATCAAATTCACACTTCCACCGTAAATCATGTGAAAGAGTGATGAGCACGTCGAGGAATGGTCCTCTATCCAAGACCTCGACAATGAACATGGATGATATTGATACCCTCATACGAGGACATTTCATCGACATAACTACTTGCCCAAATCATCCCTACTTAAAAGGGGGACGATCCCAATTGAAGTCCCGATGAAATTCACTAAGAATCCATGAATCCTTATCTGTATTCATGAACTCAAATGAAGTTCATGGATATTTATCCTAGAATCCATGAATCTTTATCCTGAATTCATGAACTTCATTCGAAGATTCGTCCATTCATAGAAAGATTCAAACTTTTGATCTAAAAACCTAAGAAAAATCACGTTTGTGATACGGTGGGAGAACTGACTAGTGTTTTGCATTCGTATTCGCACTTGTGCGGTTGAGCAAGAGTCGCCACCGACTTTTTATTTTATCCTAAAGGAAAGGTTGAAAAAGCACAGCAAAAACCTTTTGAGATATTTCGTGGGTTCGGGGGGTAGATTATGAAAAGGGAAGGTATTAGCACCCTTTTCATCCATGGTTATCCATGGGCTCTTAGTTACTTGGTTTTTTAGATCACTTGCCTTGTTTTTCAATTGCTTTGAAAATGGTATGTGTGTGGGTGCTTTTTGAAAATGTTTTGGAAAAAGATGCCTTGTCTTAGGCAACTAATGTATTTGACTCGTGATTGAGTGTTTTACAAAAGTGTGGATCTTTTCGAAAAGATGTTTTCAAATGTTTTTGAGAGTTTGTTTGAAAGTGTTGTGGATTGTAGTTTTTGAAAAGAAGGCAAGTGTTTTTGCAAGTTTGATCTCAAGTAACTAAGAGCTTATCTACCCTATTGTACTCAAAGGTTTTTGTCATGTTTTAACCCCTTTTAACAATTTTGTTCTACCATTGAAATTGGTAGACAATCTTGCGTTTAGGAAGTTTATTCGGGACGGGCGCGGGTCATCGTATGGACCATGAATGCAATGGTGCCAAGTGTCTTTGGCAATTTGCTTTGAAGGGACTATGATCATTCTGTTTAGGCAACACTTTGAGACTTATGATCATTTGATTTTGTTTTGCCAAAGATACTCGACGTGCAAGCATGGCCCATTTTGGAAGGCAACATGTGGGATTACCCTAGAGGGTGCAAGTGTGATTGTGTATTGATTACATGTATTTGTCTTGTATTAGGTTATCTAGCGTTTGATTTTATGTACATACAAACCCTAGGTCTAACCATGGTATAATTGGAAAGCTGTAAATTGCGGAAATGTAAAATCTACGCTATTACAAAATAGTATCCGGGAGTGGGGGTATAAATGTACAAAAGGGGATGAGACTTATAGTACCCAATAAGTTACAACCAAATCGAATGTGCGATCAAATGTAAATATCGAATATACAAATATAAGATAAACAAATGTGTATAGGGCAATGTGAATGTATTTGTGTAAGTGTACATGTATATGAGTATGTGTAATTATTTACAAGTGCGATAATGTGAAATTGAAGCGTATTAGGGTTTTTGACCTAGATACGTATTTTAACGAATCTTTGATTTGTATATTTGATTATGTATAAAAGAAAAATGTTTTAACTTAAATGTTTGTGAATTTTAATATTAGAAAAATGTATTTCTATTATTATGTACAAATATGTATGTTAATTAAAAAGTTTTCAATTTTAATTATATGATGTAGAAATGTATTTTTATGTGCAAAAATATTTTAAGAAAAAAAGAATGGAAATGCATTTTCAATTTTTAATATAGGATAAAAAATGATATGTACAAGTATATTTTAATCAAGTATTTAGAAATTAAGTTATGCAACTATGTACAAAATATATCTTTAATTAAAAGAACAAAAAGTCATTTTTAATTTTAAGTATATGCTATAAAAAAGGTATTTATTATTTATGTGATTTTGTAATAAAAAAAAGTGTTTATATAATATAAAGAAAAGAGGTTAGTGTTTTAAAATTAATTAAATTAAGTATAGAAGAGAAAGTTTTAATTAGATAAAATATGTTTTTTTCCTTTTTTAAGTATTAGTATTAACAATAAGATAGGTTAAAGATAATATATGGTTTGTAAAAAAGGAAAAGTTTAGTATAAATCAAGTATTTGTTATAAAAAAAATGTTAATGATTTTGTTGGGCTTTGGAGAGAATCAGAAACGGGTCAGGCCCATTGATCTTGAAACAACGTTTAGGGTTAGGCGTTTGTTCAGTTGGAAATGCTTTAGGGTTCGAGTGCGCCGTTTGCTGGGTTTCGTCTTCTCCATCTTCATCTTCCTGAGCAGCTCATCCCTTCGGCCACCGGTGTTGCTCCAAAACCTCTCTTCCCTCCATAACACGGTCTCATTGTCCTCTTGATACAAGGTTTGCTTTCAGTGTTTATGTTCTTATGAATTTGCGTGTGCTGTTTTAATTTGAGTTTTGATTCTTAAATCTGTGATATTGTGAGGTGGTGGAGAAAAAGAGGGAGAAAGCTCACTACCTGACCTTGGAGATGGAGGAGAGGCGGGGAAGTGGCGCTCAGGAGGCCGGAACGAGCGGAGGGGGATTCGCGCAATTCTTCGCTTCTGATGACCCTGGTATCTTTTATCTTTTCGCCATTTTCTAGGGTTTGATGATGATCTTAGCTGAGAAACCCTCTTGAAACAATTCACTTCTTTATCTCTTCTTTGCTACTGTGTACACGTTGCCTTTGATACTTTTGCTCTGAATTGTTGTCTTGAACTGTCGTTGCTTGGACGAACTTTCTCTCTTCTTCTTGAATGCTGTATACTTGTTTGTGTTGCCCTGTGATGATCTCAGAGGTCTGAGGGCCTAGGTTGCCTTTGATACTTTTTGTTTTCCTCTGAGCCCCTGATGCCTTGAGTTGTTGTTCTGAACTTGTCTTGAGTGGGATGCCTTTGGAATGTTTATTATTGCCCAGTGATGTATGTTTACTGAGGGCCTAGAACTTTCGTATGCTTTGATTTGCTTTTGGTGAGATAGGCTTATTGCAGGATGAGGCCTTGAATGGTTTTGATACGTTAGGTTTGGAAAAAGGTAAGGCCCTTGACCATTGGTACATGTACAGGTTTGTATCTCCTTTTATCCCTTGAGGCTCTTCTGGTTTTCATGATAGGCAAGGTGAGACATGGGCTTTATGCTAGTTGGCCTTGTTTGTTTTAATGGTGACAGGCAGGTTTATGAGGTTTTTGGTGTTTAAGGCCAAGGTTTGGGTGTTTGAACAGGGTGCTGGTTTATCAGTTTTATGTGGTTAGGCAGCTTGTTATGTTGATGTTTTTCAGGCTCTGAGTTTGGTAGTGCAGTAGGCTTGAAGTTTGAGTTTTTTGTGTTTGATAAATTGTGAGGCTTGATGCAGGTTCTGATTAGGCTTGGCTTAACACAGTTTTGGTTAGGTTATGCTTGACAGGCTTGTAGAGGTTTCAGGCCTTTTACTGATGCAGGTTTGAGGTTTATGCTTCAGTTGCTCTTGTATGTTTTAATGCAGGTTTTGAGCTTGTTTCAGTTGCTCTTGTATGTTTGATGCAGGGTTGTGTGTTTTGTATATTTCTCCTTCTCTATCTTGCTGCTGAACTGTGTCCTCTTGGATTATATCTTTTCTTGTTATGTTTGCCTAAGCCTAAAACCTGCCTATGCTTCTTTATTTCTCTTTCTTTTCTCTATGGTACAGTTGAATATATTATATGATTCTTTTTGTACTATCTTTTCTGAAGGGGCCCCTTTATGCTGGGAAATGATGACTTAGATTGCTTGCATAAGACATTATTTCTGCATACTTTATCCAGCTTTGACAGCTTTGGTACTTTTGACAGCAATTGTACTTCTTGCTTTTTCTTTGATATCTTTTGAGTAGATTTTGGGCATTTTGACAGTAAATTGCCTTTTTGCTTTGGATAGAAAGTGGAATTGGATTTGAACTATGCAGTTTGAACTTTGGAATTTTATGCATTTTGAACTTTGGAATTTATGCATTTGACATTTGCATTTATGAATAAAATTCTTCCCTCTCTGTGAACCGGGAGAAATCCCGTGATTTGCAGAGAGGGTCAACTGATCCCAGTCAGTGGCCCCTAATGATGAGCAAATTTTATCTGTCTCTTTTATTCAACTGCTTTCTGACTTTTCTTCTTCTTTTTGCAGATAAAAAATGGAGCACCGGAACGAAGTGAAGAATGAAGAATATTAGAAATAGGATAGTTTTTTATTTTATTTAATATTTAAATTAATGTAAATTATTGTTTGTAATTTAAATTATAAACAACAATTTGTACAAATAATTCAAATATCAATAAAATCTAAATTATCCAATTAATTCTAATTTTCTTTCTTTATTGTTTATTTATTTATTTAAAACTCTTTGAATTAAAACAATTGAAAAATAAATTTCAATCATTCAATTTTAGAATAATAAATAACTTAAATAAAAACAATATTGATCAATTAAACCTGTCTCTTCCAATATTCAAAGCAAAGCAGCAGTCAACCAAAATAAACTGATCAAGCGCATTCCTTCTTCACTGATTTGCCATAAACACTGTGAATCCAATACTGCATACTGTATTTGACTGGCTCAAAGAAAACAACATGAATTCAAACCACTGTCTCTTTCGCTGATTAAATCAAGATAATGCGAATTAAACCCGAATCTCGGAATAAACTGCGACGCGCTGTAGAATTTTAATCTTTCTGAGAATATGCCCACAAAACCTTAATTCCTGATTAAATGCCAAATAACGCTCGCTTGATCAAAATTGAACCAAAAATCATCCAAAACCCTAAGCAGACTGTGAAACAATCCAGAGCCCTGAAAATCAGTAAAAACCCTAATTTCGCTTGACTGACAAGAAAAGTCCGTTTGTCCGATTCTTGAGCCAGTTTGAAAAGTCAGGAAAGGCTGAAGCTGAGATTGCTTGTGGAAAAACGCGAGGGCAAATTTTGGGGTACAACAGTTGCCCCTGTTCAATCTTCTTTGACCTGAAGAGTTAGATTGGCAAGTTTGCCTTTCGCGACTTGAAGGTAAAAGAAGATTGGACACTAAAGTGCCCAGAAAATTTGCACTCGGCGATATGATGGTAGATGTGAATGGGCTTAAAGATGCCATTTGGTGATGGGCTTAAAGATGCCATCTGGTGCGAGAGAATTTTGTCGGGGGATGGGCTTAGAGATGCCATTTGAGAATGGGCTTACAGATGCCATTCGGTGACTGCTGGTAGGAGGATGGGCTTATAGATGCCATCTGGACATGTTGAAATGTATGTCAATGGTGAGTGGACAAGTATCAGGAGGGCATCCATGTTTTGGAACATCTCTAAATTAGGGGTCTGAACAAGCAACAGATTGACGTCCATGTCTGGAGAATCTGTAAACTATCTGAGATTGAATAAGCAATAGAGCAGTATCCGTTGTTGGGACATGTCCGTAAACTATTTTCAAAAACTGAGAAGAGTCTGAATCAGTTGGTAGATTGACATCCGTTGTTGGGAAGAATCCGTAAACTATTTTCAGAAGTTGAGAAGAGTCTGAACAAGTCGGTAGATTGACATCCGTTGTAGGGAAGAATCCATAAACTATTTTCAGAAGTCCTGAAGTTGAAGAGGAACCGGTGTAGGGTTTCCTGATGATGCGTCTGAATGAATCTGGAATAAGTATCAGAATGTCGCCGTGTCTGGGTCACATCTGAACTATTTCTGGATGAATCTCGGGAGATGATCTGTGTCTGTCGACTGATCTTCCCTGAAAAGGCAAAGGGTTAGTTGTATGCAATGCTATGATGCATGATGCAATGCATGTGACATTAATGTTTATGATATGAATGTAATGAATGCGCATGTAAGCTGATGAGTTAATCTTGCCGAGGATACATGAATCCGAGATGGCTGAAGATAAAAGCATCTTGACTGCTGCCGGGGAAAATAAATCCTTGGCTGTCGCTGGGGAAGAGAATTCCTGATGACCTCTACTGGGGGGTTCCAAACTAGTAGGCTCATGCTGGGGAGGCCAGATTGAGAATCTTCGGCTTGATGGGAAGTAACTCTGGAGACTTCACTGGGGAACTCAAGATTTGCCCTCTCCAAAACTCTGTGGGGAGAAGGTTCAATGGTCTGGCTCCGCTGGGGATGGTAATTAAAGTTTAAACTCTGAGGGGAATTGAATTCCGGAGGATTCCCTGGTTGGGGGTTTGCAAAGATAAGTTACTGCTGGGGAATTTTGATGAACGCCGCTGGGGATAGGGAGAATTTTGGCGAGCGCGATCTTTCGTGGTGGTTAGCTTGAGAAGAATCTGAACAAGCGATAGGTTAACATCCGTTACTTGGAGAACCCGTGAACTATTTTCAGAAATCTTGAAGTTGAATCAACAATAGAGCCGCATCCATTATTGGGAAGCGTCCGTAAGCTAATTTCAAAGGTTGAGAAGAGTCTGAACAAGTTGGTAGATTGGCTTCCGTTGTTGGGAAGAATCCGTAAACCGTTTCAGAATTCTTGAAGAGGAACCGGTGTAGGGCTTCCTGATGATGAGCTTGTGTAAAACTGCATCGGGTTTTGAACACTTTTGACATTTGAATGCCCCAAGTGGTGATGTAGATAATTTCCTGGCTTGTTACAGGTGTTGATCTGGAATTCTTCAGACATGCCCTGGCTGGATACAGGAGTCGAATCTGGAAAGGTGATAGTTGATAGATATGCCCTGGCTGGATACAGGAATCGAATCTGGAAATCTCTTCAGACGTGCCCTGGCTAGATACAGGAATCGAGTCCGGAAATGTGGTCAACAGATATGCCCTGGCTGGATACAGGAGTCGAATCTGGAAATAGTCGTCAACAGATATGCCCTGGCTGGATACAGGAGTCGAATCTGGAAATAGTCGTCAACAGATATGCCCTGGCTGGATACAGGAATCGAATCTTCGAACTCTTCAGACGTGCCCTGGCTAGATACAGGAGTCGAGTCTGGAAATGTGGTCAACAGATATGCCCTGGCTGGATACAAGAGTCGAATTTGGAAATAGTCGTCAACAGATATGCCCTGGCTGGATACAGGAATTGAATCCTCGAACTCTTCAGACGTGCCCTGGCTAGATACAGGAGTCGAGTCTGGAAATAATGTAGTTGATTTATTGAACACTTTTTGACAGTCGAATGCCCCAAGTGGTGATGAAGGAATCTTGAATCGGATTACTCTGCATATTGAGAGATTTCTTGAAATCTTGACTGGACTGCCCCAGGTTAACTGAACTTTGAAAGATCTGTTGGACCTTGACTGGACTGCCCCAGGTTAATTGAACTTTGAAAGATCTGTTGGACCTTGACTGGACTGCCCCAGGTTAATTGGATTGTGACATGTCATGCCCCTTGCTGACAGGAGATTTGATGGAAGTGTTATCCTCTTGAAGTGATTTTGACTTACTGAGAGAGTTTTCGTTCCTCCGAACATTCGCTGTATGAATTTCTTCGCTGTCAAACAAATAGGGTCAAATGCAGACAGTGATATTCGGATAATGCAAAGTTTATGTTTGTCTCGAAGTTTTGAAAAATGCGTTTTTTAGCAGAAAACTTTTCATAAGACAAGTTAACACAAGATTTAGAGCAAAGCCCTACAGGAGTCAGGATACCTTTTGTAACAGTATGCTTTCGAACTAACCCATGCTTCAATTAGGACTTTTGAAGGGTTGTAACGTGGCCTGGTTCACGGTTTAAGAAACAAAGGATAAAGGCTCAAAGTATATTTGTACCCACCCGCTCTTCGTGATGTTCTTCAACCTAAGCTCAGTTAATTGTGCGTCGCACTCTGTTTTGAGTTTGGAACGACTTTTGGGTGATGGTTCACCAGTTGAATTTTTGGGAGACAGTCATCATCTCCTTTTTCTTTTTCAACATTTTTCATGTTGTTGAGGATTTTGTAATGACCTCACTATTTTGATTTTGATTTGTTATCCCTAACTTTTGCCTGACTGTTACCGTTTTCGGGATTACTGTCAGCGGGATGCCCCAGCTTTCTTAAGCCTCCTTTATAGGTTTTGGCTTGGTGGGCTTTTCTCTTTTGAGAGATTGACTGTCTATATGATAGGGAACCACCCTTGTCTTTTTTATTCCAAGGGAACGCTTTCTTTTTTTGACGTCGTTCGTTGTATTACGAACTGAGAGTTTGCGACTTCAATGCGCATTTTCTTTTGAATTAGCTGAGATACTACCCTGCCCCAGGTTTATATCAAAGGTTTCGATTGTTTAGAACAGAAAACTCCTACTTCTTTGGCTCGAAGGGGTTGACTAGGGATTAACTTCCTTATAACTCCAGTGTTTGGGAATTGAAAGAAATGCCTGTACGTCATCAGCAAGGTCTGTTCAAAAGCATACTGTATGAGATTATGGTATTGTTTCGTCATCCTCCCTCTAAAGGCTTACAGCTTTTTATCAAGAGTTTAAATATCATAAAGAAAAACATAAGAGTAGTGAAACGAATGGATGAATTCAAGACAAACATATGCGATGCATTAATGAAAACAGAGTTTAACATCAACAGATAATTGTTTGACAGCAAAAGAAATTACAACTTTGAAAATTCAGAAAGAAGCAAAAGTCTTTCAGTTTGAGCCTCGTCACTTCAAGTGGAGAACCCTTTAACGTAAGATCTTCATCTCACCGTCTGGCATGAATTCCAGCACCCCAATGTCGATCAGATCTTGAATCTTGTTCTTCAAGGCCCAACAGTCGTTGGTGCCGTGTCCCGGGTTGTAGGAGTGGTAAACACAGAATGTGTCGGGATTAAAGTGAGGAGAGGAGATATTGAGCTTCTGAGGAGGATCCTTTACGGTAAGCAAATTGACCTCCAATAGGCGCTTCAGTATGAAGAATGATGGTATTTCAGTCTCCGTAAACTGTCTTCCCGACTTTTCTTGTTTACGCCGATTGCCCCGTTGACGCTGGCGAGGTTGTTGATGGGATTGTGACCCTGAAGCAAGCAAAGGAGCTTTCCCTTTGTCTTCTTGAGTTGATGGAGGCTGAGCGGTGACTTGCTCTTCTACCTCAGATGTTTGCCCCAGTTGGTTGTTTGGAAGCAGTTGGCGGACAAGAACTCTGAGTTCTTCTTGTCTTTTAGATAGGTCTTGGATGAGAGCCATCTGGCCCACCAACTGTCCCATCATTTGAGTCCTCAGTGTTGTCAGATCAAACTGCAGCTCCGCAATCTGATCACTCCTGGCATTGTTGGAATTCCCCCAAGCCCTTGGTGAGGAGAGCTTTCATCTCTTCTTGCCCCAGAGACAAGTTCAGGAACATCTCCTGCAGCTGAGCAGTCTGGTCTTGGATGTCTTTGATAGACCTTTCTAGAGCCATCTCTTGCTGAAATAAACAGCAGGAGAGTAAGGAAACCTGAAAAAGGAAAGATTGTCAAAATGAAATGCATGATATGTGGATGCATGCTTTCAAGGATCTCTTGGGGTAAACACAAGAAAATGTTAGAGGTTGAACTCTGATTGGAAATCTCTGCGCCGGTGGACGTCCTTCCACGAGAATCAAGCTCACCATGTCGAGTGGGTCATAGCCACTGATTCAAGTTGCTGTTCTTGGACTTTGATTGGAGAGCTTTGTATCGGTGGATGTCTTTCCGCTAGAATCAAGCTCACCATGTC
Organism: Vicia faba; assembly: GCA_948472305.1. Classification (NCBI taxonomy): domain Eukaryota; kingdom Viridiplantae; phylum Streptophyta; class Magnoliopsida; order Fabales; family Fabaceae; genus Vicia; species Vicia faba. The sequence goes on from OX451741.1 coordinate 623,695,859, forward strand.
GAGTGGGTCATAGCCACTGATTCAAGTTGTTGCGCTTGATCTTTGATTGGACTGGTTAGAGGAGAAACCCTCTTGCCCCTTGATAGATGTCTGGTTCAACGTAACCCTGCATCAACAGAACCCTCGAGATCCTTGAAATGGTTATTGAAAATGCTATGGTATGATGTCATGATGTTATGTCCATGTATGCGAAAAGCAGGCAAGTGTATATACAGGCAAACATATTCACACAAAGCACACAAGGCCTTAGGTTTAGGCTTGCATGAGGTTCAGGTACTACCCTCTTTCAGTTTGTTGGTTAAAACCTGTCTTATCAAAAGTAACCGGGTTCTAGAGAATCTCATATCATTGGCTACCCTCAATCGGTCATAACTCCAGCATCGCAACCTTTTCTCGCAGCCGGAACCATCTCGAGAGTTTAGCCTCAATGAGTGTAGCATACTGCTACTGTTCTAATGGCCAAGTTGGTCAATTAGGGTTCTAAAGTCGGTTGGTGCTTAATGACCCCTTAGAAGACCTATATTCTCCCCGTTGCAACACAAGGGATATAGGTACATACTAAGATGCCACACCAACGTAGCCACTGCTTCACCCATGTCGGTCTACGCCGGACAGGTCCCTCACAGATTATGCTACCTAAAAAGGGTTTCCCCAGATCCGGGTTAGGATCTATAAAACTCTGATACAAAGCCCACAAATGTAAAGCAAACAAAGCAATCAATTGAAAGTAAAGGTGATCTAAACCCTAAGGTAACCCCACTTTTAGAATAATCCCCAGCAGAGTCGCCAGTTCTGTGATACGGTGGGAGAACTGACTAGTGTTTTGCGTTCGTATTCGCACTTGTGCGGTTGAGCAAGAGTCGCCACCGACTTTTTATTTTATCCTAAAGGAAAGGTTGAAAAAGCACAGCAAAAACCTTTTGAGATATTTCGTGGGTTCGAGGGGTAGATTATGAAAAGGGAAGGTATTAGCACCCTTTTCATCCATGGTTATCCATGGGCTCTTAGTTACTTGGTTTTTTAGATCACTTGCCTTGTTTTTCGATTGCTTTGAAAATGGTATGTGTGTGGGTGCTTTTTGAAAATGTTTTGGAAAAAGATGCCTTGTCTTAGGCAACTAATGTATTTGACTCGTGATTGAGTGTTTTACAAAAGTGTGGATCTTTTCGAAAAGATGTTTTCAAATGTTTTTGAGAGTTTGTTTGAAAGTGTTGTGGATTGTGGTTTTTGAAAAGAAGGCAAGTGTTTTTGCAAGTTTGATCTCAAGTAACTAAGAGCTTATCTACCCTATTGTACTCAAAGGTTTTTGTCATGTTTTAACCCCTTTTAACAATTTTGTTCTACCATTGAAATTGGTAGACAATCTTGCGTTTAGGAAGTTTATTCGGGACGGGCGCGGGTCATCGTATGGACCATGAATGCAATGGTGCCAAGTGTCTTTGGCAATTTGCTTTGAAGGGACTATGATCATTCTGTTTAGGCAACACTTTGAGACTTATGATCATTTGATTTTGTTTTGCCAAAGATACTCGACGTGCAAGCATGGCCCATTTTGGAAGGCAACATGTGGGATTACCCTAGAGGGTGCAAGTGTGATTGTGTATTGATTACATGTATTTGTCTTGTATTAGGTTATCTAGCGTTTGATTTTATGTACATACAAACCCTAGGTCTAACCATGGTATAATTGGAAAGCTGTAAATTGCGGAAATGTAAAATCTACGCTATTACAAAATAGTATCCGGGAGTGGGGGTATAAATGTACAAAAGGGGATGAGACTTATAGTACCCAATAAGTTACAACCAAATCGAATGTGCGATCAAATGTAAATATCGAATATACAAATATAAGATAAACAAATGTGTATAGGGCAATGTGAATGTATTTGTGTAAGTGTACATGTATATGAGTATGTGTAATTATTTACAAGTGCGATAATGTGAAATTGAAGCGTATTAGGGTTTTTGACCTAGATACGTATTTTAACGAATCTTTGATTTGTATATTTGATTATGTATAAAAGAAAAATGTTTTAACTTAAATGTTTGTGAATTTTAATATTAGAAAAATGTATTTCTATTATTATGTACAAATATGTATGTTAATTAAAAAGTTTTCAATTTTAATTATATGATGTAGAAATTTATTTTTATGTGCAAAAATATTTTAAGAAAAAAAGAATGGAAATGCATTTTCAATTTTTAATATAGGATAAAAAATGATATGTACAAGTATATTTTAATCAAGTATTTAGAAATTAAGTTATGCAACTATGTACAAAATATATCTTTAATTAAAAGAACAAAAAGTCATTTTTAATTTTAAGTATATGCTATAAAAAAGGTATTTATTATTTATGTGATTTTGTAATAAAAAAAAGTGTTTATATAATATAAAGAAAAGAGGTTAGTGTTTTAAAATTAATTAAATTAAGTATAGAAGAGAAAGTTTTAATTAGATAAAATATGTTTTTTTCCTTTTTTAAGTATTAGTATTAACAATAAGATAGGTTAAAGATAATATATGGTTTGTAAAAAAGGAAAAGTTTAGTATAAATCAAGTATTTGTTATAAAAAAAATGTTAATGATTTTGTTGGGCTTTGGAGAGAATCAGAAACGGGTCAGGCCCATTGATCTTGAAACAACGTTTAGGGTTAGGCGTTTGTTCAGTTGGAAATGCTTTAGGGTTCGAGCGCGCCGTTTGCTGGGTTTCGTCTTCTCCATCTTCATCTTCCTGAGCAGCTCATCCCTCCGGCCACCGGTGTTGCTCCCAAACCTCTCTTCCCTCCATAACACGGTCTCATTGTCCTCTTGATACAAGGTTTGCTTTCAGTGTTTATGTTCTTATGAATTTGCGTGTGCTGTTTTAATTTGAGTTTTGATTCTTAAATCTGTGATATTGTGAGGTGGTGGAGAAAAAGAGGGAGAAAGCTCACTACCTGACCTTGGAGATGGAGGAGAGGCGGGGAAGTGGCGTTCAGGAGGCCGGAACGAGCGGAGGGGGATTCGCGCGATTCTTCGCTTCTGATGACCCTGGTATCTTTTATCTTTTCTCCATTTTCTAGGGTTTGATGATGATCTTAGCTGAGAAACCCTCTTGAAACAATTCACTTCTTTATCTCTTCTTTGCTACTGTGTACACGTTGCCTTTGATACTTTTGCTCTGAATTGTTGTCTTGAACTGTCGTTGCTTGGACGAACTTTCTCTCTTCTTCTTGAACGCTGTATACTTGTTTGTGTTGCCCTGTGATGATCTCAGAGGTCTGAGGGCCTAGGTTGCCTTTGATACTTTTTGTTTTCCTCTGAGCCCCTGATGCCTTGAGTTGTTGTTCTGAACTTGTCTTGAGTGGGATGCCTTTGGAATGTTTATTATTGCCCAGTGATGTATGTTTACTGAGGGCCTAGAACTTTCGTATGCTTTGATTTGCTTTTGGTGAGATAGGCTTATTGCAGGATGAGGCCTTGAATGGTTTTGATACCTTAGGTTTGGAAAAAGGTAAGGCCCTTGACCATTGGTACAGGTACAGGTTTGTATCTCCTTTTATCCCTTGAGGCTCTTCTGGTTTTCATGATAGGCAAGGTGAGACATGGGCTTTATGCTAGTTGGCCTTGTTTGTTTTAATGGTGACAGGCAGGTTTATGAGGTTTTTGGTGTTTAAGGCCAAGGTTTGGGTGTTTGAACAGGGTGCTGGTTTATCAGTTTTATGTGGTTAGGCAGCTTGTTATGTTGAGGTTTTTCAGGCTCTGAGTTTGGTAGTGCAGTAGGCTTGAAGTTTGAGTTTTTTGTGTTTGATAAATTGTGAGGCTTGATGCAGGTTCTGATTAGGCTTGGCTTAACACAGTTTTGGTTAGGTTATGCTTGACAGGCTTGTAGAGGTTTCAGGCCTTTTACTGATGCAGGTTTGAGGTTTATGCTTCAGTTGCTCTTGTATGTTTTAATGCAGGTTTTGAGCTTGTTTCAGTTGCTCTTGTATGTTTGATGCAGGGTTGTGTGTTTTGTATATTTCTCCTTCTCTATCTTGCTGCTGAACTGTGTCCTCTTGGATTATATCTTTTCTTGTTATGTTTGCCTAAGCCTAAAACCTGCCTATGCTTCTTTATTTCTCTTTCTTTTCTCTATGGTACAGTTGAATATATTATATGATTCTTTTTGTACTATCTTTTCTGAAGGGGCCCCTTTATGCTGGGAAATGATGACTTAGATTGCTTGCATAAGACATTATTTCTGCATACTTTATCCAGCTTTGACAGCTTTGGTACTTTTGACAGCAATTGTACTTCTTGCTTTTTCTTTGATATCTTTTGAGTAGATTTTGGGCATTTTGACAGTAAATTGCCTTTTTGCTTTGGATAGAAAGTGGAATTGGATTTGAACTATGCAGTTTGAACTTTGGAATTTTATGCATTTTGAACTTTGGAATTTATGCATTTGACATTTGCATTTATGAATAAAATTCTTCCCTCTCTGTGAACCAGGAGAAATCCCTTGATTTGCAGAGAGGGTCAACTGATCCCAGTCATTGGCCCCTAATGATGAGCAAATTTTATCTGTCTCTTTTATTCAACTGCTTTCTGACTTTTCTTCTTCTTTTTGCAGATAAAAAATGGAGCACCGGAACGAAGTGAAGAATGAAGAATATTAGAAATAGGATAGTTTTTTATTTTATTTAATATTTAAATTAATGTAAATTATTGTTTGTAATTTAAATTATAAACAACAATTTGTACAAATAATTCAAATATCAATAAAATCTAAATTATCCAATTAATTCTAATTTTCTTTCTTTATTGTTTATTTATTTATTTAAAACTCTTTGAATTAAAACAATTGAAAAATAAATTTCAATCATTCAATTTTAGAATAATAAATAACTTAAATAAAAACAATATTGATCAATTAAACCTGTCTCTTCCAATATTCAAAGCAAAGCAGCAGTCAACCAAAATAAACTGATCAAGCGCATTCCTTCTTCACTGATTTGCCATAAACACTGTGAATTCAATACTGCATACTGTATTTGACTGGCTCAAAGAAAACAACATGAATTCAAACCACTGTCTCTTTCGCTGATTAAATCAAGATAATGCGAATTAAACCCGAATCTCGGAATAAACTGCGACGCGCTGTAGAATTTAAATCTTTCTGAGAATATGCCCACAAAACCTTAATTCCTGATTAAATGCCAAATAACGCTCGCTTGATCAAAATTGAACCAAAAATCATCCAAAACCCTAAGCAGACTGTGAAACAATCCAGAGCCCTGAAAATCAGTAAAAACCCTAATTTCGCTTGACTGACAAGAAAAGTCCGTTTGTCCGATTCTTGAGCCAGTTTGAAAAGTCAGGAAAGGCTGAAGCTGAGATTGCTTGTGGAAAAACGCGAGGGCAAATTTTGGGGTACAACAACGTTTGAAGACGAAATTTCTTACTTGGAGAAGATTAACGTTGAAGACGTTTACGGAAGCATTGGAGCAGCAGAGGACGTGGAAAATGTAAGAGAAACAAGAGAAGAGAGAACCAGAAAATGTCAAGTGAATCTCCTGATTCCTCTTTTTATAGTTTGTCCCCACCACACGGGGCAACATACAAAAAGTCATTATTACTTGGACTCTTAGACTGCCCTAGGTAATGGTGGCATCCCAAACAGCTACCACGTGGGACTCACAGAAGGACACGCGCTGACAATAGTCTAACACACAAAGCCACACGCTTACACCATTTCATCCTTGTTGTCAAATACACGCTTGACATCATCATGATGTCTTACTTACAGGCTCATCGAGGACGTCATGCATATTTAAGCCCATTCCCTACATAATCAAATAACACATCTTCAAGTGCAAATTTTCTGGGCACTCTAGTGTTCAATCATCTTCCACCTTCAAGTCACGAATGACAGAATAACCAATCTAACTCTTCAGGTTTAAGAAGATTGAACAGGGGCAGTTGTTGTACCCCAAAATTTGCCCTCTCATTTCATAAGAGATCACCCTAGATCCTAGGTTTGCTTCTATCAAGTTTCCAGGCCTTGAACTATCAATTTTTCCAAGGAAATCACTTCTAAGGGAAAAATGGTCATTTGCACGCTGAAAAGTCAAACTTTGATTTTTGGATAAAAAATCAAGCTTCAAGAATCATATTTCATCAAGACATGATTGGAATATGAAGTTTGTATCATCAAAAAGTTTAAAAGTCAAATTTACTATGGAAAAGCCAAATTTCTAAATACTTGGGATTTTTCTAAGTATTTAAGAAAAATGACACTTCAGAACTTCTGAACCAGCCTCCAGGCAGGTGCAATCAGAAGTTGTAAACATGGTTCAACACATAGTCTTCAGTCATAACATGGCTCTTCAGCATCTACGCAAGTTCAGTAAGAGTTTACTCGGGTAACACAAAGAAGGTTAAGGAGCGTGCTGCAAGCTTTCTAGAAAGTCTAAAAGCTCCTTCAGAACATGATGGAGCCAGAAGATAAGAGGATCAGAAGATGGGATGCTACGCTAAAGCAGAACTTATGATCCATAACTAAGCCTTGGTGTAGAGTATCACGTTGCAGGATTTCTGGTTGTGATAAGTCTCATCATCATTTAATGCTCACAACCACCTTCTGAGTCTTTATCCAAAGGATCTTCCCCACGTGTACCTCTACTGTCTTGGGATAGCAACTTTATCACTAAGCCAATACTTTGCTTTTTGCTTTTCCTCAATTCCTGCTGACAACCACCATGTTTGCTTCAAAGACAAGGAAGCGCTTCAGCGCATGAAGGCTATTTTCAAAGCTTTGGTCAGAACTTGACCAAATCCCAAAACCTTTCTTATACAACTTGCTGCAGACCTATGACCCACAACTGGCTCGGCCTACGTCTGCATCCCATGATTACACCAAACTAGCATACGAAAACTGTGATGAAAAAGCAAAGGAGCAGGATGCCAAAACAGGTTCAAATCCTATTTGTTTTTCCCCCCAAAATCATCTATAAATACTTGGCTCCATCACACGTTGGGGCTGGCTTTTGGAAAGAAAGAACCATCAAAGAGAGAGGGAAGGAAGTTGTGAAACCTTCATAAAATATCCAGATTTCTCATACATAAAAACAAACCTTTGTTCTTCCCTTTGAACAAAAGGACACAACCACTCTTTCGTCTCTCTTGCTGACTCAGAACATCCAGAGGCAGCCACTCAAAGCTCCAAGCACGCTCCAGCTAAGTCTTTCTGACTTTACTTGCTTTTCATTCTGAACATCATTAACATGTAAATATCATGGTGTTAATGTTGTACATATCATTGTATGAATAGAAAAAATATGGATCAGAACTTCTAGAATAATGCTAGGCTCAGACTTAGGATTGGAACTTTTGGATTTGTTGTGTTGTGATTATCATGGTGTTTATGTTAAACATTTCAATCCCCATTCGTACATAGAAATACTTTAGGACTTATTTTCTCTTGCAATCCCCATTCGTACATATGTACCCCCATCCCCTAAATATTGTAATAGCGTAGAATTTCATTTTCCGCAATTTACTGTTTTCCTTATACTGTATAGTAATTTGGCGTGTAAAGTAGACCACCAAAAATCAAAGACAAATGCATGCAATCAAACACACTTTGCACACATGCACCCTTAGGGTAATCCCACTTGTTGCCTTACAGAAATGGCCATGTTATGCATATGGGATGTCTTAGCATAAACAAATCAAAAATACAAGATCATAGTCCCTCGATGACGCTATCAAAGTTGCCTTACAAAATGATCTTAGTCCCTAAAGAAAAGTGCTAAGACATCTCACAACATTGCTATCATGGTCATATGATGATCCAACGCCTGTCCCTTCACATCCAACGATGGGGCTTCTTACCAAAACAATGGTAAAATAGCAACATCTAAAGGAGGAGGAAAATCATATCTAAGACCTTTTGAGTAGGTAGGTTCGATCTTGATTACTTGCTTGCTCACAACAAAAACTTTTCATACACCTACACTTCCACTTTGAAACATTTTCGAAACAAACGCTTTGTACGTGTTCTTATAGAGACGAGAACCGTTGGAAATACGTTTTCAAAATCACTTTCAAAAACACATCTCACAAACACATCTTTGAACTATTTTCAAAACAAACACTTTATATGCGTTCTTATAGAAACGAGAATCATTACAAAGTTACATTTTCAAAATATTTTCAAAACCCACATCACAAGCACACATTTCAAACAAAATTAAGTGATCTAGCAAGTAACTAAGAGCCCATGGAAAACCATGGATGAAAAGGGTGCTAATACCTTCCTTTTTCATAATCTACCCCCTGAACTCAAGAAACAATCTCAAAGGTCTTTCCTGTTCTTTTTCACCTTTCCTTGTTGGATAAAAGAAAATTCGGTGGCGACTCTTGCTCAACCGCAACATTTGCGAACACAAATGCAAAACCCTCAAGTCAGTTCTCCCACCGTATCAAAGAACTGGAAACTCTGCTGGGGATGTAAACATACCCTAAAAGTGGGGTTACCTTAGGGTTAGATCACATTTACTTGCTTAAATTGTTTGATTTGCATGTTTTACATTTTGGTTCCTTGTTTGGGTTTGTTTTAAATCATACACCCGGATTCGAGGACACCTTTTAGGTAAGTAGCAATAAATTGTGAGGGAACTGTGCGGGGTATACCGACACGGTTGAAGCAGTAGCTATGTTGATGTGGCACTTTGGTTGGTACCGGTAACCCTTGAGTCAGTCAAGGAGAGTACGGGGCCTCCGCGTGGTGTCGTGAAGCATCAACTGACCTTAGAACCTTACTTGGCCATTAGGACGTAGTGAGATGATCGGCTTTGGTGCAGTCCGAAGTTGGTTGATACTCGATGCTACACTCATTGATACTTGACTCTTGAGTTTTGTTCGGTTGCGAGTCAATTTCCTACCGAACGAAGCTTGTGGGAAAGGTCAGTGATATTGAGATCCCTTAGAACCCGGTTACTATTAACTAGGACAGGTTGAGCCAATTGAACTTCAAGAGGGTACTTACCTACAAACTCCATGCAAGCCTAAACCTAAGGACTTGTCTGCTTTGTGTGAATGTGATTATTTGTATACACTTACTTACCTCGCATATTTGTACATAATATCATAACATTATACCATAGCATTTTCAAATAACCATTTCAAGGATCTCGAGGGTCTTTGATGCAGGTTATGATGAACCAAACGTCTAGCAAGGGGCATGGGGGTTTACTTTCCTCTGATCAAACGCTGTCGAAAATCAAGTACAACAAACTTAAGTCAAGGGCTATGACCCACTTGATATGGTGAGCCTGATCCTCATGGAAGGACATCCACCGATACAAAGTTCTCCAATCAAAGATGTTGATCAAAATTCAACCTCTAACTTTTTCTTGTGTTTACCTCACGAGATCCTTGAAAACATGCATCCACATATCATGCATCATATCATGACAGGCTTCTCCCACACAGGTCTCATTATCTTCCTACTGTTTATTTCAGTATAGGTGGCTCTAGAGCAGACTATCAAGGACATCCAAGCTCAAAACGCTCAACTTCAAGAGATGTTCTTGAACCTATCCAAGGGGAAAGAAGAGGTGAAAGCTCTCCTCACTAGGGGCATGACCATGGGGAATACTGAGGGCAACAAAGATGACCAGCCGGAACGGCTACAAACCGAGATAGCCATAATGAATGTCCAAATGATGGGACAGCTGGTGGGCCAGATGGCTCTTATCCAAAATCTGGCTCAACGACAAGAAGAGCTGAAAGTTCTTGTCAACCAACTTCCTCAAGATAGTTGAAACCGTATGGGGCAAACAATCAGGATTGGAAATCAGGTCACTGCTTAGCCTCCCATGAGACAAGAAGCCGGAAGACCTCCCCAATTTTCTACTACCTCACGGGTCCAACAACAACCTCTCCAACAGCAACGAAACAATCAGCCAAGGGTGGAAAGACCTCAAAGGCAATTCACCCAAATCAACATGCCACTGTCACAAGCATTGCAACACATGTTGAAGATGAAGCTGATTACGATGATAAACCCTCATCCGAGCCCGAAGACTTCCTCTCCTAACTACAATCCGGAGGTAAGGTGTGCTTATCATTCCGACAGCCCGGGGCACGATACTAACGATTGTTGGGCGCTGAAGTACAAGATTCAAAACCTGATCAACAAAGGAATGCTGGAGTTCACACAAGATGGCCAGACTGCGTTCTTCTGCCATTCCTCAAAGGCTCACCACCTAAAGTGACACGTTCAAACAAAGAGGCTTCTATTTCATTTGAATTTTCAAGTTGTAATCTCTTTTGTTATTCAAACAATTATCTATTAATGTCAAACTTTATTTCATTAATGCATTGCATATGTTTGTCTTGATTTGATCCACTCATTTTCATTATGTTTAAACTATGTTTTTTACTCACTTTATGACTTTTAACTCTTGCTAAAAGTTACAAGCCTTTAGAGGGAGGATGACGAAAACAATGCCATAATCTCATACAGTATGCTTTTGAATAAACCTTGCTAACGATGTACAAGCATTATTTCAAATCCTAAACATTAGAGTTATAAGGAAGATAATCCCTAGTCAACCCCTTCAATCCAAAGAAGTAGAAGTTTTCTGTTTTAACACAAATTGAAATCTTTAATCAAAACCTGGGGCAGTGTAGTCTCTCAGTTAATTCAAACGCGCGTTTAGACGCAAACTCTCATCTCGTAATACAACGAATGACATCAAAAACATTCCTTTGGAATCAAAATACGGTGATGGTTCCCTATCACATAGGCAGTCATTATCTCTCAAAAAGAAAAACCCACTAAGTCAAAACCTACGAAGGCGACTTAAAGAAAACTGGGGCATCCCGCTGACTGTAATCTCAAAACAAGAACAGTCAGGAAAAAATTAGAGATAATAAATCAAGTAAAAAGAAGTCACTACAAATCCTCAACAACATGGAAAATGTTGCAAAAAATGACTGCCTTCCGACAAACTCAACCTGTCTGAACCATCACCAAAACGTCATTCCAGACTCAATTGGAGTTCAAACGCACAATTAACTGAGCTTAGGACCGAAGAACATCACGAAGAGCGGGTGGGTACAAATACACTTTGAGCCTTTATCCTTTTTTTCTTGAACCGTGAACCAAGCCACATTACAACCCTTCAAAAGTCCTAATTGAAGCATGGGTTAGTTCGAAAGCATACTGTTACAAAAGGTATCCTGACTCCTGTAAGGCTTTGCTCTAAATCCTGAGTTTGAATTTTCTTAGCGAAATTTCTTTACTCGCAAAAACGCATTTTTCAAAACTTCAAGACAAACATAAACTTTGCATTACATGAATATCACTGTTTGCATATGGCTATTTGTTTGACAGCGGAGAAATTCACACAATGAATATCCAGTGAACGAAAGCTCTCTCAGTGAACAAAATCACTTCAAGTGGGATGACACTTCCATTGATAAATCTCCTATCAACAGGGGGACATGACATGTCACTATCCAGCACACCTGGGGCAGTCCAGTCAAGATTCCAAGAAATCTCTCAAGAATTGCAGAGTAACCAGGGGCAGGTTTCCATCTCCGTCACTTGGGGCATTGAGCGTCAATCCCGACAAAGGGTTACGTACGGTCAAACATTTCCAGGCAGTGCCACAAACACTTTCTACTAGGGGCAGTGACAAATCTCCATAAAATGCTTCTCATAGGATGATTCCCCATCCATATTTTCAATCTCTGAAAACCTCTTCCCCAATAGACTCCTCTTCCCCAATAGACTACTCTACAATCCCCAACAAGTTACTGTGAAACCTGGACCCGACCAGATATCAGTTCAACTTCGACTCCCCAGTAGAGCAACAGACGACTAAGACTCCTGAACTCTTTTCCCCAAGCAGGAATCAACACTCTCCACAGAATTTTCAACATCCCCCAGCAGAGTTCTCCTCAAACAATAAAACAGGAATCCCCAGTGGAAACATTCTAAGCAAAGTTCGAAGACACACCTACTCTTCAACAGCAATCCAGGATTTAATAACTCCCCAACACTCGTTAAGAATTTATTCTCCAAGACAAAATTACATTGCAACATCATTCATAGCATATGCATACAAAGTACACATGACACAAATCTCATTTATTTTGAGAACATCATTACACAATGCATACATCATGACATTGCATACAACTAACTCTTTACCTTTTCAGAAAAGATCAATCGATAGATAAAAGTCATTACCTTTTGGAGTAGTAATCATCCAAATTCCTTCATCATCCTGTTAAGGTAGTAATCGTCCAAGATTCCTTCATCATCCTATTGAGGTAGTAATCATCCAAGATTCCTTCATCATCCTGCTGAGGTAGTAATCGTCCAAGATTCCTTCATCATCTTGTTGAGGTTGTAGTCGTCTAAGATTCCTTCATCACCTTTTTGGAGTAGTAATCGTCCAAGATTCCTTCAACACTAATTCAACTTTCAGATACAGTTCAGATATGCACCAGATACGGATGCCATCCTGATACTCATTCTAATTCAACTTTTGATACAGTTTAGATACGCTCCAGATACGGATGCCATCCTGATACTCATTCAGATTCAACCTTTTGATATAGTTCAGATACGCTCCAGATACAGATGCCATCCTGATACTCATTCAAAGATAGCTTTCAGATACAGTTCAGATACACTCCAGATACGGATGCCATCCTGATACTCATTCTAATTCACCTTTTGATACAGTTCAGATACGCTCTAGATACGGATTCCATCCTGATACTCATTCAGATTCAACCTTTTGATACATTTCAGATATGCTCCAGATACGGATGCCATCCTAATACTCATTCAATTTCAACCTTTTGATACAGTTCAGATACGCTCCAGATACGAATGCCATCCTGATACTCATTCTAATTCACCTTTTGATACAGTTCAGATACGCTCCAGATACAGATGCCATCCTGATACTCATTCAGATTCAACCTTTTGATACAGCTCAGATACGCTCCAGATACGGATGCCATTCTGATACTCATTCAATTTCAACCTTTTGATACAGTTCAGATACGCTCCAAATACAGATGTCATCCTGATACTCATTCAATTTCAACCTTTTGATACAGTTTAGATACACTCCAGATACGGAAGCCATCCTGATACTCATTCTAATTCAACTTTTGATACAGTTCAGATACACATCAGATACAGATGCCATTCTGATACTCATTTAAAGACAGCTTTCAGATACAGTTCAGATACGCACCAGACACGGATGCCATTCTGATACTCATTCAAAGACACCTCCTGATACAGTTCAGATACGCTCCAGACACAGAAGCCATTCTGATACTCATTCAGATTCAAGGTCTCGATACAGTTCAGATACGCTCCAGACACGAAAGCCATTCTGGTACTCATTCAGACTTAACTTTTGATACAATATAGATAGGCTCCAGACACGGACGCCATGCTGGAAATCATTCAGTACCAGCTTACAGATACAGTCCAGCAATCATTTCTGGATGGCATCTTTAAGCCTATCTCCAACAACTATCCATTATCTTTCCAAATGGCATCTTTAAGCCCATTCCCTACATAATCAACTAACACATCTTCGAGTGCAAATTTTCTGGGCACTCTAGTGTTCAATCATCTTCCACCTTCAAGTCACGAATGGCAGAATAACCAATGTAACTCTTCAGGTGTAAGAAGATTAAACAGGGGCAGCTGTCGTACCCCAAAATTTTCCCTCTCATTTCATAAGGGATCATCCTGGATCCTAGGTTTGCTTATATCAAGTTTCCAGGCCTTGAACTATCAATTTTTCCAAGGAAAATTACTTCCAAGGGCAAAATGGTCATTTGCATGCTGAAAAGTCAAATTTTGATTTTTGGATCAAAAATCAAGCTTCAAGAATCATATTTCATCAAGACATGATTGGAATATGAAGTTTGTATCATCAAAAAGTTCAAAAGTCAAATTTACTATGGAAAAGCCAAATTTCTAAATACTTGGGATTTTTCTAAGTATTTAAGAAAAATGACACTTCAGAACTTCTGAGCCAGCCTCCAGGCAGGTGCAGTCAGAAGTTATAAACATAGTTCAGCACATAGTCTTCAGTCATAACATGGCTCTTCAGCATCTACGCAGGTTCAGTCAGAGTTTGCTAGGGTAACACAAAGAAGGTTAAGGAGCGTGCTGCAAGCTTTCTAGAAAGTCAGAAAGCTCCTTCAGAACATGATGGAGCCAGAAGATAAGAGGATCAGAAGATGGGATGCTACGCTGAAGCAGAACTTCTGATCCAGAACTAAGCCTTGGTGTAGAGTATCACGTTGCAGGATTTCTGGTTGTGATAAGTCTCATCATCATTTAATGCTCATTTAATGCTCACAACCACCTTCTGAGTCTTTATCCAAAGAATCTTCCCCACATGTACCTCTACTGTCTTGGGATAGCAACTTTAGCACTAAGCCCATACTTTGCTTTTTGCTTTTCCTCAATTCCTGCTGACAACCACCATGCTTGCTTCAAAGACAAGGAAGTGCTTCAGCGCATGAAGTCTATTTTCAAAGCTTTGGTCAGAACTTGACCAAATCCCAAAACCTTAATTATACAACTTGCTACAGATCTATGATCCACAACTGGCTCGGCCTACGTCTACATCCCATGATTACACCAAACTAGCATACGAAAACTGTGATGAAAAAGCAAAGGAACAGGATGCCAATACAGGTTCAAATCCTATTTGTTTTCCCCCCAAAATCATCTATGAATACTTGGCTCCATCATACGTTCAAGGGGCTGGCTTTTGGAAATAAAGAACCATCAAAGAGAGAGAGAGAAGGAAGTTGTGAAACCTTCATAAAATATCCAGATTTCTCATACATAAAAACAAACCTTTGTTCTCCCCTTTGAACAAAAGGACACAACCACTCTTCCGTCTCTCTTTCTGACTCAGAACATCTAGAGGCAGCCACTCAAAGCTCCAAGCACGCTCCAAGTAAGTCTTTCTGACTTTACTTGCTTTTCATTCTGAACATCATTAACATGTAAATATCATGGTGTTAATGTTGTACATATTATTGTATGAATAGAAAAACTATGGATAAGAACTTCTAGAATAATGCTAGGCTCAGACTTAGGATTGGAACTTCTGGATTTGTTGTGCTGTGATTATTCTAATTTGTTAAACTGAATAAATTGTTGTTATGCTGATTAAGAGCTAAAATGTAACACAGAACTCCTGTTTTTCACTCATCATTTTAACACACAGAACTTCTAGGATTTTCTCACTATTTTAACACACATAACTTCCATGATTTTTCTCACTGTTAACACACACTGAACTTCTGATGTTCACCCACTGGCTCGGCACAATACAGAACTTCTGATGTTCACTCACAATCTTAGCACAACACAGAACTTCTGAGTTCCCCTTACATGTCAAATACACTGAACTGCTGACGTTCGCTCACTGGTTAGTGTAATACAGAACTTCTGACTTTTGGTTCACTGGCTGCGCACCACCCAGAACCTCTGTGTTTTCCCTTTAACTTTTTTTGCAGGACCTTAAAGTTTACCAGTCCAGAACTTCTGATCCCTCGGGCGTCTCCTGCTGAGTCACAACACTCTTGGCTTCAGAACTTCTAATCCTAGTTGTTTTTCTTGCAGCAGCGCTGTTCCTACTTTGCATTTATTTTCCTTTTCATCTTTTTTTTTATAAATTAACATAAAAAAACATAGAAATATTTTCCTTTTGATTTATTTCCTTAAGACAAAAACATTCTTTTAAAACAAGTCCATTTCTTTCTTATGTTATGCATTTCAATATGGTTGTAATAATAACTTAAGACTTATTTTCGCTTGCAATCCCCATTCGTACATATGTACCCCCATCCCCTAAATATTGTAATAGCATAGAATTTCATTTTCCGCAATTTACTGTTTTCCTTATACTGTATAGTAATTAGGCGTGTATGGCAAGATAAAATCAACAAGTAGACCACCAAAAATCAAAGACAAATTCATGCAATCAAACACACTTTGCACACATGCACCCTTAGGGTAATTCCACTTGTTGCCTTACAGAAATGGCCATGTTATGCATGTGGGATGTCTTAGCATAAACAAATTAAAAATACAAGATCATAGTCCCTCGATGACGCTATCAAAGTTGCCTTACAAAATGATCTTAGTCCCTAAAGAAAAGTGCTAAGACATCTCACAACATTGCTATCATGGTCATACGATGACCCAACGCCTGTCCCTTCACATCCAACGATGGGGCTTCTTACCAAAACAATGGTAAAATATCAACATCTAAAGGAGGAGGAAAAGCATATCTAAGACCTTTTGAGTAGGTAGGTTCGCTCTCGATTACTTGCTTGATCACAACAAAAGCTTTTCATACACCTACACTTCCACTTTGAAACATTTTCGAAACAAACGCTTTGTATGCGTTCTTATAGAGACGAGAACCGTTGCAAAGATGTTTTCAAATTCACTTTCAAAAACACATCTCACAAACACATCTTTGAACTATTTTCAAAACAAACACTTTGTATGCGTTCTTATAGAAACGAGAATCATTACAAAGCTACATTTTCAAAATATTTTCAAAACCCACATCACAAGCACACATTTCAAACAAAATTAAGTGATATAGCAAGTAACTAAGAGCCCATGGAAAACCATGGATGAAAAGGGTGCTAATACCTTTCCTTTTCATAATCTACCCCCCGAACTCAAGAAATAATCTCAAAGGTCTTTCTTGTGCTTTTTCACCTTTCCTTGTTGGATAAAAGAAAAGTCGGTGGTGACTCTTGCTCAACCGTAACATTTGCAAGCACAAACGCAAAACCCTCAAGTCTATTCTCCCACCGTATCACACATCCCCTCTTTTTACTAACAATAACCCTTCTTAAATGGTCTTATGTAATTAAAAACTCAATTTCTCTTTGCAATAATTTTCCATATTCGAATCTCATGGGCCATTGGCCAACATGCTTCGTAAATAGGCCTATGGATACATGGGTCTTTCTGATTTAGAAAGCCCCACTCTCCTGAATTAAAATACACTCCCCTGTTAACTTGGATTTAAGAATGGGCTATCAGATATTTCTGGAGCATCCTTAATTAAAACATTCTTTATTATTTTAATCTTGAAAATAAAGGTAGGGCAATTTTGGGGTACGACAGCTGCCCCTATTCAATCATCTTCCAATCGAATATCGTGAGAGTACACAAGTCTTGCACATTTTGATTGGAGGTTTATTAAATACTTGGAATACCCCAAAATTTGTCTGACAAACTTAAGGTTACACTGATGTAGCGTACCCTTAGTAGTTTTAAGGAAGTAGGCAAAGCTGATGATATATCGCTTACCAGGGTTTGATGATGAGGTAGATGGTCTGGAGCTTGAGAGAGCAATCTTGTATGTCTTGGTTTATTTTTACTTATTCATCCATTTGGGGGGATAAATAAGAAAACACTTGATAACGCATGGCTTCTTGGAGACTGAGGCCATGGGTTATGTTTGCAAATTGCTGCGTGGAGTCTTAGGTGACAAGCTAGATTGAGCATCTCTGCATGGAGTCTTAGGCAATGGTCTGTATTACGAAATAAGGAAACACACTGTTGCATGGAGTATTAGGAAATGGATTAGGTTTTTGAATCACTGCATAGAGTCTTAGGCGATGAGCTACATTTGGATTTCGAACACTACTGCATGGAGTCTTAGGCAATGATCTAAGTTTCGCGCATTACGGCCTGATATCTTAGGTAATGGGTAAAGGAAGGGGAGCACATCACTGTGTGAAGTCTTAGGCAATGGGTTATGTTGCACTGCTGTCTGGGGTCTTAGGAAATGAATTAAGTTTCGTGCATTACTCCCTATGGTCTTAGGTAATGGGTAAGATGAGGGGAATACATTGCTACATGGAGTCTGAGGTAATGAAATTCATTGTAGAAGGAAAACATCACTGCATGGAGTCTTAGGTGATGTGATGAACACGTCACATCATGGAGTCTTAGGTGACGGATCCTATTTGGCTTTCGAACATTGCGGCGTGGAGTCTTAGGCAATGTACTGGGTTTTGCACATTATTGCATGGAGACTTAGGTAATGATACATTGTAGGGAACACATCACTGCATGGAGTCTTAGGTGATGGGCTGAACACATCACTGCGTGGAGTCTTAGGTGATAGGTTGGATTGTAGAAGAAGTGTGCTTTGTTGATTGACCCTTAGATAGCTGAACCGATGGTGAGGTTGTTTATTTGCTATATGACGCATGCGCATGACGTCTGATATGGAACCCTGAGTGTATGCGTATTGAATGTTTGTATTGATTTGGAACCCTGAGTGTATGTGTATTGAATGTTTATATATGCAAAATGTGTGCAAAGTGTGTGTATGCTTTAGAATGTTATGAGGATGCTTCCGACGTTCTCTCCTTTAAACATTGGTTTTGAATTACCAATTCCCTGGCGTTGTATGTTGCATTGTCGTAGTATCTTTGAATTGATTTGAATATGTTGAAAAGTGTTATCAAGATTTTGATTTTTGTATTGTAAGCGCAAGCGTAGGTGTAGACATATGTATTGGCATATGTGTAGACTTTTATGTTGTAAGTGTGGGCATAGGCGTAGACATGTGTATGGATGTAGACTTTTGTATTGTGAGCGTAGACATGTGTATGGACGCATACGTGGACTTTCTTTTGATGTTTTTCTAACCAAAAATGTTTTTTCGATGATTTATCAAAATGCTTTTATTTGTCAATTCCCCCGAAATGTTTTCAAAACAATATTCATAAGCAATAAGCGTAGTATTTTGTAAACAAGTCTGAAAAAAGGGGAAAATGCAATTTGAAAGATGAAAATAAAAGTGAATGCTTTATTGATATGCCTCTGAATAGGCGAATGTACAGGATGTAATTCCTTGAAAGAGGTAATTACAGAAAGTTTCAAAACTATAAATGGCAAGGAAAATGATAATTGTTACTGTTGTTTCCCCAATGTCCTTTTAATAGCTCCTATATCCTTTGCTTCTGAGTCGTATGGTTTAGATCCATCTCTCCCTTCGTGGTTCATAGTCGTAGTTCTTAGATCACAATATTTTTGTTCTTTATTTCTTTTGCATAAAATCCCTAACTTTTGCCTAGATTGCCCTTTCGGGTTTTCAATCTACCAGGATAATTTTTTTGTTATATGCCCCTAATTTTTTCCTGAATCACCCTTTAGGGTTTTTAATCCACCGGGACGCTCCTTTTTGCCTAAGTCGTCCGTTTGGGGTTCGAGCTTAGCGAGCTTTTTATACATCGTATTTTTTAACTGCGTCTGAATTTGCCAAATGCAGTAGTTCTTCCCCATCCATTGTTGTGAGGATGATACCACCACTAAAGAATGATATTTTTACTACATATGAACCTTCATAGTTGGGTGTCCATTTACCACGTGAATCAATGCGAGGTAGCAGAATCTTCTTGAGCACTAAATCCCCCTCTTTGAATATTTAAGGACGAACTTTCTTGCCGAAGGCTCTCTTCATCTGCTTCTGATGTAATTGACTGTGGCACAGAGCCGTCAAGCATTTCTCTTCGACGAGGTTGAGCTTATCAAGTCGCGTCTGAACCCATTCTGCTTCTTCCAACTTTGTTTCCATTAAAACCCGAAGTGATGTTATTTCTATTTCAACTAGAAGCACAACCTCGATTCCATACACTAGAGAGAAAGGAGTCACGCCCGTTGATGTGCGCACGGAAGTGCAATATCCATGTAGAGCAAAGGGAAGCATTTCGTGCCAATCTCTACATGTCTTCACCATCTTCTGAATGATTTTCTTAATGTTTTTATTGGCTGCTTCGACGGCTCTGTTCATCTTGGGTCTGTATGGTGAGGAATTATGATGTTTGATCTTGAAATCATTGCATAGTTTCGTCATCATCTTGTTGTTCAAATTAGACCCGTTGTCTGTAATAATTTTTCTTGGAACCCCGTATCTGCATATGAGATTCTGCTTGATAAATCGTGTAACCACTTGACTTGTCATGTTGGCGTAGGATGCCGCTTGCACCCATTTGGTGAAGTAATCAATGGCCACTAGTATGAAACGATGTATGTTGGTGCTTTCGGATCGATCATGCAAATCATGTCAATTCCCCACATTGAGAACGGCCAAGGGGATCTCATGACATTCAGAGGAGTTGGTGGCACATTTCTCTTGTCAATGTAGATCTGGAATTTGTGACATGTCTTCTTGTAGTGATAGCAGTCGGATTCCATTGTTAACCAATAATATCCTGCTGGCAGAATCTTTCTAGACATGGTGTGCCCATTTGTGTGAGTTTTGAAGGTACCCTCATGGATTTCCCTCATGAGCGTATCTGCTTCCTGCTTCTCCATACATATGAGTAGCACCATGTCGTAGTTTCTTTTGTACAGCACATCATTACTCAGAAAGAATTTTGAGGCTAATCTCCATAGAGTTCGTTTGTCAATGATAGAGGCATTTTATGGATATTCTTGCTTTTCAAGGTATTTCTTGATGTCGTAAAACCAAGGCTTGTTATCTGATCCTTCGTCAATAGAAAGGCAGTGTACGGGCTCTTCAAAGTGTCTGGTTGTCATGTGTGGTTCGTGGTTTGGCCAAGTTACTTTGAACATAGCCGATAAAGATGCCAGAGCGTCATCCATTTGATTTTCTTCTCGCAGGATGTGTCTGAAAGTGATCTCTGTGAATTCCACAACCAACTTTAAAACATGATCCCGATATGGAATCAATTTTGGATGTTTGGTGTCCCATTCGCTGTTGACTTGGTATATGACTAATGTGGAGTCCCCAAATACTTCGAGGTTCTTTATTCTTAGATCAATGGCATCTTCCAATCCTAGTATACAGGCTCCATACTCAACAACATTGTTGGTGCAGTAAAAATACAACCTTGCAGTATAGGGCTTGTGATAATTCTTTAGAGATGTCAAAACTTCCCCTATACCGTGCCCCAGTGCATTTGAAGCTCCGTTGAACATAAGTGTCCAACGTGCCCTTGGTTCGGGTCCTTCATCAGGTCCTCGTATTTCATAGTCAGCTATAACCATGACGTCTTCATCTGGAAAGCCGAACTTCATAGGTTGATATTCTGGCAGCGGTTGGTGAGATAGATGATCGACTAGTATACTACCCTTTATGGCTTTTTTAGTAACATATTGGATGTCGTATTCTAATAGTAGCATCTGCCATCGGGCGATCCTCCCGGTAAGAGCCGGTTTTTCAAACACGTACTTTAGAGGGTCAATTCTTGCTATTAACCATGTGTTGTACCCCAAAATTTTCCCTCTCATTTTATCAAGATTTCCCCTCACCAGACTCTTTGAACTCCATACAGGATTAAGGTTTTGCTCTGCTCAAGACATCTCCTTGCATTGATGACCTAAATTAGGGTTTGAGTTTGCACAGATATTTTTGTACTTTCAATGCTAAAAGTGGCTTTCATACTTCATGTTGGACTCATAAGATTGCCTTTACCAAGTTTTAAGCCTTGAATCAAATTTTTGCCTAGTCAATTTGGACAGTTGACCTAGAAATCAGTTGTATTGGGGAAAAAGTCAACTATGGCCAATTTACAGTCAAACCTTATGATTTTTGATCCACATCAACATTATAGACTCATATGAACCATTTGATCAATTTTGGACTACAACTCCTCAAGAAATTTGATCAGATCATCAAAAGGGCAAAATGGTCATTTTTAGGGTTTTGACTGCACAAGGGCAATTTCTGATTTTTTTTACCAAGCCAATGGCAAATTGGGTTCAAGAATGGACTCAAGGACTCAATGGCATCATCTTGACCTATTCACAAAGCTCAAAAGATCTCAATTGCATTGGATTGACAAATAAATTTTTCAGTCAACTGATCAAAATTTGACTGTACACTGAAAAGTCAAACTTTGACTTTTTGGTCAAAATCAAGTGCCAAGGGTCATTTTTCATCAAGATGTGTCAAAACATGAAACTTATTCATCAAGAAACCCAATTTTGCAAATTAGGGTAAAAGATTGAAAAATTTCATAACTTAGAATTTTTCTAAGTTATGAAATTTTCTTAATTTTTCCTAACTTTGCCCAAAATTTTCACCATGATGCAATTGGATTCAAACAAAACTTCCAACATGAAAGTTGTAGTCCTCCACAAAGTCTACAACTTTTATTCACAAATTTTTCTTAAAAGAAGCTTGGATCTCAAGTTATGATTTTTAGAACAATGGTTCATAAAACTTTTAACTTGTGAATCTTTGCCCTAGTTTAGGCAGGATTTTGACCCATCTTCATGACCATTTTTCACATAGTTCCTCTTGGAATATAAAGTTTAATTTCAAATATGGAATGTAGATCATGTTGCAAGCTTTCAAAAATGTCCAAGAACTCTCCAAACTCATTTGTGGTTAGGGAGAATCGAAGGTTTGAAGTTGGCAAAAACTCACTTTTTATCCATGGCATGTTCATATTGATACAAGTTGCAAACTATAATCAGCCTGCTTTGCACTAGATTACAGGCCTCAAAACCATTCCATACTCAATAATTAAATGCAAATCCATTGGTCTAAGGTTTTGTTTTGGTCATTAGAGCATTGCACACAAGATTAACCCTTAAATAGAAAAAGCAGCATTGCCATTTTTGCTTAAATCTTGCTTTATGTCAAAACAGCATCCTTGAGCATTGAGCCATATCTTATGCAGCAAATCAAATACACCAACTTGAGGGCCAGAGAAATTCTGAAAATCCTGAAAAAAAATAGGTTAAGATTTAGGGCCAGAGAAATTCTCTCTGGTCTTTGAGAGTTAGGACAAGTTTTTTATATGGTTGAATTCGTCTTGGAAAACTCCACAACTTTAATGTTATGTGTTTTTGTATTAGAGCATGTATGCAAGTTGTTCGTGTTTGTACAGGGCGCACGAAATTTTGAAGACAGAGGTTGAAGATGAAGTCTGGCTTGGGCTGGGCTTTGGTTCTTTTGTTTTTGACACCCCCATTTTGCTGAATGCACCCCCCTGGTCCAATTTCTTTATACTTTTATATTTTTGTATTTATTTTC
Organism: Vicia faba; assembly: GCA_948472305.1. Lineage (NCBI taxonomy): Eukaryota > Viridiplantae > Streptophyta > Magnoliopsida > Fabales > Fabaceae > Vicia > Vicia faba. The sequence goes on from OX451741.1 coordinate 623,718,950, forward strand.
ATTTTCTGATTTTTATTTTTTATTTTTTATTTTCCAAACATTAAAATACCCAAAAATGTTTTCATAAATTTTCACATTTATTTTTATTATTTTATTATTTTTTTAGACATGAAAATAATTATTTAATAGTATATACTTTTATTTATTGAAAACTTGAAAATAATATATAATAACATTATAATTTTATTTTTATTCTTTATTTTATTTACACTAAAAAAATATTGTTCTAAATATATTTTTGTCTTGTATATATTTTATTTTATTTTATTGTACATAACCAATATAATTAATATGTATATACATATTTTTATTTTATTTAATAAATACTTGAGAATAAAAACATAAAAATATTATACTTTTATTTTTTTTATTATTATTTATACTTAAATAATACTTTTTCTAAATATATTTTTTGTATATACATTATTTTATTTTATTATATATAAATAGTATATTTACATTCTTAAAAGAAAATTAGGGTTTTACCCTTAATAAAAAATATATAATCCTTTTTTATTCCTTTCTTTTTGCATTGAATATTTTTTTTTAACATACATAAAAAAATAAACAAAACATTTTTGCATATTCATAATATTTTGTATTTATTTAATTTGTTTATTTAAATATTATTCATTTATTATTTATGCCATTGATTCAATTTGGATGTAATAGTAAAATTAGGGTTTTAATTTCTTGTCAAATAATCCCAATTCAAAAATTGTATCCCCCTCCCCATAATCATGTTATAATAGTGGTAGATTTATTTTACGCATTTACGCTTTCAATTATGCCATGATTAAAGATTAGGGTTTGTATGCCAACAATCTAAAAATCAAACAAGTAGCTTGACTAATACAAAGACAAAAATGCATGAAAATCAATACACAATGCACACTTGCACCCCTAGGGTTTCATCCACTTGTTGCCTTTTAAAATGGCCATGTTATGCATGTTGAGTACTTTGGCAAAACAAAAACAAAACAAAAGATCATAGTCCCTCGATGACGCTATCTTGGTTTGCCTATACAAAATGATCTAGTCCCTCGGAAAATTGCTAAAGATACTTGGCAATATTGCTATCATGGTCAATACGATGACCCACGCCCGTCCCGTTTAAACATCCTAATACAAGGTTGTTTACCAAATGCAATGGTAAAACAACACTGTCAAAAGGGTTAAAAACGTATAGGAAATACCTTTGAGTAAAATAGGGTAGACAACTCTTAGTTACTTGATCAAAACTTGCAAAAACATCCTTGCTATTTTCAAACACACCTCACAACACGATTTCAAAACATTTCCCAAATCAAACTTTCAAACATTGAAAAAATATTTTCAAAAGACAATACACCTTTGTATATATTCAAACAAGAATCATTACAAAGGTTGCCACAATGATGGCCTCTTTTCAAAACATTTTCAAAACCACACACAAAGCACCATTTTAAACAATTGGAAAAGCAAAGCAAGTGATCTAAACAAGTAACTAAGAGCCCGTGGAAAACCATGGATGAAAAGGGTGCTAGCACCTTCCCTTTTCATAATCTACCCCCCGAACCCAAGAAAACATCTCAAAGGTATTTCCTGTGCTTTTTGACCTTTCCTTTGGATAAAATAAAAAGTCGGTGGCGACTCTTGCTAAACCGAAACATTTGCGAACACAAACACAAACCTCAAGACAGTTCTCCCACCGTATCACACCATGTAGTGTGGGTTAACATATATTGCCTCAACCTCTTAGTATCCCAAGCCAATTCACAACAAGTTTTCTCGAGGAGCGAATACCTGGTGTGATCGGTGGATCTGGAACTGACTGTTTAACGCTGGTTCGCAAAATGTCGCGGAAGCAAGAGTCGCCACCGTCTTTTATTTTCTCCAATATGGAAAGGACAAAAGCACAGAAAAATTCCTTATTGAGATTAGTTCTCGGTTCGGGAGGTAGATTTATAGAAAGGGAAGGTGTTAGCACCCTTTCTATCCATGGTTATCCATGGGCTCTTAGATACTTGCTCATTGTGTTTTCAAAATGTTTGTTTGCTTTTCAACTGTGGGTTTAAAAAAAGTTCGTTTTAAAATTTCAGTTCGACTCTTGTATCAGTCCTCAAGAGTGTTTGAAAAGTTGTTTTTGAAAGCTTTTTGCAAAGTGTCGGTGTGAAAAGAAGTTTTTGATTTGTTTTGAATTAGAGCAAGTATCTACGAGTCGTCTACCTACCCTAAGGAGTTAGTCTGTGTAAATGTCCTTAGGGTAGTGCCATCCCACCATTGAGGGGTAGGTAGCACCACCGTTGGAGGTGTTCGGGTCAATTCGAGTTTAGGGACAGTGTGGTCACCAGAGCAATAGGAGGATACCTTAGAAGCTACCCCCATGCCATGTTCATGGACATGAGGACTTACTAAAACGTCCTCTATTCGACGACCACGTTTCGAGGGGCAAGGCAACAATGAGGCGTACCCTAGGAGTGGTGTGTGATTCGTGTGTCATTTTCAGTTATATTTGTCTTGATCATGCATTGAGTGTTCTACGCTTTGATTTTATTTGGGCATACATTCTTTCATGTGATAGTTAACAGTTAAAAGGTGTGGAATTTAAAGTGCGGAAACATAAAGGTCCTACGCTATTACAAGGCGCGGGTCTACATCGCCAAATTAAACCAAGACCCGATTTGAATAAATAAAATGCGAAAAGTAAATATCCTAATTATCTATTACAAGGCTTTGGGGCAAATACATTATAATCACAAAAAAGAAATAAAAATAAACGCGCGAGAAGGAACTATAATCGAATGCGAGGGCGTTGGACCCTTTAAAGAAATTAAATTAAAATTATTAGTGAATTAATGATTAAAGAAAAAGAAGAACTTATTTTTTATGTTTTTGGATTTATGAAATTAAAGAGAATTAATTGGAATTAAAAGTTAAATAAAACCCTAGTTCTAATTGTTTTTGCTTTATAAAAAAGTGTTTGATCTTGACCTAATTTTAACCTAATTATTTAATGATAAATTTATTTACAAGTATTTACAAAAAAAATAATTAATTATTAATAATAAGAATGATGAGGTAATTTAATTATTTGGAAGAAAAAAGTAAAATGCTACAAAACCTAATTTTTATGTGTTTTAATTTATTTAAGAAAAATGTTAAAGTTAAAACCCTAATTTAAAACTAAATTAATTATCAAGTTTATTTACACCAAAAACATTAATGCATTAAATAATAAATAAATATATTTTTATTTTATGATTTTTCTGTTTTTTATATTTTTGTATTATGAAAATTATATTTTGTGAAATTAATAAAACAAAAGCAAATAAAAGAATGAAATAAGAAATAAAAATAAGGATATGCAAACCATAGGGGGTGAGTTGGCCCAAATGGAGGTGAATAGGAAGCATTTTGGCCCACTGAAATCTGGCCTCCTTTGACTTTTCAATGATCACGTGAGGAGCGTTTGACTGATGTCCATGGTGGACTGCCTATCCTGGCCTTTGGATTGGAGTTGTTGGGCGCGTGGCAAGCCAGATTATGAGGCTGTATGGTAAACCCTTGGTGAAGCAATGCATAGAAGCGTGTTAAAGAAAAAAATATAGAGGAAGAGGGGGGACCTGGGAATCGAACCCAGGTCCCAATGCTTGCAACAACCTTCTCTCACCAACTGAGCCAATTAACGTCTTTGTTAATATAATGGAATATAAACAACATATAATAAAAAACGCGTTATTGGTAGAAAACAAGAAAACGCGCTAAATTATTTGAATGGCCCAATATGGTGCTTACACCTCAGCGTCTTCTCCACTATGCCTTCGCTTTTGCCTGAAAAACACAGATGAATAGCGGGGGTTTTAAACCCCCACTAACCCTAACACACAAAAATAACGATTAGCTCATAGTTGAAAATAAAAAGGGCGCGAGGTATGAGAATGAATCGTCTGGACCTCCTGGTTTCAATGGTGTAGGTTTCATGGCCTAATTTTGCCTTATGCGCAAAACCCCAATTTTGGAGCTTTGAAACCCTAAGCATCTCCCATGGTAACTTTGCATACAGACCACGTTAGTTTAATTAAAAGACACCAAAAGCTTCAGCATGATTAGGTTAGTATAAAATAATCATTCAAATGCATGGAAAACACATGTAAACTAAGATACGAATGTGAAAAGTTTTATGAACAGGGCAAAGCCATTCTACCAATTCTGAATGTATGGAGACTTGATTTTGATTGGGGAACGATTCCTGGATGAGTAAGCAAGCTATTGGAATGCTTCTTAGACCTTGAAACACCCTGCAATACAGTTTTCAGTTTTGAGTTTTTAAAGAAAAATGCAAGCTTTTGTTTTTGAATCTGAGCGCAGCTAGCTTGTTCATGTGATTAGGTTTAGCTTTGTGCATATATGAGGAATGATTTAGGTCAACAATCCAAGCCCAACAACCATGTATTCAATGCTTTTGAGATTTGATTTTTCATGAATCTTTTCCAATCTTTTTCATGTACTTTTGATGCCAATCATTGCCAATCACCTTGATTCTTTCCTTATTGAATAGTGCACGAAATCTTGAGTGAATTCTATGCACAAAAAGATTTGAAAAGCATGGATTAGTATTTTTCTTATAATTAATCATAATTAAATGAATTAAATAGATTAAATATTCAATTAATTAATTAAAAATAGGAAAATAACTCCCCTTTGGGTCAATGGGTCGTGCATAGCTTTTGGGTGATGATTCTTGGAAGAAATTGTGGCCCATTAGCAATTTTGAGGCATTTGAAGCAAAGTTGACTTTTCAAAATTCCCAAAAATTTCCCAACTTCCACAAGGCATATCTTGCTCAATTTTTAAGATTTGATCATGTTCTTGGACATTTTGGAAAGGTCTTGAAGTCCTATAACCAATGCCTTTGGTCCCATGTCATTTTGATTTACCAATCTCAAGTTATGGTCCTTGACCTAAAGTCCCTTTTGTTGACTTTTGAAAATGACCTATAATGTTGAGATTGATAACTTTTTGTGAGAGCATTTCTTGGACTTGAAGTGTGAAGAGGAGTTGTAGGAAATGTCATTCTCTTCAAAATGAGCTTTGGATGGAATTTTTCTGATAAACCATGTGGAAGTTATGCCTTGGTCAATTTGCAGTTGACTTTTCCAACTGTCCAAATATAGAAACTTTTGCATCTTGAGACTTTTTGAGCCATGCCTTGAGAATCATGATCAAGAATTGATCAAATGATGTTTGTGGCTTCAAAATAAGATGTTGATCAAAATTTTTGACTTTTGACTGTCAAATGACCATTTTGCCCCTGCAGTTGACTGTTGAGCAATTAGGGTTTTTTGACTGTGCAATTTTGTGCTGTGAGTCTTGAAACTTGGCATATGGATGCTTGACCATGTTTATAGGCATGTGGGACTTGTTTGGGCCCTTGAAAACTTCAACTTCTTTGCCAGAACCAAAACCCTAATTCTTGACTGTTAGGAGGCAATTGGACTGTGCAATTTTGTGAGAGATTTTGAAGCATGCTCTTAGCAAATCTTGAAGAATATGGGAGGGAAAATTTTGGGGTACAACAGTTGCCCCTGTTCAATCTTCTTAGACCTGAGGGTGTAGATTGGCTGACGTGCCTTTCGTAATCCGAAGGTGGAAGATGATTGAACACTAGAGTGCCCAAAAATTTGCGCTCACATAGTAGTGTGATGGTGGGAATGGGCTTACAGATGCCATTTGGAGATTGGTGGATAGGAGGATGGGATTATAGATGCCATATTGAGGGGTGATGGATAGGTGGATGGGCTTATAGATGCCATCTGGGTGTCGACCGCGTAAGAGATTCCTTAGCGAGAACTTGTGTACCTGAAAAAGAAAATGATTACCTGGCCTGTTACAGGAGCTGGTGTTCGAACTTTTTATGTAGATGCGCCCTGAATGGTTACAGGAGTTGAATCTTTAAACCTCTTCAGACGTGCCCTGGCGAGATACAGGAATCGAGTCTGGAGCTTCAAACGGTGATGAATGAATCAGGGATGGTTACTACCTCAACGGGACGATGAGAGAACCTGGGGCGATTACTACCTCAACAGTAACGATGAGAGAACCTGGGGCGATTACTACCTCAACAGTAACGATGAGAGAATCTGGGGTGATTACTACCTCAACAGTAACGATGAGAGAATCTGGGGTGATTACTACCTCAACAGTAACGATGAGAGAATCTTGGGTGTCTTCTACTGAGTCTTCATTAGGAAAATCTTTAGGACTCGATTTAACTGGACCAGAGAAGGCCTTTGACTGGATAAGAATCAGAAAAATCTTTAGGAGTCGATTTAACTGAACCAGGCAAGGTCTTGGAATCTTCAACTGGATAAGAATCAGGGAGATCTTAGGGTCGATCTGACTGAACCAGAGAAGGCCTTTGACGGGATAAGAATCAGGAAAATCTTTAGGAGTCGATTTAACTGAACCAGGCAAGGTCTTGAAATAACTTCTACTGGATAAGAATCAGGGAGATCTTAGGGTCGATCTGACTGAACCAGAGAAGGCCTTTGACGGGATAAGAATCAGGAAAATCTTTAGGAGTCGATTTAACTGAACCGGACAAGGTCTTGAAATCTTCAACTGGATAAGAATCAGGGAGATCTTAGGGTCGATCTGACTGAACCAGAGAAGGCCTTTGACTGGATAAGAATCAGAAAAATCTTAGGGTCGATTTAACTGAACCAAGCAAGGTCTTGAAATGACTTCAACTGGATAAGAATCAGGGAGATCTTAGGGTCGATCTGACTGAACCAGAGAAGGCCTTTGACTGGATAAGAATCAGAAAAATCTTTAGGAGTCGATTTAACTGAACCAGACAAGGTCTTGGAATCTTCAACTGGATAAGAATCAGGGAGATCTTAGGGTCGATCTGACTGAACCAGAGAAGGCCTTTGACTGGATAAGAATCAAGAAAATCTTTAGGAATCGATTTAACTGAACCGGTCAAGGTCTTGGACATGGCTGAGAACTTAACTGGATCTTTCCTGAAAGGTAAAGGTCAGTCATATGCAATGCATGATATGGATCAAGCCATGATGTTCTCAACATAAATGAGATTGTATGTTCATGGTGCATATATGCATGCCATAATGTATATAAATGCGATGTTTATGAGTGTATGTTCTGGTCTAGGAAAGTAAATCCTTGACGGGTGCCGGGAATTCACATCCTGGGATGACGTTGGAGAATAGTGCTTTGTTGTTCCCGCTGGGGATGAAGATTGCAAGAATACCGGTAGGAGAAGATAACTCCATTGGGGAATAAACTTTGGCGAATGGATTACTCTGCGGGGAGAAAATTTACTCTATCGATCTTGCTGGGGAACAAAACTCTGTGGGGAGAGAGGTACTTTGCTGGAATGTTGATGGTAACTCCGCTGGGGATACCGTTGTTATGTTGGAAGTGTTAATAGACTCTGCTGGGGATAAGAAGACTTCGCCGAGGACAGTCTTTCCGTGGCTTTTGGCTGAGGATAACCCAGTTATATCCTGGTAGGGAAATAACCTTTGAATAAAGCCGGGAGACGCGTTCGTGCTCTGTAGGGGATAAGCTTCCAGAATCTACTGGGGATAAGCTTCGTGCTGGGGGGATGATTCAAACTTTCCTAGGGAAATCTGGGTTGGACTCTCCTATGGAGATCTTGAGATACATTGGGGAAGTGGCTCCACCGAATGTCTGGTATACCTCCGGGGAACAATCTTAGATCAAGACTGCCGGGGATGCTTGTTAAGGATGTTCGTATATTGCTGAGGAATGTTGAGATCTGCTGAGGGATGCTCAACTTCCTTAAGGCTGATAGCATGACTTTGCTTGGGGAGAGTGCATAGACTTGTTGGCTCATTCTCTGGGGAATTAAGGCATATTGGTTACGTTCTTTAGATGAACCTACCTTGATACCTTGGCGGACAGAGCAATTAGATCGCTTAGACAACTCTTTATTGCCCCTGTTTCTAATGTTACCTATAATTAATCCTTTGTTTCGTATGCAAATATTCATGAATTAGCAATTAGCGTCAAATGCATATATCACAAATTGGACCTTGGACGTTCTTCGCAAAACAAAACAGAAAAAAGGAAAAATAATTTGGCAATTTGTCTGAAAAGTGTATTTGTATTGATTTTGAATTTGCCCGTAAATAGGCGTTTTATGTACAAGAGGCTGACGTCCTAGTAAGAGAACGCCGCCGAACAAAAGAGTTTATACAAATTTGTACAAAGGAAAATAAAACAGCTGTGTGAAATGAATGGTCCCACTGGGTTCCAATTCCGCTATTGCCTTTATATCTTTGAGCATCTCATCACTTGATGACCTAGTTGAAGATGAAGCTGATTGATCGATGCCGTTTGAACTTGATGTTGATACCGGATTCTGGATGCGGAGTGATCCAATGAGACATAGTATTATGCTTTATCCCTAACTTTTGCCTGGACCGCCCTTTCGGGTTTTCAGTCCACCGAGATACCCATTTTTACCCAAGCCGCCTTTTCAGGTTTTTGACTTGCCGGGTGTACAGATTTTTTTTATTTCATCCCTTCATTTTTCCCGAACCCTTTTGGTTCGCCGGGAAGCCCTAATTTTTGCCTAGGTATGTCAACCTAGCGGGTCTTTTTTCATGCGTAGTATCTTTTAACTATGTCTGCATTGGCGGGGTGAGGAAGGTCGTCACCATCCATGGTGGTTAGAATCATGGCTCCTCCTGAGAACACATGTTTAACCACAAATGGCCCTTCGTATGTAGGGGTCCATTTTCCCCTTGGATCACTCTGAGGAAGTATGATACGCTTGATTACCAGATCCCCAACTTGATATTCTTGTGGTCTGACCTTTTTGTTAAATGCCCTGATCATTCGCTTTTGGTACGTCTGACCATGACAAATAGCAGCAAGTCTCTTTTCGTCGATTAGATTTAGTTGATCAAGTCGTGTCTGGATCCAATCATCTTCACTCAGATCTGCATCCTTCATTATCCGGAGAGAGGGTATCTGCACTTCGATCGGTAAGACTGCCTCCATGCCGTAGACCAAGGAAAAAGGAGTTGCCCCGGTTGACGTCCTGGCTGAGGTACGGTACCCATGTAGAGAAAACGGTAACATCTCGTGCCAATCTTTATAGGTCACTGTCATCTTCTGCACAATTTTCTTGATATTCTTATTCGCTGCTTCTACAGCCCCATTCATCTTCGGCCGGTAGGGAGAAGAGTTGTGGTGCTGTATTTTGAATTGTTGTATTTTGAATTGCTCGCAGAGCTCAGTGATCATCTTGTTATTGAGATTGGTACCGTTGTCTATAATGATTCTTTCAGGGACGCCGTACCGACAGATCAGGTTGTGCCGAATGAATCGTGCCACAACGTTCTTGGTTACCGTAGCGTAAGAAGCTGCTTCGACCCACTTTGTAAAGTAATCGATCGCTACCAGGATGAAGTGATGCCCATTGGATGCTGTAGGTCTGATCTTGCCAATCATATCAATGCCCCACATTGCAAAAGGCCAAGGTGTTGTCAAGACATTCAGGGGAACCGGAGGAACATGCACCTTATCTGCATAAATCTGGCACTTGTGACATGTCCGGGAGTGTTGGTAACAATCAGCTTCCATTGTAGACCAATAATATCCTGCCCGAAGGATTTTCTTTTCCATAGTGTGTCCACTGGAATGTGTTCCGAAGGTACCTTCATGCAGCTCTTCCATGATCCTTTCTGCTTCAGTCTTATCCACACAACGCAGTAAAGTTGAATCATGGTTTCTCTTGTACAGAATGTCGTTGCTGAGGAAGAACTTTGCTGTGAACCTTCTCAGGAACTTTTTATCATTGACAGATGCACCTTCCGGATACTCTTGAGCTTCCAAGTATCTCTTCACCTCATGGTACCAGGGTTTTTCAGTCACTAACTCTTCCTCAAGATCACAACAGTATGTCGGTTCGTCCAGTTTCCAGATGATGACCCGGGGAGCCTCATTGTCCCATTTGACTTTGAACATGGAAGACATCGTAGCTAACGCGTCCGCCAGCTGATTCTCCTCTCTTGGGAAATGTTCAAAGGTTATCTCTGTGAAGTGGGGGATCAATGTCAACACACATTCTTTGTAAGGAATAAGATTCGGATGTTTCGTATCCCACTCTCCTTTGATCTGATTGATCACAAGAGCGGAATCTCCGAAGACACTCAGAAACTTGATCCTTAAGTCAATCGTAGCTTGGAGACCCATGATGCATGCCTCATACTCCGCCATGTTGTTGGTGCAGTTGAAACATAGCCGGGCAGTAAGTGGAGTATGAGTGCCTTGAGGGGATATGATTACGGCGCCGATACCGTTACCCAAAGCATTGGATGCTCCGTCAAAGTGCATAGACCATCAGGATCCTTCCTCAGGTCCTTCATCCGGTCCAGGTACTTCACAATCAGTCACTATCATGATGCTCTCGTCTGGAAACTCGAAGTTCATTGACTGATAGTCGTCTACTGCCTGATGTGCCAAGTGGTCTGCTAATACACTTCCTTTGATGGCTTTCTGAGTCATGTACTGGATGTCGTATTCCGTCAAGATCATTTGCCATCTTGCTATTCTCCCAGACAGAGCAGGCTTTTCAAATATGTACTTTATTGGATCCATCTTTGAGATCAACAAGGTAGTGTGAGTTAACATATACTGTCTCAACCGGCGAGCAGCCCATACCAAAGCGCAGCAAGTTTTCTCAAGCAGTGAGTATCAGGTCTCACAGTCGGTAAACTTTTTGCTAAGGTAATAAATGGCATGCTCTTTTCGGCCAGACTCGTCATGCTGCCCCAGCACACACCCCATTGAGTTATCGAGTACTGTCAGGTATAGTATCAGAGGTCTCCCTTCAACCGGTGGCATAAGAATGGGTGGTTCTTGGAGATACTCTTTGATTCTGTCAAAAGCAGCCTGACATTCATCATTCCAACGTACTACCTGATCTTTCTTCAGCAGCTTGAAGATTGGTTCACAAGTAGCAGTTAGGTGGGAGATGAATCGAGCAATGTAGTTCAGGCGTCCTAGAAAGCCTCTGACCTCTTTCTCTGTCTTAGGAACTGGCATCTCTTGAATGGATTTAACCTTGGCAGGGTCCACTTGAATACCCTTATCACTTACAACGGAGCCTAGCAACTTTCCAGATCTTACCCCGAAGGTGCATTTGTTCGGGTTCAACCTCAGCTTGTACAATTTTAGACGGTCAAACAACTTCTGCAGATGGTCAAGGTGTTCCTCCTCAGTTTGGGACCTTGCGATCATGTCGTCAACATATACTTCTATCTCATGATGGATCATGTCATGAAATAAAGCAACCATGACACGTTGGTAGGTTGCCCCAGCATTCTTCAACCCGAATGGCTTGACCTTGTAGCAGAAGGTGCCCCACTGGGTGACAAAGGTAGTCTTCTCCATATCCTCCGGAGCCATCTTGATCTGATTATACCCTGAAAAACCATCCATGAAAGAGAACACCTTGTGCTGAGCAGTATTGTCAACCAGGACATCAATGTGAGGTAAGGGGAAGTCATCCTTGGGGCTGGCCCTGTTCAGATCCCTGTAATCAACACACATTCTGACCTTACCATCTTTCTTCGGTACCGGCACCACATTAGCAACCCACTGAGGGTAAGAAGTCACTGCAAGAAACCCGGCATCGAATTGCTTCATAACCTCAGCTTTGATCTTTTCAGACATCTCTGGACGCATACGGCGGACCTTTTGCTTAACCGGAGGGCAGTCTTCCTTGGTAGGCAAATGATGGACCACAATGTCGCTATCCAACCCAGGCATGTCTTCGTAGGACCAGGCAAAGATCTCCACATAATCATGTAACATCTGAGTCAACCGTTGCTTCACGCTGAGCTCTAGGTTGGCATCAATCTTAACCTCCTTTCTGTCAGTCTCAGTACCCAGATTTATCGTCTCCACCGGCTCTTCGTGTGGTTGAATTGCCCTCTCTTCCTGGAGTAACAGTCTTGCAAGCTCGCCAGGCACTTCGCAATCATCTTCACCTTCGTCTTCGGCTAAGTTGATCGGATTTTCGAAGTCATAACTGGCAGTAGCAGAGTCGTTACCAGTGAGATCCAGAGTGGATTGAAACCTGTATGAGTGAGTGTGTGTAAATACAGCTGTTTTGCAATATATAAAGAAAGGAAAGAGAGAAAAGGAGCATAAGATTTGAAATGCGAGAAAACGTCCAAGGTCTTTATTCATGATATATGAAATGACAATTAATATGCCCTCACAAATGAAGCCACGGTGCCCCGGGTAAGACACCGGGCCATTGAGTTTTAATTCATTGTTTATTACAAATAACAAAAACAAAGGAATTCATTACTTCGTAACAAAAGTAACAGGTAGGTTGTCTTTTGCAATCCAATTGCTAGGTCCATTGTCGGTCGTCGGATAAATCCAGCTGTTGAACTCTAATTCTTCCACCTCATCTTCACCCCCAATAGCATTCACTCCATGAGCAGGTAGGGGAGCTGTCACTACATTAGGCTTCTCAGGTGCCTCAAATTGTACCTCCTTTGCATCAATAAGGTCTTGCACCTTGTTCCTTAAGGCCCAGCAATCATCAGTGGAATGCCCCGGGCTATCGGAGTGATAAGCACAGCGGGCATTTGGATTATACTTAGGAGAGGCAGTATTCACAACCTTCGGGGCCTCTCTGACAGTCACTAAGTTGGTGGACAGCAACTGCGGCAAGATTTGCGACAAGTTCATACTCAGCCGGGTAAACTCTCTTCTGGGTCTTTCACCCCTTTGTTGATTGGTTTGCCGAGGAGCGGCAGCAGGTTTAGCAATAACCACCGCGTTGACAGATTGGTGGCGTTCTGGTTTATCATGTCTTCTAGGCCCATATACAGCACTGGCCTCCTTCTTAAAAGGTTTCTTCTCAGAACTCGAAGACGCACCCTTCTGAATTTTACCGGACTTCATTCCAGCCTCTATCCTCTCCCCAGTCAGAATAAGGTCAGTAAACCCTGCTGACGAGTTACCGATAAGATGATTGAAGAATGGCCCGGAGAGGGTCCCCAAGAACATATCTACCAGCTCACGGTCAGTTAACGGAGGCTGCACCCTGCCAGCCAGATCCCTCCACTTCTGTGCATACTCTTTAAAACCTTCGCTTGATCCTAGCGACATACCCTGGAGTTGGGTACGTGTAGGAGCAAGGTCGGCATTATATTGATACTGCTTGTAAAAAGCAGTAGCCAACTCCTCCCAGTTACGAATCTTGGTTCCATCCAGCTGATAGAACCATTCGAGATGAGTCCCTGAAAGACTCTCCTGGAAGAAGTGGATCCACAAGTTCTTGTCCACTGTGTACGGTTGAATCTTCCGCACATAAGATCTGAGGTGTAGCTTGGGGCAAGACGCCCCGTCATACTTGGTGAAAGATGGTGCCTTAAACTTGTGAGGAATGATCACACCAGTAGATAAGCCCAAGTCTCCGAAATCCAGCCCAGGCACTTGTTGGATCTCCATGGCGTTCAGTCTGTCTTCCAACTGCTTGTATCTGTCTTCAGCCGGAGGATACTGTTCCTCATTAAAATCAGTCTCGTTGTCAGAGACTACCGGACTTGGAGCCTTTCCCCCCTGGGGACTGTCTTTGCCTACAGAGGAACCAGCTTCCTCATTCTGCAGAGTGTTACCAAACCTTCGGCCCGTGTTGAACAGAACGGTTCTCTTCTTTTTCTTCTTCTGAACCAGCAGGGCCTTTAGTTCTGCCTGTCCTTGAGCCAAACCCATGATCAGCTCCTGAAATTGTGCGTTCTGCGCCTGAAGGGCCTTGATAGATTGCTCGGTTGATGATTCAGGGTTCATGATGCTGAAATAAATAGCGAAGAACGGTAAGCAACCTGAAAAGAAGAGTACCTGCTATGCACATGATGAATGATATGTGTTTATGCAATGCATTCAAGGGTTCGAAAGTTCAAATTTGCTGTAGACAAAAAGGAACACACATTATCATTAAGGAAATAATTGTTCAGTACATCAAAGCCTCATGGGCACATATTACAAAGCAAATCAATCCCAAAAGACACTACGCATCCTCTTTGGAGCTATGTAGGTGTTGAGATTCCTCTCCTCGTGCAATAGGCGGGTGAGCTCCAAGACCTTCTTTTCACTAGCATGTAGACTGGTCTCAAGAGAATTCCGTTCTTCCTTAAGCTGGATCCAACTCTTCTGCATCTCTTCCCAGGACGTGGGCATGTCAGGATGTTGAATGGTGTAGGACACCTCTCCTTCCAATATTGGCTCTTTGATCACAGGGAGAACATGAGGATAAGGCATTACTAACTTCTGGGAGCGGGCTCGTACCCACTTGAGATAAGGTTCCAACGGGATGGAATTCCTGTGCCCCAGTGTTTTGCTGTCCATCCTACTTGGCATCCTCCAAGCTCTGATAAATCTCTGGCGAAGTCCTTGTGCATCATTGTCGAAGTCAAAAACTATGTCAGGAATTAACATGTCGTGAGGGCCATCCCTTCGAGCATAACCAAACTGTCTCCAAGCCAAGCATGGGTTGTAAGTAATACCTCCTCTGATTCCAAGTAAAGGAACATTAGGGTACTCCCCGCAACGATCAATGATAATGACATCCTCTCTGGACCGAGAGCACCAATGTATATCAGCATGTGTAAGAGTCATCAATCGCTGTGACCATCTCAAACCCCGCTCATTCTTCAAGACTGATTGTGGAAGGTGCGAAATAAACCACCTTCCCAGGAGAGGAGTGCAGCACATAAGGACACCTCTTTTTCTCATGGTTCGAGTGTAACATGAGTGAAGGATGTCCCCCAACAACGTAGGTATAGGGTTTCTGGACATGAAGATCTGGACAACACTGATATATATAAGCTGATCTGGGTTAGGGAACAACACCAAACCATAGACAAGGAGGGCCACAACTTCTTCAAAAGCTTGTAAGTCAAGGGAGTTCCAACATTCCTGGGCCTTCTCAAACAGAAACCTGGCTAAGAACCCTTTGATACCACTTCTAACTTCCCAATGTCCCTTGAGGTCAGATGGCTGTAGGTGTAAGGCTTTAGCAATCTCTTCAAGCTTGGGTTCCTTTTCCGTACCGTTGTAGGGTAGTTGATCAAGGATAGGGATCTTCAGAAGCCGGGAGAACACTTCCAATGTAGGCACCAGTTGATAATCCAGGAAAGTGAAACAGTGATGCAGAGGGTCAAAGAACTGGAATAGGACCTTTATCATATCTTCCTCAATGTTGGTGTTGACCAAGCTGATGAGTCTTCCATGTCTCTCACTGAATGAAGAGCTCTCGTGAATCCTGGATATAAGCTCTTTAAGCTGAGGAGGGATCCTTACAAGGCTGATCTGAATTGTCTTCCTGCGAACAGTTTCCATGTCCTACAAAACAAGAACAAAGATGAAGATTCGAACCCCTGAAATGGTTAGTCAATGCATGTGATGCTGTATGATGTCATGATGCTATAATTAAACACACCACAAATATTTACAAAGGCAAACATGATAAGGCACACAAGTCACACAAGACAAGCCCTTAGAGTTTAGGCCAGCATGGGGTCTGGGTATTACCCTCTTGAAGTTGGTGGGCTCAACCTGTCCTATTAGAAGAAACCGGGTTCTAAGGGTCCCAACATCATTGGATTGCTTTCATTATTCATCGTTTCGATTTAGCCACTGAACTGGCGACCGGAATATTCCAGGAAAGCAACCCTCAATTGAGTGTAGTATCGAGTATCAACCAACCTCGGACTGCACCAAAGTCAGTTATCTCACTATCCTAAAGAGGCCAAGATAGTTCAATTAAGGTTCCTAAGGTCAGTTGATGCTTCACGACACCACGCGGAGGCCCCATACTCTCCCTGACTGAACTCAAGGGTTACCGGTACACACCAAAGTGCCACATCAACGTAGCAGACTGTTTCAACCATGTCGGTATACCCCGCACAGTTCCCTCACAGCCTTGTTGCTACTTTCTAAGAAGGTATCCCCAGATCCGGGTTAGGATCTATAGAACTCCCACGACAGTCCCACAATTTAAAGCAAACAAGTCAAAGCAATTGAAAACACAGTGATCTTAATCCTAAGGTACACATCACTTTATAAGAATCCCCAGCAGAGTCGCCAGTTCTGTGATCGGTGGATCTGGAACTGACTGTTTAACGCTGGTTCGCGAAATGTCGCAGAAGCAAGAGTCGCCACCGTCTTTTATTTTCTCCAATATGGAAAGGACAAAAGCACAGAAAAATTCCTTATTGAGATTAGTTCTCGGTTCAGGAGGTAGATTTATAGAAAGGGAAGGTGTTAGCACCCTTTCTATCCATGGTTATCCATGGGCTCTTAGATACTTGCTCATTGTGTTTTCAAAATGTTTGTTTGCTTTTCAACTGTGGGTTTAAAAAAAGTTCGTTTTAAAATTTCAGTTCGACTCTTGTATCAGTCCTCAAGAGTGTTTGAAAAGTTGTTTTTGAAAGCTTTTTGCAAAGTGTCGGTGTGAAAAGAAGTTTTTGATTTGTTTTGAATTAGAGCAAGTATCTACGAGTCGTCTACCTACCCTAAGGAATTAGTCTGTGTAAATGTCCTTAGGGTAGTGCCATCCCACCATTGAGGGGTAGGTAGCACCACCGTTGGAGGTGTTCGGGTCAATTCGAGTTTAGGGACAGTGTGGTCACCAGAGCAATAGGAGGATACCTTAGAAGCTACCCCCATGCCATGTTCATGGACATGAGGACTTACTAAAACGTCCTCTACTCGACGACCACGTTTCGAGGGGCAAGGCAACAATGAGGCGTACCCTAGGAGTGGTGTGTGATTCGTGTGTCATTTTCAGTTATATTTGTCTTGATCATGCATTGAGTGTTCTACGCTTTGATTTTATTTGGGCATACATTCTTTCATGTGATAGTTAACAGTTAAAAGGTGCGGAATTTAAAGTGCGGAAACATAAAGGTCCTACGCTATTACAAGGCGCGGGTCTACATCGCCAAATTAAACCAAGACCCGATTTGAATAAATAAAATGCGAAAAGTAAATATCCTAATTATCTATTACAAGGCTTTGGGGAAAATACATTATAATCACAAAAAAGAAATAAAAACAAACGCGCGAGAAGGAACTATAATCGAATGCGAGGGCGTTGGACCCTTTAAAGAAATTAAATTAAAATTATTAGTGAATTAATGATTAAAGAAAAAGAAGAACTTATTTTTTATGTTTTTGGATTTATGAAATTAAAGATAATTAATTGGAATTAAAAGTTAAATAAAACCCTAGTTCTAATTGTTTTTGCTTTATAAAAAAGTGTTTGATCTTGACCTAATTTTAACCTAATTATTTAATGATAAATTTATTTACAAGTATTTACAAAAAAAATAATTAATTATTAATAATAAGAATGATGAGGTAATTTAATTATTTGGAAGAAAAAAGTAAAATGCTACAAAACCTAATTTTTATGTGTTTTAATTTATTTAAGAAAAATGTTAAAGTTAAAACTCTAATTTAAAACTAAATTAATTATCAAGTTTATTTACACCAAAAACATTAATGCATTAAATAATAAATAAATATATTTTTATTTTATGATTTTTCTGTTTTTTATATTTTTGTATTATGAAAATTATATTTTGTGAAATTAATAAAACAAAAGCAAATAAAAGAATGAAATAAGAAATAAAAATAAGGATATGCAAACCATAGGGGGTGAGTTGGCCCAAATGGAGGTGAATAGGAAGCATTTTGGCCCACTGAAATCTGGCCTCCTTTGACTTTTCAATGATCACGTGAGGAGCGTTTGACTGATGTCCATGGTGGACTGCCTATCCTGGCCTTTGGATTGGAGTTGTTGGGCGTGTGGCAAGCCAGATTATGAGGCTGTATGGTAAACCCTTGGTGAAGCAATGCATAGAAGCGTGTTAAAGAAAAAAATATAGAGGAAGAGGGGGGACCTGGGAATCGAACCCAGGTCCCAATGCTTGCAACAACCTTCTCTCACCAACTGAGCCAATTAACGTCTTTGTTAATATAATGGAATATAAACAACATATAAGAAAAAACGCGTTATTGGTAGAAAACAAGAAAACGCGCTAAATTATTTGAATGGCCCAATATGGTGCTTACACCTCAGCATCTTCTCCACTATGCCTTCGCTTTTGCCTGAAAAACATAGATGAATAGCGGGGGTTTTAAACCCCCACTAACCCTAACACACAAAAATAACGATTAGCTCATAGTTGAAAATAAAAAGGGCGCGAGGTATGAGAATGAATCGTCTGGACCTCCTGGTTTCAATGGTGTAGGTTTCATGGCCTAATTTTGCCTTATGCGCAAAACCCCAATTTTGGAGCTTTGAAACCCTAAGCATCTCCCATGGTAACTTTGCATACAGACCACGTTAGTTTAATTAAAAGACACCAAAAGCTTCAGCATGATTAGGTTAGTATAAAATAATCATTCAAATGCATGGAAAACACATGTAAACTAAGATACGAATGTGAAAAGTTTTATGAACAGGGCAAAGCCATTCTACCAATTCTGAATGTATGGAGACTTGATTTTTATTGGGGAACGATTCCTGGATGAGTAAGCAAGCTATTGGAATGCTTCTTAGACCTTGAAACACCCTGCAATACAGTTTTCAGTTTTGAGTTTTTTAAGAAAAATGCAAGCTTTTGTTTTTGATTCTGAGCGCAGCTAGCTTGTTCCTGTGGTTAGGTTTAGCTTTGTGCATATATGAGGAATGATTTAGGTCAACAATCCAAGCCCAACAACCATGTATTCAATGCTTTTGAGATTTGATTTTTCATGAATCTTTTCCAATCTTTTTCATGTCCTTTTGATGCCAATCATTGCCAATCACCTTGATTCTTTCCTTATTGAATAGTGCATGAAATCTTGAGTGAATTCTATGCACAAAAAGATTTGAAAAGCATGGATTAGTATTTTTCTTATAATTAATCATAATTAAATGAATTAAATAGATTAAATATTCAATTAATTAATTAAAAATAGGAAAATAACTCCCCTTTGGGTCAATGGGTCGTGCATAGCTTTTGGGTGATGATTCTTGGAAGAAATTGTGGCCCATTAGCAATTTTGAGGCATTTGAAGCAAAGTTGACTTTTCAAAATTCCCAAAAATTTCCCAACTTCCACAAGGCATATCTTGCTCAATTTTTAATCTTTGATCATGTTCTTGGACATTTTGGAAAGTTCCTGAAGTCCTCTAACCAATGCCTTTGGTCCCATGTCATTTTGATTTACCAATCTCAAGTTATGGTCCTTGACTTAAAGTCCCTTTTGTTGACTTTTGAAAATGACCTATAATGTTGAGATTGATAACTTTTTGTGAGAGCATTTCTTGGACTTGAAGTGTGAAGAGGAGTTGTAGGAAATGTCATTCTCTTCAAAATGAGCTTTGGATAGAATTTTTCTGATAAACCATGTGGAAGTTATGCCTTGGTCAATTTGCAGTTGACTTTTCCAACTGTCCAAATATAGAAACTTTTGCATCTTGAGACTTTTTGAGCCATGCCTTGAGAATCATGATCAAGAATTGATCAAATGATGTTTGTGGCTTCAAAATAAGATGTTGATAAAAAAATTTGACTTTTGACTGTCAAATGACCATTTTGCCCCTGCAGTTGACTGTTGAGCAATTAGGGTTTTTTGACTGTGCAATTTTGTGCTGTGAGTCTTGAAACTTGGCATATGGATGCTTGACCATGTTTATAGGCATGTGGGACTTGTTTGGACCCTTGAAAACTTCAACTTCTTTGCCAGAACCAAAACCCTAATTCTTGACTGTTAGGAGGCAATTGGACTGTGCAATTTTGTGAGAGATTTTGAAGCATGCTCTTAGCAAATCTTGAAGAATATGGGAGGGAAAATTTTGGGGTACAACACCTGGTTTCACAGTCAGTGAATTTCTTGCTGAGGTAGTAAATCGTATGCTCTTTTCTTCCTGTTTCGTCCTGTTGTCCCAAAACATAACCCATTGATCCTTCGAGTACTGTCAGATACATGATGAGTGGTCTTCTGGGAACTAGTGGCATTAAAATCGGTGGCTCTTGTAGATACTGCTTTATTGTCTCGAAAGATGTTTTGCAATCATCATTCCATACTACCGTTTGATCTTTTCGTAATAATTTGAATATGGGCTCACACATAGCTGTTAGATGCGATATGAACCTTGAGATGTAATTCAATCTCCCTAAGAAACCACAAACTTCTTTTTCTATCCTTGGTGCTGGAATCTCTTATATAGCTTTGACTTTTTTGGGTTCTACCTCGATACCACGCTGACTTACAATGAAACCCAGCAACTTGCATGATCTAACTCCAAATGTACATTTATTCAGATTCAATCTCAATCTGAAATTGTGCAGCCGCTCGAATAACTTTTGCAAATGTATGATATTTTCCTCCTTCGTATGAGATTTGGAGATCATATCATCTACGTACACTTTAACCTCTTTGTGGATCATATCATGGAATAGTGTGACCGTGGCTCTTTGATAGGTTGCCCCTATATTTTTGAGATCGGATGGCATTACCTTGTAGCAGAAGGTTCCCCAAGGTGTCATGAAGGTAGTCTTTTCCATGTCTTCGGGTTCCATTTGATTTGATTGTAGTCTAAGAAACCATCCATGAATGAGAATACTGAGGCTTGAGTTGTGTTGTCTACCAGAACATCTATGTGTGGTAACGGGAAGTCGTCCTTGGGACTTGCTTTGTTCAGATCTCGATAATCCACACACATGCGTACTGTGATATGGTGGGAGAAATGACTTGAGGGTTTTGCATTAGATTGCAAGTGTTGCGGTTAGCAAGAGTCACCACTGACTTTTCTTTTATCCAAAAGGAAAGGTGAAAAAGCACAGGAAAGACCTTTGAGATTATTTCTTGAGTTCGGGGGGTAGATTATGAAAGGGAAGGTATTAGCACCCTCTTCATCGATGGTTTTCCATGGACTCTTAGTTACTTGCTAGATCACTTGCTTTTTTTGTTTGAAATTATGCTTGATGTGGTTTTTGAAAGTATTTTGTAAAGAGGCCATTGTTTAGGAAATCTTTGTAATGATTCTTGTTTGTAAGAATGTATACAAAGATGTTTGATCTTTTGAAAATGTTTTCAATTTTGTAAGATGTTCGAAAGTGTATGTGTTTGTTTTGAAAATAGCAAGGATGTTTGTTTTGAAATGGAGAAAGTAATTAGGAGCAATCTACCTACTCAAATGTCTTTCTTGTTCATTTTATTTTCCTTTGACATTGTTGCCGTACCATTGATTTGGTAAGCAACCCTATCTTTGGATGTAAACGGGACGGGCGTGGGTCATCATATAACCATGATTAGCAATGTTGCAAGGTATCTTAGCATTATTTTTGAGGGACTAAGATTATTTCTAAGGCAACTTAGATAGCATCGTCGAGGGACCATGATCTTGTATTTTTGCTTGTTTTTGCTAAGATACCTTACATGCGTAATATGGCCATTTTGTATAAGGCAGCCAAGTGGAGTAACCCTAGAGGTGCTTGTGTGTAAGTGTATCATTTTCATGCTTGTTTTTGTCTTGAATTAGGGTTTTCTAATCATTGGTTTTATTCTTTCCATACAAACCCTAATTACTAGCATGTTATATAAAAGCGATAAGTTGTGAAATTTAAAGTTACTACGCTATTACAACATTTGTGGGGAGCGGGTGTACAAGTTGAATGAGGATTGCAAGAATTTAAACCCTAATTAATCTATTACAACCATATTGAATTGGTATGAATATACAAGAAAATAAATAAATACAAAGTATAAAAATGAATAAATGTACAAGGATGCAAAATGTAAAGAAAAGGAATTTTGTTTGGTTTTCATGAAAAAAAAGATTTTTTGCCTTAACCTAATTAAATAAAGAAAATAATTAATTAAGTTTGAATTTATTAAGAAAAGATTTTAAATGAAAACCTAGTTCTATTAATTAATCAAAAGAAAATAAATTCAAGAAAAGTATTTTGGTATTTTTTATCTTGAAAATATTTGTAGTATTATAAAATATTTTTAGTCTTTTTTATATTAAAATAATGTATTTTAAATGGTGTGAAGAAAAATAAATAAATAAAGTAATACTAATTAAGTTTATAAGATTTACTTAATAAAATAAATAAAATATAATAAATAAAAATATTTTTATTTATGGAAAAATAAAATAAAATAAGTCAAAATATAAACATATGTCATTTTCTTGTATTTTTATGATTTTTAGTATTTAGGAAATATTTTTAAGAAAATAAAAAAAATGAAATAAATGAGTAAATAAAATAATTTGGGCCAGGGGGTGCCAAAAGTCAATATGGGAGTCAGCTAGCAAAAACAAAAATGAACCAGGCCCAAAGGGCCCAGCGCCTGCCAAACAAAAAAAGGTCAGAATTGCAAAAAGACATGAAAAAATGCAAAAGGGTACCACTCGGGCTCGAACTTAGGTCCCATAGGTTACAGGCGCGCACTTCTACCACTGAGGTGGCTATACATCCGTTAATACAAATGAAACAATAAACATGTAAGACAAAACGCCCCCTGAAGACTTCATCTTCAACCTCCAGCCAGACCTACTGTAACTTGCTCATTTCTCATTAAAAATGAAAACTGTAAACATGAAACTTGTAGCAAATTTTCTCACGATTCCAGAAATGTAAAGTATTAAAACTATGGATCAAAGATAAGCAAGAATTTTAATGGCCCTAATCTGAACCCTAAAAATTTCAGAAATTTCAGTTTCAGAATTCTCTAAGCTCAAGCAAAATTAATGGAAACTAAGGACATGGTTAGCTTCAGGGCAATGATATCTACATGTTTTATTCACAAATAAACTATTGATGATGCCTGTATGAAGAGTTCCAAGTTGACAAAACTTACCTCAAAACTGGAAATCGTGTTTTAAGTTTGAGCTTGTTTCAAGTGATGGTGATGATCAGGTTAGCTTCCTTGAGGTCCTAGGAAGCTAATGCAATGGTTAGCTTGAACAATGGATGGTTGAAATGGCCTGGAGAAGTCAAGTTGCAGACTCTGTTTTTAGGTTATAGAAGTTATGGTAAATGGTGTTACAGTTCTGGAATAAGGATGGAGATGAGTTGTATTTGATGCAAGGAAGCTTTAGAAACTAAAAGGCCAAGAAACGCACGAGGGAAATGGGAGTTTGATGTTCAAGGTCAGAAACTGTGCAACAATGGAGTTTTTGTGCAATCTCTGATTTGAGACAATTTTGGTGTATTTCAGGGTGTTCAAGCTCATGTTCTAGCTCACAAATAGTGACTCTATTTATAAGCAACAAGTTTTGAGTGCTCTAGTTGCTCAGAATTCAAATTTACATGTTTAAGTTAAACATGTGACTTTTTTAACAAAATAAGTTTCCATGCCTTATGTACTTGCTAAGATAGAGTGGTTATGCTTTAAACAAGCTTGCTTCTGACTTTGTGGATGGAGTGTGATCAGAGGGAACAAGTTAGAGGCTCAATGTGAACTTTATGCAAAAAGCTTGCTTTACAAGAATGGCATTGTTAACTTTGTGCCATAAATGGAAATGCAACTTGGACAATAGCTCAATTGCTTGGATCAAAGCTCTAACAATTGTGTAAACATTTAATTATGGAGTGACAAACAAGTTTGAGGCCTGAAAAGCAAGGATTATGCAGCCTATCATGGATTTGGTTCAAGTGTTCATCAAAAATGACTTGTAATTCAAGTGACAAAACCCTAATTTCATCTCTTCGATTCTCCCTCCTCAAGAATGATTACAAGAAGTTCTTTGACATTTTGGAAATCTTGAAATGTGATCTACAACCAATATTGGAATTTATTTTGAAGATTCCCCTTGGAACTATGTGAAAAAGTGTCATGAAGTTAGATCAAAATCCTGACCAAATTAGGGCAAAATTTCACTAAGTGTTTAGTTTCATGACCCTATGTTCATAAAATCATAACTTGAGATGCAAGCATTTTTGGAAGGATTTGTATAAAGAAAATTTGTATATTTCATGGAGATCTACAACTTTCATGTTGGAAGTTTTTCTTGAATCATCTTTCATCATGGTGAAAATTTGGCTCAAAGTTATGAAAAAAACATGAAATTTCCAACACTTAGAAAAATTTCTAAGTTTAGAAATTTTGACTTTTCAAAATGAAATCTTGACTTTTTGATTTCTTGATGAATAAGTTTCATATTTTGACATGTTTTGAATTGTGATCCTTAGCACTTGAATTTGACCAAAAAGTCAAAGTTTGACTTTTTAGTATACAATTGACTTTTGATCAGTTGACTAAAAAATTCATCTGTCAATCTAATGGACTTGCAATATTTTGAACCATGCCATTAGGTCAAAATTATGAAATTGGACTCTTGAGATCATACCTTAAACCAATTTACCACTTGCTAGGTCAAAAATCAGAAATTGCCCTTTTCTCAATCAAAACCCTAATTTTGACCATTTCCCCTTTTGGAGATTTGACAAATTTCTTGAGGAGTTGTGGTCCAAACATGATCAAATGATACATATGAGTCTAAAATGTTGATGTGGATAAAAAATCATGAATTTTGACTGTAAATTGGCCATGGTTGACTTTTTCCCCAATAGAGTTGATTTTTAGGTCAATTGCTCAATTGACTGAGCAGAAAATGTGATTCAAAGCTTGAAACTTGACATGAGTGATCTTGAGGGTCCATAGTGATCCACGAAATTAATATGGGGAATTGGAATCTCAAATATCCTTGTGCAAACTCAAACCCTTATTTTGGTCATCAGTGTCTAAGGAGGTGTCTTGAGCTGATCAACCCTAGTGCAGTCTTGAGCCAAAGGAGATCTTGTGAGCAAATTCTTGATAAGTGAGAGGGAAAATTTTGGGGTAAAACACGTACCTTGACATATTTCTTGGATACTGACACAATATTATCTATCCATGGTGGATAATCTACCACTGCTAAGAACCCTGCATCAAATTATTTGAGTACCTCTTCTCTGATCCTACTGGACATATTCAGACGAGTTCTTTTGAGTTTTTGCCTAAATGGAGAACAACCTTCTTTGAGGGGTAGTTTGTGCACCACAATGTCGGTAGATTACCCTAGCATGTCCTTATAGGACCAGGCAAATATCCACGTACTCATGTAATAACCTGATTAGCCTCTCTTTGACGCTCTGCTCTAACATTGCCACTAGCTTGATTTCTTTCAAATCTTCCTCTGTGCCCAGATTAATGGTCTCAATAGCTTCTCGATACGGTTGTAAGTTGTCAGCTTTTTTCTCTATTTCTCTTTCCATTTCCTCATAGAGTTCGATATCTTCATCACCTTCCTCTTCAGCTTGGTTGATAGGAGTATCAAAATTATATCGGATCGCAGCAGTAACATTATCGGTGGTTTTGGGCATGGATCTGCACGTTTATCATGTTTTGGTGCAGATTTCAATATATGAAATTTTGAAAATGCATATGAAAAGAAAGTATTTCCATTTTTAAATTTAAGATATAAGAGAAAGACAAGGATCTTAATTGAAAATAAAATATGACTTTTATTAATTGTAAATATTGTCTGAAACAAAATGGGTGGACCCTTACAAGCAACCCCTATGCCTCGGGCTTGACATAGGTTCTTTTTTTAAAACAAGAAAAATTACTTAGGAAAGAAAAAGATCTCAGGAATCTCCACGGTAGTCCATCTTTTGAGTTTTTCTCCTGGGGCGCATTCTCGGATGAAGTCAGTTGCCCTTTTGGTGTTGACTTTGTTGGATATCATGGCCACGTGTCCGCCATGCTCTATTCCCTTGTTGATAAAGGTCTCTTAGATTGGAGGAAACCGTGCTTTACCCTTCAGAGTAGCTTTCGATAGTTCGTAACCCAAACCGACGCGATTCTTCTTCTCAGGAATTTATGGGAGCTTTCCCCAACCTTTCGAGGCACCACCTTCCATTGTTTGCAAATCTCTCCACGAGGTTACCTTAGGCTTACTATTTTTCTCCACTGGTAAAGTCACCATTGAAGCAATTTCCAGGGCTTGAAATTGGGTGGCTATACAGTCTTCTTCAACACTGATATATCTGTACAATTCGATATAACTTACAAAGATGTCCTCCTCACCGTCAATTATGATTAATTTCCCTTCCACCAAGAACTTTGAATTTTGATGTAATGTCGAAGTAACTGCCCCTGCTGCATGAATCCAAGGTCTCCCCAGTAAGCAAGTGTACATCGATTTTATATCCATGACTTAGAAAGTGATATAGAAGATATGTGGCCCAATTTTGACTGGGAGGTCCACTTCTCCTAATACCATGCTTTGAGAACCGTCAAATGCTTTCACTATTGTAGAGCTTGGCCTCATCACAACATCCTCTATTGTTAACTTCATTAGACTTGAATTTGGTAACACGTTGAGGGCAGAACCCTTATCGGTGAGTACTCTAGATAGGCTGGTAGTGCCTATATGCATAGAGGTATGGAGTGCTTTGTTATGAGCTCGGCCCTAATGTGGCAATTTATTGTTACTAAAACCCGGGTATGATCTAGATGTTATATTTGCTACAACATTGTCAAATTGATTTACAGAAATCTCTTCCGCCACGTGAGGTGAACTCAATACCTTCATTAAAGAGTCTCGGGGCGCTTCAGAGTTGATGAGTAGTGAGAGTATGGAGATTTTTCCTGGAGTTTGGTGAAGCTGATCCATCACCCTGTAGTCACTTCTTTTAATTATTTTCAGAAACTCCTCTGCCTCTTGATCAATCAAGTTTTTTCTTGGAGGTTCTTTCTCTTGATTCGCTCCCACCACTACTTTTCCCTTGTCTTTTATTTTGGTCTCATCTTTCTTCTTTGGTGGCTCGGATCCAAATACTCGACAACTACGGGTCATACCCCATGTCCCTGCTATATTTGAAATTTCAGGTCCTTGACTTGGAAATGGCTCATTTTCTTGTTTCACTCTGTTAATGTACACAGCTAAGTCGTAACTCCATGACACTGCTTTGTTACTTTCATAAGGGATAGGTGACAATCCCTTAATTATCATCGTGGCCTTTGGAACTGCTGATATCTGCAAAGTCTTCTTTGGTGTTATTGTTGGTTTTTCTGCCAATTCTTCCCACGGGATCACCAGAGTCTTCTTATTAAGATTTGGACCTTGGCAAGGGATTACCAATGGCTTCTTTCCTTCAATTTCAGCTATATATTTTTCTTCAGGGTATGGTCTGAATTAGACTATCCCCT
Source organism: Vicia faba (assembly GCA_948472305.1). Lineage (NCBI taxonomy): Eukaryota > Viridiplantae > Streptophyta > Magnoliopsida > Fabales > Fabaceae > Vicia > Vicia faba. The sequence continues at coordinate 623,746,213 of OX451741.1, forward strand.
GGTTCACTAGCTTTTGTAGATTTCTTTCAAAGGCTTCATTATGTTCCAACAGGAACCCACATTCCCACAGATATTCCTTCAACAAGTTTATAGGGCCCTTTGTCCGCTTGACTGCCCCAAAGTCAATGACTACTTCAATTGCATTTATTGTCGGCCCACCATGTGGAGGCATATGGTTTGATTTGATGTTAGGCTTCTCAAAAGTGATATCTTGAGATTCTAACAAATCTTGAACCTTGTGCTTGTATGCCCAACATTATTCTATGGTGTGTCTGAGAGAGTTTGCATGGTATTCACATATGGCGTCGGTATTGTACTTTCATGGGAGTGGCCCGACTGGAGGAGCTAGAGGCTTCAATTCCACTAAGGATGCCTTAACCAAGTGTTGTAATAACTTGCTAGGTGGTATGAGGAGTGGATCAAAATTTCTTTGCGACCTTCCGAATCTGCCTTGTTGTTGTCCTTGTGGGATCATTAATGGTTGTTGTGCCCTTGGTTATGAGGCTACAACATTAATTTCTCCCTCTTTTCTTTTGGGGAAGCTTGAAGCAGACCTTCTTGAATTGTAGGGGGAATTTGATGGCCCCCCTGTTATTTTTCCACTCTTTATTCCAGTTTCAATTCTTTCTCTGATAGTCACCAGGTCTATGAATCCCAAAGAGATACTTCCAACCATCTTCTCATAATATAGCCCTTGCAAGGTTCCCATGAACATATCGACTAGCTCCTTCTCCAACAGCGGTGGTTGTACACGGGATGCCATCTCTCTCCATCTCTGAGCATACTCTTCAAAGGACTATTCTTTATTTTAAGACAAATTATGGAGTTGCATGCTGGTAGGTGCCATGTCCAGGTTATATTTGTAATGCTTTAAGAAATAATTAGCAAGATATGCCCATGTTCAAATGTGTACTCGCTCGAATTGTATATACCAGTCTAAAGATGCCCCACTTAAGCTGTCTTGAAAACAATGAACCATTAGCTTTTGATCTTGGGCATGGACATGCATCTTCCTGCAATACATGCGCAAATGATTTCTTGGACAAGTGATCCCTTTTTACTTCCCAAAGTCAGGCACTTTGCACTTTGGCGGAATTACCACATCAGGAACTAGGCCCATTTCGAGAGCATCTACTTCGAAGGCATCAAAACCCTCCATATCTTTCAGCCTTTCTTCCCAAGCCTTATATTTATTCATCACCAGTGGGTTATCAATAGCAGGAGTAATAGTCATCTTCAAGGGTGCCTGATTGACATCCTCTAGGTCGTGGTCTCCATAATGCAGGTCCAAGTAGTTGTCCGTGTTGTTGATTGGAATTTGTAGGGTATGTGATGCCACTGCTTTTGATGGTGGTGGGACAAACCCTTCAGTTTCAGCTTCTCTAGTCTCTTGTTGGGCCATGGTGTACTTTTGGGGTCTTGTCTCTGGCTCTTTCCTTAGTTGGTGACCGCTTGATGCACCAATTGTTTGGGCTACTTCTTTGAAAGCTGCCATGGGAATCTAATCTTGTCTGTCAATGATGTTATTCAATGCTAGGAGAACTTGACTCAGGTCTTCTTTCATTGAACTTACATCACCCTTTACTTGGTCGAGATCCTCCTTGAATGCAACCTGATTCTCCTCTATTTGTTCCATTTCTTTTTGTTGGTAGGCCCTTGTTTGATATGGAGGCCATGGAGGTGGTGATCTTTTTCTACCAATGGTTTAACTGGAGAGTTTTTGAAAAATCGAGATGAGTTTTGATATGATATGCAGGAGTTTATGAATGCATGCATGCAAATGAATATGTTTGAACATGAAAGAGGTTAAGTGTCTTATTCCCTTGGGTATATATTTGTCTTTTACTTCTCTTATATTTTATTTGGTGAATATCTTAAAAATGGATATGCAATCGAGATACAGTAACAAAATGCCTTTATTGAGAGTAACATGATTCAAATATTGAAAGATATTACAGTCTTAAACCAAAACTTGTTTGCATGAAGTTAAGCAAAGGGAAACAAATCTTCTAGGTGCGCTTGCGGATGTATACTCTGAAATCATCGACCATTTCTCGACAAAGCTCGAGAAAGTCTTCAACATCCTCAGGATCAAGGGTATCTCCATAGCAGCAAGCGGACATCTTCAGAGCTCTTTTGTATAATTTCCCTCTTGTGGCTTTCATTTCAGACATGTCTTGGTGCATTGACGCAGACAAATTGTTTCCCTCTGGTATCCATTTTCAAAGATAATCACCATAATCTTAATTTTATTGCTTTTGTTTTTTTCACCCTGTGACTGAGACAAATAAAAGAAACAAATGAGGAATATATGAAATGTATGAGTGCATGGATGTATAGTTTAGTGACTGGATTTTGTGATAGGTACGCTTATAAGGTAGGCTCCTTAATTTCGCCCTACGGTTAATCTACCCTCCCAAAAGGTGGCTTCCTTAAGGGTATCATGAATAACACCAGAGGGAAAAGGCACAAGGGCCTCCCTTAGATGGAGCCTCTTTACGGACCGAGACTTTCGTCTCAAGGTCGTGAAAGGTCTCGTCATGAGATTTTGGTTAAGGTCGTTACAAAGAGTCATGGGTGGCATTCCAAAGTCCTACTCATCAAGAGGATATCTCTCGATAATTATTCCTTTTTTGGAATTCCACCGACTCTAGGCGAAGTCTTCACAAAAACTCGCGGGGATGATGTATCCCCTAAGCTAATAGATGAACCTTCTTGCTAAGGGTTATTTGAGAATATATTCTTGAAATAAAATCCCGCCACGCAGCAAATATATAATGATTAAAAAAAATAGACAAGAAATAAATAAATGCAAAAATAAGTAAATTCAATAAATAAATAAATAAAGAAAATAAAACCCAAAGTAAAACCTAAAACCTAGGGTTGAAGTCCCCAGCAGAGTCGCCAACTATTGCGACTGGTTTTTGAACGAGAGTCACCACTACTAGTTTTTATCCTAAGGAAGGGCATCTAATAGGAAACCCTAAATTGCAAAGACAAAGATTCTAAGTTTCAGACCTCATTAGACGAAAAGAAGGTGTTAGGAACCTTTCATCTACCTTGTTCACAAGGATATTAGGTTTTAGGTTTAGGTTCGGGTAAAATAGGGTTTTAAATTTTAATAGGGGAAAAAAGGGTTTTAATTTTTAATAGGGGAACTCGCCACGATTTTAGTTGTATGCCTACGTATCCTCTTATGAGAAATCAGAGTCCCAATTCGTAGTTCATATGAGTTTGTGTTTTTTAGGGGTTGCAAACGTACTTTGAATCACCTTGCATTTGATCGGATGTAGTGATTGTGGAGATTTTGACTAAATGCGCAATTAGTCAAATTTTGTTTGGAACCTTTTATCAAAAATAGTTGTTTAGCTTAGTTTATTTCGAAAAAGAATTTGATGTTTGTTAGTATTTGTTAATCATATAAATTGCAGAAATCTTAATTAGTGCATGACTAAAAATATTTTAATGGAATGTATAGAAAATAATATATGAATTTTTGAATGAAAATAAATTATTTACATGTGATAACTAATAATATGATAATAAATAATAATAAAATAAAAATAATTATTATATAAAATAAAGAAAATAATAAAATAATAAGAAAAATGTAATAATTATAAAATATAAATAGAAAATATAAGAAGAAAAAATTATAAGAATTAAAAAGAAAAATAGAAAATATAAGAAATATATAAAAACAGAAAATATTTAATTAATTAAAGGGGGGTACGTTTTTTAGTGAAGCGGTCAAAGAGTGGGGTGCAAAGAGTTAGGGCCTGAATTCAATTCAGGCCCAACAAGCCTGGGGGGTGAGTTGTAGGTTTTGTTTTAGCAATTGGGCAAAAGGGAGGTGTGAAAAGTGATTGCGCCTAGGCCCAACGCGTTTAGGAGGGAGTATGATGGATTAAGTGCGTGAGGGCCTATAGACTTAAGGTGGACTTGGCCTTACGGCCATCCAATCATGATCATGCGGACATGATTAAAGGGTGTACGATAATTATCACTGACACGCGCGTATGAGATCGAAAAAGAAATATAAGTGTTATTTTCATTTCCATTTCTTCATTATTCAATTTAAATCCTACAATCTTCTTCCTCTTTCTATCTTTATGAACCCTAAATCCCCCAAAACCCACTAACCCTAACGTCAATCACTGCGGTGGCGTAACAGTAAACTTAACCCTCTATCACGATTAAACAAATATGAGACAAAAAGAAAGAAGCTAAGTTCATTACCCTCCATGATTTTTCTGTTCTGAATCTCGAGTTTCTGTTTGCTAAGCTTTCTTCTTCAACTTGCAGGTTTTAAAGGTGATATCCGGTGGTGATGAAGGTGACTACAGCAAGCAGCAACGACCACATCGATTAGGGTTTCAGGTGTTGAAACCCTAATCACATCTTCTTCTTCTTCAACAACAAACTGGGTCTTGTGTTCTTCTTTTTTTTCCTTCTGTGTCTGAATTCTTCAATGCCCCTTCTGTATTCTTCAATCTCTTTTCTCCGCTCTTCCGTATTCTCCCCCCTTCTACTGTATTTTCTTTCTGTATTTATAGGGTTAATTAGGGTCGTTACGAATTTAGAGTTAGGGCTTTGATTCAGGAATTAGGGATTAAGCTTTTATTAAAATTGATTCCATCTTCTGTAATCTTCAAGTGTCAATGTGTAATAGAGATTTGTACTGGATTTGTTTTGTACATTTGAGGCTTCGAGATTCCGTATGATTTTCAGATTTTGATTGAGATTTGATCTGCTGTAATGTATTTCTGGGCCAGGACTACAAAAAGATTTGATTCATTTTGTTCTTACTGTAACAAGAAAACTGGGATTTTGATTTTAAAATATATTTAAGTTTTAAGTTCTGGGCTTTGGATTTAATTTTAGGAGAGTTGGTTTTGTAAAAATATTATGTATTATTTTAGTGTTTGGACTGTAATAAGATTTGTACAATATTAGTTTATTTGATAAAAACGTGCACCTAGTTCTTGCTTGATTGAAACAGTACCAGTTAGTTTAACATGGGCCCTGCGTTACAATAAATAAGCTGCCAGCATTTGAGTTTGAGTTTGGGCCTGCGTTGATTTTGAATTGAATTGGGCTTTTAATTGGCTTTTTGGCCTTTGATCCGACAACATTTTTCTCAGCAACCAAAAAAACTCTTAATAGATTAAGCCCACAAAATTAGTTTATAAAAATTTTTATTTTATAAATAATAAATTAAATCTCTTACTAATTTAAAAAAGGAAAAATAAAAGAGTTTTAATAATAACATTTTTCTTTTAAGATAAAACAGTAAAGGACAAAAATGTTAATTGCGTTTGGCGTAAAACAGAACCCAATGGGCCTGTAAATTGATAAACATATCCTCTCTTTTGCTGTTTAATAACCAAAACAAAAAATGGGCCAAATTATAATGGACTTTAAATTGCAATTTCACCTCTCTTCTTACTAACAACAACCATTCTTAAATGGGCTTATGTAATTAAAAACTCAATTTCTCTTTTGCAATAATTTTCCATATTCAAATCTCATGGGCCATTGGCCAACATGCTTCGTAAATGGGCCTACGAATACATGGGTCTTTCTGATTTAGAAAGCCCCACTCTCCTGAATTAAAATACACCCCCTGCTAAATTGGATTTAAGAATGGGTCATTAGATATTGCTGGACCATCCTTAATTAAAACATTCTTTATTATTTTAATCTTGAAAATAAAGGTAGGACAATTTTGGGGTACGACAGCGAGCACGAGGAAACTCCTCAACTCTCCGTGAATATAGATCCTAAACGGGCACCGAATTGATACAAGCAGGAGACAAAGTCGACCAAGGAGATTCTACCAGAGGTAGTCAACCATACCACGCACAAATCTCTGAGTCCTCCTCGACATAAATCATGGAGTCATCTCCGATGAGAGTTGACAGTTTCCCTTCTTGGGAAACACTTTCCCAACACTCGAACTGATCTCAACTCATCACCCTTTCACCTAAGGGAAATAACTTGGGGAGCTCCTGTTATGGATTGAACCGACACCCGCCCTACTGTTGGGGAGGCTATATCCAGTGCCTTTACAAGGCCTAAAAGCATGCGGCCCAAACTGAGGACTGTTATACATTTCACCACGTGTCCACTTGAAGGAAATGACTCATGCTTCCATAACATCATTATCCTGCCCTCCGAGAATAAATGGTCCAACTTTCCTACTTTCTCGGGACAGTTGACCAGGGAGGAGGTCACGTGCTAGACTCCATACACCTGTAAATCCTAGAAGTATCCATTATTGAGCCTCATCGTGTCCCAATGTTGGAGATCTTGGCCCAGCGTTGGGGGCTATAAAAACCATATCACTTCAGAGGGTCAAATATTCATTCACTCATCCATACTCACTTTACTTGTTCTCGCTCTGAACCTTACTTTGACATCAGAGTATCTTACAGGTACCCCCCCCCCCCCCACTTTACATTCAATCGCTACTCAACTTGAAGCTCGTGAGCCTTGATGATTCCTTTTGATCAGGTACGATCAGGTACATTCAATTCTTCGATAATTTCAAAATAGTTTTATTCAATCAAAATTATACATTAGTAGTTTTAACACGTGCCCTTGAAATTTTAGAAGTTTTATTTAATCCAAATTTTCTATTTCTAGTGTCTTTGAATGATGGATTAAAACTATAATCTTGGAAGTATCATTTTTAAATATATTTTTGCATGGAACTTTATTCTTATCAATATATTTGACAAACAAATCAAATTTTCAACAATATTTTTAGGTTTTATTTTAATTTTAAATTTAAAAAATTAAAAATTAAGTATCAATGCTCTTAATTAGTGAGGCCCTTAATTTTTTTAATGATAGATAAATAAATAGTTAAATTTAATCTAGGATACCAGTCAAATTCAAGTTGATAGATAAATAAATAGTTAATTTTAATCTAGGATACTAGTCAAATTCAAGTTCAAATATAACTCATTGAGAAGACTTAAATATAAGGGTTTCTCTCTCCATCCTTAATGATGAAAAGTCATCTTTATAAAATTTAAAATTGAAAGTATACTTATGTACATACACCACATTTATTCGTAAGTGATCCACCCAAATCATTTTGTGAAAAACTAGTTTATAATTGTATCCCTATACTAGCGGAAGAGTGAGTCCGTATGTGTATTTTTGTAATAACTCATTGTTAGCTCCTAAATTTGACACCTACAACAAGTTGGCCTTATGGGTCAAAAATAGATTGAACAAGCCTAAGTTGGAAAGGCTTCGACAAAGCAGAAAAGTACTTAGAGAAATTCTAAGTTAAATTGAGTCTTCGACCAGAAGGTTCTCAATCCCTTCGATTGAAGAGACTCCAAGGTCTTCGACCAGAAGGTAACTTCGTATCTGCCCCATAAGATTTTGAATCTGAAGAAAGGAGGGAAAAGCAGTTCGCTTGGTAGTTGAGGAAAGCAATGTGGCGTGAAAACTCCTCGACGGTTACCTAGTTTTAGTATAAATATAGGAAGTTTATGTAGATTTCCGTGTGTTAAACTGATCGTACAAATTATTCAATACTATTCAAGTACCCGCTGCGTGAGAAAGAATACTGAAAATGTACGTTTGAAACACCACATTTTACAATCAAAGTTTTTTATTTCTCTCTTTACATTTCTTTCCATTTTATCTTGTTTGCACTTTATCTGCACTTTTTACCCAGATTCCTGCACCTAACCTCTCCTCGACCCCTTTTGTGATACGGTGGTAGAACCGACTGTTAATACTGCTTTGCGTTTTTTATTCGCAAATTTCGCGGTAAGAAAGAGTCGCCACCGACTTTTATTTTATCGAATCAGGAAAAGGAAAAAGAATAGAAAAAACCTTTTTCGAGATGTTTCTGAGTACGGGGGGTAGATTATAGAAATGGAAGGTGTTAGCATCCTTTATATCTGTGGTTTTCCACGGGCTCTTAGGTACTTGCTCATTTTGAAAACTGCTTGTGTGTGCTTGTTTTGAAAAGTTTTGTTTTACTTCGTATTAATCCTTATTTTTGTCCTCAAGAGTGTTACGAAGTTGTTTTTGAAAACTTTGTTTGGAAAGTATTGGTGTGAAAAAGTTTTTGTTTGTTTGAGCAAGTACCTAGAAACTAATCTACCTACTCGAAAAAGGTCAGTTTGTTTTCCTTTTAGACAATGCTATCCATTATTGAGAAATAGGTGAAACAACCGGCTGAAAATCATCAAAACAATGAAGTCGCCATCGAACTTCTTTTATCCCACGGGAAGGGAAAGGTAAACATCGAGAAAACCCGAGAAGGATGAAATCAAGGTCGAACGACCAAGAGATAAGGGTAAGGGAGTCTGTTACGCGAGGGGAAGGTATTAGCACCCCACACGCCCGTAGTACTCTACGGTATCCACTCTTGTTATCTATCTTATGGGTGTGTTTAATCTATGCTTACTGTTTACTATACTACTGGAGAATGCATGCAAAAGAAAGGAGGAAAAATGTAGGGAAAATAAAATTGTGCTCGCCTGGGCCCTACCCCAATGCCTACGTATCCGTTTTAAGGAATCAGAGCAGCCGTAGTTCGGCTTACATGTTTTTGTTTGTTTGTATTTTCTTTAGCGAACAGTATTAATCTCGCCTTCTGCCGCAACTCGACCTTTGGGGATTTACGCGTCATCACAGAAGTGAATTAATATGCTCTTTTGAAAAGGGTTTGAAAGAAAGGCCCGAGGGCAAAAAGATTTTTATGTTTGTTGGTGTTTTTGCTCGTAGATAATAGCTAGTTAATCTCAAGAGAGAGATTTTAGCCATTTCTCTACTTATTCATGAAATGAGTCTTTGAGACTTAAATCATACCAAAGCTTAGAATAAGAGAATAATAATGTCGAGAAGAAACCCGCTCATCATCTCTCAAACTTAGACAAGACATGGTTTTTGTCAGTAAATTTTTATGTATTTTTGAAGTTTGTAAAAAAGGTTTTTTTGTTTTTAAATGCATATGCGAAAAGAGGAAAGAAAGTCACAGGAAGACGAAAGTCACAGGAAGATGAAAGTCACAGGAAGACGAAAGTCACAGGAAGACGGAGTCACAGGAAGACGAAAGTCATAGGAAGACGAAGTCACAGGAAGACGAAAGTCACAGGAAGACGAAAGTCACATGAAGACGAAAGTCACAGGAAGACGAAGTCACAGGAAGACGGAGTCACAGGAAGACGAAAGTCACAGGAAGACGAAGGTCACAGGAAGACGGAAGTCACAGGAAGACGGAAGTCACAGGAAGACGAAAGTCACAGGAAGACGAAGTCACAGGAAGACGAAAGTCACAGGAAGACGAAAGTCACAGGAAGACGAAAGTCACAGGAAGACGGAAGTCACAGGAAGACGGAAGTCACAGGAAGACGAAAGTCACAGGAAGACGAAAGTCACAGGAAGACGAAAGTCACAGGAAGACGAAAGTCACAGGAAGACGAAAGTCACGGGAAGACGAAAGTCACGGGAAGACGAAAGTCACAGGAAGACGAAAGTCACAGGAAGACGAAAGTCACAGGAAGACGAAAGTCACAGGAAGACGAAAGTCACAGGAAGACGGAGTCACAGGAAGACGAAAGTCACAGGAAGACGAAGTCACAGGAAGACGAAAGTCACAGGAAGACGAAAGTCACAGGAAGACGAAAGTCACAGGAAGACGAAAGTCACAGGAAGACGAAAGTCACAGGAAGACGGAGTCACAGGAAGACGAAAGTCACAGGAAGACTAAAGTCACAGGAAGACGAAGTCACAGGAAGACGAAAGTCACAGGAAGACGAAAGTCACAGGAAGACGAAGGTCACAGGAAGACGAAAGTCACAGGAAGACGAAAGTCACAGGAAGACGAAAGTCACAGGAAGACTAGCCTATTTCTAAATCTAATGTTATCGTGTATTAGACCTAAAGTTAGAATCTTGAGGGAATTCTACCTAGAAAGTAGTAAAGTGCAGGAGTAAAAATAGAGTTGTGACGATACCGAACGGAGAAGGTCCGTTGCCTCTTCAAAATTGTGCAAGCGGTAAGGAAATTCTATCAAAGCTTCCTTGAGCGAATGATTGAAAATTATGCTCTTAGCTAGCTTTGAAACTTCATGAAACTCCTCACTCAAGTCTCTTTTATTTACCAATATTGCCAAAGAAAATAAATCGCCAAAATTAATCGCAATTGAAATGAGTATGGGAAATAAGATCTCAGGAGGTGCGAACTAAATTCACTATGTGCTGCAAAAAATACAATGACATTAGGCCCCATCAAAAATGGACACAATCAACAAGAAAATAAAAATAATCATGGTCCAAGAATTGACTAGTTTGGCCCATACTAATCATTCTTAATTTTATTATTAATCATATTATTGTATTTATTTGTTGAATTAATAATAAAAGAATAAACATGTAATAGAAATACTGGTTCAGAAAGAACAAATAAAACAAAAAAACAATTAAAACTAAAATAAAAAATATAGGAAAGTTGAGAAAGGGGTTAGGGTAAAAGAGGGAGTTGTTCTCTTCTTCTCCGCTTGCAAACAACAGCGCCGCCGCCGGCCTTCGCCTGTGCGTTGCCGTCTCATACTCTCTTCTCATCCGCCGATCGATTCTGATATTTCCCCGCCGTAGACAAAGGTGTCCCAACCTTAATTCCTCAAATCTTTCTTCGCTTAAATGTTAGGCCAGTGGACGAGGTGAAGGATTCCCCAGTTCTAATGGTGGTATCAATAGGTAGAAGAAGAAATATATGCTATAGACGAAGTATTGATTGGAAAGTTCAGAGGGTTTACCGATCGGAGTCCGTCCGATGCGGATTTAATGGCGGCGATGATGAGATAAAACCAGCGGGAGCTTCTGAATTCCAGTATGCTTCCTATCTGATTCTTGTTATTACTCTTTGTTGTTCTTCTTCTTCCAGTTCTTCTTTTTGTTTCCTTAAGCGGTGTAAACCGAGGAATGAACTCCGAATTGAACATTTTGAAGGTTGGCGAAGATGCATTGTTGAAGCAAATTAAAGTGAGGTTGGAGGATACAATTCATTTATGAAGAATGTTGATGTCGATGAAGATCATATAGTGAAAATGGCAAAAACTGTGTGTTGTCGTGATGAATACATGGCTTGAAAATTTATGACAGAGGTTACGCAGTGATGAAGGGTTTGGAGATGGTTTGAAGCTGTTCGTGCTTGAAGGTGATAGAGTTTTGTTGAAGGTGAATGAGGATGTGAAGTGGCTGCAATTGTTGGTGAAGAAAGATGATTGAAGAAAGAAAGTTGAAGATGAAGATGATGAAGGATGCTAATGAAGATCGAAAGAGAGAAGTGAGAGAATTCTCAAATATTTGTTTTTGTGGTGATGGAGAAGGAAGCAGAGAGAAGAGGGTGAAATTTTGGTGATTCTCCCGTGAACTTGAAGAATAAGATGATTGAGAGGTAATATTTTTTTCTGTGTTCAATCTCCTCCTCCCTTCTGTCAATCCCCATTATGTATATATGCTGGAAGTTTTTGTTGTAAAATAAGCCATGAGTTGGTTATGTGGTTAGTTAATTCTGTTAGGAAGTTAGGATGCAGTTTGTTATGCAGTTATAAGTGGTTAGAAGGTTTAAGAGTTTGTTATGAATTGGTTACTGAATGTTAGGTATGCTGTAACTGTTTTTGGGTTAGTTAAGTTGGTTAATTGAGATATGGTTTTGGATAGGAAGTTATGGTTAGAAAATTCTGTTAGGGAATTTAGTTGGGGAATAGGTTGTAAGAAAGCTGGAAATTTGTTGTTTAGCAATTCTACTTTGGAAGTTGGTTAAGAAACGGTTAGGAATCTGTGAATTAGAAAGTGTGATACTGTGGGAGAACTGACTGTGAGTTTTGCGTTCGTATTCGCACTTGTGCGGTTGAGCAAGAGTCGCCACCGACTTTTTATTTTATCCTAAAGGAAAGGTTAAAAAAGCACAGCAAAAACCTTTTGAGATATTTCGTGGGTTCGGGGGGTAGATTATAAAAAGGGAAGGTGTTAGCACCCTTTTCATCCATTGGCTCTTAGTTACTTGGTTTTTTAGATCACTTGCCTTGATTTTTGATTGCTTGAAAATGGTGTATGTGTGAGTGTTTTTGAAAATTTTTTGGAAGAAGATGCCTTGTCTTAGGCTAACCTTGTAACAATTCTTTACTCGAATATTTTACAAAGGCGTGTATCTTTTCAAAAAGATGTTTCAAAATGTTTTGAGAGTTTGTTTTTGAAAGTGCTTGTGGAATGTGGTTTTTGAAAAGAAGGCAAGTGTTTTTTGCAAGTTGATCTCAAGTAACTAAGAGTTTTGTCTACCCTATTGTACTCAAAGGTTTTCTCTATGTTTTCAACCCTTTTTGACAATTTTGTTCCACCATTGAATTTGGTGGACAATCTTGCGTTTAGGAAGTTTATTCGGGACGGGCGCGGGTCATCGTATGGACCATGAATGAAATGATGCCAAGTGTCTTTGGCAATTTGCTTTGAAGGGACTATGATCATTCCATTTAAGCAACTTTCGAAAGCGTCATCGAGGGACTTATGATCATTTGAATTTGTTTTGCCAAAGATACTCGACGTGCAAACATGGCCCATTTTGGAAGGCAACATGTGGGATTACCCTAGAGGGTGCAAGTGTGATTGTGTATTGATTTCATGTATTTGTATTGTATTAGGTTATCTAGCGTTTGATTTTATGTACATGCAAACCCTAGGTCTAATCATGGTATAATTGAAAGCGGTAAATTGCGAAAATGTAAAATCTACGCTATTACAAAATAAGTATCCGGGAGTGGGGGTACAATATTCACAAATGGGGATGAGACTTAGGAACATAATTGTCCAATAAGTTAGCCAAATTGAACCAATCAAATGTAAATATAACGAATGTCAATGTAAGCGAATGTATAATGTATCAAAATGCAAGTATATTGTGTAAGTGTACGTGCATATGTGTATTTGTGTATGTAATTATTTACAGGTGCGACAATGTGAAATTAATGTGTATTGAGTATTATTTTGACCTAAAAAAATACTAAGTGTTTATTTAATTTAATTAATAATCTTGTATTTTCTTAATATGCACAAAAAGAAATGTTTCAATCAAATGTTTTAAATTCTAATTGGATTATGTATAACAATGTATCTTTATTTATTATGTACAAAAAGCGTTTTAGTTAAATGTTTTAAAGTTATGCATATTGGAAAAATGTATTTAAGAGTGCTACAATATTAATGTACAAATTAAATATTAATCTTATATACTTATGTATAAATAGAAAATTTTCCCTAAATACCCTAAATCATATCATATACAAAGAATGGCATTTTAGTAAAAAAAGGAAAAGGTTTAATATTTTAATCATATTGTATAATAAAAAATGTATTTCAATTATAAAAATATTTTGATGCCAATAATTAATAAGAAAAAAGGTTTGTATAAGAGAAGAAAATGATGTTTTTTTCTTAAAAAAAAAGGGTTGGAAACAAAAAAGAATCAGAAATGGGCTTTTAGGCGCTTCAGAGATGGGGGGGTGTGAGTTAATTTGGCAACCAGGCCTAGGCGTTCTGAGAGGGCAAGGCCCATTAGCATTTCAACACATTTTTAGGGTTATGAGAATTGTTCTTCAGTTGGGAATGTTAGGGTTTGTGAGGTGCGCCGCTCATGGGGATTTCGTTCATCTTCTCCGCTTACGCGTTTCTGAATTTCCCCTTCGCCACAAAGCCACCAACGCCGTCATCATCTCCTCTCCCTCTTCGGTCCAACGAGGCTGTAAGGTGATGTCTCTGTTTCAACGCGTTTTAGGGTTTTTGAACTTTAAGTCTTGCATGTTTAATTTGTATTCTGATTTCGATTAGGTTTCGTTATTGACTCTGACCACTTATGTCCTTTTTGTTCAAGGTGCGAAGAGAAGAGAAGAAACAGTTACCTTCGTTGGAGGAGATGGTCACGAGGCGTTTTGGAGGGCTCGACGGCGTAGAGAACGTGATTGTGAAGCTGACTTGCTTGGGGAAATCTGGTTTGTATCGTTGTCTCTTTAAGGTTTGATGATGATACGTGACAAACTGAAAACCCCTCTTTTTGAAAATTCACTTCTTTGCCTCTTCTCCTCGTTGACTTGCCTTTGTTGCCTTTAACGCTTGTTGCCTTGAACGTTTGTTTCCTTTTCTGACTTTCTTCTTTGCCTCTGAATTGCCTTGAGATCAGTATGCTTTTGAATGCTTGTTTTTGCTCAATGATGGTTATTTACTAAGGGCTTGAGGGTTTTGACAGGGTTAAGGGTATATGCTGGTATGGCTTTGAGTTGTTTTATCTGGCTATTTGTTTGGGATAGTTTATGGTTTAGACTTGAGGCTGGACTGGTTTAGGCCTTAACAGGTTTAAATGGCTTAGCAGGTTATGCTTGGATTGAGTTTGGGATTAAGCAGGTTTTGAGTTTTAACAGGTTTGTATGGTATATGCTGGTATGGCTTTTTGGCTTGCTTCAGGCAGGTTTTTGAATGGTTTAGGCCATGAAGGTTTATGAGATGCTTCAGGTTTGAGGCTGTTGGTGGTAAGGCTAATACAGGTCTGGTTTATGGCTTGTTTAAGGCTTTAGGTTAGGCCTGGTTTTTGATGAACTAGTTATTGGCTTTAGTGAGGCAGGTTCAATGGTTTTAGCAGGTTTGATGGTCTAGCTGGTATGGCTAATGCAGGTATTGGCCTTAACAGGTTTCATGGCTTAGCAGGTTTCATGCTTTAGCTGGTAGGGCTTGGCCTTGAACTTGTTTTCTTTGGACAGGGTGAGGCTTCTGACTTGCTTCAGGAAGGTTTGGCATATGCAGGTTATATGGTTTATTTTCCTTGTGATATTGGTTTGATGGCTCAATCAGGTTTTGGGGTTTTTCTGGTTTATCTTAGGCTTCAGGTGAGGTGAGGCTTTGGGATTTTTTTGATATCTCCCTTCTGTATGGCTTTGCTGTTGCAATTTTTATATTTTGTTTTTTTGTCTTCCAGCCCCTTGGTCCCTTGGCGCCTAGGATCTTTTTGAATATCTCAAACTTTGGCATCTTTTCTTAGGTCAAGCTACTGGGCAGACTTGCAAGGTTTTGGCATTTCCTGTTTTGTGATTATTTCTGCTGTATACCTCTGTCTAATCTGGGTAGCACTGATATATGCTTCTTTTAGCCTTTTGCCTTACTGTCTTATTGCAGTTTTACTTTCTATATTTTCTTTATGCCTAAAGCCAAACAGTAAGCCCACACTTCTCCTCTTTTCTTCTCTCTCTTTCCAATATTTAAGCATATTAAATTGCTTATTATGCATAAATTCTGAAAAAGCAAATTGGCCTAGGGAAATGATGCAGTGATATCCTGCTTGCAATACATGTTGAATTCTGCATATTTTGTCTTCTCCTTTCTTATGTTGTACGCTTCTTGACAGTATTGATGATATTTGTGTCTTTAGTTAGACCAATCTGTTTGCCTTCATAGTTTGATTTGCACCACTGTTTGAAGCTATGCAGTTTGACCATCTTTTGAATTGTGCAATTTTTATATTTGTGCATTCATCTTTAATTTGCAAATATTTTTCACCCCTCTTTGTGAACCGGGAGAAATCCCGTGATTTGCAGAGAGGGTCAATTGATCCCGGCCGATTGCTTTTAATGATGAACTGTCTTTTATTTATCTGTCATTATTTATTTATCTGCTTTTTGACTTTTCTCCTTTTTATTTATTTATTGCAGATGAATAATTTGAATGGAGGGGAGCAAAGGATGAAGATTGAAGAATTGGGGACTTAGAAAATATTTAGAAAAATAGGATAGTTTTATTTTCAATTTAATCATTGTAACTATTATTATTATAAATACTTCGTAAATGAATACTTGTATCTAAATAATAATTGTAACAAATGTTTAAATATGAAATAAAAATTCTATTGATCCATTTAATTCTTTTTATCCCTTTTCAATTATTTACTTATTATTTATAGTTCCTTAAATTAAAATAAATGAAAATTAAATTTCAGATATTTAATCCTTAGAATAATAAATAATCAACTAAACATTGATTCTACGTTGATCAAAATAAATGAACTTGGCGCCTCCATCATCCAAAGCAACACACAGTCAAACGCAATAACTGATCAGACGCATTCCTTTCTTACTGATTTCTTACCAAGCACTGTAAATCCAAACTGCATATATCTTTTGACTGGTTCAATCAAACGAACGTGAATTCAAACCAACTGCCTTCTTTTACTGATTAAATCAAACAATGCGAATTCAACCCGAATCTCGGAATAACTTGCAAAGTGTTGTGGAATTTAAATCCTTCTGAGAATATGCCCACAAAAACCTTAATTCCTGATTAAATTCCAAAGGGCGTTCGCCTGATCAAAATTGAGCTAAAAATCAACCAAAACCCTAAGCCAACTGTGTGAAACATCCAGGGCCCTGAAAGTCAATAAAACCCTAATTTTTGTTTGACTGACGAGAAAAGTCCGTTTGTCCGATTCTTGAGCCAATCTGAAAAATCAGGAAACGCCTGAAACTGTGATTTCTTGAGAAAAATGTGAGGGCAAATTTTGGGGTACAACAGTTGCCCCTGTTCAATCTTTTTGAACCTGAAGAGTTAGATTGGCAAGTTTGCCTTTCGCGACTTGAAGGTAAAAGAAGATTGGGCACTAGAGTGCCCAGAAAATTTGCACTCGGCGATGTGTTGGTAGAGGTGAATGGGCTTAAAGATGCCATCCGATACGATAGGATCTTGTCGGGGGATGGGCTTAGAGATGCCATCCAGAAATGGGCTTAAAGATGCCATTTGGAAATGTTGAGCTATATGTCAACGGTGAGCGGACGAGTATCAGAAAGGCCTCCATGTTTTGGAACATCTCTGAATTGGGGGTCTGAATAAGCAATAGATTGAAATCCGTGTCTGGAGAATCCGTGAACTGTTTTCATAAGTCTTGAAGTTGAATAAGCAATAGAGCAGCATTCGTTGTTGGGAAGCGTCCGTAAACTGTTTTCAAAAGTTGAGAAGAGTCTGAACAAGTGATAGGTTAACATCCGTTACTTGGAGAACCCGTGAACTGTTTTCAGAAGTCTTGAAGTTGAATAAGCAATAGAGCAGCATCCGTTGTTGGGAAGCGTCCGTAAACTGTTTTCAAAAGTTGCATCTGAACAAGCTGATAGATTAACATCCGTTGTTGGGAAGAATCCATAATTGTTTTCAGAAGTCTTGAGAAGAATCTGAACAAGCGATAGGTTAACATCCGTTACTGGAGAACCCGTGAACTATTTTCAGAAATCTTGAGATTGAATAAGCAATAGAGCAGCATCCGTTGTTGGGAAGCGTCCGTAAACTATTTTCAATGGTTGCATCTGAACAAGCTGATAGATTAACATCCGTTGTTGGGAAGAATCCATAATTGTTTTCAGAAGTCTTGAGAAGAATCTGAACAAGTGATAGGTTAACATCCATTACTGGAGAACCCGTGAACTGTTTTCAGAAATCTTGAGATTGAATAAGCAATAGAGCAGCATCCGTTGTTGGGAAGTGTCCGTAAACTATTTTCAATGGTTGCATCTGAACAAGCTGATAGATTGACATCCGTTGTTGGGAAGAATCCATAACTGTTTTCAGAAGTCTTGAGAAGAATCTGAACAAGTGATAGGTTAGCATCCGTTACTTGGAGAACCCGTGAAATGTTTTCAGAAATCTTGAGATTGAATAAGCAATAGAGCAGCATCCGTTGTTGGGAAGCGTCCGTAAACTGTTTTCAATGGTTGCATCTGAACAAGCTAATAGATTGACATCTGTTGTTGGGAAGAATCCATAACTGTTTTCAGAAGTCTTGAGAAGAATCTGAACAAGTGATAGGTTAACATCCGTTACTGGAGAACTCGTGAACTGTTTTCAGAAATCTTGAAGTTGAATAGGAATCGGTGTAGGGTTTCCTGATGATGAGCTCGTGTAAAACTACATCTGGATGAATCCGGAATAAGTGTCATAATGTCGCTGTGTTTGGGTCGCATCTGAATTATTCCTGGAAAGAATCTTGGAAGATAATGATCTTAGTCTTTCGATTGATCTTATCTGAAAAGGCAAAGAGTTAGTTATATGCGATGTCATGATGCATGATGTAATGTATGTTATGTAGCATGATGTAATGTATGTTATGTAGCATGAATGTAAATGGATGCGCATGTAAGCTGGAGAGCTGTCTTGCAAGGGATAGATGAATCCGGGATGGCTTGAAGATGACAGTATCCTGACTGCTGCCGGAAGGAATAACTCCTGGTTGTTGCTGGAGAAGAAGGAGCTTGGGTTGTATACCAATCTTCTGGGGAATTCCTTATGACTTCTACTGGGGAGTTCCACTCTAATAGACTCATGCTGGGGAGGTAAGACTGATAATCTTCCGCTTGGTGGGAAGTATCTCTGGCGACTTCACTGGGGAACAAAACCCTGTGGGGAGAAGTTTCATTAGTCTGGCTTCGCTGGGGATACCGAAACTTAAATTCTGAGGGGAATGAGTTCTGGAGGATTCTCGGGCTGGGAATAACAAAGATAAACCCCTCTGGGGATTGTATTGATAAGTCATGTTGGGGAACTCTGATGAACTCTGCTGGAGGTAGGAAGAATTTTGGCGAGTGCGATCTTCCGTGGAAATAAGCTGAGGATAACCCAGTTATAAGCCCTCGTGAGGAATAACTTTGAATAAAGCTCGGGAGAGACGTCCGTACTCTACAGGGGATAAGCTTCCAGAATCTACTGGGGATAAGCTTCAAGACTTGCTGGGGATATGGATTCCAAATCTCCTGGGGGTTTCCTTTGAAAGGGTATCAAGATATCCAACTGTACCTTCAACCTATCAGTAATCCTCTTTCTTGATTCATAAGGAAATGATTATGTTCAAATGCATATGCCTATTTAACAAAACATTGGACGTTTCTCAAAATAAAACAAATAGTGCAAGAGAAAAGAAGAAGGAAATGACACAAATTTCTGGGAAAAGTATTTGTATTGACTTTCTATGAGTATATTTGTACAAAGGAGACCAACATCCTAGTAAGAGGATTTTATCGTAAATATTGAAAGATTTATACAAAATAAAGATGGCTATGTGAAATAATTGCATGGGATTCCATTCCGCTATAGCCTTCACAACTCTGAATATCTGTCCATTCAATGCTTCGTTTGCCGATAATTGGATTGATCAGAAACCTGGAACTGGTTGATGAAGAGGTTGTCTTTGAAGTGATCCGACGAGACATAGTCATACGCTTTAATTCCCTAACTTTTGCCTGAATCGCCCTTTCGGGTTTTCGATCCACCGGGAAACCCCTTTTTGCCCAAGTCGCCCTTTCGGGTTTTCAACTTGCCGGGTGTACAGATTTTTTTGGTTTTTATCCCTAATTTTTGCCTGAACCGCCCTTTCGGGTTTTCGGTTCATCGGGATGCCCATTTTTGCCCAAGCCGCCCTTTCGGGTTTTCGACTTGTCGGGTTATTTTATGCGTAGTATCTTTTGACTATGTCTGTGTTCGCAGGGTGCGGAAAATCGTCGCCGTCCATGGTGGTCAGAATCATTGCGCCACCGGAAAATATGCTCTTGATCACAAATGGTCCTTCATATGTAGGAGTCCATTTTCCCCTGGGATCACTTTGCGGCAAGATAATCCGCTTGATTACGAGATCTCCGACTTGATACACTTGACGTCAGACTTTCTTATTGAAGGCCTTGATCATTCGCTTTTGATACGCCTGACCATGGCATATAGCAGCGAGTCGCTTTTCGTCGATCAGATTGAGTTGATCAAGTCGGGTCTGCATCCAATCATCTTCATTCAAACCTGCATCCTTCATAATCCTTAGAGAAGGGATCTGAACTTCCATAGGCAGGACATCTTCCATGCCATATACCAAAGAAAATGGGGTTGCCCCGGTTGAAGTACGTGTCGTCGTACGGTACCCATGCAGAGCAAATGGTAACATCTCATGCCAGTCTTTGTAAGTGACTGTCATTTTCTGAATGATCTTCTTAATGTTTTTGTTCGCAGCTTCAACAGCACCGTTCATCTTCGGCCGATAGGGAGATGAATTGTGATGATAAATCTTGAACTGTTCGCACAATGTAGTGATCATCATGTTATTCAGATTCGTACCGTTGTCTGTGATGATCCTGTCTGGAACACCATACCGACATATGAGATTTTGCTTAATAAAGCGGGCAACCACATTTTTAGTAACAGAGGCGAAGGAAGCTGCTTCGACCCATTTGGTGAAATAATCAATGGCAACTAGGATGAAGCGATGTCCGTTGGAAGCCGTGGGCTTGATCTCTCCAATCATGTCAATGCCCCACATTGCAAATGGCCAAGGAGCAGTCAGAACGTTGAGAGGAACCGGAGGGATATGAACTTTGTCAGCGTAGACTTGACATTTGTGGCAAGTACGAGAACGTTGATGGCAGTCTGCTTCCATGGTAGACCAGTAATAGCCTGCCCTTAGGATCTTTTAGCCATTGTATGCCCGCTCAAGTGAGTGCCAAATGTACCGCTGTGTATATCAGTCATGATCAACTCTGCTTCAGCTTTGTCTACGCATCGGAGCAATACACAATCATGGCTTCTTTTGTAAAGGATGTCGTTGCTCAGGAAGAATTTGGCAGCAAATTTCCTTAAGAACTTCTTGTCATTTACGGAAGCTCCTTCGGGATAATCTCTAGTCTCGAGATACCTTTTGATTTCATGGAACCAGGGTTGTTCCACTACTTCTTCGGTATTAATCTCGTGATAATGCGCAGGTTCATTCATTCGCTCGATGGTGATTTGGGGAGCCTCGTTATCCCAGTTGAGTTTAAACATGGAGGACATTGTGGCTAGAGCATCTGCTAGCCGATTCTCTTCTCGCGGGAAATGTTCGAAGGTAATTTGCTCGAAATGAGGCAACAATGTCAGGACATGTTCTTTGTATGGGATAAGATTAGGATGCTTGGTATCCCATTCTCCTTTGATTTGACTGATAACCAAAGCCGAGTCCCCAAATACGATCAAAGATTTAATCCCCAAGTCTATAGTAGCCTTGAGACCAAAAATGCAAGCTTCGTACTCAGCCATGTTGTTTGTGCAGCTGAAGCAAAGTCGGGCCGTGAAAGGTGTGTGACAGCCCTCCAGAGAAATGAGTACTGCACCGATACCATTTCCAAGTGCATTTGAAGCACCATCAAAGTACAGGGTCCATCGGGATCCCTTTTCGGGTCCGTCATACGGTCCGTTACTTTCAATACTGTCCAAATTCATGATGTCCTCGTCTGGGAAGTCAAATCTCATGGGTTGATAATCTTCGATAGCTTGATGAGCCAGATGATCAGCTAGTACACTCCCTTTTATAGCTTTTTGAGTGGTGTACTAGATGTCGTACTCAGTTAGGATCATTTCCCATCTAGCTATTCTTCCAGATAAAGCGGGTTTTTCGAAGACATACTTGATAGGGTCCATTTTGGAAATCAACAAGGTAGTATGAGTCAACATATACTGTCTTAGTCGGCGAGCAGCCCATACCAAAGAGCAGCAAGTTTTCTCGAGCAGTGAGTAGCGAGTCTCACAGTCGGTAAACTTTTTGCTAAGGTAATAAATAGCATGCTCTTTTCGACCAGACTCGTCATGCTGGCCCAACACACACCCCATTGAGTTATCCAAGACGGTCAAATACATGATCAATGGTCTTCCTTCGACGGGTGGCATCAGAATAGGAGGTTCTAGCAAATACTCCTTGATCTTATCAAAAGCGGCTTGGCAATCATCGTTCCATTCAACTACCTGATCTTTCTTCAAGAGTTTGAAGATTTGCTCACAGGTGGAAGTCAGATGAGAGATGAATTTGGCAATATAGTTCAAACGCCCCAAGAACCCTCTAACCTCCTTTTCAGTGCGGGGAGCAGGCATCTCTTGTATTGCTTTCACTTTTGCGGGATCGACTTCAATGCCTTTGTTGCTTACAATGAATCCTAGAAGTTTACCAGACCTAACTCCAAAAGTGCATTTACTTGGATTCAGCCTGAGCTTGTATTCTTTCAATCTGGCAAACAGCTTCTCCAGATGTTCAAGGTGCTCCTCCTCTGTTTGTGACCGAGCTATCATATCGTCTACGTAAACTTCAATCTCATGATGTATCATATCATGAAACAGAGCTACCATGGCGCGTTGATAAGTTGCTCCTGCGTTCTTCAGTCCGAACGGCATCACCTTGTAACAGAAAGTGCCCCATTGTGTGACAAAAGTTGTTTTCTCCATATCCTCGGGGGCCATTTTGATTTGATTGTAGCCCGAGAATCCATCCATGAAGGAAAACACTTTGTGCTGAGCTGTATTGTCGATCAAAATGTCGATGTGTGGCAGCGGAAAATCATCTTTGGGGTTGGCCCTATTCAAATCCCGGTAGTCCACACACATCCTGACTTTGCCATCTTTCTTAGGTACCGGCACGATGTTAGCGACCCATTGAGGATAGGACGTAACAGCCAGAAAGCCAGCGTCGAATTGCTTCATTACTTCTGCCTTGATCTTTTCAGACATGTCAGGCCTCATTCGACGGACTTTTTGCTTGATCGGTGGACAATCCTCTCTTGTGGGGAGACGGTGAACCACGATGTCTGTGTCTAAACCCGGCATATCTTCATAAGACCAGGCGAAGATCTCAACGTACTCATTCAACAACCGTATCAGACGTTCCTTGACATTTGGTTCCAGATTGGCACCCACTTGCACTTCCTTCCGGTCTTCTTCGGTTCCCAAGTTGATAGTCTCCAATGACTCTTCGTGAGGTAAGATGGCTCTTTCCTCTTGCTGTAGAAGTCTGGCTAGTTCCCCTGGTACTTCACAACCTTCGTCATCTTCATACTCGGCTTGATTGACCAGATCTTCAGAGTTATTGAAGGATATAGCAGAATAGTCACCCATGGAATCCGGAGTGGATGGGTACCTGCATTTGTGAGTGTGGGTGTGTGTAAGGGATAGCCATCCTTAAACAAAAAATGCAAAAGGAAAGAAAATGAACACAAGCAGTTTATCAAATGAAAAACGTCCAATGAATCATTAAATATGGCATATGGATATGAGAATAATCAAAACCCTTACAAATGGACCTACATGCCCCGGGCAAGGCATGAGGTGAAAAGATAGTGTACGGATTGTTTGAAAATAGATATTACAGACCAAATTGAAATGTTTGACAGATAAATTACTGATGAATAAAAGTGATGGGGACAAAGTCTTTTGCCTCCCAGTTGCTCAATCCTCCTTTGACAGTCGGGTAAATCCACTCTTCGATGTTGCTCTCTTTGTCTTCATCCTCCAAAGCGTTGATTCCGTAGGGAGAAATTTTGACGGGCGCCCTTTCAATCCTCGACCGGCGCATAGCTTTCTGGCCCGCGGCTGTGAACCCTAATCCAAATTTGTCGGTCTTATGTGGGATGTCAGGTAACTGCCCCCATGTTGAATTCTTCCCTTCCTTTATTGCTGCCCTTGCGTCCTCCAGAGATGCCATCCTGGCCATCTGCCTCGGTGCCTCAGCCGCCAATTTTGCTACTGTTATTTCAGGAAGGACCTCTTCGAAATGCTGAAAAGGGGTCTCAATGAACTCCCCTTCTACCTCCACATATCGGAATGAATTCAAGTGACTAATCATGTACTCCTCTTCGCCATGGACGGTAATGATCTTTCCCTTGACAGGATACTTCAACATCTGATGTAAGGAAGAGGTGACTGCCCCAGCATGGTGTATCCAAGGCCTACCCAGCAAGCAAGAGTATGACGGACGGATGTCCATCACATAGAAAGTGGATTTAAACACCTCAGTGCCTATCTTGACGGGAATTTCAACCTCTCCATGGACCATTCTCTTCGACCCATCGAAAGCTCTGACAACAATATCACTCGGCTTCAACTCCAACCCTTCACAATCTAGCTGGTCCAAGGCCTTCTTAGGCAATACATTCAGCGATGAACCAGTGTCGACCAAGACATGCGCGAGGGTGGTTCCCCGGCACTCGACGGAAATGTGCAAAGCATCATTGTGGTTTCTACCTTTAGGAGTTAGATCGGCATCAGAGAAACCCAATCCGTTGTCCGCAGTCAGGCTAGCCACGCAATTTTGAAATTGATCTGCAGAGGTTTCCTGGGGCACATGGGCTGCCTTCAGGAATTTTATCAGGGCTTTAGCGTGCGCTTTTGAGCAAAGTAGTAGTGCCAGCATGGAGATCTTTGAGGGGGTTTGCCCCAGCTGTTCTACCACATCGTAATCACTTCTCTTGATTATCCTCAAAATCTCATCCATTTCCTTCTTGGAGGTTTCTGGGATGACCAAGGGTTGAGCCCTCGTCCTGACGGGCTCATCTTGGATTCCCTTACCTTTGTCAGCAGTGGTAGGAGGGACAGTACTAG
Source organism: Vicia faba (assembly GCA_948472305.1). Classification (NCBI taxonomy): domain Eukaryota; kingdom Viridiplantae; phylum Streptophyta; class Magnoliopsida; order Fabales; family Fabaceae; genus Vicia; species Vicia faba. The sequence continues at coordinate 623,770,641 of OX451741.1, forward strand.
GAACAACAACGTCTTCAATCAATGGAGTTCTAGCAGAAAGTTTTATTGGTGCAGGGATGACCTTCGCAGATGAGGGTCCAAAGATTGCTCTTGGAGGGGCAATCTCTGGAGAAAATATTCTCCCGCTCCGGGTGATCTTGCTCATGCCTGCAATGTTTCCAATACTGGCTTCTTCATCATCCGAACTTTCTTCAGTTATTTCGATTTGTTTAATACCATGGTAATAGACGTCACCGCCATAGTTCCATGGGATCGACTTCTCAGAAACATAGGGGACAGGCCCTGGCATTGTTATCTTCAAAGGAACAGATTTCGTAGCTGGTGTAATCTTAACAGGCTTTTTGACGGCCTTGGAAAGATTGGCGTGAATGGTTATGATTGAGATATCTTCAGTATGAACTGGAACAACAGAAACTTTTTCAAATAAAATTTGTCGACTATCCATAAGGCCCTGGATGCCTTTCTTCAGTAACGGACAATCAAACGGCAGAGAGTAACAACAATAGCAGTCTTCCTTACATCCCGGGAAGATCCCGGTCCTTAACAGATTCAGCTTAATGGTTAGCAATGGAGTTATCAGATCATTGACATCAGCAACATACAAATCTTCTTCAATGGCATTGACATTTCGGCCGTGCTTCGGCATGGGTGCAGATATCACATTAGGCTTCTCCGGAGCGTCAAACTCCACTTCTTTCGCCTCTACCAGGTCTTAGATTTTATGCTTGAGTGCCCAACAATCATTGGTGTCGTGCCCAACACTGTCTGAATGGTAGGCGCATTTAGCATTAGGATGATAATGCGAAGAGGACGTATTCACATTCTTTGGTGCCTCCTTGATGGTGGCGAGATTCAACTTTAACAGATGGGGAAGCACTTGCGCTGGAGTCATATTAATACGGGTGAACTGCCGTTGTGGCCGTTCCACTCGTTGTTGATTTGGTCTGGATTGGTTATAGCGAGGCTGCTCACTTGGAGTATTTTGAATCATTACGGCCCCCACAGTTGGCCGGCGCTCAGTCTTCTCTGCTCTTCTCTGAGAATATACCACAGTCGTTTCCTTCTTAAAAGGCTTCTTCTCAACACTTGCAGCAACACCCTTCTGAATCTTTCCTGACTTGATGCCAGCTTCAATTCTTTCGCCTGTTAAGATCAAATCGGTAAACCCCGCGGAAGAGTTACCAATTAGATGATTGAAAAATGGCCCAGATAGGGTCCCAAGAAACATATCGACGAGCTCACGATCGGTTAAAGGAGGCTGCACCCTGCCAGCCAAATCCCTCCATTTTTGTGCATATTCTTTGAATCCTTCGCCTGTTCCTAGTGACATACCTTGAAGTTGGGTACGAGTAGGAGCAAGGTCAGAATTGTACTGGTATTGTTTGTAAAAAGCGGTGGCCAAATCTTCCCAATTGCGGACGCTGGTTCCCTCTAGTTGATAAAACCACTCCAACTGAGCTCCAGAAAGGTTGTCTTGAAAGAAATGAATCCAAAGGTTTTTATCTGCCGTATAGGGTTGAATCTTTCTCACGTAGGACCTGAGATGCATTTTGGGACAGGACAACCCTTCATACCTCACAAACACTGGCACTTTGAATTTTGGGGGAATCACGATCCCGGCGACCAAACCCAAGTCTTCAAAATCCAAACCTGGTACTCTTTGCAGTTCCATGGCGGCTAACCTGTCTTCTAAACCCTTGTATTTATCATCAGCTGGAGGGTATTGCTGATCAGAATAATCTTCATCCTCTTCGACCTCCTCTTCTTCCGCATCAGACTCGGAAGGTACCGCAGCTCCACCTCCTTTGCTAGTTCCTTCATCAGAGATAGGAGGAAATTCCAACACTCTCCTAGCTTCTCCGTCAAATCTTCTCCCCAAAGTAGCCACCCCGAGTCTCCTTTTCTTCTTTTTCACTGGGTCCTTGTTCCCCAATTGAGTCTTGATATCCTCCTGACCCTTAGCCAAGGTCATCAGGAGTTGCTGGAACTGTGCATTCTGAGCTTGCAGGTCTTTGACTGTTTGCTCGAGATCCATCCTACTGAAATAAACAGCAGATAGATAAGGAAACCTGGAGTGAGACCTGCTTATGCACATGATGAATGGTATGCTTATGTATGCAATGCATTCAAGGATTTAGGACATTCAAAATTGTTTCAGACAAAGAAGAACGCACGTCATATTAATAAGAAGAAATTTGTTAGTACATAAGTGCCCCATGGGCCAAATATTATAAAATAACTTCTCAAGGCAAAAAGACATTGTGCATCCTCTTCGGTGCGATGTAGGTGTTGAGGGCCTCTTTCTCATGGAGTCGGCGGGTAAGCTCTAGAACCTTCTTCTCACTGGCGTAGAAGCTAGCTTCAAAAGTGTTCCGTTCCTCCTTGAGCTGAATCCAACTTTTCTGCATTTCTTCCCATGATGTAGGCATGTCAGGATGTAGGATGGTGTAGGGAACCTCTCCTTCATTGACGGGCTCTTTAATCACAGGGAGTACATGAGGATAAGGCATCATCAGACTTTGGGCTCGGGCTCGTACCCACTTGAGATAAGGTTCAAGGGGGATGGAATTCTTGTGTCCCAGAGTCTTGCTATCAACCTTGTTGAGTTTTCCCCAAGCTTTGATGAATCTTTGGCGAAGTCCTTGTGCATCGTTGTCGAAGTCAAAAACTAGGTCAGGGATCAACATGTCGTGAGGGCCATCCCTCCGTGCATATCCAAATTGCCTCAAAGCTAGGCAAGGGTTGTAGGTGATACCTCCCCTGATTCCAAGTAAAGGAACATTAGGAAATTCTCCGCAACGATCGACAATGATGACATTCTCTCTGGACCGAGAACACCAATGCACATCTGAATGAGTAAGAGTCATCAACTGTTGGGACCACCTTAAACCTTGGTCATTCTTTAAGACAGATTGTGGAAGGTGCGAAATAAACCACCTTGCAAGGAGAGGAGTACAGCACATGAGAACACCCCTCTTTCTCATTGTTCGTGTGTAAAATGAGTGAAGAATATCCCCAAGCAATGTTGGTATTGGATTTCTGGACAAGAAGATTTTGACGGCGTTGACATCTACCAATTGGTCAGGATTTGGGAACAAGACCAACCCATAGATAAGGAGTGCCACAATCTCTTCAAAGGCTTGTAGGTCTAATGAATTCCAACATTATTGTGCCTTCTCAAACAAGAATTTTGCTAAGAATCCTTTGACGCCGCTTCTGGTTTCCCAATGCCCCTTGATGTCGGATGGTTGTAGATGTAATGCTCGAGCAACATCTTCCGGCTTTGGTTCCTTTTCCGTACCGTTGAAGGGTAGTTGATTAAGGATAGGAATTCTCAGGAGTTGAGAAAACTCCTCCAAAGTGGGCACCAACTGGTAATCAGGGAAAGTGAAACAGTGGTGAAGAGGGTCAAAGAACTGGAATAGCACTTTCATCATGTCTTCCTCAATGTTAGTGTTGACTAAACTGAGCAGTCTACCATGTCTTTCACTGAAGTATGAGTTTTCCGGAATTCTTGAGGTGAGCTCCTTGAGTTGAGGAGAGATTCTCACAAGGTTGACTTGGATGGTATTTCTGCGAGGAATTTCCATGACCTTCAAAACAAGAACAAAGATGAAGATCCAAACCCTTGACATGGTTAGTAAATGCATATGATGTTTCATGATGTTTATGATGTATGCACAAAACATATGTACAAGCAAATCACACCAACCCTAGTTTCAGGCTCGCATGAGGTTTCATAGGTAAGTACCCTCTTGAGTGTAGTTGGCTTAAAAAACCTGTCCTATAAATAGTAACCGGGTTCTAAGGAGCTCAATATCATTGGATTGTTTTCTGTGTTCATTGTTTTGGTTTAGCCACTTAACTAGCGACCAAAATATTCCAAGAAAACAACCCTCAATGAGTGTAGTATCGAGTATCTACCAACTTCGGACTGCACCAAAGCCGGTCATCTCACTACCCCTAATAAAAGGCCAAGATGGTCAAGTAAGGTCCTAGGTCATTAGTGCTTAGTGACATCACTCAGCGGCCCCGTACTCTCCTTGATTGAACTCAAGGGTTACCGGTACTCACAAATATGTCGCACTAATATAGCTATTGCTTCGACCGTGTCGGTATACCCCGCACAGTTTCCACAACGTATTGCTATCTATGAATGTTTCCCAAATCCGGGTATAGGATTTCAAGCCCAAACAAGAGAATCATAAGAGGTAAAGCAAGCAAAGCAAACAATTAATCATGCAAGAAGGTGATCTAAAAACCCTAAGGTAACCCCACTTTTAAGTTAATCCCCAGCAGAGTCGCCAGTTCTGTGATACAGTGGGAGAACTGACTGTGAGTTTTGCGTTCGTATTCGCACTTGTGCGGTTGAGCAAGAGTCGCCACCGACTTTTTATTTTATCCTAAAGGAAAGGTTAAAAAAGCACAGCAAAAACCTTTTGAGATATTTCGTGGGTTCGGGGGGTAGATTATGAAAAGGGAAGGTGTTAGCACCCTTTTCATCCATGGTTATCCATGGGCTCTTAGTTACTTGGTTTTTTAGATCACTTGCCTTGATTTTTGATTGCTTGAAAATGGTGTATGTGTGAGTGGTTTTGAAAATGTTTTGGAAGAAGATGCCTTGTCTTAGGCTAACCTTGTAACAATTCTTTACTCGAATATTTTACAAAGGCGTGTATCTTTTCGAAAAGATGTTTCAAAATGTTTTGAGAGTTTGTTTTTGAAAGTGCTTGTGGAATGTGGTTTTTGAAAAGAAGGCAAGTGTTTTTTGCAAGTTGATCTCAAGTAACTAAGAGTTTTGTCTACCCTATTGTACTCAAAGGTTTTCTCTATGTTTTCAACCCTTTTTGACAATTTTGTTCCACCATTGAATTTGGTGGACAATCTTGCGTTTAGGAAGTTTATTCGGAACGGGCGCGGGTCATCGTATGGACCATGAATGCAATGATGCCAAGTGTCTTTGGCAATTTGCTTTGAAGGGACTATGATCATTCCATTTAAGCAACTTTCGAAAGCGTCATCGAGGGACTTATGATCATTTGAATTTGTTTTGCCAAAGATACTCGACGTGCAAATATGGCCCATTTTGGAAGGCAACATGTGGGATTACCCTAGAGGGTGCAAGTGTGATTGTGTATTGATTTCATGTATTTGTATTGTATTAGGTTATCTAGCGTTTGATTTTATGTACATGCAAACCCTAGGTCTAATCATGGTATAATTGAAAGCGGTAAATTGCGAAAATGTAAAATCTACGCTATTACAAAATAAGTATCCGGGAGTGGGAGTACAATATTCACAAATGGGGATGAGACTTAGGAACATAATTGTCCAATAAGTTATCCAAATTGAACCAATCAAATGTAAATATAATGAATGTCAACGTAAGCGAATGTATAATGTATCAAAATGCAAGTATATTGTGTAAGTGTACGTGCATATGTGTATTTGTGTATGTAATTATTTACAGGTGCGACAATGTGAAATTAATGTGTATTGAGTATTATTTTGACCTAAAAAAATACTAAGTGTTTATTTAATTTAATTAATAATCTTGTATTTTCTTAATATGCACAAAAAGAAATGTTTTAATCAAATGTTTTAAATTCTAATTGGATTATGTATAACAATGTATCTTTATTTATTATGTACAAAAAGCGTTTTAGTTAAATGTTTTAAAGTTATGCATATTGGAAAAATGTATTTAAGAGTGCTACAATATTAATGTACAAATTAAATATTAATCTTATATACTTATGTATAAATAGAAAATTTTCCCTAAATACCCTAAATCATATCATATACAAAGAATGGCATTTTAGTAAAAAAAAAGAAAAGGTTTTATATTTTAATCATATTGTATAATAAAAAATGTATTTCAATTATAAAAATATTTTGATGCCAATAATTAATAAGAAAAAAGGTTTGTATAAGAGAAGAAAATGATGTTTTTTTCTTAAAAAAAAAGGGTTGGAAACAAAAAAGAATCAGAAATGGGCTTTTAGGCGCTTCAGAGATGGGGGGGGGGGGTGTGAGTTAATTTGGCAACCAGGCCTAGGCGTTCTGAGAGGGCAAGGCCCATTAGCATTTCAACACATTTTTAGGGTTATGAGAATTGTTCTTCAGTTGGGAATGTTAGGGTTTGTGAGGTGCGCCGCTAATGGGGATTTCGTTCATCTTCTCCGCTTACGCGTTTCTGAATTTCCCCTTCGCCACAGAGCCACCAACGTCGTCATCATCTCCTCTCCCTCTTCGGTCCAACGAGGCTGTAAGGTGATGTCTCTGTTTCAACGCGTTTTAGGGTTTTTGAACTTTAAGTCTTGCATGTTTAATTTGTATTCTGATTTCGATTAGGTTTCGTTATTGACTCTGACCACTTATGTCCTTTTTGTTCAAGGTGCGAAGAGAAGAGAAGAAACAGTTACCTTCGTTGGAGGAGATGGTCAGGAGGCGTTTTGGAGGGCTCGACGGCGGAGAGAACGTGATTGTGAAGCTGACTTGCTTGGGGAAATCTGGTTTGTATTGTTGTCTCTTTAAGGTTTGATGATGATACGTGACAAACTGAAAACCCCTCTTTTTGAAAATTCACTTTTTTGCCTCTTCTCCTTGTTGACTTGCCTTTGTTGCCTTTAACGCTTGTTGCCTTGAACGTTTGTTTCCTTTTCTGACTTTCTTCTTTGCCTCTGAATTGCCTTGAGATCAGTATGCTTTTGAATGCTTGTTTTTGCTCAATGATGGTTTTTTACTGAGGGCTTGAGGGTTTTCACAGGGTTAAGGGTATATGCTGGTATGGCTTTGAGTTGTTTTATCTGGCTATTTGTTTGGGATAGTTTATGGTTTAGACTTGAGGCTGGACTGGTTTAGGCCTTAACAGGTTTAAATGGCTTAGCAGGTTATGCTTGGATTGAGTTTGGGATTAAGCAGGTTTTGAGTTTTAACAGGTTTGTATGGTATATGCTGGTATGGCTTTTTGGCTTGCTTCAGGCAGGTTTTTGAATGGTTTAGGCCATGAAGGTTTATGAGATGCTTCAGGTTTGAGGCTGTTAGTGGTAAGGCTAATACAGGTCTGGTTTATGGCTTGTTTAAGGCTTTAGGTTAGGCCTGGTTTTTGATGAACTGGTTATTGGCTTTAGTGAGGCAGGTTCGATGGTTTTAGCAGGTTTGATGGTCTAGCTGGTATGGCTAATGCAGGTATTGGCCTTAACAGGTTTCATGGCTTAGCAGGTTTCATGCTTTAGCTGGTAGGGCTTGGCCTTGAACTTGTTTTCTTTGGACAGGGTGAGGCTTCTGACTTGCTTCAGGCAGGTTTGGCATATGCAGGTTGTATGGTTTATTTTCCTTGTGATATTGGTTTGATGGCTCAATCAGGTTTTGGGGTTTTTCTGGTTTATCTTAGGCTTCAGGTGAGGTGAGGCTTTGGGATTTTTTTGATATCTCCCTTCTGTATGGCTTTGCTGTTGCAATTTTTATATTTTGTTTTTTTGTCTTCCAGCCCCTTGGTCCCTTGGCGCCTAGGATCTTTTTGAATATCTCAAACTTTGGCATCTTTTCTTGGGTCAAGCTACTGGGCAGACTTGTAAGGTTTTGGCATTTCCTGTTTTGTGATTATTTCTGCTGTATACCTCTGTCTAATCTGGGTAGCACTGATATATGCTTCTTTTTGCCTTTTGCCTTACTGTCTTATTGCAGTTTTACTTTCTATATTTTCTTTATGCCTAAAGCCAAACAGTAAGCCCACACTTCTCCTCTTTTCTTCTCTCTCTTTCCAATATTTAAGCATATTAAATTGCTTATTATGCATAAATTCTGAAAAAGCAAATTGGCCTAGGGAAATGATGCAGTGATATCCTGCTTGCAATACATGTTGAATTCTGCATATTTTGTCTTCTCCTTTCTTATGATGTACGCTTCTTGACAGTATTGATGATATTTGTGTCTTTAGTTAGACCAATCTGTTTGCCTTCATAGTTTGATTTGCACCACTGTTTGAAGCTATGCAGTTTGACCATCTTTTGAATTGTGCAATTTTTATATTTGTGCATTCATCTTTAATTTGCAAATATTTTTCACCCCTCTTTGTGAACCGGGAGAAATCCCGTGATTTGCAGAGAGGGTCAACTGATCCCGGCCGATTGCTTTTAATGATGAACTGTCTTTTATTTATCTGTCATTATTTATTTATCTGCTTTTTGACTTTTCTCCTTTTTATTTATTTATTGCAGATGAATAATTTGAATGGAGGGGAGCAAAGGATGAAGATTGAAGAATTGGGGACTTAGAAAATATTTAGAAAAATAGGATAGTTTTATTTTCAATTTAATCATTGTAACTATTATTATTATAAATACTTCGTAAATGAATACTTGTATCTAAATAATAATTGTAACAAATGTTTAAATATGAAATAAAAATTCTATTGATCCATTTAATTCTTTTTATCCCTTTTCAATTATTTACTTATTATTTATAGTTCCTTAAATTAAAATAAATGAAAATTAAATTTCAGATATTTAATCCTTAGAATAATAAATAATCAACTAAACATTGATTCTACGTTGATCAAAATAAATGAACTTGGCGCCTCCATCATCCAAAGCAACGCACAGTCAAACGCAATAACTGATCAGACGCATTCCTTTCTTACTGATTTCTTACCAAGCACTGTAAATCCAAACTGCATATATCTTTTGACTGGTTCAATCAAACGAACGTGAATTCAAACCAACTGCCTTCTTTTACTGATTAAATCAAACAATGTGAATTCAACCCGAATCTCGGAATAACTTGCAAAGTGCTATGGAATTTAAATCCTTATGAGAATATGCCCACAAAAACCTTAATTCCTGATTAAATTCCAAAGGGCTTTCGCCTGATCAAAATTGAGCTAAAAATCAACCAAAACCCTAAGCCAACTGTGTGAAACATCCAGGGCCCTGAAAGTCAATAAAACCCTAATTTTTGTTTGACTGACGAGAAAATTCCGTTTGTCCGATTCTTGAGCCAATCTGAAAAATCAGGAAACGCCTGAAACTGTGATTTCTTGAGAAAAATGCGAGGGCAAATTTTGGGGTACAACAGAAAGGTTGGTTGAAATTGTGTTAGTTATAAGTTAGAAGTCCTGTTTGGAATTGGTTGGAGTTAGAGGAGTTAGGCTGTTAGAGGAAGTTGTGTTACGGTAGTTAAGAGATGAGCTGGAAAATCGGTTAGAGGGGAGGTTATGTGTTAGTTTTGGAATGAAGAGTAGCTAGGATACTGTTTAGTTATTTTTCTGCTGGACAGTTAGGGAATATGACAGTTTAGTAGCAAATTAGTTAGAAATTCTATTGTGAAAGGAGGTTAATGGATTTAGCTAAGTTTGTTGAAGGCAATTTTGTTATTAAGAGGTAATATGCTATGTGAAGAAGTTAGTAGTTTGAACGGAAATGTTAGTTGGAATTAGATAATTTCGGTTAGGAGTTGGTTTGTTGTCTTCTGTGGCCTATCACCCTCTTTCTTTTCAGGAACTAGTAAGCTATCATCATCATCAATGGGTAAGCCAAAATCATCATACTTCCTCACATCCTTTCTGCTAGCTTTTGTTGGTAAACTGCCTCTTGCATTTAGAACCACCCTCCCAAGGCCCGTGCCAGGATTCGGTTGTTTATCAGCATAGGGAACATGTTCAGTTTTTGATTTCTTAGGAATTCCAGAACTAGATTGATCAGCATCTGTCTTACGTTTCAACTTAATATACTTTCTGGTACCTTCACTATAAGCAAATCTATTGGAAAAAGTTACGTAGAAAGGGATCAGTCCAATCTCAAGAGATGGAGCTTGACAGCATAGAATTCCATTAGCTAAAACAGTAGCTGGAACTTCAACTTCCCCAAACATACAGGACCGGTTACATATTTCCACATTTGGTTTACTCTTCAAAACTGTTCCAATAATAAACACCTGAATTTCTGATTCAGCATAAGCCCATTTAGGTGAAAAATCATGTATGCTAAAGAGCTGGTCTTGAGATAGGGAAAGGTTCAATGAGGTATCATCTATCATATTCCCACATTCATCTGTGCCCCATGGAATACCAAGGGAAGACTGCATGTATGGCAGACTGCAAGATGCGACGAGTCACCGGCAAAATGTAGTCTATATGACTAAGAAATTCATTCTTTACTACCTCAATCAGCAACCCCAAAACCTGTGTGGCAGCAGCCCAGGACTTGAGAAAATGAAATCTAGCCAAAACAAATGTCTCATGATCAGCCATGTTTTTCCCAGGAATTAAAAAATCCGGAAAGAAATTGACCTGGTTTTGATTATCTGCTACTTGAGCTGCCAAGATGTCTGCTGTGTGCGATGGTGTCTCCAAATCATTAGCGTTGATGCACGAATTGTCATCCCTGGATTTAATAACATTGTATCTGGCCATAACAGAAGCCTCGTCATTTCCGGCCACTTCCTTGTTTATGCCAGAAACAGCATAATTGTGGATGAAATTATACAAGTTTTGACCACCATCTGCTTCAGGTGTCAATGAATCAAGCCTGTTCATATCAGAAGAAAATTTCGACTGGGAAAGTTCCTTTGGAATGGTAGCAGCAGAAGAATCAGAGTTTAGACATTTGTTAACTTCAATTGCAGAACTCTCACTCATGCTTAAACTAGGAATAACTTCTGATTTTGAATGCTGCTCCATGTCTCTTTGCTTGTATGATTGTTTCTCCATTTCAATCTTCATTTGATTGTAGCGATTTTTGTGAGAGACGGAACATAATGCAGCCTCAGCCTCAAGCCATAGATTTTTATACAATAGAGTCTGAGACTCTATTGCTTCATCATCATCAAAATTCTCACTAAGAATATTCTTTATAGCCTTAGTCATGTTCTCTTCCTTTGTCATTTCTGCACCACCGCTTAGGGAAATGAAGCCTGAAGGCATCCAATGTGGCTTCTCAGATCTAAAACAGAGATCTGCTTTTTGAGCAAGCTGATTTTCAGGCCCATCCACAGAGTACTCTGGTGCTATCTTGGTTAATTAATGGTTTTTCATGTGTCGAGTAATTTGTATGAGCATAGGATATTTTGGCATGATTGCTTGTATTGACTTGGATTTTTTTTTGTATGAATGTGCAGGTCATGAACTGAAGATGAAGAACTTTGGCATGGCATGGAATTAGAAGTTTACTCATGGAATTTTAGCACCTTTAGGACTAAAGAATTTTGTTCAAGTGTATTTTGTAACAGTTTTCTTTTCTTTGTAGAATATTGGTGTAATGGGATTGTAATGATTTTATAATGAATGTTTGGTTTGGATGAATTTGAAATTTATAGTGTTAATTGTAAATGACCTTTGAGCTTGAAATGTCGGGTGATGGATTTTTTTTTTGGACGGAGTTTAAATGACAAAATCTTAAAAAAATGTTTGAAGATATGAAAGCATCAAATTTTCTTGTGGGGTGTTGTTACACTTGAATGAAATTGAATGGAATTGGATAGTATTTTCTTGAATAATGAATGAGAATGAAATTGAATGGAATTGGCTAGTATTTTCTTGAATCATGAATGAAAGGGTTCGAATAAACTTTGAACACATGTCAACTTGAATGACAAATAATTTGAATAGTCAATAAGATCTTGATCCTAAAAAAATTCATAACCTTGCCCTTTTGCATCATGCCTCATCCTACGATTCAATCCATAAGTCTCTTATCTCGACGAGATCCTTCTCTAATTGACGACCTTTAATCATCAAAGATGTACACAAATGATAATGAAAGAACATGATCGAGATTAACATGAAACCTTATTTACCTTGATCTTCGATTACTCGAACTTTTATCAATGAATAGAAACCCTGATTTTTAATGAATTTTTTTCTTTTCTGAACCAATATTTCTTTTCCTTTGCCATACCATTCTTCAAATGCAACTCGAATTCCCAACACATATTAGGTGAAAATTCAAGGGAGACCTTGGTCCCAAAGTTAATTTTTCAAAACTTACTTTAACCGAAGTCAACAGATCTTATCCACATATTTTTGAAATTGGCCCCTGATTATGCATCTCAAGGTCTCATAAGAGCTTGTAAGCTCATCAACCAGGTATGCCATGTTGAACAAACCCTGCCTTGAATGCCTTGAACCTTGAATTACCTTGCATGAATTCTTCTATGAGAAACCTACTTCAATCCAAACCTACTCGCATCGCAGATAACAAATGACAATGATGAGGACAATGATTGCCTTGGTTAAGGAGAAATCTATGAATTCATATCTTAGGTCATGAACCATGCTTCACAATTCAATCCTCAGCCCTTAGCGATCGGTTATTTCAACTTGAGATTAGTGTCATAAGGAACATCTTACAGATGGATGATAAAGTCTGAATCACAGAAGAATTCCCTTGATGTGAAACCCTCACAATCTTGATTCCTCGTTCAGACGCACAGAGAAATATCCGAATAAAACATCTTTGAACCATGATTCAACAAAACCTAAATTGATTAACTGAGGAGTAGATGAATGTCATGTCACAGTCATTAATCCTAATCAAATGACAAGCATACTTATAGGAAAGGATGCCATGCTTCAAAGTCCACATATGCTAGGTCACGTCCTAGAGTTCTTGACCAGAATGACCTACAACCAGTTGTTCATCCAAAGATATTAGCCCAGTAACTTGGTGGAGAAGAAGTCCAGAAATGAGCCTAAAAAACCTAATTCCAAAGCTTGTTGCATGAATAAGAAATCATCCTTTATTGGATACGAGCGCCTTAACCACTGTGAAACTCTAGTATCGCACAACCACTGAACTTTGAACCTCAGAGCTATATTGAATGAAATGTATGCCATGTTAGTGACCTAATGAAAAAGATGCAGATGAATGCAAAAGTCTAAGCCAAAAATAAAGGAAATTAGGAGGGCAAATTTTAGGGTGCAACAGCTGCTCCTATTTAATCTCCTTCAATCCTGAAGGTGAGATTGGCGTCAGCCTTTCGAACTTTCAGGGTGGAAGAAGATTAAATACTAAAAGAACCCGAAAATTTGCGCTCCGAAGCCAGTCAGGTATCATTTTTGGTTTTTTTTTTTGTATCTTCTGTATATATATTTTTCTTTGGTAAAAAGGATTATCAGGGTTAGATGTATGCTTAACCAGAGTTTGACACACCGAAGGATAACTTGGTTATCAAGGAACATCTGTTGGGATTTAGCAATAGACACCTGTAAGAAAGGTATCAAAAGATATATGCCTGAAGCCTGTAGTAGACATACGAAAAAAGTATCAGAGACACATATCTGGGGTTGGTAGCGGATACGCAAGAAAGAGAAATCAAAAATACACATCTGTGGTCGGTATCAGATACGCAAGAAAGAGGTAGAAAAGATACATATCCTTGGTTGGTAGCGGATATACCAGAAAGAGACATCAAAAATACATGTCCGTGGTCGGTATCGGACACGTAAGAAAGAGATAGAAAAGATACATATCCGTGGTCGGTATCGGATATGCACAAAAGAGATAGACAAGATACATATCCGTGGTCGATATCGGATACGCACAAAAGAGATAGACCGAAGAAAGCTCTTGCAATGAAACACCAATCGAAGGCGGACTTACTGAGGAAGGAGACCAAACGAGTGGGACTCCGGACAAATGATGTCAATTGAAGGTGGATTTAAAAGAAATGACACCATCCGAAGCGGGATTTTGACAAAAGATACCAGCCGAAGCAGGGTTTTGAAAGGTACAGGTATGCATGTTTGGTCAGAGTTAGATACACAAGAGCGAAGTTGATCATCAAGAAACAAATGTTTAGAATTGCTAGCGAACACAGGAACAAGACTAACTGAAGAAAGCCCCAATAAAAAGGGCGCATTTGCCTAAATAAGGATGCTAGACAACTAGACTTTGAAGAGACACTGAAAGACTCTTAACATAAAAGATTAGCTAGGCTAACGAAAGGAGGACCCGACTAACGTGGATAAACCAAAACAAGGAACCGACTAAGCAGGACCTTCAAAGAGCACCGATCAAATGTGAATTCTGCAAGAGAAAGGGACTGTTCCAAGCAGACTCTAACAAAGAAAAACATGTTAGGCTTTCGATAGGTTGCAAATACGCAAGAACTAAAAAATCCCTCAGGCCAAAGGCGGGGTATAATTCTTCAAGAGTGGCAATCATCTGAATTACCACACACCAAGTATGGACACTCAAATACTTGAGAAATAAGAAAGGCTATACGCCGACTCTTACTCGCACTCTAACGGCAAAGCGAACACGGGTAAAATAACCAAAAGCTTGAAAGGGCAAGCGTAAACCACGATTTACTGGGGAATCCCATATGTATTGAACTTAAACAGAACGCCGGTCGAAGGCGGTCTTGTAATCAAAAAAAAAAACCAACTGTAGGGACTCTAAACAAGGATTGCCAACATGCGTTGGGCTTTAAAAGTTTTGCAAATACGCAAGAACTACAAAATTCCTCAGGCCAAAGGTGGGGTGTAATTCTTCAAGAGTGGCAATTATCTGAATTACCACACACCAAGTATGGACACTCAAATACTTGAGAAATAAGAAAGGCTATACGCCGACTCTTACTCGCACTCTAACGGCAAAGCAAACACGGGTAAAATAACAAAAGGCTTGCAAAGGCAAGCGCAAACCACAAACTTACTGGGGAGATGGAGGAATAACAAAGACCCGACTGATGGTGAATCAAAATAAACCCCGCTGGGGAAACATAATAGAGTCACCCTTAGGCTTGTTATGGAGATAAATCAAATCTGAGTGCATAACAATCTGGTTACCACAAGTGGACATAATTGGCTTATACTTATGCATGTTTGAATTTTTTTTATAGCGTAATGCTCCATACAATAGAAATGCTACGCGTTTTAGTAGATGCGATGTAATGATGCATGTTTAGTAATGCACTGGGGATACCACGTCAATAATCGGATGTTGGGAAGACAATGAACTTTCAAATGATTATTCTTGCACATCTAATCTTCTGTAGAGAACATGCAATATGAACTTCAGTAGGAAATCGAGATTCGAAACCATCAACCTCGAACGATTGATAACATTGAAGAAATAACTTCCTGGGTAGTAATACTGCAAAAAGTAAATTGCAGTTTGAGAGAAAATCTTGAATTCTGATCAAACTTCCAAATTCCTGGGGGATAGATACTTTATCTTCTGTTAGAACGGGGAGAGCTTCGCTGGGGATGGAAGCTTTCTCTTGCGCAGAACTTCTTTACGAAGATAGCTTCTACTGGGGAGTATAGAAATTCTTAAATAAATAGAATTCTACTCAGACCACACTGGGGATAACAACGCCGGGGGATAAAAATCTCCACTTGGGGAAGAACCAAACATCCTAGGACAGAAACTCCACCGCTGACATCTCAACAAAATCTTTCATATTCCGGGATGAAGGAGTTATAATTGGTGCTCCCATGTGCACCATACTGGGGAGAAGATGACACTTGTTCTAGAAAGCAAGCTCCACTAGGGAATGAAAACTCGCCTCACTGGGGAAAATACTGCAAAAATAAATTGCAGTTCAGGGAAATTTTCGAACTCTGATCCAACTCCCAACTTCTTAGGGAAAAATCCAATATCTCTTTCCAAGGATAAAGAGAATCTTGCTGGGAATTGGGACCTTCTGATGTAAGTCTTTGATAGAAGCGACTTTGATTGGGGAATCGCAAAAAAAAATTGGTTTTTTTTTTGATAAAATAATTCTACCCAGGCCATACAGAGGATACTACTGTCAAGGGTAACAATCTTCACTTGAGGAAGAGAAGGTCATCTTTGAACCATAAGCTTGAGGTTTGGAACTCCACCGAGGAAATATTTCATCCATATCCCATCACTGGGATGAAAGAATTTTAAACGGCATTTGTCCATGTACTCTGCCCCAGAAAAAAAATATAGGAGACCTGCTCTGCTGGGCATAACAAACATGTTAATCAAACATCTCTTCAAGAAAACCTGACTTGGGCAAAACTTCCTTAGGGAGAAAAGATACGAACTTCAGAGAGACGATGACCAGCAACCTCCCTAGGGAGATAAGTACCTACCACGGAGATATATGGTACTGACTTCGAGAGGATATAACAAAGGTCTACAATCCAATGAAATGATCTTTTCAGGATTTACCGAAGCTGAGTCGACTATGCTGATGAAGAAGTTTATACAAAACTTATTGAAATGCATTTCTTCAGAGATAAGTCTTATGGGAGGGACAAACTCCTAAACAAACTCTCATTGAGAGTACTGACTTCAGTGGGGATTACGCACGGACATACTTTTAATGGAGGTAAGGATTTATGTTTGGGAGAGAGTACGCCCTTATTGGGGATACATGATTCTGTCTTGAGAAGAAGTGAGTATTCACTCGGGAGATTGAATCCCATTCTACAGAAATCCTCATGTTGGTCACATGCAGACCTTTCTTGATTCACTTGCTGGTATGCTTCTTGTCATAAAAGGCCAACAATACTTGCAACATAGAAAATTGTGGCAATATGCCCCATGCGTGGAATGGAAAACTTCACTGATGAATAAGCAATTTGAACCACCAATCGATGGGTAAAGAAATGTGCTGCAAGATTACAATGTCATCACGTCAACTCTGAGGAGGAATGCCACTGAAAAGTGGACTTTGGAGAAGATGCTGCAAAAATAAATTGCAGTCCACTGAAAATAAATCATCTTGACTTTAAACCACTTCTGAATTTCTAGGGAGAAGAACCAATCTCCTCCTGCAGAGAAATGAGGATGCTTTGCTGGGGAATAAAGATCTCAGAAGAGAAACCCTTTGGTAGACAGTGTTGTACCCCAAAATTTGCCCTCCCATATTCTTCAAGAAATTGCCAAGTCATGCTTCAAAGTTCCCCAAAGGTTGCACAGTGCAAGAGCCTCCTAAGCAGTCAAAATTAGGGTTTTGGTTCTGATCAAGAAAATGAAGTTTCCAAAGGTCCAATCAAGTCCCACATTCCTATAAACATGGTCAAGCATCCTCATATCAATTTTCAAGACTTTCAGCACAAAATTGCACAGTCAAAACCCTAATTGCACTACAGTCAACTGTAGGGGCAAAATGGTCATTTGGCAGTCAAAAGTTCAAATTTTTTGTCAACATCTCATTTTGAAGCCACAAACATCATTTGATCAATGCTTGATCATGATTCTCAAAGCTTGGCTCAAAAATCATCAAGATGCAAAAGTTTCCTTATTTGGACAGCTGAAAAAGTCAGCTGTAAATTGACTAGGGCATAACTTTCACATGGATTATCAGAAAAATTCCATCCAAAGCTCATTTTAAAGAGAAAGACATTTCCTACAACTCATCTTCATACTCCAAGTCCAAGAAATGCTCTCACAAAAAGTTATCAATTTCAACATTATAGGTCATTTTCAAAAGTCAACAAAAAGGGACTTTAAGTCAAAGGCCATAACTTGAGATTGGTAAATCAAAATGAAATGGGACCAAAGTCATTGGTTAGAGGCCTCAAAGACCTTTCTAAAATGTCCAAGAACATGAGCAAAGCTTAAAAATTGAGCAAGTTATGCCTTATGGAAGTTGGGAAATTTTTGGATATTTTGAAAAGTCAACATTGATTCAAATGACCTAAAATTGCTAATGGGCCTCTTTTTCTTCCACAATTCATCATCCAAGACATGCACATGATCATTTGGCCCAAAGGGAAGTTTTTTTATTATTTTTATTTATTTATTTGAATTTTTTATTACCATTAATTCATTTAAACTAAATAAAATATGAAAAAATGCTAAACTAATGAAATAAAATCTTTTTGTGCAGAAAACACTCTCATTGGACACTCAAATTCGTGCATGATCAATTAGGGAAGGATTGGATATGATTGAGAGCAAAAGTGCATGAAAAAGATTGAAAAAACTAATGCTTGAAAATCAAATATTGCATAATCAATTCTTGGATTCTTTTGATCAAGTTTTTTAACCCTAATTCACTCCATACATAAGCCTGATCAAGACCTAATGCTTCCTGACCAAAAAAAGCTGCGCATAAACTCCATTAGAAAACTTGACTTTTTGGTGAAAAATCTCAAAACTGAAAACAGGGTTAGAGGTCGTTTCAAGCCACAAAACTCATTCCATCGCATTCCTGGGACATCAAAGAACCTTCCTGGATCAAAAACATCAAGTCTAACACCTTGAAACGGTATACAGAAGTCAAGCTTTTCTCACTTTTTTTCATGATCGTGTTTTATAATTCAGGCATTTTCATTGCATAATTTTAATGGATTCATACTATATGATGTGTTCTGAAGCTAACCATCTACTTTAATTGCGTTTTTATACATTGTATGCAAATTCACCATTGTTGCTTTTTAGGGTTCTTAGGTTTTCAAATTAGGGGTTTTCGTTTAAGGAACAATTGGCGTGTAAGACCTAGACCATCCAATTCAGGGCGCTTGGACGAAGAGAATGAGGCCATCGCGCCTAATTTATGAAGCCCCAGGGGCTATTCGTTATTTTTCAAAAGGGTGCTTATGAGAACGGTGTAAAAACCGTTGCTAAATTGTTCTTGTTTCAGGAAAAATAAAACAACGCGAGGAAGATGATGATGTGTAGAACGATGGTTGGCCTGTTTAAAATTTCGCGCGTAAGTAGCACTAACGTGTTCGTTTTCTTTTATAATATTTGTTGGTTATATGATATACAGAAAGCGCGTTTGGAATGGTTGGCAAGCATAGTGATTGGTAATGTTCAGGACCTGGGTTCGAGCCCCAGGTCCCCACCCCCTTTCATATTTTTCTTCACTTAATGTTCATGTGCAGTCTCAGCATTAGGGTGTACCATGCGCTTCTCAATACAGCCATCCACGCGTCCCAATGGATTCAATCAAGGGCCACAATCTGAAGCGTACCATAAGCCTGAGTCAATGCACCCACACGTGTCCTGGAAAAGTCAATCAGGCCAAAGAGCAACTGGGCCCAAATTGCTAAAGACTAACCTCCACTTTAGGGGCAGACCCCCTTTTGGTTTGCAAATTTTCTTTACTTTCTTTATTTTTCATAATTTTTATTTTCTTTTAATTCTTGTTTTATTAATTAATTTAGTGTTTGCATAATATATAAAAAACATTAAAAAATCAGAAAAGATGAAAAAATAATAAATATTTGTTAACTAGTATTTTGTAAATAAATTCATTAATTAACTAGTTTTAAATTAGGTTTTAATCTTAACTTTTTTAATAAAAATCTAAAAAATATAAAATTAGGGTTCATATTAATTTTTTATCCCTTTTTATTTTCTTTTATAATAATTAAATATTAAATATTTATTTTTGTAATTAAATTGCATGTAAATTAATTAGGGTTAATTTTAGGTTAAAATTTTAACATATTTTCATAATCAAGTAAAAATTGTAGAATTAGGGTTAGCATATTATCTTAATTAGTTCTTTTTTCATTAAAACCAAAAACACCAAAAAAAACAATTTCTTTTCTTTTTTAATTAATTAATTCCATCATTTAATTTAATTTTGCAAAAAGGGTCCAACGCCCTCGTTTTAATTCTTATCCAATTCGCGTATTTATTTCGTTTTTCTTTTAATATTTATGTATCTCTCCCAAGGCCTTGTAAATTAATTTCTTGCACTTTACTTTTCTTTTAATTCTTTATTTTCCGTCAAATCGGGTTCGAGAAATTTTGGCGATGTGGACCCGCGCCTTTTGTAATAGCTTAGAATCTTTTACTTTTTCGCAATTTTTAACTGTTAATCAAGGCATGAAAGAATGAATGGACAAAAATAAAAATAAACGCTAGATCACCAATGACATGAACAAGACAAAATATCTGAAAACGACACACAAATCACACACCACCCCTAGGGTACGCCTCACTGTTGCCTTGCCTCGAAAGGTGGTCGTCGAGTAGAGGATGTCTTAGTAAGTCCTCATGATCCGGGAACCTGGCATGAGGGTAGCTTCTAAGGTGTCTTCCCATTGCTCTGGTGATCACCATGTCCCGAATCTCGAATTGACCCGAACACCTCCAACGGTGGTGCTACCTACCTCTCAATGGTGGGATGGCACTACTTTTAAGGACATCTACACAGACGAATTCCTTAGGGTAGGTAGGTTCTCGTAGATACTTGCTCTAATTTCAAAACAAAGTCAAAAAATACTTTTCACACCAACACATTTTCAAAAAGCTTTCAAAAAGCAAACTTTTCAAACACTCTTGAGGACTGATACAAGAGTCGAACTGGAATTTTCAAAGAAACTTTTTAAAACCCACAGTTGAAAAGCAAACAAACCATTTTGAAAACACATGTGAGCAAGTATCTAAGAGCCCATGGATAACCATGGATAGAAAGGGTGCTAACACCTTCCCTTTCTATAACCTAACTCCCGAACCGAGAGCAATCTCTATAAGGAATTTTTCTGTGCTTTTGTCCTTTCCATTTGGAGAAAATAAAAGACGGTGGCGACTCTTGCTTCCGCGACATTTCGCGAACCAGCGTTAAACAGTCAGTTCCAGATCCACCGATCACAGAACTGGCGACTCTGCTGGGGATGTAACTTAAAGTGAGGTGTACCTTAGGGTTTAGTTCATAACTATGTTTTCAATTGCTTTCCTTGTTTGCTTTATTATTGTGGGACTGTCTTGGGAGTTCTATAGATCCTAACCCGGATCTGGGGATACCTTCTTAGAAAGTAGCAACAAGGTTGTGAGGGAACTGTGCGGGGTATACCGACATGGTTGAAACAGTCTGCTACGTTGATGTGGCACTTTGGTGCGTACCGGTAACCCTTGAGTTCAGTCAAGGAGAGTACGGGGCCTCCGCGTGGTGTCGTGAAGCATCAACAGACCTTAGGAACCTTAATTGAACTATCTTGGCCTCTTTAGGGTAGTGAGATAACTGACTTTGGTGCAGTCCGAGGTTGGTTGATACTCGATACTACACTCAATTGAGGGTTGCTTTCCTGGAATATTTCGGTCGCCAGTTCAGTGGCTAAATCGAAACGATGAACAATGAAAGCAATCCCGTGATATTGGGACCCCTAGAACCCGGTTACTTTGATAGGACAGGTTGAACCCACCAACTTCAAGAGGGTACTACCCAGACCCCATGCTGGCCTTAAACCCTAAGGGCTTGTCTTGTGTGCCTTGTGTGCCTTACATGTTTGTCTTTGTAAATATCTGTGGTGTGTTTAATCATAGCATCATGACATCATCCAGCATCATATGCATTGACTAACCATTTCAGGGGTTCGAATTTTCATCTTTGTTCTTGTTTTGTAGGACATGGAAACTGTTCGCAGAAAGACAATTCAAGTCAGTCTTGTAAGGGTCCCTCCTCAGCTTAAGGAACTTATATCCAGGATTCCCGAGAGCTCTTCATTCAGTGAAAGACATGGAAGTCTCATCAGTTTGGTCAATACCAACATTGAGGAAGATATGATCAAGGTCCTGTTCCAATTCTTTGACCCTCTGCATCACTGTTTCACCTTCTTGGACTATCAGTTGGTACCTACCTTGGAGGAGTTCTCCCGGTTCCTGAAGATCCCTATCCTTGATCAGCTACCCTACAACGGTACGGAAAAGGAACCCAAGCTTGAAGAGATTGCTAAAGCCTTGCACCTACAGTCATCTGACCTCAAGGGACATTGGGAAGTTAGAAGTGGTATCAAAGGGTTCTTAGCCAGGTTTCTGTTTGAAAAGGCCCATGAATGTTGGAACTCCCTTGACTTGCAAGCTTTTGAAGAAGTTGTGGCCCTCCTTGTCTATGGTTTGGTGTTATTCCCTAACCCAGATCAGCTCATAGATATCAGTGCTGTCCAGATCTTTATGTCTAGGAATCCTATACCTACGTTGCTGGGGGACATCCTTCACTCATGTTACACTCGAACCATGAGAAAAAGAGGTGTCCTTATGTGTTGCACTCCTCTCCTGGGAAGGTGGTTTATTTCGCACCTTCCACAATCAGTTTTGAAGAATGAGCGGGGTTTGAGATGGTCACAACGGTTGATGACTCTTACACATGCAGATATACATTGGTGCCCTCGGTCCAGAGAAGATGTCACTATCATTGATCGTTGCGGGGAGTACCCTAATGTTCCTTTACTTGGAACCAGAGGAGGTATTACTTACAGCCCATGCCTGGCTTGGAGACAGTTTGGTTATGCTCGGAGGGATGGTCCTCACGACATGTTAATTCCTGACATAGTTTTTGACTTCGACAACGATACTCAAGGACTTCGCCAGAGATTTATCAGAGCTTGGAGGATGCCCAGTAGGATAGACAGCAAGACACTGGGGCACAAGAACTCCATCCCGTTGGAACCTTATCTCAAGTGGGTACGAGCCCGCTCCCAGAAGTTAGTGATGCCTTATCCCCATATGCTCCCTGTGATCAAAGAGCCCGTCTTGGAAGGAGAAGTGTCCTACACTATTCAACACCCTGATATGCCCACATCCTGGGAAGAGATGCAGAAGAGCTGGATCCAGCTCAAAGAAGAACGGAATTCTCTTGAGACCAGTCTATATGCTAGTGAAAAGAAGGTCTTGGAGCTCACCCGCCTGTTGCATGAGGAGAGGAATCTCAACACTTACATAGCTCCAAAGAGGATGCGCAGTGTATTTTGGGATTGATTTGCTTTTGTATTATTTTGCCCATGAGGCTTTGATGTACTAAACAGTTATTTCCTTAATGATAACGTGCGTTCCTTTTGTCTACAACAAATTTTAACTTTCGAACCCTTGAATGCATTGCATAAACACATCTCATTCATCATGTGCATAGCAGGTTTTTCCTCTTTTCAGGTTGCTTACAGTTCTTCGTTGTTTATTTCAGCATCATGAATCCTGACTCGTCATCAACTGAGACATCCATCAAAGCTCTTCAGGCGCAGAATGCGCAATTTCAGGAATTAATCAAGGGTTTGGCTCAAGGCCAAGAAGAGCTGAAGGCTCTGCTCCTGAAGAAGGAGAAGAAGAAGAAGAAGAGAAGGACTGTTCTGTTTAGCTCGGGCCGAAGGTTTGGCAATACTTTGCAGAACGAAGAGGCTGGTTCTTCCATTGGCAAGAGTACTCCTCAAGCAGAAAAAGGTCCTAGTCCGGTAGTCTCCGACAACGAGACTGATTTTGATGAAGAGCAGTATCCTCCTGCAGAAGACCGTTACAAGCAACTGGAGGATAGGTTGAATGCTATGGAAATACAACAGGTACCTGGGCTGGATTTTGGAGATCTGGGTTTGTCTACTGGTGTGATCATTCCTCGGAAGTTCAAAGCACCATCCTTCACTAAATATGACGGGGCGTCTTGTCCCAAGCTACATCTCAGGTCCTATGTTCGGAAAATTCAACCGTACTCAGCGGATAAGAATTTGTGGATCCACTTCTTCCAGGAGAGTCTTTCAGGGACTCATCTCGAATGGTTCTATCAGCTGGATGGGACCAAGGTTCGTAACTGGGAGGAGTTGGCTACTGCTTTCTACAAGCAGTATCAATATAATGCCGACCTTGCCCCTACACGTACCCAACTCCAGGGTATGTCGTTAGGTTCAAGTGAAGGTTTTAAGGAGTACGCTCAGAAGTGGAGGGATCTAGCAGGCAGAGTGCAGCCTCCGTTGACTGATCGGGAGTTAGTAGACATGTTCTTGGGGACCCTATCTGGGCCATTTTTCAACCATCTTATCAGGAATTCGTCTGCAGGGTTCACTGATCTGATTCTGACGGGAGAGAGAATTGAGGCTGGGTTAAAGTCTGGTAAGATTCTGAAGGGTGCATCGTCTAGTTCTGAGAAGAAACCCTTCAAGAAGGAGGCTAGTGCTGTATATGGTTCCAAGAGACAAGAGAGATCTGAGCACCGCCAATCTGTCAGTGCGGTAATGATTGCTAAGCCTGCTTCCGCTCCTCGGCCAACCAATCCTCAAAGGGCTGAAAGACCCCGGAGAGAGTTTACCCGTTTGAGCATGACCTTGTCGCAGATTTTACCACAGTTGCTCTCGACCAACTTAGTGACCGTCAGAGAGGCTCCGAAGATTCCAAATACTACATCTCCTAAGTACAACCCAAATGCTCATTGTGCTTATCATTCTGATAGCCCGGGGCATTCCACTGATGACTGTTGGGCATTAAGGAATAAGGTGCAAGACCTTATCGACGCGAAAGAGATACAGTTTGAAGCGCCTGAGAGGCCGAATGTGGTTACTGCTCCTATGCCCCAGCATGGAGTAAATGCTGTTGACGAAGATGTTTACGCTGTTTCCGTGGATGATCTAGCCACTCCTTTGAAGACCGTCAAGAGGAACCTACTGCTGGCCGGTTTATTTCCGGGTTGCAGTGAGGGTTGCCTGTTCTGTGCTGTTTCCCTATCTGGTTGTCCCTTGCTGAAGTTAGGCATCCAAAGCCTAATGGATAACAAGGAGATTCTGTTTAAGAAGTCTGCTGTTCAGTTGGTTCCGGTGGAAGAAATCTCTGTGGTTACCATCTTTAATAATCCAATCAAGGCTCTCCCGAAGAAGCCTGTTCAAATCATGACTGTCGCACCTGTTGTTATCACTGTTCCGGGGCCTCTTCCCTACGTATCTGATAAAGCTGTCCCCTGGCACTATGGGGCAGACGTATATGTGAATGGGATCAAACAAGAATTCAACACTGGCGCCAGCATCTGTGATATCACTGGCCCAGCCAAGGTTACCCGCATTGGCAGGCTCTTCTCGCCTGACATTGCATCGCCCGCTACTCGAAGACCACTCCTTATAACTCCTACAAGTATACCTGTTCCTGTTGCTGATCAAGTTGTTTCTCCTGCTGCCGAGTCATCCAATGCTCGGGGCAAAGGAATTGAAGTTGAGCCTGCCCAGATGGAGGCACCTATACCTATAACTGCTGAAGCCTCCCAACAAGAAATGGAGGAGATTCTAAAGATAATAAAGAAGAGTGACTTCAATGTTGTGGAACAGCTGGGGCATACGCCCTCTAAAATCTCCATGCTCTCCTTATTGGTGTGTTCAGAGGCCCATGCTAAGGCCTTAATCTCATTTCTCAAGACGGCCCATGTGCCACAAGAGACGTCTGCAGTCCAGTTCACCGACTGCGTGGCAAATCTGACAGCAGACAACGGCCTAGGTTTCTCAGATGCTGACCTGACTGCGAAGGGAAGAGACCACAATGATGCCCTGCATGTCTCTATCGAATGCAGGGGCACTACTCTGGCACATGTATTGGTGGATACTGGTTCGTCCTTGAATGTGCTACCCAAGAAGGCTTTAGATCGCTTGGATTGTGAAGGCCTGGAACTGAAGCCCAGCAATATCATCGTCAGGGCCTTTGACGTTTCAAAAAGGATGGTTCATGGAGAGGTTGACATTCCTATTCGTGTGGGTTCTCAGGTGTTTGAATCTACATTTTATGTGATGGATATCCGTCCATCGTACTCTTGTCTACTGGGTCGACCTTGGATCCATAAAGCTGGGGCAGTGACCTCTACCTTGCACCAGAAGCTGAAGTACCCCGTCAGAGGGAAGATTGTCACTGTGCAGGGAGAGGAGGAGTATATGGTGAGCCACTTGAATTCTTTCAGGTACATTGAGATGGACGGGGAGTTCATTGAAACCCCCTTTCAGCATTTCGAGGAGGTGCTTCCAATTTCAGCGGTAGCAGAAACAGCAGTAGAAGAGAATGTTCCTTTGAAGATGGCTTCCCTGAAGGATGCCCGGGCTGTGGTTCAGAAAGGTGAATGTGCTAACTGGGGCAGGCTTCCAGACTTTACACAGAAGACTGACAAATTTGGGCTGGGTTTTACTGCAGAGGGTCAGAAAGCTATGCGGAAGGAGAAGACCAGAAGACCTCATGTGTTCATTACAAATCCAGGAGTGAATGCTGTTGGGGAAGACAACGAAGTGGATGAAGCAGAATTCAATAGCTGGATCTACCCGACAACCGAAGGCGGATTGACCAATTGGATTGCCAAAGACCATACTCCTGTTACCTTTGTGACGCAGTAATAAATTTCTTTGTTTCGTTATTTGTAATAAACAATAAATAAACTATATGGCCCGGTGTCTTACCCGAGGCACCGTGGTTTCATTTGTGAGGGCATATAAATTGTCATTTCATATATCATGAATGAAAATCTTGGACGTTTTCTCGCATTTCAAATCTTATGCTCCTTTTCTGTCTTTTCTTCCTTTACATATATTTCAAAACAGCTGTATTTACACACACACTCACTCATACAGGTTTCAATCCACTCTGGATCTCACTGATAACGACTCTGCTACTGCCAGTTATGACTTCGAAAATCTGATCAACTTAGCCGAAGACGAAGGTGAAGATGATTGCGAAGTGCCTGGCGAGCTTGCAAGACTGTTGCTTCAGGAAGAGAGGGCAATTCAACCACATGAAGAGCCAGTGGAAACAATAAACCTGGGTACTGAGACAGACAGGAAAGAGGTAAAGATTGGTGCCAACCTAGAGCTCAGCGTGAAGCAACAGTTGACTCAGATGCTGCATGATTATATGGAGATCTTTGCCTGGTCCTACGAAGACATGCCCGGGTTGGATACCGATATTGTGGTCCATCACTTGCCAACTAAGGAAGACTGCCCTCCGGTCAAGCAGAAGGTCCGCCGTATGCGTCCAGAAATGTCTGAGAAGATTAAAGCCGAGGTTATGAAGCAGTTTGATGCTGGGTTCCTTGCAGTGACTTCTTACCCTCAGTGGGTTGCTAATGTGGTACCGGTACCTAAAAAGGACGGTAAGGTCAGAATGTGTGTCGACTACAGGGATCTGAACAGGGCCAGCCCCAAAGATGACTTCCCTTTACCTCACATTGATGTCCTTGTTGACAATACAGCTCAGCACAAGGTATTCTCTTTCATGGATGGCTTTTCAGGTTACAATCAGATCAAGATGGCACCTGAAGACATGGAAAAGACTACATTTGTTACTCAGTGGGGCACCTTCTGTTACAAGGTCATGCCATTCGGACTAAAGAATGCTGGGGCAACTTACCAACGTGCCATGGTTGCTTTATTTCATGACATGATCCATCATGAGATAGAAGTGTATGTTGATGACATGATCGCAAGATCCCAGACTGAGGAAGAGCACCTAGATCATCTGCAGAAATTGTTTGACCGGTTGAAACTATACAAGCTGAGGTTGAACCCGAACAAGTGCACCTTCGGGGTAAGATCTAGGAAGTTGTTAGGCTTCGTTGTAACTGATAAAGGCATCCAAGTGGACCCTGCCAAGGTTAAAGCTATTCAAGAGATGCCAGTTCCTAGGACAGAGAAGGAGGTCAGAGGCTTTTTAGGACGCCTGAATTACATTGCTCGGTTCATCTCGCACCTAACTGCTACCTGTGAGCCAATCTTCAAGCTGCTGAAGAAAGATCAGGTAGTACGTTGGAATGATGAATGTCAGGCTGCTTTTGACAGAATCAAAGAGTATCTCCAAGAACCACCCATCCTTATGCCACCGGTTGAAGGGAGACCTCTGATACTATATCTGACAGTACTTGACAACTCAATGGGGTGTGTGCTGGGGCAGCATGACGAGTCTGGCCGAAAAGAGCATGCCATTTATTACCTTAGCAAAAAGTTTACCGACTGTGAGACCCGATACTCACTGCTTGAGAAAACTTGCTGCGCTTTGGTATGGGCTGCTCGCCGGCTGAGACAGTATATGCTGACTCACACTACCTTGTTGATCTCAAAAATGGATCCTATAAAGTACATATTCGAAAAGCCTGCTCTGTCTGGGAGAATTGCAAGATGGCAAATGATCTTGACGGAATACGACATTCAGTACACGACCCAGAAAGCCATCAAGGGAAGTGTATTGGCAGACCACTTGGCACATCAGGCCGTAGATGACTATCAGTCAATGAACTTCGAGTTTCCGGATGAAAGCATCATGATTGTAACAGATTGTGAAGTACCTGGACCGAATGAAGGACCTGAGGAAGGATCCCGATGGTCTATGCACTTTGACGGAGCCTCCAACGCTTTGGGAAACAGTATCGGCGCCATAATCATATCACCTCAAGGCACTCATACTCCGCTCACTGCCCGGCTATGTTTCAACTGTACCAACAACATGGCAGAGTATGAGGCATGCATCATGGATCTTCAAGCTGCGATCGATCTAAGGATCAAGTTTCTGAGTGTCTTCGGAGATTCCGCTCTTGTGATCAATCAGATCAAAGGAGAGTGGGATACGAAACATCCAAACCTGATTCCCTACAGAGAATGTGTGTTGACCTTGATCCCCCACTTCACGGAGATAACCTTTGAACACTTTCCAAGAGAAGAGAATCAGTTGGCGGACGCGTTAGCTACAATGTCTTCTATGTTCAAGGTCAAATGGGATAATGAGGCTCCCCGGATCATCATCTGGAAACTGGACGAACCGGCATACTGTTGCGATCTCGAGACTGAATTGGTAGCTGAGAAGCCTTGGTACCATGAGGTGAAGAGATATTTGGAAACTCAGGAATACCCGGAAGGTGCCTCAGTCAATGATAAGAAATTCCTGAGAAGGTTCGCAGCAAAGTTCTTCCTTAGCAACGGCATCTTGTACAAGCGAAACCATGATTCAACCCTACTGCGTTGTGTGGATAAAACTGAAGCAGAAGGGATCATGGAAGAGCTACATGAAGGGACCTTTAGTACACATTCCAGTGGGCACACTATGGCTAAAAGGATCCTTCGGGCAGGATATTACTGGTCCACAATGGAAGCTGACTGTTACCAACATTCTAGGACATGCCATAAGTGCCAGATTTATGCAGACAAAGTGCATGTTCCTCCAGTTCCTCTGAATGTTCTGACTGCGCCTTGGCCGTTTGCAATGTGGGGCATAGACATGATCAGTGAGATTAAACCTGCAGCATCCAATGGGCATCACTTCATCCTAGTAGCGATTGATTATTTTACGAAGTGGGTCGAAGCAGCATCCTATGCTACGGTAACCAAGACTGTGGTGGCACGGTTCATTAGGCATAATCTGATCTGTCGGTACAGCGTCCCAGAGAGAATTATTACAGACAACGGTACCAATCTGAATAACAAGATGATCACTGAGATCTGCGAGCAGTTCAAGATACAGCACCACAACTCTTCTCCTTACAGACCGAAGATGAATGGGGCTGTAGAAGCAGCAAATAAGAACATCAAGAAAATCGTGCAGAAGATGACAGTGACTTATAAAGATTGGCACGAGATGTTACCGTTTGCTCTACATGGGTACCGTACCTCAGCTAGGACGTCAACAGGGGCAACTCCTTTCTCTTTGGTTTATGGTATGGAGGCAGTCTTGCCGATCGAAGTGCAAATACCCTCTCTCCGGATAATGAAGGATGCAAATCTGAACGAAGATGATTGGATCCAGACACGACTTGATCAGCTAAATCTCATTGATGAAAAGAGACTTGCTGCTATCTGTCATGGTCAGACGTACCAAAAACGGATGATCAGGGCATTTAACAAAAAGGTCAGACCACAGGAATATCAAGTTGGGGATCTGGTAATCAAGCGAATCATCCTTCCTCAGAGTGATCCAAGGGGCAAATGGACCCCTACGTACGAAGGGCCATTTGTGGTTAAGCATGTGTTCTCAGGAGGAGCCATGATTTTAACCAACATGGATGGTGACGACCTTCCTCACCCCGCCAATGCAGACATAGTAAAAAGATACTACGCATGAAAAAAGACCCGCTAGGCTGACATGCCTAGGCAAAAATTAGGGCTTCCCGGCGAACCAAAAGGGTTCGGGCAAAATGAAGGGATGAAATGAAAAATTTGTACACCCGGCAAGTCGAAAACCTGAAAAGGCGGCTTGGGCAAAAATGGGTATCCCGGTGGACTGAAAACCCGAAAGGGCAGTCCAGGCAAAAATAAGGGATAAAAGTGTAATACTATGTCTCATTGGATCACTTTGCATCCAGAATCCGGTATCTACATCAAGTTCAGACGGCATCGATCAGTCAGCTTCACCTTCAACCAAGGTCATCAAGTGATGAGACGCTCGGAGTTATAAAGGCAATAGCAGAGTTGAAACCCAGTGGGATCATCCATTTCACACAGCTATTTTATTTTCTTTTGTACAAAACTTGTATAAACTCTTTTGTTCGGCGGCGTTCTCTTACTAGGACGTCAGCCTCTTGTACACAAAACGCCTATTTTCAGGCCATTCAAAAATTAATACAAATATACTTTTCAGTTAAAAGTGCCAATTGTTTTTCTTTTTCTGCTTTGTTTTGCGAAGAACGTCCAAGGTTCAATTTGTGATATATGCATTGACAATAATTTGCTAACTCATAAATATTTGCATACGAAACAAAGAATTAATTACAGGTAACATTGGAAACAGGGACAATAAAGAGTTGTCTGAGCAATCTAATTGTTCTGCCCTCCAAGGTACCAAGGTAGGTTCAGCTAAAGAACATAACCAGATATCCTAATTCCCCAGAGAGTAAGCAGTCAGCACACTCTCTCCAAGTTATATTATCAGGCCTTAAGGAAGTTGGGTATCCTCCAGTGGATCTCAACATCTCCCCAGCAGCATACATATTCTTGACAAGCATCCCCGGCAGTCTTGGTCTAAAGATTGTTCCCCGGCGGCATATCAACATTCAAAGGAATCACTTCCCCCGCAGTCCAAAACTTCCCCAGGAGAGTCCAATCCAGTTCCCCCAGGAAAGTGGAATCATCTCTCCAAGCAGTAAGCTTATCCCCAGTAGATTCTGGAAGCTTATCCCTCGCAAAAGCACGAACGCGTCGCCCGACTTTATTCAAAGAGTTATTTCCTTACCAGGATATAACTGGGTTATCCTCAGTCAAAAGCCACGGAAAGATCGTCGTCGACACAGTCTTCTTATCCCCAGCGAAGTCTATTAGCACTTCCAACGCAACAAGAGTATCCCCAGCAAGGTATTATCAACACTCAATAAAGTATCTCTCTCCCCACAGAGTATCGCTTCCCAGCAAGATCGTTATGGTACTTCCCCCCCCCCCCCCCCCCCCGCAGAGTTATTCCATTCGCCAAGTTTATTCCCCAACAGAGTCATCTTCTCCTACCGGTATACTTGCAACTATCATCCAGCGGAAGCAAAATCTATTCTTCAACATCAGCCCAGGATATGACTTCCCGGCACCCGTCAAGGATTTAATTTCCTAGACGAAAACATACATTCCTAAACATCACATACATCATCGTAGCATGCATAGACGCATCATATCTTACAAATCTCATCTATGTTGAGAACATCATCGCTTGATCCATATCATGCATTGCATATGACTGACCTTTACCTTTCAGGAAAGATGCAGTTAAATTCTCAATCATATTTCAAGACCTAGACCGGTTCAGTTAATCGACTCCAAAGATTTCTTATCCAGTCCAAGGCCTTCTCTAGTCCAGCTAAATCGACCCCAAACAGATTTTTCTGATGAAGACTCAGTAGAAGTTATCAAAGGTTTTTCTCAATGAATGTTTTGAGATTATAATTTCCTATGGTTCTCTCCCCAATGTTGCGTAGATGATAATTCCATTCCAGGTTTTTCTCAATGAATGTTATTGAGATTATAATTTCCTATGGTTCTCTCCCCAATGCTGCGGAGATGATAATTCCATTCCAGGTTTTTCTCAATGAATGTTATTGAGATTATAATTTCCTATGGTTCTCTCCCCGGTGCTGCGGAGACGATAATTCCATCCCAGGTTTTTCTCAATGAACGTTATTGAGATTATAATTTCCTATGGTTCTCTCCCAAATGCTGCGGAGACGATAATTCCGTTCCAGGTTTTTCTCAAACGTCCGCTTTTGAGATTATAGTTTCCTATGGTTCTCTCCCCGATCCTGCGGAGACGATAATTCCATTCCAGGTTTTTCTCAATGAATGTTATTAAGATTATAATTTCCTATGGTTCTCTCCCCAATCCTGCGGAGACGATAATTCCATTCCAGGTTTTTCTCAAACGTCCGCTTTTGAGATTATAATTTCCTATGGTTCTCTCCCCAATGCTGCGGAGATGATAATTCCATCCCAGGTTTTTCTCAAACGTCCGCTTTTGAGATTATAATTTCCTATGGTTCTCTCCCCAATGCTGCGGAGACGGTAACTCCATTCCAGGTTTTTCTCAAACGTCCGCTTTTGAGATTATAATTTCCTATGGTTCTCTCCCCAATCCTGCGGAGACGATAATTCCATTCCAGGTTTTTCTCAATGTTTGCTATTGAGATTATAATTGCCTATGGTTCTCTCCCGATCCTGCGGAGACGATAATTCCATTCCAGGTTTTTCTCAATGTTTGCTATTGAGATTATAATTGCCTATGGTTCTCTCTCGATCCTGCGGAGACGATAATTCCATTCCAGGTTTTTCTCAATGTTTGCTATCTAGATTATAAATTGCCTATGGTTCTCTTCCTGATCCTGCAGAGGTGGCAATTCCAAAATTTTCTCAACGTTTGCTGTTTAAAGTCACCCAAGGTTCTCTCACCGTTCCCGTTAAGGTAGTAACCATCCCTGGTTCATTCATCACCTTTTGAAGCTCCATATTCAGCTCCTGTAACCAGTCAGGACATATCTATACAAAGCATCTAAAGACCAGCTCCTGCAACATGTCAGGTAATCATTTTTCTTTTGCAGGTACACAGGTTCTCGCTAAGGAATCTCTTACGCGATCAACATCCAGATGGAATCTATAAGCCCATCATCCTATTCATCAACCTCTAAATGGCATCTATAAGCCCATTCCCATCACACTGCTACTATGTGAGTGCAAATTTCTGGGCACTCTAGTGTTCAATCATCTTCTACCCTCGGATTACGAAAGGCACGTCAGCCAATCTGCATCCTCAGGTCTAAGAAGATTGAACAGGGGCAACTGTTGTACCCCAAAATTTTCCCTCCCATATTCTTCAAGAAATTGCCAAGTCATGCTTCAAAGTTCCCCAAAGGTTGCACAGTGCAAGAGCCTCCTAAGCAGTCAAAATTAGGGTTTTGGTTCTGATCAAGAAAATGAAGTTTCCAAAGGTCCAATCAAGTCCCACATGCCTATAAACATGGTCAAGCATCCTCATATCAAGTTTCAAGACTTTCAGCACAAAATTGCACAGTCAAAACCCTAATTGCACTACAGTCAACTGTAGGGGCAAAATGGTCATTTGGCAGTCAAAAGTTCAAATTTTTGGTCAACATCTCATTTTGAAGCCACAAACATCATTTGATCAATGCTTGATCATGATTCTCAAAGCTTGGCTCAAAAATCATCAAGATGCAAAAGTTTCCTTATTTGAACAGTTGAAAAAGTCAACTGTAAATTGACCAGGGCATAACTTTCACATGGATTATCAGAAAAATTCCATCCAAAGCTCATTTTAAAGATAAAGACATTTCCTACAACTCATCTTCATACTCCAAGTCCAATAAATGCTCTCACAAAAAGTTATCAATTTCAACATTATAGGTCATTTTCAAAAGTCAACAAAAAGGGACTTTAAGTCAAAGGCCATAACTTGAGATTGGTAAATCAAAATGACATGGGACCAAAGGCATTGGTTAGAGGCCTCAAATACCTTTCTAAAATGTCCAAGAACATGAGCAAAGCTTAAAAATTGAGCAAGTTATGCCTTGTGGAAGTTGGGAAATTTTTGGATATTTTGAAAAGTCAACATTGATTCAAATGACCTAAAATTGCTAATGGGCCTCTTTTTCTTCCACAATTCATCATCCAAGACATGCACATGATCATTTGGCCCAAAGGGAAGTTTTTTTATTATTTTTATTTATTTATTTGAATTTTTTATTACCATTAATTCATTTAAACTAAATAAAATATGAAAAAATGCTAAACTAATGAAATAAAATCTTTTTTTGCAGAAAACACTCTCATTGGACACTCAAATTCGTGCATGATCAATTAGGGAAGGATTGGATATGATTGAGAGCAAAAGTTCATGAAAAAGATTGAAAAAACTAATGCTTGAAAATCAAATATTGCATAATCAATTCTTGGATTCTTTTGATCAAGTTTTTTAACCCTAATTCACTCCATACATAAGCC
The DNA here is from genome assembly GCA_948472305.1 of Vicia faba. Taxonomy (NCBI): domain Eukaryota; kingdom Viridiplantae; phylum Streptophyta; class Magnoliopsida; order Fabales; family Fabaceae; genus Vicia; species Vicia faba. The sequence goes on from OX451741.1 coordinate 623,804,707, forward strand.
TGATCAAGACCTAATGCTTCCTGACCAAAAAAAGCTGCGCAGAAACTCCATTAGAAAACTTGACTTTTTGGTGAAAAATCTCAAAACTGAAAACAGGGTTAGAGGTCGTTTCAAGCCACAAAACTCATTCCATCGCATTCCTGGGACATCAAAGAACCTTCCTGGATCAAAAACATCAAGTCTAACACCTTGAAACGGTATACAGAAGTCAAGCTTTTCTCACTTTTTCTCATGATCGTGTTTTATAATTCAGGCATTTTCATTGCATAATTTTAATGGATTCATACTATATGATGTGTTCTGAAGCTAACCATCTACTTTAATTGCGTTTTTATACATTGTATGCAAATTCACCATTGTTGCTTTTTAGGGTTCTTAGGTTTTCAAATTAGGGGTTTTCTTTTAAGGAACAATTGGCGTGTAAGACCTAGACCATCCAATTCAGGGCGCTTGGACGAAGAGAATGAGGCCATCACGCCTAATTTATGAAGCCCCAGAGGCTATTCGTTATTTTTAAAAAGGGTGCTTATGAGAACAGTGTAAAAACCGTTGCTAAATTGTTCTTGTATCAGGAAAAATAAAACAACGCGAGGAAGATGATGATGTGTAGAACGATGGTTGGCCTGTTTAAAATTTCGCGCGCAAGTAGCACTAACGTGTTCGTTTTCTTTTATAATATTTGTTGGTTATATGATATACAGAAAGCGCGTTTGGAATGGTTGGCAAGCATAGTGATTGGTAATGTTCAGGACCTGGGTTCGAGCCCCAGGTCCCCACCCCCTTTCATATTTTTCTTCACTTAATGTTCATGTGTAGTCTCAGCATTAGGGTGTACCATGCGCTTCTCAATACAACCATCCACGCGTCCCAATGGATTCAATCAAGGGCCACAATCTGAAGCGTACCATAAGCCTGAGTCAATGCACCCACACGTGTCCTGGAAAAGTCAATCAGGCCAAAGAGCAACTGGGCCCAAATTGCTAAAGACTAACCTCCACTTTAGGGGCAGACCCCCTTTGGTTTGCAAATTTTCTTTACTTTCTTTATTTTTCATAATTTTTATTTTCTTTTAATTCTTGTTTTATTAATTAATTTAGTGTTTGCATAATATATAAAAAACATAAAAAAATCAGAAAAGATGAAAAAATAATAAATATTTGTTAACTAGTATTTTGTAAATAAATTCATTAATTAACTAGTTTTAAATTAGGTTTTAATCTTAACTTTTTTAATAAAAATCTAAAAAATATAAAATTAGGGTTCATATTAATTTTTTATCCCTTTTTATTTTCTTTCATAATAATTAAATATTAAATATTTATTTTTGTAATTAAATTGCATGTAAATTAATTAGGGTTAATTTTAGGTTAAAATTTTAACATATTTTCATAATCAAGTAAAAATTGTAGAATTAGGGTTAGCATATTATCTTAATTAGTTCTTTTTTCATTAAAACCAAAAACACCAAAAAAAACAATTTCTTTTCTTTTTTAATTAATTAATTCCATCATTTAATTTAATTTTGCAAAAAGGGTTCAACGCCCTCGTTTTAATTCTTATCCAATTCGCGTATTTATTTCGTTTTTCTTTTAATATTTATGTATCTCTCCCAAGGCCTTGTAAATTAATTTCTTGCACTTTACTTTACTTTTAATTCTTTATTTTCCGTTAAATCGGGTTCGAGAAATTTTGGCGATGTGGACCCGCGCCTTTTGTAATAGCTTAGAATCTTTTACTTTTTCGCAATTTTTAACTGTTAATCAAGGCATGAAAGAATGAATGGACAAAAATAAAAATAAACGCTAGATCACCAATGACATGAACAAGACAAAATATCTGAAAACGACACACAAATCACACACCACCCCTAGGGTACGCCTCACTGTTGCCTTGCCTCGAAAGGTGGTCGTCGAGTAGAGGATGTCTTAGTAAGTCCTCATGATCCGGGAACCTGGCATGAGGGTAGCTTCTAAGGTGTCTTCCCATTGCTCTGGTGATCACCATGTCCCGAATCTCGAATTGACCCGAACACCTCCAACGGTGGTGCTACCTACCTCTCAATGGTGGGATGGCACTACTTTTAAGGACATCTACACAGACGAATTCCTTAGGGTAGGTAGGTTCTCGTAGATACTTGCTCTAATTTCAAAACAAAGTCAAAAAATACTTTTCACACCAACACATTTTCAAAAAGCTTTCAAAAAGCAAACTTTTCAAACACTCTTGAGGACTGATACAAGAGTCGAACTGGAATTTTCAAAGAAACTTTTTAAAACCCACAGTTGAAAAGCAAACAAACCATTTTGAAAACACATATGAGCAAGTATCTAAGAGCCCATGGATAACCATGGATAGAAAGGGTGCTAACACCTTCCCTTTCTATAACCTACCTCCCGAACCGAGAGCAATCTCTATAAGGAATTTTTCTGTGCTTTTGTCCTTTCCATTTGGAGAAAATAAAAGACGGTGGCGACTCTTGCTTCCGCGACATTTCGCGAACCAGCGTTAAACAGTCAGTTCCAGATCCATCGATCACAGACAGACTTTTGTCAAGTAGCAACGGATCTTTTACTAGGGAGAGGCGTCCTCCTAGGAAGCAATATTTCCATCGCATCTTGTACGGGTAAACAATCTTCAAATGATCTTTACGTTACTGCTCATATCCTGCTGAGGATAACAATCCGAACTTCAACTGGGGATAATGACCTTAACTTAGGACAAAGGATATCAGTAAATGGTCTTGAGTCTCTGATAATTTGAAGATAACAATCTTAACTTCTCGGCATGATTTTCAAATTCATAGGTCGTTTAGCCTATACATGGATGTGATCTGATCAACCACTCAAGAAGAGAGAAAGCCCTTACATGAATTCTTACCCCAGTTTGTAAGGCTTTTGCAGAAAAATTGCCTCGAGAGGACTTTTTGAGATTTATACCACCAAGATAAACTGCCCCAGTGTTATGAAATTCAGAATACTGCCCATGGCTGACCAAAGTTGGAAATAACTTTAACAATGCTTGATTGAATTCTCGTGCATCTATGAATTCTAAAAAGATTCTCCCCTAATCAACAAATTCTTGGAGAGATTTATCAAATCTTGACATAATTGCCCCAGTGCTATGAACTTTGGAACATGATGTTCAGATAACCGAAATTGGAGAGGATTCCAACTATGTTTGAGCGAGTGCTCATACACCTTCAAATTCTGGGAAGATTCTCCTCTGATCAATGCATTCTTAGAGAGATTTGTCAAATCCCGACGTAACTGCCCCAGTTTGACTGTCCTTTGAGGGATGAAATCCCGACTTGAATGCCTCAGATTGGCTGAATACCTACTCGATGGAATATTCTACACACCTGCCCCTTGCTTAACAGAATCTCGACAAACCTTTTCCTTTACCTCATGCTCACAGATGGATGAGAAATTAGAGTATTTTCGAAGGCAACGTAACCTTAGAGTGGTTGGCTCTTGAATATAGGTTACCTCACAACCATACTCCTCGACTTGAACTGCTTCAATCTCTAATCCGATACTTGAAGAGATATGTCCCTTGGGACCAACTGAAAGTAATGCACCACTGCTTACCAGAAACTTTGGGCGACCAACTTTTACAATCTACTTCAGATCATTTCTCAAACTGGTATTCTTTTACTCGACGGAGTCGATAGAAGATTTTCCCCAGGTTAAGACCATTCTCACAAATGATTTATCTTTAAACGGTGTCCTGAAGCAATTTGTCCTTTGAGATAATCAAAATTTCATTTGATGCTCATTATGCAAACTTACTCGATATTTAAGCACTTGCTCATATGCAAAGAATGTTTATTATAAGAATGATAATTGTAATGCAAAGCTCATGTTTGTCTTGAAGTTAAAAGATTTATATAAAATATTTTTAAACATCAAAAATTTGTACAAAAGATAGTAAAAAGATAGAGTGATACCAGCTCAAAAGTTTTTGCAAGCCTCCCTAGGAGTCAGATTACCGTATTTCTTGTTACAGTGTGCTTTCGAATTAACCCTTGCTTCAATTAGGACTTTTCAGGGTTGTAGCGTGGCCTGGTTCATGGGTAAAAAAACGGATTTAAGGCTCAAAATATTTGGTGCCCACCCATTCTCCATGATGTTCTCCAATCCTAAATTCAGTTAAACTAATACGAGCACTCATTCCTCAGAAGGAGTTTACCATGGCCGAGAAGGATATGACAGTCACTCACTCTTTCATTATTGGTATTTTGATCACACGACTTTATTTTTTGTGGAGAATCTTTATTTGGTAATCCCCTTTTTCTCTTTTCGCGCTTTTCGCTTTCTTTTTGTATTCCCTAACTTTTGCCTGGACAAATTCCTCTTGAATTTGATTTTGAAGTCCAGCGGGATACCCTGACTTTTGCCTAAGCGACTTGTTTTTTCAAGTTTTGACTTAGCAAGGCTTTTTGTCTCTTTCTTTTACTATTTCTTTTAGTTTGAACCAGTCGTGTGATTTTGAGTCATTATTTGATTTGTTGAAAAAGGTGTGGCTGCCTTGCTGTTTGGTTGACGGGAAATAGCCATTATGGTATCGTCACCTTTTGTCTTTTCGATGTACGAGAGATACCTATTAGGATATCATTATCAATGACGCACACTGCTGATATATAAAAGTTTAACCACTGTGGTTTTGTTCTTTCTCAACCTTCTGAAGGATAACCTTTGTTGTATCCTTTGATGTGCACTTTTGATGAGTTTTGAATGCCCAATCAGATTAACTGAAATCTACCCTGCCCCGGGTTAAATGTGAGGGTTTTTCTGAAAAGCAAAGAAACTCCTACTTCAAGGCTCAAAGGGGTTGACGAGGGTCTATCTCCCTTATATCTCCGGTGTTTGGGAATTTGAAACAATGCCTGTACATCGTCAGCAGGGTCCTATTCAAAAGCACACCGTTCGAAATTTTTGGTATATTACTCATCATCCTCCCTTCAGATATTTTTTTATTTAACAAGAGTTAAGTATCAAAAAGTAAAGAAAAAACATTAACGAGTGAATACGAATGGATTAATTCAAGACAAACATATTCAATGCATTATGATTAATATTCAAGAATCAACAAGTTTTGCATACCAGAAAGTACTGAACCAAAGCGAGAAAGATTACAAATGAGAATTGAAAATGAAACTAGAAATTACTATGTTGAGGAGACCAGTCTCGGTATGGACTTGTTGCTTCAGATGATGGCAATCTTGACATTTACTGAGTCGAAGGAGACCTCAAATTTAACTGACTGGCCCGAAATTGATAGCCTTTGCATCAAGCAGGTCTTGCACATTTTATTTGAAAGCCCAGCAGTCTTCAATGGAATGACCTAGTGCCCCAGCATGGTAATCACACTGCACATTAGGATTGGAATCCATAGAACAAGGAGGAATGACATGCTTCCGTGGCTTGGGTTCCACCAAGGAAAGCTTGAGCAACTGAGAGAACAGCTGGCCATAAGTCAAAGGAACAATGTCAAACACCCTCTTAGGCTTCTTATCCTTTTGCTTACCTTGTTGCGTATGTCTTTGTTGATAGGTTTGTTGCCGAGTAGCACACTGAGCCAAGTGAACACGAGGAACATTCTGGTTTTGATTAACCAACCGATTTCCACAACTTACAAACGACTGCTGGTGAGAACTTTCCGGGATTATAGGTTGTGGATGATGTGACTCCGATCGTGAGATAGAACTTTGAAGAGGAGAAGGCATAGCCCTATTCTTTGTAGTGGTTGGCATAAGATTGATTTGCACACTCAGACCTTCGGGAGTGAAGAGAATTGTCCCTGCATCGAGCAAGTCCTGGACTTGGTGCTTAAAAGCTACGCAATCTTCAGTATCATGACCAGGTGTCCTATAATGAAAATCGCACCTAGCATTGTCGTCAAAGCCAAGAGGGCGTTTTTCATGTGTAGTGAAAATTCGGAGTTTAACCAAATGTAATTCTAGCAGGGGAGGAAGCAATTGTGCATACAACATCGGAATAGGATCAAATTTTCGTTCAGGCTGTTTTGGCCTCTGCTGACGGACTTTGCCTTTTGGGTTCTCTCGGGAAGTGACAACTTGTTGCGGAGGGGAGGACCCTAGAATGCACGGTTGCGGAGGAGATACTCCCTGACCTACAAGAGTCCTCAGGTTATGGGGAGGAATGGTAACTCCTATTGTGGCAGGCATAGAAACATCTTCTTTCTTCAGCATTGTCCCCAAAATTTCCATAACCAAATTCAATTGAGTCTTCAACTGAGTGTTCTCTTCTTTCAGGAGTTCTTGTCCACGGACCAAATCCTGCATGTCTAGTACCACGAATCCCATCTGTTCTTTCATCTCGTCCAATTCCCCACGAAGTTGTTCCATATCTTGAATCTGACCACGAAGCGACGAGAAGTCAAGATTTGCAGCTCTGAAAAGAAAATACCGAGTCTGAATAAGGATTCCCCCTTTCTGAATACCTTCGGAGTACCTGCTATGGATGCATGAGGTGAATGAGCGGATGCAATGCCATGTTCAAACATTTTTTTTTATTTTATAATCTTTCACCTTCCTTTTTTGTGTAAAATAAACATGTTATGATGCAAGATGCAATGACATAAGTTCAAAAGTTCAGCATAACAATTATACAATCCTCTAGATAGCTGCTGTATAAATCTGCTGAATAATATGGATATCACAGGATCAAAGGTTCAGAACCAAATTCAGCATACAATGGAACCAAGTACCATGATTAACCGTTGTATAATCTCTGACCAAGTAAAATATATCAGGATCAAAGGTCCGAAACATAACTAGATAACCATCCTGAATACCGAATCCAGAAAAAAAAAATCTGAGACCCATATAGTCACCAACAGAACAACAGTCACTATCAGAACATAGTCACCAACTGAGCACGAGTAACCATTTGAAAATAGCCACCAACTGTACCTGTAATGATAAATCCCTCCCCACTCACGTGTGAAGACTAGGTCAGGGTGAGATAATGGTAACTCGAAAATCACGGGTTTGCCTGAAAGTAAAATCATCGCAACACAGACGTGCATGATGAAAGTACTTTCAATTGAACCTCATTCGAGCGTGGTATATGACATGACTGCACTAATCGGACCATGTCCTATAGCCGTCATGCCCCCAAACTATTCCTAGGTGTCCTAGTGCACTCTGGCCTGGGTACTGGGCCTTTTACCTCAATAGTGACATCCCCACCCAACATGGAAAACAGAGTCCAGCATAATAGATAACAAATAGGGAAAGCAATAAAATGCAATGCAAACTTATGCTCAGGAAAACATGTACAAATGAGTAAACTGAAAGCATAAAAATAGACACCCAAAGAAAAGAAAGCAAGAGCTAGGAGCGACTCCGGGATGGACCAGCATTTGGTCGACCTTTCCCCAGTGAAGTCGCCAGCTGAAACAACCGGCTGAAAATCATCAAAACAATGAAGTCCATCGAACGTCTTTTATCCCACGGGAGGGGAAAGGTAAACATCGAGAAAACCCGAGAAGGATGAAATCAAGGTCGAACGACCAAGAGATAAGGGTAAGGGAGTCTGTTACGCGAGGGGAAGGTATTAGCACCCCACACGCCCATAGTACTCTACGGTATCCACTCTTGTTATCTATCTTATGGGTGTGTTTAATCTATGCTTACTGTTTACTATACTACTGGAGAATGCATGCAAAAGAAAGGAGGAAAAATGTAGGGAAAATAAAATTGTGCTCGCCTGGGCCCTACCCCAATGCCTACGTATCCGTTTTAAGGAATCAGAGCAGCCGTAGTTCGGCTTACATGTTTTTGTTTGTTTGTATTTTCTTTAGCAAACAGTATTAATCTCGCCTTCTGCCGCAACTCGACTTTGGAGATTTACGCGTCAGCACAGAAGTGAATTAATACGCTCTTTTGAAAAAGGTTTGAAAGAAAGGCCCGAGGGCAAAAAGATTTTTATGTTTGTTGGTGTTTTTGCTCGTAGATAATAGCTAGTTAATCTCAAGAGAGAGATTTTAGCCATTTCTCTACTTATTCATGAAATGAGTCTTTGAGACTTAAATCATACCAAAGCTTAGAATAAGAGAATAATAATGTCGAGAAGAAACCCGCTCATCATCTCTCAAACTTAGCCAAGACAAGGTTTTTGTCAGTAAATTTTTATGTATTTTTGAAGTTTGTAAAAAAGGTTTTTTTGTTTTTAAATGCATATGCGAAAAGAGGAAAGAAAGTCACAGGAAGACGATAGTCACAGGAAGACGAAAGTCACAGGAAGACGAAAGTCACAGGAAGACGGAGTCACAGGAAGACGAAAGTCATAGGAAGACGAAGTCACAGGAAGACGAAAGTCACAGGAAGACGAAAGTTACAGGAAGACGAAAGTCACAGGAAGACGGAGTCACAGGAAGATGGAGTCACAGGAAGACGAAAGTCACAGGAAGACGAAGGTCACAGGAAGACGGAAGTCACAGGAAGACGAAAGTCACAGGAAGACGTAAGTCACAGGAAGACAAAGTCACAGGAAGACGAAAGTCACAGGAAGACGAAACTCACAGGAAGACGGAAGTCACAGGAAGACGGAAGTCACAGGAAGACGAAAGTCACAGGAAGACGAAAGTCACAGGAAGACGAAAGTCACAGGAAGACGAAAGTCACAGGAAGACGAAATTCACGGGAAGACGAAAGTCACGGGAAGACGAAAGTCACAGGAAGACGAAAGTCACAGGAAGACGAAAGTCACAAGAAGACGAAAGTCACAGGAAGACGAAAGTCACAGGAAGACGAAGTCACAGGAAGACGAAAGTCACAGGAAGACGAAAGTCACAGGAAGACGGAGTCACAGGAAGACGAAAGTCACAGGAAGACGAAGTCACAGGAAGACGAAAGTCACAGGAAGATGAAAGTCACAGGAAGACGAAAGTCACAGGAAGACGAAAGTCACAGGAAGACGAAAGTCACGGGAAGACGGAGTCACAGGAAGACGAAAGTCACAGGAAGACGAAAGTCATAGGAAGACGAAGTCACAGGAAGACGAAAGTCACAGGAAGACGAAAGTCACAGGAAGACGAAGGTCACAGGAAGACGAAAGTCACAGGAAGACGAAAGTCACAGGAAGACGAAAGTCACAGGAAGACTAGCCTATTTCTAAATCTAATGTTATCGTGTATTAGACCTAAAGTTAGAATCTCGATAGAATTCTACCTAGAAAGTAGTAAAGTGCAGGAGTAAAAATAGAGTTGTGACGATACCGAACGGAGAAGGTCCGTTGCCTCTTCAAAATTGTGCAAGCGGTAAGGAAATTCTATTAAAGCTTCCTTGAGCGAATGATTGAAAATTATGCTCTTAGATAGCTTTGAAACTTCATGAAACTCCTCACTCAAGTCTCTTTTATTTACCAATATTGCCAAAGAAAATAAATCGCCAAAATTAATCGCAATTGAAATGAGTATGGGAAATAAGATCTCAGGAGGTGCGAACTAAATTCACTATGTGCTGCAAAAAATACAATGACATTAGGCCCCATCAAAAATGGACACAATCAACAAGAAAATAAAAATAATCATGGTCCAAGAATTGACTAGTTTGGCCCATACTAATCATTCTTAATTTTATTATTAATCATATTATTGTATTTATTTGTTGAATTAATAATAAAAGAATAAACATGTAATAGAAATACTGGTTCAGATAGAACAAATAAAACAAAAAAACAATTAAAACTAAAATAGAAAATATAGGAAAGTTGAGAAAGGGGTTAGGGTAAAAGAGGGAGTTGTTCTCTTCTTCTCCGCTTGCGAACAGCAGCGCCGCCGCCGGCCTTCGCCTGTGCGTTGCCGTCTCATTCTCTCTTCTCATTCGCCGATCGATTCTGATATTTCCCCGCCGTAGACAAAGGTGTCCCAACCTTAATTCCTCAAATCTTTCTTCGCTTCAATGTTAGGCCAGTGGACGAGGTGAAGGATTCTCGAGTTCTAATGGTGGTATCAATAGGTAGAAGAAGAAATATATGCTATAGACGAAGTATTGATTGGAAAGTTCAGAGGGTTTACCGATCGGAGTCCGTCCGATGCGGCTTTAATGGCGGCGATGATGAGATAAAACCAGCGGGAGCTTCCGAATTCCAGTATGCTTCCTATCTGATTCTTGTTATTACTCTTTGTTCTTCTTCTTCTTCCAGTTCTTCTTTCTGTTTCCTTAAGCGGTGTAAACCGAGGAATGAACTCCGAATTGAACATTTTGAAGGTTGGCGAAGATGCATTGTTGAAGCAAATTAAAGTGAGGTTGGAGGATACAATTCATTTATGAAGAATGTTGATGTCGATGAAGATCATATGGTGAAAATGGAAAAAACTGTGTGTTGTCGTGATGAATACATGGCTTGAAAATTTATGACAGAGGTTACGCAGTGATGAAGGGTTTGGAGATGGTTTGAAGTTGTTCGTGCTTGAAGGTGATAGAGTTTTGTTGAAGGTGAATGAGGATGTGAAGTGGCTGCAATTGTTGGTGAAGAAAGATGATTGAAGAAAGAAAGTTGAAGATGAAGATGATGAAGGATGCTAATGAAGATCGAAAGAGATAAGTGAGAGAATTCTCAAATATTTGTTTTTGTGGTGATGGAGAAGGAAGCAGAGAGAAGAGGGGGAAATTTTGGTGATTCTCCCGTGAACTTGAAGAATAAGATGATTGGGAGGTAATCTTTTTTTCTGTGTTCAATCTCCTCCTCCCTTCTGTCAATCCCCATTATGTATATATGCTGGAAGTTTTTGTTGTAAAATAAGCCATGAGTTGGTTATGTGGTTAGTTAATTCTGTTAGGAAGTTAGGATGCAGTTTGTTATGCAGTTATAAGTGGTTAGAAGGTTTGAGAGTTTGTTATGAATTGGTTACTGAATGTTAGGTATGTTGTAACTGTTTTTGGGTTAGTTAAGTTGGTTAATTGAGATATGGTTTTGGATAGGAAGTTATGGTTAGAAAATTCTGTTAGGGAATTTAATTGGGGAATAGGTTGTAAGAAAGCTGGAAATTTGTTGTTTAGAAATTCTACTTTGGAAGTTGGTTAAGAAACGGTTAGGAATCTGTGAATTAGAAAGGTTGGTTGAAATTGTGTTAGTTATAAGTTAGAAGTCCTGTTTGGAATTGGTTGGAGTTAGAGGAGTTAGGCTGTTAGAGGAAGTTGTGTTACGGTAGTTAAGAGATGAGTTGGAAAATCGGTTAGAGGGGAGGTTATGTGTTAGTTTTGGAATGAAGAGTAGCTAGGATACTGTTTAGTTATTTTTCTGCTGGACAGTTAGGGAATATGACAGTTTAGTAGCAAATTAGTTAGAAATTCTATTGTGAAAGGAGGTTAATGGATTTAGCTAAGTTTGTTGAAGGCAATTTTGTTATTAAGAGGTAATATGCTATGTGAAGAAGTTAGTAGTTTGAACGAAAATGTTAGTTGGAATTGGATAATTTCGGTTAGGAGTTGGTTTGTTGTCTTCTGTGGCCTATCACCCTCTTTCTTTTCAGGAACTAGTAAGCTATCATCATTGTGATACGATGGGAGAACTGACTAGTGTTTTGCGTTCTATTCGCACTTGTGCGGTTGAGCAAGAGTCGCCACCGACTTTTTATTTTATCCTAAAGGAAAGGTTAAAAAAGCACAGCAAAAACCTTTTGAGATATTTCGTGGGTTCGGGGGGTAGATTATGAAAAGGGAAGGTATTAGCACCCTTTTCATCCATGGTTATCCATGGGCTCTTAGTTACTTGGTTTTTTAGATCACTTGCCTTGATTTTTTGATTGCTTGAGAATGGTGTATGTGTGAGTGTTTTTTTTTTGAAAATGTTTTGGAAGAAGATGCCTTGTCTTAGGCTAACCTTGTAACAATTCTTTACTCGAATATTTTACAAAGGCGTGTATCTTTTCGAAAAGATGTTTCAAAATGTTTTGAGAGTTTGTTTTGAAAGTGTCGTGGATTGTGGTTTTTGAAAAGAAGGCAAGTGTTTTTGCAAGTTTGATCTCAAGTAACTAAGAGTTTTGTCTACCCTATTGTACTCAAAGGTTTTTTTTTGTCATGTTTTAACCCTTTTTAACAATTTTGTTCCACCATTGAATTTGGTGGACAATCTTGCGTTTAGGAAGTTTATTCGGGACGGGCGCGGGTCATCGTATGGACCATGAATGCAATGGTGCCAAGTGTCTTTGGCAATTTGCTTTGAAGGGACTATGATCATTCCGTTTAGGCAACATTTTGAGGGACTTATGATCATTTTGATTTTGTTTTGCCAAAGATACTCGACGTGCAAGCATGGCCCATTTTGGAAGGCAACATGTGGGATTACCCTAGAGGGTGCAAGTGTGATTTGTGTATTGATTTCATGTATTTGTCTTGTATTAAGTTATCTAGCGTTTGATTTTATGTACATGCAAACCCTAGGTCTAATCATGGTATAATTGAAAGCGGTAAATTGCGAAAATGTAAAATCTACGCTATTACAGAATAAGCATCCGGGAGTGGGGGTACAAATTTATGAATAGGGATGAGACTTAGGATCATAGTGTCCAATAAATTAACCAAATCGAACCAATCAAGTGTAAATGAGTATCAACATAAGCAAATGTATAATGTATCAAAATGCAAGTATATTGTGTAAGTGTACGTGCATATGTGTGTTTATATATGTAATTATTTACATGTGCGACAACGTGGAATTAATGTGTATTAAGGTATTGTTTTAACCTAAAGAAAAATGTTTATTTAATCAATTAGTGACTTTGTATTTTTTTAATATGTATAAAAAGAAAATGTCTTAATTGAAAGTTTTTAGTTCTAATTAAATTATGTATTAAAATGATGTTTTGAGAAAAGAAAATATTTCTAAGTTTTAATTATAAAAGGCATTTTTTCATTTGTTATGTAAAAAATATTTTAATTGAAAGAATAAAAAGGGTATTTTCAATTTTAATTACATGGTATAATAAAAAGGGGTTCTATTTGTATGTACAAAATAATTTAATTAAATGTCAAGAAATGAATTATGTACATTAAACAGAAATATATTTTTAATTGTTATGTACAAATAAGATTTAAATTAGAAAATGAAAAGTTAGATATAAAGTTAGATATAAAAAGAAAGGCTAGTGTTAACAAAATATTTGTTAGAAAAATTAAGTTAGTTAATTAATAATTTGTTTTATAAAAGAAAATGATTTAAAATTCTAAATGGGCCTTAGAAGCAATAAGTCCAAAACTGAAGACAATGGGGGGGGGGGGGGGGGGGGTATGGTATAGTCTTGGGCTTAAGTGGTATCAGAAACGCCTTAGGCCCATGGTTGAACGAACGGTTTTAGGGTTTTGATTTGTTGTTCAGTTGAGACAATTGGCTTAGGGTTTGTGTGGAAACGGCACCATTCGTTCGCTTTCATGTTCTTCCTCGTTCATCTTTGCAAGCTTCTGAGTTCTTCAGCCCCAGGCCATCAGCTTATATGCCTCCTTCTTCCCTCCATCAGCAACGTTAAGGTGACAGAATTAGGTAACAAATCTCAATCTTAATTCGTTAGGGTTTGTTAAGATCATGCATGTCGCGATTTATGTTCATTTCTGATTTTTATTCTTACTGCAATGATTGTTGAGGCATCATGAAAGAAAAGTGAGGATGAAATACTACCTGGAGAAGGAGGAAGGAAGGTGAAGAAGGCTAGGAGGCCGGGACGGCGAGGAGAACGGCGGAGGCGCGCTTGGAGACCCTGGTATCTCGTTCTCACTTCTTTATCTCTTCTCTTTGCCTTTGAATTGCTGGTTGCCTTTGGGATTGATGCCTGTGTTGCCCTTTGATTCGCTTCCTTTTACGTTCTTCTTCTCTTTTGCCTTGAGCTTGCCCTTTGAAACTGTTGATTACGATGCCTTGAGATGACTGTGCTTTTGAACTTTACCCTATGATGAACTTCTGAGGGCTTTTGTTGCCCTAAGTATGCTATGGTTGAAACAATTTTGTTGTTTTGATCAGCCTTTTCCTCTTCTTCTGACTTGTTGCCTAGAGCTTTTCTTTGAATGGCCTTTCGAGATTGATGCCTTTGGAATGTTTTATCTATTGCCCAATGATGTGTTCTTACTGAGGGCCTAATGTTTGGGTTTGGAAATTGTGTTTTTGATGAGAAAACAGGTTATGCTTCTTCTGCGGGTTAGGCTTGTGATGGTTCAGATTAATGCCATATTGGTTTCCGGTTTGGCCTTGAACATGTTTTTGATGTTTTAGGCCAAGATTTTGGTAATGCTGACAGTAGGTTTTGGTAGTGCAGTAGGCAGGCTGTGCTTCAGGTTTAACTGGTTACTTTGTTAAGCTTGTTTCAAGGCTTTAGGCAGGATGATGCTGAGGCTTGCTTTAGCTGGTTTATTGTGCTTCAGGTTTTTAGGCCTAGCAGGTTATTTGCTTCAGCAGGTTTGGCTTCTGGTTAGGACTTGGTTGAGGCCTTGACAGGTTAGGCTTAAACAGACTTTTGCTCAAGGTTCTGCTGGCTTTTGGTCGTTCAGGTGAAGCTTGAACTGGTTTCGGGCTTGAGGTTCTGGACTGGTTTCAGGTTTTAGGTTATGTGTTTGTATTTTGGTGATATTGGTATTATGGCTCAATCAGGTTTTCTGAAGCTCAGTGGTCTCTCTTTTTTTTGTTGTTTATGCAGTTAATCTCTATATATCTTTTGTTATCCCTGCTGTTGCAATTTTATATTTGTTTCTTTTGTCTTCCAGCCTCTTGGTCTTTTGGCGCCTAAGACTTTTTCAAACTTTGGCATCTCTTCTTGAACCAAGTTACTGGGCAGACTTGCAAGGTTTTTGGCATTTTTCTGTTTTGGTGATTAATCCTGCTGTGTATTTCTGCCTAATTTGAGTAACACTGAAATAATGCTTCTTTTAGCCTTTTGCCTTACTGTCTTATTGCAGTTTTATTTTCTGTATTTTCCTTATGCCTAAAGCCAAGCAGTAAGCCCACACTTCTCCTCTTTTCTTTCTCTCTCTTTGGTACACTTCAAAGAATATTAAAATGTTTTCCTTGTGTACTTTCTGAAAAGGCTACTTGTTGGGAAGTGATGAAAGAAAATTTGACTTGCATAAAGACTTCCTCTGCATATTTTATCTCCTCTTTGACAGCTTTGTGCAATGACTTGTACCTTTTGGCATTTGGCAGCAAGTTTGACACTTTGCATTTTGACATAAAGTTGCAAATTGGATTTTCTTTTCAGTTGGGTTTGAACTGTGCAGTTTGCTTGAGATTTTTGTAGTTTGGCACTTTGCATTTTTTCTCAACTTTGCATTCATGATCAAATAAAATTCTTCCCTCTTTGTGAACCGGGAGAAATCCCGTGATTTGCAGAGAGGGTTAACTGATCTCAATCAGTGGCCTTTAATGATGAATTTCTCCTGTCGTTTATTATTTTATCTGCTTTCTGACTTTTCTCCTTTTCTTTTGCAGGTGAAAAATGGAGCACCGGAGCGAATTGAAGAATTAGGGACTTAGAAAATGTTTAGAAAAAAATAGGATAGTTTTTATTTTCAATTTAATTATTGTAAACCATTATTATTTTAAATACTTCGTAAATAAATACTTGTATCCAAATAATAATTGTAACAAATATTAAATATGAAATAAAAATTCTATTGATTCATTTAATTCTTTTCAATTCCTTTTCAATTATTTACTTATTATTCATGGTTCCTTGAATTAAAATAAATGAAAATTAAATTCCAGATATTTAATTCTTAGAACCATAAATAATCAACTAAACATTGACTCTTCGTTGATCAAAATAAATGAACTTGACGTCTCCATCATCCAAAGCAACGTACAGTTAAACGCAATAACTGATCAGACGCAATCCTTTCTTACTGATTTTTTACCAAGCACTGTAAATCCAAACTGCATATTTCTTTTGACTGGCTCAAACAAACCAACGTGAATTCAAACCAACTGCCTCTTTTACTGATTAAATCAAAACAAAGTGAATTCAACCCGAATCTTGGAATATCTTGCAAAGTGCTGTGGAATTTTAATCTTTCTGAGAATATGCCCACAAAACCTTAATTCCTGATTAAATGCCAAAGAGCATTCGCCAGATCAAAAAATGAGCCAGAATCAACCAAAACCCTAAGCCAACTGTGTGAGAAAATCCAGAGCCCTGAAAAATCAATGAAACCCTAATTTTTGTTTGACTGACGAGAAAAGTCCGTTTGTCTGATTCTTGGGCCAGTTTGAAAAGTCAGGAAATGCCTGAAGCTGAGATTTCTTGAAAAAATGCGAGGGAAAATTTTGGGGTACAACAGTTGCCCCTGTTCAATCTTCTTGAACCTGAAGAGTTAGATTGGCAAGCTTGCCTTTCGCGACTTGAAGGTAAAAGAAGATTGGACACTAAAGTAACCAGAAAATTTGCACTCGGCGATGTGATGGTAGATGTGAATGGGCTTAAAGATGCCATTTGGTGATGGGCTTAAAGATGCCATCTGGAATGAGTATCAGGGAGGTGTCCACGCTTGGGACTGTCTCTGAACTGGGGGTCTGAATAAGCAATAGATTGACATCCGTCGTTGGGAGGAATCCGTAAGCTGTTTTCAAAAAATCTTGAGGAGAAAATGAACAAGTGATAGGTTAACATCTGTTACTTGGAGAACCCGTAAACTGTTTTCAGAAGTCTTGAAGTTGAATAAGTAATAGAGCAGCATCCGTTGTTGGGAAGCGTCCGTAAACTGTTTTCAAAGGTTACATCTGAACAAGTTGGTAGATTAACATCCGTTGTTGGGAAGAATCCATAAACTGTTTTCAGAAGTCTTGAGAAGAATCTGGACAAGCGATAGGTTAACATCCGTTACTTGGAGAACCCGTAAACTGTTTTCAGAAGTCTTGAAGTTGAATAAGCAATAGAGCAGCATCCGTTGTTGGGAAGCGTCCGTAAACTGTTTTCAAAAGTTGAGAAGAGTCTGAACAAGTGATAGGTTAACACCCGTTACTTGGAGAACCCGTAAACTGTTTTCAGAAGTCTTGAAGCTGAATAAGCAATAGAGCAACATCCGTTGTTGGGAAGCGTCCGTAAACTGTTTTCAAAAAATCTTGAGGAGAAAATGAACAAGTGATAGGTTAACATCCGTTACTTGGAGAACCCGTAAACTATTTTCAGAAGTCTTGAAGTTGAATAAGTAATAGAGCAGCATCCGTTGTTGGGAAGCGTCCGTAAACTGTTTTCAAAGGTTGCATCTGAACAAGTTGGTAGATTAACATCCGTTGTTGGGAAGAATCCATAAACTGTTTTCAGAAGTCTTGAGAAGAATCTGGACAAGCGATAGGTTAACATCCGTTACTTGGAGAACCCGTAAACTGTTTTCAGAAGTCTTGAAGTTGAATAAGTAATAGAGCAGCATCCGTTGTTGGGAAGCGTCCGTAAACTGTTTTCAAAGGTTGCATCTGAACAAGTTGGTAGATTAACATCCGTTGTTGGGAAGAATCCATAAACTGTTTTCAGAAGTCTTGAAGTTGAATAAGCAATAGAGCAGCATCCGTTGTTGGGAAGCGTCCGTAAACTGTTTTCAAAAGTTGAGAAGAGTCTGAACAAGTGATAGGTTAACATCCGTTACTTGGAGAACCCGTAAACTGTTTTCAGAAGTCTTGAAAGATAACGATTTTAGTTTGTCGAGTGATCTTACCTGAAAAGGTAGAGAGTTAGTTACATGCAATGCCATGATGCATGATACAATATATGTTATATGATATGAATGTGAATGGGTGCGCATGTAAGCTGGAGAGCTGTCTTGCGAAGAATATATGAATCCGGGATGGCTGAAGATAGAAATATCTTGACTGCTGCTGGGAAGGATAATTCCTGGTTGTTGCTGGAGAATAAAGAGCTTGGGTTGCATACCAATCTTCTGGGGAATTCCTGGCGACTTCTATTGGGGGGTTCCAATCTAGTCGGCTCATGCTGGGGAGGTGAGATTGAGACTCTTCAGCTTGGAGGGAAGTATCTCTGACGACTTCACTGGGGAACTCAAGATTTTCCTTCCTAAAACTCTGTGGGGAAAAGGTTCATTAGTCTGGTTCCACTGGGGATACTGAAACTTAAACTCTGAGGGGAATTGAATTCCGGAGGATTCTCTGGCTGAGGATAACAAAGACAAATTCTCCGGGGATTGTACTGATAAGTTATTGCTGGGGAATTTTGATGAACTCTGCTGGGGATAGGAATAAATTTGACGAGTGCGATCTTCTGTGGCAATAAGCTGAGGATAACCCGGTTATAAACCCTTATGAGGAATAACTTTGAATAAGATTCGGGAGGGCCGTTCGTGGTCTGCAGGGGATAAGCTTCCAAAATCTACTGAGGATAAGCTTCAGGGTTTGCTGGGGATACGGATTCCAAATCTACCGGGGATTTTCTTTGAAGGGTACCAAGATATCCAGTCGCACCTTTGACCTATCAGTAATCCTCTTTCTTGATTCGTAAGGGAATGATTATGTTCAAATGCATATGCCTATTTAACAAAACATTGGACGTTTCTCAAAATAAAACAAATAGTGCAAGAGAAAAGAAAAGGAAATGACACAAATTTCTGGGAAAAGTATCTGTATTGACTTTCTATGAGTATATTTGTACAAAGGAGACAATCATCCTAGTAAGAGGATTTTGTCGTAAATATTGAAAGATTTATACAAAATAAAGGATGGCTATGTGAAATAATTCCATGGGATTCCATTCCGCTATAGCTTTCACAACTCTGAATATCTGTCCATTCAATGCTTCGTTTGCCAATGACTGGATTGATCAGAAGCCTGGAACTGTTTGATGAAGAGATTGCCTTTTGAAGTGATCCGACGAGACATAGTCATACGCTTTAATTCCCTAACTTTTGCCTGAATCGCCCTTTCGGGTTTTCGATCCACCGGGAAACCCCTTTTTGCTCAAGCCGCCCTTTCGGGTTTTCGACTTGCCGGGTGTACAGAGTTTTTTTTTGTTTTTATCCCTAATTTTTGCCTGAACCGCCCTTTCGGGTTTTCGATCCACCGGGATGCCCATTTTTGCCCAAGTCGCCCTTTCAGGTTTTCGACTTGTCGGGTTATCTTATGCGTAGTATTTTTTGACTATGTCTGCGTTCGCAGGGTGCGGCAAATCGTCGCTGTCCATGGTGGTTAGAATCATTGCACCACCAGAGAATATGCTCTTGATCACAAATGGTCCTTCATATGTAGAAGTCCATTTGCCCCTGGGATCACTTTGCGGTAAGATAATCCGTTTGACTACGAGATCCCCGACTTGATAAACTTGACGTCTGACTTTCTTATTGAAGGCCTTGATCATTCGTTTTTGATACGTCTGACCATGGCATATAGCAGCAAGTCGTTTTTCGTCAATCAGATTGAGTTGATCAAGTCGGGTCTGCATCCAATCATCTTCATTCAAACCTGCATCCTTCATAATCCTTAAGGAAGGAATCTGAACTTCCATAGGTAGGACAGCTTCCATGCCGTATACCAAAGAAAATGGTGTTGCCCCGGTTGAAGTGCGTACTGTAGTACGGTATCCATGCAGAGCAAACGGTAACATCTCATGCCAGTCTTTGTAAGTGACTGTCATTTTCTGAATGATCTTCTTAATGTTTTTGTTCTCAGCTTCAACAGCACCGTTCATCTTCGTCCGATAGGGAGATGAATTGTGATGATAAATCTTGAACTGTTCGCACAACGCGGTGATCATTGTGTTATTCAGATTTGTGTCGTTGTCTGTGATGATCCTATCTGGAACACCATACCGACATATGAGATTTTGTTTAATGAAACGGGCAACCACATTCTTAGTGACAGAGGCGAAGGAAGCTGCTTCGACCAATTTGGTGAAATAGTCAATGGCGACCAGGATGAAACGATGTCCATTTGAAGCCGTGGGCTTGATCTCTCCAATCATGTCAATGCCCCACATTGCAAAGGGCCACGGAGCAGTCAAGACGTTGAGAGGAACCGGAGGGACGTGAACTTTGTCAGCATAGACTTGACACTTGTGGCAAGTACGGGAATGTTGATGGCAGTCAGCTTCCATGGTAGACCAGTAATAGCCTGCCCTTAGGATCTTCTTAGCCATTGTATGCCCGCTCAAGTGAGTGCCAAATGTGCCGCTGTGTATATCAGTCATGATCAACTCTGCTTCAGCTTTATCTACGCATCAGGGTAATACACAATCATGGCTTCGTTTGTAAAGGATGTTGTTGCTCAGGAAGAACTTAGCAGCGAATTTCCTTAAGAACTTCTTTTTATTTACGGAAGCTCCTTCAGGATAATCTCTAGTCTCGAGATACCTTTTGATTTCATGGAACCAGGGTTGTTCCACTACTTCTTCGGTATTAATCTCGTGACAATGCACAGGTTCATCCATTCGCTCGATGGTGATTTGGGGAGCCTCGTTATCCCAGTTGAGTTTAAACATGGAGGACATTGTAGCTAAGGCATCTGCTAGCTGATTCTCTTCTCGCGGGAAATGCTCGAAGGTAATTTGCTCGAAATGAGGAAACAATGTCAGGACATGTTCTTTGTATGGGATAAGATTAGGATGCTTGGTATCCCACTCTCCTTTGATTTGACTGATGACCAAAGCTGAGTCCCCAAATACGACCAGAGATTTGATTCCCAAGTCTATAGCAGCCTTGAGACCAAAGATGCAAGCTTCATATTCGGCCATGTTGTTTGTGCAGCTGAAGCAAAGTCGGGCCGTGAAAGGTGTGTGACAACCTTCCGGAGAAATGAGTACTGCGCCAATACCATTTCCAAGTGCATTTGAAGCACCATCAAAGTACAGGGTCCATCGGGATCCCTTTTCGGGTCCTTCATATGGTCCGTTACTTTCAATGTTGTCCAAATTCATGATGTCCTCGTCCGGGAAGTCAAATCTCATGGGTTGGTAATCTTCGATAGCTTGATGAGCCAGATGGTCAGCTAGTACACTCCCTTTTATGGCCTTTTGGGTGGTGTACTGGATGTCGTACTCAGTTAAGATCATTTGCCATCTAGCTATCCTTCCAGATAAAGCGGGCTTTTCGAAGATATACTTGATAGGATCCATTTTGGAAATCAACAAGGTAGTATGAGTCAACATATACTGTCTCAGTCGGCGAGCAGCCCATACCAAAGTGCAGCAAGTTTTCTCGAGCAGTGAGTAGCGAGTCTCACAGTCGGTAAACTTTTTGCTAAGGTAATAAATAGCATGCTCTTTTCGACCAGACTCGTCATGCTGGCCCAATACACACCCCATTGAGTTATCCAAGACGGTCAAATACATGATCAATGGTCTTCCTTCGACGGGTGGCATCAGAATAGGAGGTTCTAGCAAATACTCCTTGATTCTATTAAAAGCAACTTGGGAATCGTCGTTCCATTCCACTACCTGATCTTTTTTCAAGAGTTTGAAAATTGGCTCACAGGTAGAAGTCAGATGTGAGATGAATCTGGCAATATAGTTTAAGCGCCCCAAGAATCCTCTAACCTCCTTTTCAGTGTGGGGAGCAGGCATCTCTTGTATTGCTTTTACTTTTGCGGGATCGACTTCAATGCCTTTGTTGCTTACAATGAATCCCAGGAGTTTACCAGACCTAACTCCAAAAGTGCATTTACTTGGATTCAGCCTGAGCTTGTATTCTTTCAACCTGGCAAGCAGCTTCTCTAGATGTTCAAGGTGCTCTTCCTCTGTTTGTGACCGAGCTATCATATCATCTACATAAACTTCAATCTCATGATGTATCATATCATGAAATAAAGCTACCATGGCGCGTTGATAAGTTGCCCCTGCGTTCTTCAACCCGAACGGCATCACTTTGTAACAGAAAGTGCCCCATTGTGTGACAAAAGTTGTTTTCTCCATATCCTCGGGGGCCATTTTGATCTGATTGTAGCCCGAGAATCCATCCATGAAGGAAAACACTTTATGCTGAGCTGTATTGTCGATCAAGATGTCAATATGAGGTAGCGGGAAATCATCTTTAGTGCTGGCCCTATTCAAATCCCGGTAGTCCACGCACATCCTGACCTTGCCATCTTTCTTAGGTACTGGCACGATGTTAGCGACCCATTGGGGATAGGACATAACAGCCAGAAAGCCAGCTTCGAATTGTTTCACTACTTCTGCTTTGATCTTTTCAGACATATCAGGCCTCATTCGGCGGACTTTTTGCTTGATCGGTGGACAATCCTCTCTTGTGGGGAGACGGTGAACCACGATGTCTGTGTCTAAACCCGGCATGTCTTCATAAGACCAAGCGAAGATCTCAACATACTCATTCAACAACTGTACTAGACGTTCTTTGACTCTTGGTTCCAGATTGGCACCCACTTGCACCTCCTTCCGGTCTTCCTCGGTCCCCAAGTTGACAGTCTCCAATGGCTCTTCATGCGGTAAGATGGCCCTTTCCTCTTGTTGCAGAAGTCTGGCTAGTTCCCCGGGTACTTCACAACCTTCGTCATCTTCATACTCGGCTAGATTGACCAGATCTTCAGAGTTGTTAGAAGATATAGCAGAATAGTCACCCATGGAATCCGGAGTGGATGGGTACCTGCATTGGTGAGTGTGGGTGTGTGTAAGGGATAGCCATCCTTAAACAAAAATGCAAAAGGAAAGAAAATGAACACAAGCAGTTTATCAAATGAAAAAGTCCAATGAATCATTAAACATGGCATATGGATATGAAAAATAATCAAAAACCCTTACAAGTGGACCTACATGCCCCGGGCAAAGGCATGCGGTGAAAAGATAGTGTACGGATTGTTTGAAAGTAAATATTACAGACCAAATTGAACATGTTTAACAGATAAATTACTGATGAATAAAAGTGATGGGGACAAAGTCTTTTGCCTCCCAGTTGCTCAATCCTCCTTTGACATTCGGGTAAATCCACTCTTCGATGTTGCTCTCCTTGTCCTCATCCTCCAAAATGTTGATTCCGTAGGGAGAAATTTTGACTGGCGCCCTTTCAATCTTCGACCGGCGTATAGCTTTCTGGCCAGCGGCTGTGAACCCTAATCCAAACTTGTCAGTCTTATGCGGAAAGTCGGGTAACTGCCCCCATGCTGAATTCTTCCCTTCTTTTATTGCGGCCCTTGCATCCTCTAGAGATGCCATCCTGGCCATCTGTCTCGGTGTCTCAGCTGCCAACTTTGCTACTGCTATTTCAGGAAGGACTTCTTCGAAATGTTGAAACGGTGTCTCAATGAACTCTCCTTCAACCTCCACATACCGGAAAGAATTTAAGTGGCTAATCATGTACTCTTCTTCGCCATGGACAGTGATGATCTTTCCCTTGACAGGGTACTTCAACATCTGATGTAAGGAGGAGGTGACTGCCCCAGCATGGTGTATCCAAGGCCTACCCAGCAAACAAGAGTATGACGGACGGATGTCCATCACATAGAAAGTGGATTTAAACACCTCAGTGCCTATCTTGATGGGAATTTCAACCTCTCCATGGACCATTCTCTTCGAACCATCGAAAGCTCTGACAACAATATCACTCGGCTTCAACTCCAACCCTTCACAATCTAGTCGGTCCAAGGCCTTCTTAGGCAATACATTCAGTGACGAACCGGTATCGACCAAGACATGCGCGAGGGTGGTTCCCCGGCACTCAACTGAAATGTGCAAAGCATCATTGTGGTTTCTGCCTCTAGGAGTTAGGTCGGCATCAGAAAAACCTAATCCATTGTCCGCAGTCAGGCTAGCCATGCAATTCTGAAATTGATCCGCAGACGTTTCCTGGGGCACATGAGCTGCCTTCAGAAACTTAATCAAAGCTTTAGCGTGCGCTTCTGAGCAAAGTAGTAGTGCCAGCATGGAGATCTTGGAGGGGGTTTGCCCCAGCTGTTCTACCACATCGTAGTCACTCCTCTTGATTATCTTCAAGATCTCATCCATTTCCTTCTTGGAGGTTTCAGGGATAACCAATGGTTGAGCCCTCGTCCTGACGAGCTCATCTTGTATTCCCTTCCCTTTATCAGCAATGGTAGGAGAGACAACACTAGGAACAACAACTTCTTCAATCAAAGGAGTTCTAGCAGAGAGTTTTATTGGTGCATGGATGACCTTCGCAGATGAGGGTCCAAAGATTGCTCTTGGAGGGGCAATCTCTGGAGAAAATATTCTCCCGCTCTTGGTGATTTTGCTAGTGCCCGCAATGTTACTAATGTTGGCTTCTTCATCATCCGAACTTTCTTCAATTACCTCGATTTGCTTGATACCATGGTAGTAGATGTCACCGCCATAGTTCCAAGGTATCGACTTCTCAGAAACATAGGGAACAGGCCCTGGCATTGTTATCTTCAAGGGAACAGATTTTGCAGCTGGTGTAATCTTAACAGGCTTTTTGACGGCCTTGGAAAGATTGTCGTGAATGGTTATGATTGAGACATCTTCAGTGTGAACTGGAACAGCAGAAACTTTTTCAAACAAAATTTGTCGACTATCCATAAGGCCTTGGATACCTTTCTTCAGTAGCGGACACTCAAATGGCAGAGAGTAACAACAATAACAGTCTTCTTTACATCCCGGGAAGATCCCGGCCCTTAACAGATTCAATTTAATGGTTAACAAAGGAGTTATCAGGTCATTGACATCAGCAACATACAAATCTTCTTCAATGGCATTGACATTTCGGCCGTGCTTCGGCATGGGTGCAGATATCACATTAGGCTTCTCCGGAGCGTCAAACTCTACGTCCTTCGCTTCTATCAGGTCTTGGATCTTATGCTTGAGTGCCCAACAATCATTGGTGTCGTGTCCAACACTGTCTGAATGGTAGGCGCATTTAGCATTAGCATGATAATGCGGAGAGGACGTATTCACATTCTTTGGTGCCTCCTTGATGGTGGCAAGATTCAATTTTAACAGATGAGGAAGCACTTGCGCTGGAGTCATATTAATACGGGTGAACTGCCGTTGTGGCCGTTCCACCCGTTGCTGATTTGGTCTGGACTGGTTGTAGCGAGGCTGCTCACTTGGTGTATTTTGAATCATTACGGCCCCCACAGTTGGCCGACGCTCCGTCTTCCCTGCTCTTCTCTGAGAATATACCATAGTTGTCTCCTTCTTAAAAGGCTTCTTCTCAACACTTGCAGCAACACCCTTCTGAATCTTTCCTGACTTGATGCCAGCTTCAATTCTTTCGCCTGTTAAGATCAAATCGATAAACCCCGCGGAAGAGTTACCAATTAGATGATTGAAAAAAGGCCCAGATAGGGTCCCGAGAAACATATCAACGAGCTCACGATCGGTTAAAGGAGGCTGCACCCTGCCAGCCAAATCCCTCCATTTTTGTGCATATTCTTTGAATCCCTCACTTGTTCCTAGTGACATACCCTGAAGTTGGGTACGAGTAGGAGCAAGATCAGAATTATACTGGTATTGTTTGTAGAAAGCGGTGGCCAAATCTTCCCAATTTCTGACACTGGTTCCTTCTAGCTGATAAAACCACTCCAACTAAGCCCCCGACAGGCTGTCTTGAAAGAAATGAATCCAGAGGTTTTTATCTGCCGTATAGGGTTGAATCTTTCTCACGTAAGACCTGAGATGCATTTTGGGGCAGGACAGCCCATCATACCTCACAAACACTGGCACTTTGAATTTTGGGGGAATCACAATCCCGGCAACCAAGCCCAAGTCTTCAAAATCCAAACCCGGTACTCTTTGTAATTCCATGGCAGCCAATCTGTCTTCTAAACCCTTGTATTTATCATCAGTTGGAGGATATTGCTGGTCAGAATAATCTTCGTCCTCTTCAACCTCTTCTTCCTCTGCATCAGACTCGGAAGGCACCGCAACTCCATCTCTTTTACTAGTCCCTTCATCAGAAGTAGGAGGAAATTCGAGCACTCTCCGAGCTTCTCTGTCAAATCTTCTCCCCAAGGTAGCCACCCCAATCCTCTTTTTCTTCTTCTTCACTGGGTCCTTATTCCCCAATTGAGTCTTGATATCCTCCTGACCCTTAGCCAAGGTCATCAGGAGCTGCTGGAATTGTGCATTCTGAGCTTGTAGGTCTTTGACTGTTTGCTCGAGATCCATCCTACTGGAATAAACAGCAGACAGATAAGGAAACCTGGAATGAGACCTGCTTATGCACATGATGAATGGTATGCTTATGCAAATGCATTCAAGGGTTTAGAACATTCAAAATTGTTTCAGACAAAGAAGAACGCACGTC
Source organism: Vicia faba (assembly GCA_948472305.1). Lineage (NCBI taxonomy): Eukaryota > Viridiplantae > Streptophyta > Magnoliopsida > Fabales > Fabaceae > Vicia > Vicia faba. The sequence continues at coordinate 623,830,886 of OX451741.1, forward strand.
ATATTAATAAGAAGAAATTTGTTAGTACATAAATGCCCCATGGGCCAAATATTACAAAATAAACTTCTTAAGGCAGAAAGACATTGCGCATTCTCTTTGGTGCGATGTAGGTGTTGAGGGCCTCTTGCTCGTGGAGTCGGCGTGTAAGCTCTAGAACCTTCTTTTCACTGGCGTAATAGCTAGCTTCAAAAGTGTTCCGTTCCTCCTTGAGCTGAATCCAACTTTTCTGCATTTCCTCCCATGATGTAGGCATGTCTGGATGCAGGATGGTGTAGGGAACCTCTCCTTCATTGACGGACTCTTTAATCACTGGGAGTACATAAGGATAAGGCATCATTAGACTTTGGGCTCGGGCTCGTACCCACTTGAGATAGGGCTCAAGAGGGATGGAGTTCTTGTGTCCCAGAGTCTTGCTATCAACCTTGTTGAGTTTTCCCCAAGCTCTGATGAATCTTTGGCGAAGCCCTTGCGCATCGTTGTCGAAGTCAAAAACTAGGCTAGGAATCAGCATATCATGAGGGCCATCCCTTCGTGCATATCCAAACTGCCTCAAATCTAGGCAAGGGTTGTAGGTAATACCTCCTCTGATTCCAAGTAAAGGAACATTAGGAAACTCTCCACAACGATCGACGATGATGACATTTTCTCTGGACCGAGAACACCAATGTACATCAGAGTGAGTAAGAGTCATCAACCGTTGGGACCACCTTGAGCCTTGGTCATTCTTCAAGATAGATTGTGGAAGGTGCGAAATAAACCACCTTGCAAGGATAGGAGTACAGCACATGAGAACACCCCTCTTTCTCATTGTTCGTGTGTAAAATGAGTGAAGGATATCCCCAAGCAATGTTGGTATTGGATTTCCGGACAAGAAGATTTTGACGGCGTTGACATCTACCAATTGGTCAGGATTCGGGAACAAGACCAACCCATAGATAAGGAGTGCCACAATCTCTTCAAAGGCTTGTAAATCCAATGAGTTCCAACATTCTTGTGCCTTCTTTAACAAGAACTTTGCTAAGAATCCTTTGACGCTACTTCTGGTTTCCCAATGCCCCTTGATGTCGGAGGGTTGTAGATGTAATGCTCGAGCAACATCTTCCGGCTTTGGTTCCTTTTCCGTACCGTTGAAGGGTAGTTGATTAAGGATAGGAATTCTCAGGAGTTGAGAAAACTCCTCCAAAGTGGGCACCAACTGGTAATCAGGGAAAGTGAAACAGTGGTGAAGAGGGTCAAAGAACTGAAATAGCACTTTCATCATGTCTTCTTCAATGTCGGTGCTGACTAAGTTGAGCAGTCTACCATGTCTTTCACTGAATGATGAGTTTTCCGGAATTCTTGAGGCGAGCTCCTTGAGTTGAGGAGAGATTCTCACAAGGTTGACTTGGATGGTTTTTCTGCGAGGAATTTCCATGACCTACAAAACGAGAACCAAGATGAAGATCCAAACCCTTGAGATGGTTAGTGAATGCATATGATGCTTCATGATGTTTATGATGTATGCACAAAACACATGTACAAGCAAATCACACCAAACCCTAGTTTCAGGCTTGCATGGGGTTTCACAGGTAAGTACCCTCTTGAGTGTAGTTGGCTTAAAAACCTGTCCTATAAATAGTAACCGGGTTCTAAGGAGCTCAATATCACTGGATTGTTTTCATTGTTCATTGTTTTGGTTTAGCCACTTAACTAGCGACCAAAATATTCCAAGAAAACAATCCTCAATGAGTGTAGTATCGAGTATCTACCAACTTCGGACTGCACCAAAGCCGGTCATCTCACTACTCCTAATAAAAGGCCAAGATGGTCAAGTAAGGTTTTAGGTCATTAGTGCTTAGTGACATCACTCAGCGGCTCCGTACTCTCCTTGATTGAACTCAAGGGTTACCGGTACTCACAAATATGTCGCACTAATATAGCTATTGCTTCGACCGTGTCGGTATACCCCACACAGTTTCCACAACGTATTGCTATCTATGAATGTTTCCCAAATCCGGGTATAGGATTTCAAGCCCAAACAAGAGAACCATAAGAGGTAAAGCAAGCAAAGCAAACAAAATAATCATGCAAGAAGGTGATCTAAAAACCCTAAGGTAACCCCACTTTTAAAAATTTTCCCAGCAGAGTCGCCAGTTCTGTGATACGGTGGGAGAACTGACTAGTGTTTTGCGTTCGTATTCGCACTTGTGCGGTTGAGCAAGAGTCGCCACCGACTTTTTATTTTATCCTAAAGGAAAGGTTAAAAAAGCACAGCAAAAACCTTTTGAGATATTTCGTGGGTTCGGGGGGTAGATTATGAAAAGGGAAGGTATTAGCACCCTTTTCATCCATGGTTATCCATGGGCTCTTAGTTACTTGGTTTTTTAGATCACTTGCCTTGATTTTTTGATTGCTTGAGAATGGTGTATGTGTGAGTGTTTTTTTTTTTGAAAATGTTTTGGAAGAAGATGCCTTGTCTTAGGCTAACCTTATAACAATTCTTTACTCGAATATTTTACAAAGGCGTGTATCTTTTCGAAAAGATGTTTCAAAATGTTTTGAGAGTTTGTTTTGAAAGTGTCGTGGATTGTGGTTTTTGAAAAGAAGGCAAGTGTTTTTGCAAGTTTGATCTCAAGTAACTAAGAGTTTTGTCTACCCTATTGTACTCAAAGGTTTTTTTTTGGTCATGTTTTAACCCTTTTTAACAATTTTGTTCCACCATTGAATTTGGTGGACAATCTTGCATTTAGGAAGTTTATTCGGGACGGGCGCGGGTCATCGTATGGACCATGAATGCAATGGTGCCAAGTGTCTTTGGCAATTTGCTTTGAAGGGACTATGATCATTCCGTTTAGGCAACATTTTGAGGGACTTATGATCATTTTGATTTTGTTTTGCCAAAGATACTCGACGTGCAAGCATGGCCCATTTTGGAAGGCAACATGTGGGATTACCCTAGAGGGTGCAAGTGTGATTTGTGTATTGATTTCATGTATTTGTCTTGTATTAAGTTATCTAGCGTTTGATTTTATGTACATGCAAACCCTAGGTATAATCATGGTATAATTGAAAGCGGTAAATTGCGAAAATGTAAAATCTACGCTATTACAGAATAAGCGTCCGGGAGTGGGGGTACAAATTTATGAATAGGGATGAGACTTAGGATCATAGTGTCCAATAAATTAACTAAATCGAACCAATCAAGTGTAAATGAGTATCAACATAAGCAAATGTATAATGTATCAAAATGCAAGTATATTGTGTAAGTGTACGTGCATATGTGTGTTTATATATGTAATTATTTACATGTGCGACAACGTGGAATTAATGTGTATTAAGGTATTGTTTTAACCTAAAGAAAAATGTTTATTTAATCAATTAGTGACTTTGTATTTTTTTTAATATGTATAAAAAGAAAATGTCTTAATTGAAAGTTTTTAGTTCTAATTAAATTATGTATTAAAATGATGTTTTGAGAAAAGAAAATATTTCTAAGTTTTAATTATAAAAGGCATTTTTTCATTTGTTATGTAAAAAAATATTTTAATTGAAAGAATAAAAAGGGTATTTTCAATTTTAATTACATGGTATAATAAAAAGGGGTTCTATTTGTATGTACAAAATAATTTAATTAAATGTCAAGAAATGAATTATGTACATTAAACAGAAATATATTTTTAATTGTTATGTACAAATAAGATTTAAATTAGAAAATGAAAAGTTAGATATAAAAAGAAAGGCTAGTGTTAACAAAATATTTGTTAGAAAAATTAAGTTAGTTAATTAATAATTTGTTTTATAAAAGAAAATGATTTAAAATTCTAAATGGGCCTTAGAAGCAATAAGTCCAAAACTGAAGACAAAGGGGGGGGGGGGGGGTATGGTATAGTCTTGGGCTTAAGTGGTATCAGAAACGCCTTAGGCCCATGGTTGAACGAACGGTTTTAGGGTTTTGATTTGTTGTTCAGTTGGGACAATTGGCTTAGGGTTTGTGTGGAAACGGCGCCATTCGTTCGCTTTCATGTTCTTCCTCGTTCATCTTTGCAAGCTTCTGAGTTCTTCAGCCCCAGGCCATCAGCTTCTATGCCTCCTTCTTCCCTCCATCAGCAACGTTAAGGTGACAGAATTAGGTAATAAATCTCAATCTTAATTCGTTAGGGTTTGTTAAGATCATGCATGTCGCGATTTATGTTCATTTCTGATTTTTATTCTTATTGCAATGATTGTTGAGGCATCATGAAAGAAAAGTGAGGATGAAATACTACCTGGAGAAGGAGGAAGGAAGGTGAAGAAGGCTAGGAGGCCGGGACGGCGAGGAGAACGGCGGAGACGCGCTTGGAGACCCTGGTATCTCGTTCTCACTTCTTTATCTCTTCTCTTTTCCTTTGAATTGCTGGTTGCCTTTGGGATTGATGCCTGTGTTGCCCTTTGATTCGCTTCCTTTTACGTTCTTCTTCTCTTTTGCCTTGAGCTTGCCCTTTGAAACTGTTGATTATGATGCCTTGAGATGACTGTGCTTTTGAACTTTAACCTATGATGAACTTCTGAGGGCTTTTGTTGCCCTAAGTATGCTATGGTTGAAACAGTTTTGTTGTTTTGATCAGCCTTTTCCTCTTCTTCTGACTTGTTGCCTAGAGCTTTTCTTTGAATGGCCTTTCGAGATTGATGCCTTTGGAATGTTTTATCTATTGCCCAATGATGTGTTCTTACTGAGGGCCTAATGTTTGGGTTTGGAAATTGTGTTTTTGATGAGAAAACAGGTTATGCTTCTTCTGCAGGTTAGGCTTGTGATGGTTCAGATTAATGCCATATTGGTTTCCGGTTTGGCCTTGAACATGTTTTTGATGTTTTAGGCCAAGATTTTGGTAATGCTGACAGTAGGTTTTGGTAGTGCAGTAGGCAGGCTGTGCTTCAGGTTTAACTGGTTACTTTGTTAAGCTTGTTTCAAGGCTTTAGGCAGGATGATGCTGAGGCTTGCTTTAGCTGGTTTATTGTGCTTCAGGTTTTTAGGCCTAGCAGGTTATTTGCTTCAGTAGGTTTGGCTTCTGGTTAGGACTTGGTTGAGGCCTTGACAGGTTAGGCTTAAACAGACTTTTGCTCAAGGTTCTGCTGGCTTTTGGTCGTTCGGGTGAAGCTTGAACTGGTTTCAGGCTTGAGGTTCTGGACTGGTTTCAGGTTTTAGGTTATGTGTTTGTATTTTGGTGATATTGGTATTATGGCTCAATCAGGTTTTCTGAAGCTCAGTGGTCTCTCTTTTTTTTGTTGTTTATGCAGTTAATCTCTATATATCTTTTGTTATCCCTGCTGTTGCAATTTTATATTTGTTTCTTTTGTCTTCCAGCCTCTTGGTCTTTTGGCGCCTAAGACTTTTTCAAACTTTGGCATCTCTTCTTGAACCAAGTTACTGGGCAGACTTGCAAGGTTTTTGGCATTTTTCTGTTTTGGTGATTAATCCTGCTGTGTATTTCTCCTAATTTGAGTAACACTGAAATAATGCTTCTTTTAGCCTTTTGCCTTACTGTCTTATTGCAGTTTTATTTTCTGTATTTTCCTTATGCCTAAACCAAACAGTAAGCCCACACTTCTCCTCTTTTCTTTCTCTCTCTTTGGTACACTTCAAAGAATATTAAAATGTTTTCCTTGTGTACTTTCTGAAAAGGCTACTTGTTGGGAAGTGATGAAAGAAAATTTGACTTGCATAAAGACTTCCTCTGCATATTTTATCTCCTCTTTGACAGCTTTGTGCAATGACTTGTACCTTTTGGCATTTGGCAGCAAGTTTGACACTTTGCATTTTGACATAAAGTTGCAAATTGGATTTTCTTTTCAGTTGGGTTTGAACTGTGCAGTTTGCTTGAGATTTTTGTAGTTTGGCACTTTGCATTTTTTCTCAACTTTGCATTCATGATCAAATAAAATTCTTCCCTCTTTGTGAACCGGGAGAAATCCCGTGATTTGCAGAGAGGGTTAACTGATCCCAATCAGTGGCCTTTAATGATGAATTTCTCCTGTCGTTTATTATTTTATCTGCTTTCTGACTTTTCTCCTTTTCTTTTGCAGGTGAAAAATGGAGCACCGGAGCGAAGTGAAGAATTAGGGACTTAGAAAATGTTTAGAAAAAAATAGGATAGTTTTTATTTTCAATTTAATTATTGTAAACCATTATTATTTTAAATACTTCGTAAATAAATACTTGTATCCAAATAATAATTGTAACAAATATTAAATATGAAATAAAAATTCTATTGATTCATTTAATTCTTTTCAATTCCTTTTCAATTATTTACTTATTATTCATGGTTCCTTGAATTAAAATAAATGAAAATTAAATTCCAGATATTTAATTCTTAGAACCATAAATAATCAACTAAACATTGACTCTTCGTTGATCAAAATAAATGAACTTGACGTCTCCATCATCCAAAGCAACGTACAGTTAAACGCAATAACTGATCAGACGCAATCCTTTCTTACTGATTTTTTACCAAGCACTGTAAATCCAAACTGCATATTTCTTTTGACTGGCTCAAACAAACCAACGTGAATTCAAACCAACTGCCTCTTTTACTGATTAAATCAAAACAAAGCGAATTCAACCCGAATCTTGGAATATCTTACAAAGTGTTGTGGAATTTTAATCTTTCTGAGAATATGCCCACAAAACCTTAATTCCTGATTAAATGCCAAAGAGCATTCGCCAGATCAAAAAATGAGCCAGAATCAACCAAAACCCTAAGCCAACTGTGTGAGAAAATCCAGAGCCCTGAAAAATCAATGAAACCCTAATTTTTGTTTGACTGACGAGAAAAGTCCGTTTGTCCGATTCTTGGGCCAGTTTGAAAAGTCAGGAAATGCCTGAAGCTGAGATTTCTTGAAAAAATGCGAGGGCAAATTTTGGGGTACAACAATCATCATCAATGGGTAAGCCAAAATCATCATACTTCCTCACATCCTTTCTGCTAGCTTTTGTTGGTAAACTGCCTCTTGCATTTAGAACCACCCTTCCAAGGCCCGTGCCAGGATTCGGTTGTTTATCAGCATAGGGAACATGTTCAGTTTTTGATTTCTTAGGAATTCCAGAACTAGATTGATCAGCATCTGTCTTACGTTTCAACTTAATATACTTTATGGTACCTTCACTATAAGCAAATCTATTGGAAAAAGTTACGTAGAAAGGGATCAGTCCAATCTCAAGAGATGGAGCTTGACAGCATAGAATTCCATTAGCTAAAACAGTAGCTGGAACTTCAACTTCCCCAAACATACAGGACCAGTTACATATTTCCACATTTGGTTTACTCTTCAAAACTGTTCCAATAATAAACACCTGAATTTCTGATTCAGCATAAGCCCGTTTAGGTGAAAAATCATGTATGCTAAAGAGCTGGTCTTGAGATAGGGAAAGGTTCAATGAGGTATCATCTATCATATTCCCACATTCATCTGTGCCCCATGGAATACCAAGGGAAGACTACATGTATGGCAGACTGCAAGATGCGACGAGTCACCGACAAAATGTAGTCTATATGACTAAGAAATTCATTCTTTACTACCTCAATCAGCAACCCCAAAACCTGTGTGGCAGCAGCCCAGGACTTGAGAAAATGAAATCTAGCCAAAACAGATGTCTCATGATCAGCCATGTTTTTCCCAGGAATTAAAAAATCCGGAAAGAAATTGACCTGGTTTTGATTATCTGCTACTTGAGCTGCCAAGATGTCTGCTGTGTGCGATGGTGTCTCCAAATCATTAGCGTTGATGCACGAATTGTCATCCCTGGGTTTAATAACATTGTATCTGGCCATAACAGAAGCCTCGTCATTTCCGGCCACTTCCTTGTTTATGCCAGAAACAGCATAATTGTGGATGAAATTATACAAGTTTTGACCACCATCTGCTTCAGGTGTCAATGAATCAAGCCTGTTCATATCAGAAGAAAATTTCGACTGGGAAAGTTCCTTTGGAATGGTAGCAGCAGAAGAATCAGAGTTTAGACATTTGTTAACTTCAATTGCAGAACTCTCACTCCTACTTAAACTAGGAATAACTTCTGATTTTGAATGCTGCTCCATGTCTCTTTGCTTGTATGACTGTTTCTCCATTTCAATCTTCATTTGATTGTAGCGATTTTTGTGAGAGACGGAACATAATGCAGCCTCAGCCTCAAGCCATAGATTTTTATACAATAGAGTCTGAGACTCTATTGCTTCATCATCATCAAAATTCTCACTAAGAATATTCTTTATAGCCTTAGTCATGTTCTCTTCCTTTGTCATTTCTGCACCACCGCTTAGGGAAATGAAGCCTGAAGGCATCCAATGTGGCTTCTCAGATCTAAAACAGAGATCTTCTTTTTGAGCAAGCTGATTTTCAGGCCCATCCACAGAGTACTCTGGTGCTATCTTGGTTAATTAATGGTTTTTCATGTGTCGAGTAATTTGTATGAGCATAGGATATTTTGGCATGATTGCTTGTATTGACTTGGATTTTTTTTGTATGAATGTGCAGGTCATGAACTGAAGATGAAGAACTTTGGCATGGCATGGAATTAGAAGTTTACTCATGGAATTTTAGCACCTTTAGGACTAAAGAATTTTGTTCAAGTGTATTTTGTAACAGTTTTCTTTTCTTTGTAGAATATTGGTGTAATGGGATTGTAATGATTTTATAATGAATGTTTGGTTTGGATGAATTTGAAATTTATAGTGTGAATTGTAAATGACCTTTGAGCTTGAAATGTCGGGTGATGGATTTTTTTTTTGGACGGAGTTTAAATGACAAAATCTTAAAAAATTGTTTGAAGATATGAAAGCATCAAATTTTCTTGTGGGGTGTTGTTACACTTGAATGAAATTGAATGGAATTGGATAGTATTTTCTTGAATAATGAATGAGAATGAAATTGAATGGAATTGGCTAGTATTTTCTTGAATCATGAATGAAAGGGTTCGAATAAACTTTGAACACATGTCAACTTGAATGACAAATAATTTGAATAGTCAATAAGATCTTGATCCTAAAAAAATTCACAACCTTGCCCTTTTGCATCATGCCTCATCCTACGATTCAATCCATAAGTCTCTTATCTCGACGAGATCCTTCTCTAATTGACGACCTTTAATCATCAAAGATGTACACAAATGATAATGAAAGAACATGATCGAGATTAACATGAAACCTTATTTACCTTGATCTTCGATTACTCGAACTTTTATCAATGAATAGAAACCCTGATTTTTAATGAATTTTTTTCTTTTCTGAACTAATATTTCTTTTCCTTTGCCATACCATTCTTCAAATGCAACTCGAATTCCCAACACATATTAGGTGAAAATTCAAGGGAGACCTTGGTCCCAAAGTTAATTTTTCAAAACTTACTTTAACCGAAGTCAACAGATCTTATCCACATATTTTTGAAATTGGCCCCTGATTATGCATCTCAAGGTCTCATAAGAGCTTGTAAGCTCATCAACCAGGTATGCCATGTTGAACAAACCCTGCCTTGAATGCCTTGAACCTTGAATTACCTTGCATGAATTCTTCTATGAGAAACCTACTTCAATCCAAACCTACTCGCATCGCAGATAACAAATGACAATGATGAGGACAATGATTGCCTTGGTTAAGGAGAAATCTATGAATTCATATCTTAGGTCATGAACCACGCTTCACAATTCAATCCTCAGCCCTTAGCGATCGGTTATTTCAACTTGAGATTAGTGTCATAAGGAACATCTTACAGATGGATGATAAAGTCTGAATCACAGAAGAATTCCCTTGATGTGAAACCCTCACAATCTTGATTCCTCGTTCAGACGCACAGAGAAATATCCGAATAAAACATCTTTGAACCATGATTCAACAAAACCTAAATTGATTAACTGAGGAGTAGATGAATGTCATGTCACAGTCATTAATCCTAATCAAATGACAAGCATACTTATAGGAAAGGATGCCATGCTTCAAAGTCCACATATGCTAGGTCACGTCCTAGAGTTCTTGACCAGAATGACCTACAACCAGTTGTTCATCAAAAGATATTAGCCCAGTAACTTGGTGGAGAAGAAGTCCAGAAATGAGCCTAAAAAACCTAATTCCAAAGCTTGTTGCATGAATAAGAAATCATCCTTTATTGGATACGAGCGCCTTAACCACTGTGAAACCCTAGTATCGCACAACCACTGAACTTTGAACCTCAGAGCTATATTGAATGAAATGTATGCCATGTTAGTGACCTAATGAAAAAGATGCAGATGAATGCAAAAGTCTAAGCCAAAAATAAAGGAAATTAGGAGGGAAAATTTTGGGGTGCAACAATAGGTAGCATCGTCATTGAAGTTTTTTAGGGACATTCAAAGGGACAAATACGATCACAAAAGAAATGTTAGGAAATGTTAGTAATCATCCTAAAGCCTTAAAGATCTTTTTCCGAGGCAACATCCGAATGGGTCATTTTAGATATTTCGGGGCTAGAGGACAACCACTAACAAACCCTACACTTCATGATCGTTTACCAAAGGAAACCGGAGTGGAGCAAACCCTAGGAGTGAGCATGTGCGAGTGTAATTTTCAGTTAATTTATCTTTGCACATTTAGGGTTTTCTACCGTATTAATTTTCAGTTTGTCTTTCCATATAATCCTATTAACATACATCTAAGCAGTTTATAGTTTGCAAAATTAAAGCGAGAAAGTTAAAGTCCTAGCTATTACAGGGCTTTTGCAGATACATAATTATTTTGACCGAAAATAAAGATGCGGAATTGAAACCCTAATTACTATTACAAACTCGGAGCAGTTACAATAATAATAAAAAGGAAATTAAAAAATGCACGCGGCAAATTAAATGTGAGAATAATTAGCAAAACCTAAAAGATCTAATTGAAAAAGATTTAGGTTATTTTTTGAGAAAAATTAGATTATGTACAAAATTAAACCCTAATTCTAATTATTTTTAATTATGAAAAGAATTAAATTAACCTAATTTTAATTAAACTAATTAATTAAAGAAATATAATATTTTATGAAAAAATAATTTTTGATGTTTTTGTGATTTTGATTTAATAAAAAAACTGATTTTTGTGTTATTTTTGTAAAAGAAAATAATTAAAAAAACAATTAAAACAAGAAATAAAATAGAAAAGTAAAGAGATGGGCATGTATGGAAGCTGAAAAGGGGTATATTGTTGAATTTGTAAGGCCCAATAGCTGGTCAGCCCAATCAACGTGCTGATTCTGTGCATCCATGCTTGAAGGGTGTATCATGGTCTTTCCTTGATTGAGCGTTGGATCTGGATAAACAATGATCCATTGGTTGGATGGTGGTAGCACATGGTGGACGCTTGGCAAGGTAATGTATAGAACCTGCGTTTAAATGTTAGGAAAATAAAGAAAATGCTGGGACCTGGGATCGAACCCAGGTCCTCCTACTTATACAATGCACGCCTTGCCATATGGGCTATCATGTTTAGTTATCAATATAATAACAATAATAAGTAATATATAAAGAAACGTGAGTGACTCCAATAAGCGCGCGAGATTCAAATAAGCCAATATTGGTTAGACATGTTGTTGTCTTCTTCGCAGATCCGTCGCCGTAGGCTAAACACTTTTACCTACATACAAGCGTCTGTAGCCATAACTTGTACACTTCAAAAATCAAGAAAAACATATGATAAATGAAATTAAAGACCATGGTTCAACTTGTCTTGATGCCACGAGCATCATGGTAACCTTTTCTTGGGCCAATTTCACATTTATCAAGAAGCCCTAAAACGTGACTTCAAACCCTAGCCATGGCATTCATCAGTATATGCATCAAAACATCAATTAAACCAATCCAACACGTTGCAAACATGACAACCAACACAGATATACCATTAAAACATGTCCATGATGCAAGAATCATAGTAATCGGATTTTGAAAAAGAAGCAAACTGTGACGATCGTATGTCATGTTTCTGGGCTTGGGAGAACTGGCAAATGATTGGAGAATGTTCTGGAGATGTCCAGGAATCGATTGGTAGATTTGAAATGCTTTGTGTTGCCCTCTAGGTTGGAGAATGATCCACTATTTTTTTGCCAAAATTTTGAGTTTTGTTCTCAGCTTTCACGACCTGCAATCCTCCTCCTTTTGGCTTGGACATGTTCTATATATGTAGTAGAACTTATTAGGTTAACAAAAACAAATTAAATCTTTGTGAATCATGGAAATTGGATTTGATTTTGCTCTTGTATTATATATTTCCAAAACAAGCATAGTCATGCCAATTTTTCTTCAATCATCCCTTGCACGATTTGATATGATATGCCAGCCTAATTGGATTTGATTCCTACAAAAAAATTAGATCAAAATCAATATTTTGTAGTTTTTGCCATTTATTTGATTTAATTTGTATTTTAAATAATAAAAAATCAAAATAAAATAAATAAATAAATAAGAAAATAATATATGGAGGCTGATTTGGGTCGTGGACCATGTCACAAACAATATACAATCATGAAATGCTAGGCCCATTTGACAAAAAATGTATTTTTGAGCACATTTGACTTTTGGCAATTTTGCAAAAATGGTCAACTTTGACAAGGCATATCTCCTCCAATTTTAATCCTAGAGAGGTGTTCTTGGACTTTTTAGAAAGCTTAGTATGTCCCCTAAACAACCCTTTTGGTTTCATCTCAATTGGGTCTTCCATGTTCATGTAAGAAGCTTTGACCCAAAAGGTATTTTTGTTGACTTTTCAAAAGGACCTATAATGTAGAAATTCATATCTTTTGATGAGTGCATATTTTGAACTTGTGGGATGAAGATGAGTTGTATGGAATTGCATCCCATTCAAAATGAGCCTTGGATGGAAAATTTCTGATAAATTATGAAGAAGTTATGCCTGGTCAAAGTTTGGTTGACTTTTCCTGTGAAACCCTAATTTAGCAACTTTTAGGTTTTGATGAATTTGGGGGCATTCCTTGAGGAATCATGATAAAACCTTGATCAAATTATGGATATCTCTTAAAAATGTTGATGTTGACCAAAAATCTTGAAGTTTGACTGTATGTGGGCCACAGTTGACTTTTGACCTAGTATAGTTGATTTTCAGGCATCTGGGCAATTGACTGAGCAAAATTCTCGTGCAAGGCATGAAACTTGACATGGATGATCTTGAGAACATATTGGGACCATGGAAATAATTTGGGACCCTTGGACTTCAACCATCTTGATGAGGAGTGAAACCCTAATTTGAAGCTTGTTGCCTTAGGAGGAGGATTTGTCTGGTCAATCCTTAGTCATCCTTGAGCAATTGAGGACCTCTAGAGGCATGTCTTGAGTGAAACGAGAGGGAAAATTTTAGGGTACAACAGCTGCCCCTGTTCAATCTTCTTAAACCTAAGGGTGTAGATTGGTTGTCTGCCTTTCATAATCTGAAGGTGGAAGATGATTGAACACTAGAGTGCCCAGAAATTTGCACTCATCTGAGGTGGTGCTGGACTGTGTAGGTAGTATCGGGAATGGGCTTACAGATTCCATTTGGAGGAGATGACGGAAGTTCACCGGAGATGGGCTTAAAGATGCCATCTGGAATATATGATGGAGAATCGTCGTAGATGGGCTTAAAGATGTCATCTAGAGGATGTTGATTTCCTGAGATATTCCTTTGATGAGAATTCTTGTTCCTGTCGTTAAGGAGGAATCTGCTGAGGAATGTTGGTCTCTCTTGGGAGAAATGGAATTTTAGGAACTCCAGTTGTCTGTTACTCTACTGGGGAATCATCTCTTAGTCGAGGAGATGAAAATGAACTGCTATCTGGTCGTGCTCCAGGATTTACAGTAATTTGCTGAGGATAATAAGATTGACTGCTATCTGGTCGTGCTCCAGGTTTTACAGTGACTTACTGGGGAGATGAGATTAAACTTGCTATCTAGTCGTGCTCCAAGCTTTGCAATCTCAAAAATTGTTATCTTTTCGTGCTCCAGGCTTCAGAAGGAATTAAGTGGTTATTCGGTTGCATCCGGGTTTCAACTTGAAGTTAAGGCATACTAACATCCGGTTGTTTCTAGGATTCAATAGTAATTGGCCGAGTAAACTGCTATCTGGTTATATTCCAAGCTTCGCAGTACCTTATATTGTTATTTGGTCGTGCTCCAGGTTTCACAATGTCTTTTACCGTTATCTGGTCATGCTCCAGGCTTCAGTAATTTGGGGAAATCAAGTTATTATCCGATCAGTTTCCGGGCTTCATAGCTTCTTTAACTGGAATAGAAATCTTAGTATCAATTTGACTGAACCAGGGAAAGGTCTCGAGTTGTCTTCAACCGGGAAAGAAATCTTAGCATCGATTTGACTGAACTGGGGGAAGGTCTCGGATTGACTTTGACTGGCATAGAAATCAGGAGAATCTTAGCAGAGATTCGGCTGACCCAGACGAAAGTCTTAGAACATCTTCAACTAGAATAGAAACCTTAGTGTCGGTTTGACTGAACCAAAGAAAATCTTGAAAAGTGTTGGAATATCTTCAATTGGAATAGAAACCTTGGTGTCGGTTTGACTGAACCAGAGAGAAATTGTGAGAACTTGATTGCATATTTCCCTGAAAGGTAAAGAGTTAGTCGTATGTAATGTCATGATGTATGAAGTGTATTGAGTAATGATGTTCTCAAAATAAATGAGATTGTGCTGTATAATATGTATGCACATGCCATGATGTATGGATATGCAATGCTATTGTGATATTCTCTAGCTGGGGAAAATAAATCTTGGACTGCTGCTGGAGAGTATAAGGAGTTGAGTTCTTTGTTTCCGCTGGGGATAGTGACCGAAGATGATTAGCTGGGGATTTACATCCATTCTGCTTGAGACATTCTGCCGGAGGAGATTCTGTCTAAGAATAATCCTGCGGGGGAATGACTCTGTGGGAAAGAGAGATACTTTGTTGGAAGATTTGCTGATTTGGAGAAATAAACTCAGCTGGGGATGAACTTCCATTGCTGGAGAGAAGAGCTCTGTTGGAGATTGAGCTTCCGCTGTCAGAGAAATAAACTCTACTCGGGAGATGGCTTTATAAACTGCTCATGGTTATAAAACTCGGCTGGGGAATGCAGATATCAGCTTTCTAAAGGAACCTGCTGGGGAAGGAATTCCTGCTTGGGGATACGGAGGTCGGACCTTGATTGTCTCGGCTCTGTGGGGAATATAAGTATCACTGGCTTGTATGTGATAGTGACTTCGTTTCCAACAGTCTCTGCCCCTTGTACCATGATGGACGGGGTAACTGTCGGTATTTAGGTTTTGTACCAGTTTCTTTGAGTTCTTAGTAACTGTCTTTCTGTTTTATATGCAGATATTTGTGAACAGTAATATATTCAAATTCATATGTCAAGAATAAAACATTGGACTTTTTTTTTTGCAAAACAAAATAGAAAACGGAAAAAACAAACACAGAGTTTTGTACTCAAAAGACGCTTTGTATTGATTTGAAATTTGCCTATAACAGGCATTTTTTACAAGGAGGTTGACGCTCTAGTAAGAGAACGTCGCTGTAAAAATGGAAATTATTATAGAAATTGTGTACAAAAAGAAAACAGCTATGTGTAGTGATCTCATTGGGTTTCAATTCTGCTATTGCCCATATGTCTTCGAGCATCTCATCATTTTGCTGCTTGTCTGAAGCTGACTGGATTGATCGGTATCGTTTGAGCTTGATATCTGATTACTTGATTGCAAGGTGATCCAATGGGATATAGTGATACGCTTTAATCCCTAATTTTTTTCTGGACCTCCCTTTCGGGTTTTCAGTCCACTGGGATACCCTTTTTGCCCAAGCCTCCCTGTCGGGTTTTCGACTTGTCGGATGTATAGATTTTTTTCATTTTTTATCCCTAATTTTTTCCCGAACCCTTTTGGTTTGCCGGGATGCCCTTATTTTTGCCTAGGTATGTCAACCTAGTGGGTCTTTATTATGCATAGTATCTTTTCACTATGTCCGCATTGACAAGGTGTGGAAGGTCGTCACCATCCATGGTGGTTAGAATCATGGCTCCACCTGAAAATATGTTCTTAATTACAAATGGTCCCTCATAGGTGGGAGTCCATTTTCCCCTGGGATCTCCTTGCGGCAGTATGACGCGCTTGATTACCAGATCCCCTACTTGATACACTTGTTGCCTCACTTTCTTGTTGAAGGCCTTGATCATCCATTTCTGATACATTTAACCATGGAAGACAACAATAAGTCTTTTCTCATCGATTAAGTTTAATTGATCAAGTCGAGTCTGGATCCAATCGTCTTCGCTCAAACCCGCATCCTTCATAATCCGTAGAGAAGGGATCTGGGCCTCCATGGGTAGGACAACCTCCATGCCATATACCAGAGAATAAGGTGTTTCCCCTGTCGACGTACATGTTGAAGTACGGTACCCGTGAAGAGAAAACGGTAACATCTCGTGCTAGTCTTTGTATGTCATCGTCATCTTCTGTATGATCTTTTTAATATTCTTATTAACAGCTTCGACAGCCCCATTCATCTTCGGCCGGTAAGGAGAAGAGTTGTGATGCTGAATCTTGAACTGTTTACAGAGTTCAGTGATCATCGAGTTGTTGAGATTAGTACCATTATCTGTGATGATTCTCTCAGGGATACCATAACGACAAACCAAGTTATGCTTGATGAACCGTGCCACCACATTCTTGGTAACCGTAGCAAAAGAGGCAGCCCCAACCCACTTCGTGAAGTAATCAATGGCCACTAGGATGAAGCGATGCCCATTGGACGCGGTAGGTCTGATCTCGCCGATCATGTCAATTCCCCACATTGTAAAGGGCCAGGGAGTTGTCAAGATGTTCAAGGGAACTGGAGGTACACGCACCTTAGCAGCATAGATTTAGCACTTGTGACAGGTTCGAGAATGCTGATAATAGTCGGCTTCCATAGTGGACCATTAGTATCCTGCCCGTAGGATCTTCTTTGCCATGGTATGTCCACTGGAATGAGTGCCAAAGGTACCTTCGTGTAGGTCTGCCATGATCCTCTCTGCTTCGCTCTTGTCTACACACCGCAGTAAGGTAGAGTCATGATTGCGCTTATAGAGGATTCCATTGCTGAGGAAGAACTTTGCAGCAAACCTTCTCAGAAATTTCTTGTCATTGACAGATGCCCCTTCGGGGTATTCTTAAGCCTCGAGATACCTTTTCACCTCATGAAACCAAGGTTTGTCGGCTACCTCCTCAGTATCGATCTCACAGTAGTATGCTGGTTCATCCAACCTCTCAATAGTGATTCAGGGAGCTTCATTGTCCCACCTGACCTTGAACATTAACGACATAGTAGCTAGCGCGTCCGCTAACTGATTCTCTTCTCGTGGGAAATGTTCAAAGGTGATCTCTTCAAAATGCGACAGCAGTGTCAGTAGATGTTCTCTATAAGGGATAAGGTTTGGGTATTTCGTATCCCACTCGCCTTTGATCTGACTTATCACCAAAGTGGAATCCCCGAATAAACTCAAGAACTTTATCCTTAGGTCAATAGAAGATCTAAGACCCATGATACACGCTTCATACTCTGCCATGTTGATGGTACAGTTGAAACATAATCGGGAAGTGAACGGAGTATGACAGCCCTCGGGAGATATGATTACAGCGCCAATGCCGTTACCCAGTGCGTTTGAAGCTCCATCAAAAAACATAGACCATCGAGATCCTTCCTCAGGTCCTTCATCCGGTCCAGGTTTTTCACAGTCGGTTACTAACATGATGTTCTCATCCATGAACTCAAAATTCATGGACTGGTAGTCATCCACGACTTGATGTGCCAAATTATCAGCTAACACACTTCCCTTGATTGCTTTTTGGGTTGTGTATTGGATATCGTACTCGGTTAAGATCATTTTCCATCTTGCTATTCTTTCGGAGAGAGCGGGCTTCTCGAAAATGTACTTGATCGGATCCATCTTAGATATCAATAAAGTAGTGTGGGTCAAGATATACTGTCTCAGTCGGCGAGCAGCCAATGCCAAAGCACAACAAGTTTTCTCGAGCAGTGAGTATCGTGGTTCACAGTCGGTAAACTTTTTGCTAAGGTGGTATATTGCATGCTCTTTTCGACCAGACTCGTCATGCTGCCCCAGCACACACCCCCATTGAATTATCTAGCATTGTTAAGTACATTATCAAAGGTCTTCCTCTAGTCGGAGGCATCAGAATAGGAGGTTCTTTGAGTTATTGCTTGATTATGTCAAAGGTGGCCTGGCATTCGTCATTCCACTTTACCACTTGATCTTTCTTCAGAAGCTTGAAGATTGGCTCACGAGTAGCAGTCAGATGTAAATGAATCGGGAAATTTAATTTAGGCATCCCAAGAAACCTCTAACTTCCTTCTCAGTACGGGGAGCCGACATCTCTTGTATGGCCTTCACCTTTGTAGGGTCTACTTGAATAACTTTGTCACTGACGATGAATCCCAGAAGCTTACCAGACCTTACCCCGAAGGTGCACTTGTTCGGATTTAACCTCAGCTTGTACGTCTTCAACCTATCAAACAGCTTTTGTAGATGATCAAGATGTTCTTCCTCAGTTTGAGACCTGGCTATCATGTCATCGACGTAAACCTCTATCTCATGGTGAATCATGTCATGGAACAGAGCTACCATAGCTCACTGATAAGTTGCCCCAGCATTCTTCAACTCAAACGGTATCACCTTGTAGCAGAAAGTGCCTCACTGTGTAACAAAGGTTGTCTTCTCCATGTCTTCAGGTTCCATCTTGATCTAATTGTAGCCAGAGAAACCTTCCATGAAGGAAAATACTGTGTTGTACGGTGTTGTCAACCAGAACATCGATGTGGGGAAGCGGGAAGTCATCCTTGGGGCTTGCCTTGTTCAGGTCTCTGTAATCCACACATATTCGTACTTTACAATCTTTCTTAGGTACTGGAACCACATTAGCACCCCACCGCGGATAGGAGGTGACAGCTAAGAACCCTGTATTGAACTGCTTCATAACCCCTGCTTTAATCTTATCTGACATCTCAGGGCGCATACGACGAACCTTTTGCTTTACCGAAGGGCAGTCTTCTTTAGTCGGCAGACGATGAACCACTATATCCATGTCTAGTCCCGTCATGTTTTCATATGACCAGGCGAAGATTTCAACATACTCATGCAACATCTGTACCAACCGTTGTTTGACACTAAGCTCCATATTTGCACCTATCTTAACCTCTTTTCTGTCTTCCTCTGTACCCAAGTTCACTGTCTCAACTGGCTCTTCATGAGGTTGTATGGCCCTTTCTTCCTGCTGTAATAGTCTAGAAAGTTCTCCGGGTACCTCACAATCTTCCTCATCTTCGTCCTCGGCTTGGTTGATCGGATTTTCAAAGTCATAATGAGCAGTAGCAGAACTGTTATCAATGGGATCCAGAGTGGATATGGATCTGCATTTGGATACGTGAGTGTGTGTAAGAGCATAGCTGTATAGACAGAATAAAAGAAAAGAAAGACAGAGAGTGCAAAATTTGTATGCAAACGTCCAATGCTTTATTGATGTCATATGAAAATGAAACATGATAACCCTCACAAATAGAACCATTGTGCCCCGGGTAAGACACATAGCTATAGAGTTTATATTGTTTTTAAATTACATATTCGAAAAATCAGAAAGAAAATTACTCCTGAACAAAAGTAATCGGTACAAAGTCCTTGGCAGTCCAGTTACTAAGTCCGTTGTTGGTAGTCGGGAAGATCCATCTGTCAATGTCGGAATCACCATCACTGTCTTCAAGCGCATTGACCCCAGGATTGCTGATGCATAGGGGAGGTCCTCCAGCCCGAGCGTGACGAACAGCCTTTTGAGCACCTGTAGTAAATCCCAAACCAGATTTGTCAGACTTGTAATGAATAAATGGGAGCTGACCCTAAATGGTAGACCCACCTTCTTCAACCACTGCTCGTGCATCCTTGAGAGAAGCCATCTTCAAGGGAGATTTAGTGACCTTTGGAGGACTGTCGGTAGTTTTTGCTGTAGCCATAATCTGAGGTACCTCTTCAAAGTTCTGGCAAGGAGTCTCGATGAACTCACCATCCATTTCCATGTACCTGAAGGAGTTCAAGTGACTGATCATATACTCCTCTTCACCATGCACAGTGAATATCTTTCCTATTACTGGGTACTTCAACATTTGGTGGAGGGTAGAAGTAACAGCCCCGACCCCATGTATCCAAGGGCGTCCCAACAAGCAAGAATATGATGGTTTGATATCCATTATGTAGAAAGTGGAGTCGAAGGTCTGGGAACCAACTTTGATAGGGACATCCACTTCCCCGTGCACCATCCTCTTCGAACCATCAAAAGCTCTCACTACTATATTGCTAGGCTTCAAGGTCAAGCCTTCGCAGTCCAATCTATCCAGAGCTTTTTTAGGTAGAAAATTCAACGAGGAGCCAGTATCTACCAAAACATGGGCAAGAGTCGTTCCCCTGCATTCAACGGAAATATGAAGAGCATCATTATGCTTCCTCCCCTTTGGTGTCAGATCCGCATTGGAAAAACCCAAACCATTATCAGCAGTCAGACTAGCCACATAATCTTCAAATTGATCAGCAGATGTATCTTGTGGCACGTGAGCCGTCTTCAGAAACTTAACCAAAGCCTTCACATGGGCCTCGGAACACATCAACAAAGCCAACATAGAAATTTTGGATGGGGTATGCCCCAGTTGCTCGACCACGTTGTAGTCGCTCTTCTTTATTATCTTCAAAGTTTCTTCCATTTCTCTTTTGGAAGCTTCCGGTATGGTTACTGAATTGGCCTTTGTCAGGACAGGCTCAATCAATATGTCTTTGCCTCGAGTCTCGGCCGACTCGGTGATGGGAGGGTAAACAGGAGTGATTACTGGAATTGCAGTAGTAGTCTTGGCTGGAACCACAGCAGGAATGATCACAGGTCCGGTAACAGTCTTCGGGGGAGAAGACTCTTCCACTTCTTGTTATTTTACTGGTTCCGGCAATATTGACGATGTCGAAATCAACATTTTCATCAATCTTGTCTTCAATGGCTAGCATGTCCTGCTTTATGTCGTGGTAATAGACATCGGCCCTATAGTTCCAAGGAACAGCTTTGTCCGAGGAGTATGGGGTTGGCCCTAGCATGGTTATGATAAACGGAGTCACCTTCAGAATTGATGTAATCCTGACGGGTCTCTTAGCGGAGGCCCTGGGAGGATTGGCGGAAATGGTTATGATAGCAACGTCTTCACAGGAAACAGTCAGAACAGGAGTCTTCTCAAACAGAATCTTTTTGTCATCCATCAGGCGCTGAACACCTGTCTTCAACAAAGGGTAACCATTCGGTAGAAATGAACAAAGGTGGCAACCTTCATCACATCCCGGAAATAAACTGGCCTTCAACAAATTCCCTTTGATAGTCATGAGTGGGGTCACCAATTCTTCCACAGAAGTCACAAACACATCTTCTTCAACGGTATTAACACCCCGACCATGTTTCGGCATAGGGGCAGTGATAACATTGGGAGTCTCTGGGGGATCAAATTAAATCTCCTTAGCATCAATCAAATCATGTACTTTGTTCTTCAAAGCCCAGCAGTCATTGGTATCATGGCCTGGACTTTCCGAATGGTAAGCACAACGAGCATTCGGTTTATAGTAGGGAGAGGTGGTGTTCGGATTCTTCGGAGCTTCCCTCAGAGTAACCAGATTGGACTTCAGCAAATGAGGTAAAACCTGAGACAGCGTCATGTTGATCCGAGTGAACTGTCTATCTGGTCTTTCTGCTCTTGGCTGATTGTTTCTTTATTGAGCAGGTGCAGGTTTGGGAATCATAACAGCCCCTACCGTCGGACGGCGCTCGGTTCGATTCTGATTCTTTTGGTTATATACGGCAATGACTTCCTTTTTACATGCAAACGGCTTCCTTGCAGCACTAGAAGAGGCATCCTTCTAAATTTTTCCATTTCGAATTCCAGGTTCCACTTTTTCTCCTGTTAAGATCAGTTCTGCAAAACCCACCGATGAACTTCCAATCAGATGGTTGAAGAATGGCCCAGTCAAAGTTCCGTGGAACATATGCACGAGCTCCCTGTCAGCCAAGGGAGGTTGAACTCTTCCAGCCAAATCTCTCCACTTCTGAGCATAATCCTTGAAACCCTCGTTCGAACCCATAGACAGATTTTGGAGTTGTGTACGGGTGGGAGCGAGGTCTGCATTATACTAATATTGCTTATAAAATGCAGCAGCAAGGTCTTCTCAGTTACGAACATTGGCTCTTTCTAGCTGATAGAACCAATCCAGTTGTGTTCCAGACAGACTGTCTTGGAAGAAGTGAACCCACAAGTCTTTGTCAGCAGTATGAGGTTGTATCTTCCTCACATAGGAACAAAGATGCATTTTAGGACAAGAGACCCCATCATACTTAGAAAATACTTGTTCCTTGAATTTTGGGGTGATGACAACCCTGGAGACTAGACCCAACTCTTCAAAATCCAGCCCAGGAACCTTTTGGATTTCCATAGCACTCATACACTCTTCTAATTGCTTATACTTTTCATCAGCCGGAGGGTACTGCTCCTCATTATAATCAGTTTCATTTTCAGACTCTTTAGGACTAGGGTCCTCTTCTCTGGCTTCACCCTCTTGATTCTCTTCCTCTTTAGATGAAGAAGCTAAATCAACAACCCGTCTTGGTGGCCCTCTGAACCTTCTGCTCATATGTGTCACACCGGCTGTCCTCTTGGTCTTCTTAGTGTTCTTCTTAACAATCAGAGCCTTCAGCTCATCCTGTCTTTGGCCAGAGCCACAATCATTTGCTGGAACTGCGTGTTCTGAGTCTGAAGATCTTTCACAGTTTTTTCAAGAGCCACTGCTGAAATAAACAGCGGAGGAGATGAGAAACCTGTTATGAATCCTGTTATGCAATGATATGTATGATATGTATGCAATGTTTTCAAGGGTTCTTAAAGGCTCAAATTTTCTTAAACAAAAAGGAACAAACGCGAATTGTATTAGTAAACTTGAATTATTACAAAGAATGTATTTTGAGAGTACAATTAAGCAAAATAAAACAAAGAGAAGACTAGGTTTCCCATGAGAGCATTCTCTTTGGCGCGATGTAGGCGTTGATATTCCTCTCTTCATGAAGTATCCTAGTGAGTTCCAAGACCTTCTTCTCGCTGGCTTAGAATTAGGCTTCAAACGTATCCCGCTCCTCTTTAAGCTGAACCTAGAACTTTTGTAACTCTTCATGATCAGTTGGCATGTCTGGATGAAGAACAAGATGAGGAGTGTCTCCCTCGGCAACTGGTTCCATAATTATAGGTCGGATAGCGGGATAAGGCATCATAAGAGTTTGAGCGCGGGCTCGTACCCATCTGAGATAAGGCTCGAGAGGTATGGAATTCTTATGCCCAAGTGTTTTGCTGTCAACCCTATGTACCATACTCCAAGCTTGTATGAACCTTTTGCGGTAATCTTGAACATCATTCTCATAGTTGAAGTTGATTCCTTGAATAAGTGTATCATGAGGACCATCCCTTTTCGCATAACCAAACTGTCGTAATGCTATGCAAGGGTTATAAGTGATTCCTCCCCTAATGCCTAAGAGAGGGACATTAGGGAATTCACCACAGCGATCGATGATAGTAACATCTTCCAAGAACCATGAACACCAATGAATGTCTGAATGCATAAGGGACATCAATCGATGAGACCATCTATTACCCTGTTCATTCTTCAAAGTAGATCTGGGTAGGTGCGAAATAAACCACCTAGCCAATAGAGGAGTGCAACACTGGAGGGTCCCCCTTCTTTTTAGAGTGCGAGCATGCAGAGAGTGTAGAATATCCCCGAGTAATGTAGGTACCAGATTCCGAGACAAAAAAACCTAGATTGTGCTCACATCTACGAGTTGATCTGCATTATGGAACAATACCATCCCGTAGGCAAGGAGCGCCAAAACCTCTTCAAAAGCTTGTAGATCCAGGGTATCCCAAAAATAGTAAGCCTTCTCAAACAAAAATTTAACCAGAATTCCTTGAACACTCCCTCTGGTTTCCCAATTTGTCACTATGTCGGGCCGTTGTAAGGATAGAGGTTTAGCAATTTCTTCAGGTTTAGGATGTCTTTCCGTACCGCTAAAATGTAGCTGATCAAGAATGGGTGTCCCTAATAATTGAGAAAATTCCTCCATAGTAGGCACTAACTGGTAATCCGGGAATGTGAAACATTGATGCAGAGGATCGAAGAACTGAAACAGCACTTTCAACATTTCTTCGTCAGGTTTTTCAGTGACCAAGTTGAGCAATCGACCATGCTTTTCAGTGAAAGGAGAGCTTTCGGGAATCCTTACTGCCAAGTCCCTTAATTGGGGAGATACTTTCACTAGGTTAATCTAAATAGTGTTCCTGTGGGCGGATGCCATATCCTACAAAATAGAGCAAAGATGAGCCCTAGAAACCCTTGAAATAGTTAGTATGATATGCTATGGTATGATGTTTATGATGTCATGATAAATCACAGGTATAGCAAACACAAACAAATCACACCAAGTCCTTAGGTTTAAGGCCTGCTTGAGTTTTAAGGTCATACCCTCTTGAAGCTGGATTGGTTCAACCTGTCCTATGAATATGTAACCGGGTTCTAAAGGGATCTCAATATCACTGATCTTTCCCCCAAGCCTTGTTCAATCGACGATTGACTCGTAATCAAACAAAACTCAGAAGTCAAACCTCAATGAGTGTAACATCGAGTATCTGTCGACCTTGGGCATACACCAAAGTCGGCCATCTCGCTATGTCTTACTGGCCAAGTTGTGCAATTAAAGGTTCTAAGGTCAATTGATGCTTTATGACACCATGCGGCGGCCCCGTACATCTCCTTGATTGACTCAAGGGTTACGGATACCAACCAAAGTGGCACATCAACGTAGCTACTGATTCAACTGTGTCGGTATACCCAGCACAACTCCCTCACAATTTATTGCTACTTACCTAAAAGGTGTTTCCCGATCCGGGTGTAGGATCAAATAACCCAAACAGTTCACATAAATATAAAGCAAGTAAGACAATCAAGAGAAAGCAATTAAATATGACCTAGATCCTAAGGTTTACCCCACTTTATATTTTATTCCCCAACAGAGTCGCCAATTATGTGATACGGTGGCAGAACCGACTGTTAATACTGGTTTGCGTTTTTTGTTCACAAATGTGGCGGTAAATAAGAGTCGCCACCGACTTTTATTTTATCCAATCAGGAAAAGGAAAAAGAACAGAAAAAACCTTTTTCGAGATGTTTCTGAGTACGGGGGGTAGATTATAGAAAGGGAATGTGTTAGCACCCTTTCTATCAGTGGTTTTCCACGGGCTCTTAGGTACTTGCTCATTTTGAAAACTGCTTGTGTGTGCTTGTTTTGAAAAGTTTTGTTCTACTTCGTATTAACCCTTGTTTCTGTCCTCAAGAGTGTTACGAAGTTGTTTTTGAAAACTTTGTTTGGAAAGTGTTGGTGTGAAAAAGTTTTTGTTTGTTTGAGCAAGTACCTAGGAACTAATCTACCTAATCGAAAAAGGTCTGTTCGTTTCCCTTTTATACAATGCTATCCCATTATTTAGAAATAGGTAGCATCATCTTTGAAGTTTTTTAGGGACATTCGAAGGGACCAATACGATCACAAAAGCAATGTTAGGAAATGTTAGTAATCATCCTAAAGCCTTAAAGATCTTTTTCCTAAGCAACATCTGAATGGGTCATTTTAGATCTTTCGGGGCTAGAAGACAACCACTAACAAACCCTATACTTCATGACCGTTTACCAAAGGCAGCCGGAGTGGAGTAACCCCTAGGAGTGAGCATGTGCGAGTGTAATTTTCAGTTAATTTATCTTCGCACATTTAGGGTTTTCTACCGTATTAATTTTCAGTTTGTATTTCCATACAATCCTATTAACATATGTTGTACCCCAAAATTTTCCCTCTCATTTTATCAAGATTTTCCCCTCACACTACTCTTTGGACTCTAGACAGGATTAGGGTTTTCTCTGCTCAAGACATCTCCTTGCACTGTTGACCTGAATTAGGGTTTGAGTTTGCACAGGGACTTTTGGACTTCCAATGCTCAATGTGACTTTCATACTTCATGTTAGACTTATAAGATGGCCCATACCAAGTTTCAAGCTTTAAATCAAATTTTTGCCCAGTCAATTGGACAGTTGACCTAGAAATCAGCTGTATTGGGGAAAAAGTCAATTGTGGCCAATTTACAGACAAACCTCAGAATTTTTAATCCATATCAACATTATAGACTCATATGAACCATTTAATCAAGTTTGGACCACAACTCCTCAAGAAATTTGATCAGATCATCAAAAGGGCAAAATGATCATTTTTAGGGTTTTGACTGTAGAAGGGGCAATTTCTGATTTTTCACCTAGCCAATGGCAAATTGGGTTCAAGCATGGATTCAAGGACTCAATGGAATCATCTTTACCTATTCACAAGGTTCAAAAGATCTCAAAAGCATTGGATTGACAGATGAATTTTCCAGTCAACTGATCAAAAATCAACTATACACTGAAAAGTCAAATTTTGACTTTTTGGTCAAAATCAAGTGCCAAGGGTCATTTTTCATCAAGATGTGTCAAAACATGAAACTTTTTCATCAAGAAACTTAATTTTGCAAATTAGGGTTTAAGATTGAAAATTTTCATAACTTAGAATTTTTCTAAGTTATGAAATTTACTTATTTTTTCCCAACTTTCCCAACATTTTCACCATGATAAAATTGGATTCAAACAAAACTTCAAACATTAAAGTTGTAGTAATCCAAAAAATATACAACTTTGATTCACAAAGTTTTCCCAAAATATGCTTCGATCTCAAGTTATGATTTTGTGAACAAGGGTTCATGAAACTTTTAACTTAGTGAAATTTTGCCCTAGTTTAGGCAGGATTTTGACCTATCTTCATGGCAATTTTTCACATAGTTACAATTGGAATCTCAAAATGAATTTCAAATATGGATTGTAGATCATGTTACAAGCTTTCCAAAATGTCCAATAACTCTCCAAAATCATTTATGGTTAGGGAGAATCGAAGGTTTGAATTTGGAAAAATGTCACTTTGGTCCATGGCATTTTTCATGTTGACACAAGTTGCAATTTCTGTCCAGACTTGTTTGTACTTGTTTACAGGTCCTCAAACCCTTCCACACTCAAAAATTGAATGCAAACTCAATGGATTAATGCATTGTTCTGATCAATGGAAGATTACACAATGGATTAATCCAAAAATGGCAAAAAGTTAACAATGCCATTTTAATAAAGTTCACTTTATGCATTTTTGTTTCCCTTGAGCCTTGAACCCATTCCTTTGCAGAAAACCAACTCCATAAACTTAGGCAAAGGTACAACAACTTTGTGCATGCTTGAAGCTAGCCTGTACAGGCCTGCCCTTGGACACTTCACACTTTTTCTTCAAAACCAAGTCAACTTGCAAAAAGGACATAACTTTGTAATCTGATAAAACCAAGTGTTGTAAACACTTGAACCAAGTTTGGCATATCAAACTAAGTCAGAAGCACGAGCTAGCAAGTCCTCAAGCCTTCCAAAACACCAAAACACCATTTTCTTGCAAAACAGGGCAGCTTCTGCATTTTGGTTTCCAAATCACAAACCACTCGTGTGTTTTGCCCCAAACCTCTTCCAACACACTCCATACAACCTACCTAAGTTATCCCAACCATTGGCCAGCAACTGTAACCTTATTTTCAAGCTTCACCATTTTTGAATTCTGACTTTGTAGGTTGAGTTCCATAGAGATATTCAAGCAAGTTCAAAGCTAGCTAGGCATTGGGAAAGCTTCAAGGAACTTCAAGCAAGCTCACAAGCATCTCAGGCCTCATTGAAAACCCCTACATTGCCATACTTGAGCTCAACTGAAACAGGTAAAGTTTAAACTTCTATCTCTCTATTTAGGAAACATTAGGCTTAGGTTTGTGAATAAAAAATGTAGTACTCATTGCCCTTGAGTTGTACATATGCATAGATTTCATTTAAGTTAACTGAGTTGGGAGAATTTGAATGATGAACTTTATGAAAAAAACTAGGTTAGAAATTAGGGCCAGAGAAATTCTCTCTGGTCTTTGAGAGTTAGATTAAGTTTTTTACATGGTTAGAATCGTATGATCATGCTCTATAACTTTCATGTTACAAGTTTTTGTTTTTAAGCACTGAAACAGGAGATACGAATTTGTACATAGCGCGCGTGTTTCCTTGTGCTGGAGGACAGGGATGAAGAGGAACCTTGGGTTGGGCTTGGATTGTGTTGCTTTTTGCACCTCCTTAGCTTGTTGTTTACACCCTGTGGCCAATTTCTATCATTTTACATATTTTTGTATTTCTATTTTATTTTCTGACTTTTGTTTATTTTTATAAATATAAAAAATTGCCAAAAACATTTTCATAAATTTTCATATTTTATTTTATTATTTTTTCTAGCATAAAAATAGTTTCTTAAATAATATACTTTTATTTTCTTAAATAAAAAACTTGTAAATATTATAAAAATATTATATTTTTATTTTTATTATTTATATACTTAAATAATATTTTTTCTCACATATTTCTATTTTTTTAACATTTGTGTATTTTATTTTTATTTTATTTCTTGTACATAAATAAATAATACATAATATATATTTTCTTAAAAACCAAATTAGGGTTTCCATCCTTAATAAAAATAATCAATGATATTTTTCTTATTTTTGATACATTAAATAATTTATTTTTACATACATAAAAATAATACAACAAAAACATTTTTTGCATATTTATAATATATTGCATATTTATTTAATTGTCTATTTAAATATTTGCTTATTTATTATTTGTACAAAGAATTCAATTTGGTTGTAATAGTTGATTTAGGGTTTTATATTTTCTTGCAAATATCCCCTTATTCAAAATTGTATCCCCCTCCCCATATCAATGTTGTAATAGCTTAGATTACTTTTACGCATTTTATTGCTTTCAAATATGCCATGATAGCAAGATTATGGTTTGTATGCAAAAATTCAAAATCAAACAAATAGCTTGACCTAATACAAGACAAAAATGCATGAAAATGACAAGACAATGCACACAAGCACCCATAGGGTTTCATCCACTTGTTGCCTTAAAAATGGCCATGGTATGCATGCTAGGTGTCTTGGCAAATCAAAAACAAAAACAAAACATCATAGTCCCTCGATGACGTTATCTTGGTTGCCTATACAAAAATGATCTAGTCCCTCAAAAAACTTGCTAAGATACTTAGCACTATTGTTATCATGGTCATACGATGACCCACGCCTGTCCCGTTTAACATCCAAACATAAGGTTGTTTACCAAATGCAATGGTAAAACAACAATGTGAAAGGGTTAAAAATGTGTAGTAAAGACTTTTGAGTAGGTAGGTAGATGCTCCTAGTTACTTGATCAAGTTTGCAAACATCCTTGCTATTTTCAAACACACATCACAACACAATTTCAAAACATTTTCCCAAAACAAACTTTCAAACATTGAAACATTTTTTCAAAAGACAAACACCTTTGTATACATTCAAACAAGAATTACTACAAAGGTTTCCTAGACAAAGGCCTCTTTTCAAAATATTTTCAAAAAACCACACACAAAGCACCATTTCAAACAATTGGATAAGCAAAGCAAGTGATCTAAAACAAGTAACTAAGAGCCCATAGAAAACCATGGATGAAAAGGGTGCTAGCACCTTCCTTTTTCATAATCTACCCCCCGAACCCAAGAAAATATCTCAAAGGTCTTTCCTGTGCTTTTTGACCTTTCCTTTGGATAAATAAAAAGTCGGTGGCGACTCTTGCTAAACCGAAACATTTGCGAACACAAACGCAAAACCTCAAGTCAGTTCTCCCACCGCATCACAACATACATCTAAGCAGTTTATAGTTTGCGGAAATTAAAGCGAGAAAGTTAAAGTCCTAGCTATTACAGGGCTTTTGCAGATACATAATCATTTTGACCGAAAATAAAGATGCAGAATTGAAACCCTAATTACTATTACAAACTCGGAGCAGTTACAATAATAATAAAAAGGAAATTAAAAAATGCGCGCGGCGAATTAAATGCGAGAATAATTAGCAAAACCTAAAAGATCTAATTGAAAAAGATTTAGGTTATTTTTTGAGAAAAATTAGATTATGTACAAAATTAAACCTTAATTCTAATTATTTTTAATTATGAAAAGAATTAAATTACCCTAATTTTAATTTAACTAATTAATTAAAGAAATAAAATATTTAATGAAAAAATAATTTTTGATGTTTTTGTGATTTTGATTTAATAAAAAAAACTGATTTTTGTGTCATTTTTGTAAAAGAAAATAATTAATAAAACAATTAAAACAAGAAATAAAATAGAAAAGTAAAGAGATGGGCCTGTGACTAAGGGAACAAGTATAAAGGTTTTCCACACTATGAATCAATCGACTGACTGGTGACTCGTGACCGACAGAAGGTATTCATATGAAAATAAGATTCAATAAACTAACTGACTAGTGACTCATGACCGACAAAGAGTATTGAATTGTTTACCCGAAGTAGAAAATAACGTAAAGACTTTGTTCGACAGTACATAGAAAGCAAATAATGTATTCAAAAGAGATAATTAAAAAATAAAGGATTTGCATTGAAATAAAAGCGGTGATTCACGTACACCAAGCACTTCTTCACTCTTTGTTTCCTAACGCTCGGAATGACAGATTTTTGACAAGTGATTTGAGCATACAAGTGAACACACCAAAAAACTACACTAAATCTGCTTATTATAATATTTACAATGTAACTACCTAGATGAAATCTACGGACAATATTAAAATCTTGAGACAACTTCTTCACTGGATGTCGCCACCTATTTGGTGCTTAAACAAATTGTAAATCGCTGGCAACTGCTGGTGACTTTGAAATTTAAATCTTCCCTCTCCTAGCTTCTGAAAGTAAACTGCTTCTGACTCGCTTCGACACTTTTCCTTTGGCAAGATTTAAAAATCAACAACAATTCCTCTAAGTCCATAAACCCTTTTGGTTGACAAAAATCAATTTCGACCATTTTTCTTGTCTTTCACCCTTTGGTCGACTAAACCAATTTCAACCATTTCTTAACATATATTCTTTTATTTCCTTTTGGTCGACCTGGCTCAGTTTCGACAGTTTGATGTGACATTCTCTTTAAATATTAAATCTAGTTTAATAAAATCAAATTTTCAAACACTTTGACTCAAATTTCCCAAAAACCCCTATTTTAGAAGATTACCCTTAAGTTATGAGAATATCCTCATTTAAAACATGTGCTTGAATACCTTAAGATTTTTCAAGGTAACACCCATGCGTGTATATCAGAATGGTTTGCATATGTATCAAGTAGTTAGGTGTCTGAGGGGTATCCCAGATAAACATCAGGAACGACAGTAGCATGTTGGAATTCTGGGAGATCTAGAGCAGCAGTAGGGGACTCATGTCTCCGGGAGAATGATGTCAGAGATACATTAACTCTGGAAGAAGATGCTCCTACATCAAAATAAGTGGCATCAATGTCTAGACGAGAGGGTCTAGCCTTTCCCCTCCCAACTAATGCATGTTGAGCCACTCTACCATTTCTTAATCTCTTTTGCTTGTCATACATTTTACATTTAATTAAACCAATAAAGTCATATCATAATCAAACAGTTCAAACACATGAGACATAACAGGTGAAATCTGGAAGTTAACTTTTGTAGTATCATAAAACAAAAAACGCAGAACCAGAACATGCCCAAATGGTCTAACTTCAAACTTCAAAAAATCTACATGTATGTCTCACTAAATAAACTATTATGCACCATAATCTACCATAAACAACCTATTATGTATTTAACTTTAAACTAATTCACCACAAAACAAAAAAAAAAAGGTAAGAAAATGAAAAACTTATCGAATGTGAGAAGTCAATGATTTTCGATTGAATGGATTGGAGTAGAGGTTGATTGATGTCCTAGGTTTAAATGCAATGCAATTTAAGTAGCGATAGAACTTGAAAATGATGGAAATAGAGCTTGATCACGAACTCTATTTTGGATCCTAAGTAAATCAAACTAGTACGAAACTTAGCCTTCATAAAAAAATGTGAATGTTAACCTCCGTAATAGATACGAAGCTTAACCTCCTGATATGTTCATCTATGTTCTGCCATGGGTTTGAGATTTGACTTTGGTTGATTTTTGGTGCACCTAGAGGTTAAGTTTCAAATTTTATAAATATTATTGGTTTTCACTAGAGTGCGTGAACACCACTAAAAATGCGAGGAGTAATGCCCAACATCTTTCAATACTGATGGTAGAATGGTTACACTTGAGACTCAATAACCTAAAACGAGTATGATATATAGGGTGTTCAGACCAAAAACAACAATCAAATTTTATTTAACTAAATGAGATTGAGTATGTTATACCATGATAGTTCTATCAAAGACCTAAATAATGTTTGAAATTGATATTATTTTGGATGTATTTTAGCCACCATGGAAAGAGCCAAACCAAACACAATAAAAATTCCTAACATATTACAAAAATACTAAGATTGAAACGTTGGTGTGTGCTCCTCTTAAAGATTATACTTTTTAGATTTATAATTTTTTTTTCTAGCCAAAAATATTTAAAAAAAAGTGAAGTCAAAGATGGTACTCGAACTCTAAATCTTATGGAATCTTATTGAAAACTAAAGCGTTAACGAGCAAGAAAATGGGAGCGGATCCCCCACCGCCAAGGAGACAAGGGACGGACAATAGTTTCTCTTACGCTGGCCGATTACAACTACCTGGTCGAGAGCCTTTCATGCGGATTCTTTTAAAGAGAAAGAGTGTATATTCTCCTCAAAACTGTTCTGACTGACTTGCCAGTTCCGCTTCTCTTCCGTCCGTCCATTGAAAGCTAGAACATTTACATAGAGGAGTCCAATGAAATATTGAACTTGTCTCACTAAAATAGTAAGTTATTTCACAAAGCGATTTTTCAATATTTAACTAATGGACTAATCTGAGTGGTTTGTGGAAAGCTCCTCCGAAACCTTTGAAACCGGAACCTTCGGGGGAGCAGGGGTCTTATAACGAGAATCGTGGAAAGCTCCTCCGAAACCTTCGAAACCGGAACCTTCGGGGGAGCAGGGGTCTTATAACGAGCGATTCGAAGTCAACTGTCAATCGCCTTTTTTATTGTTGCTGCCATGTCTGCTGTTGTTACTTCATTCGGATAAACCACAGTATCTCCAATTTTCCTTCTTTCTTTTTTGTTACCTTCTTTTAAGAAAAGTGAAGGATTAAGGTCTCATCAGGACCGACGTCATACAACACGATCTGAGGAAAAAATGCTCTCATAACAATTCACAATAAACAAATATCAATTGAAGTTAAATATTTTAAAAGTAGATTCTTGAATATCTATTGAGGACAGACCTCAAACTTTAGATTCTTGAATATCAATTGAGGACAGACCTCAATCTTCAAATAGGTCTCAAATCGGACGCAACAATGCGTTAGTATTAATAAAATATTTTACAATTATAATTTACATCAACTAAACTGATCTAATTTAAAGTACATAAAATTGAATAGTATCAATTATTGAAGAATCATCAAATCTATATCAAACTAGAAATATTTTGATATTTGAATCGGATAGATTTTTTTACTTGTAATTGATTCAAACTACATTTTAGATGAAAATGAGAGGGAAAGTAACAAATAATCTACCAAAGCTCTAAATTATGTTAATAATAATTGACAGTAACAATTAACAAAAACTCTGTATAACATTAAGAACTATCTCATTTTTCTCAGGTTATTGCATCCTAGAAATGCTGTCAGGGCTTGAACAAACATTACAACACATCAGTCACAGATTATACGCCTGTTCAATGCATCTTCAAAGCGGCTACATGATCCCACTCTCATTTCCGTGCTCATATCATTTTCCGGAGCGGGATAGTAATCCTCCCTCAGCTGAACATCCCTTAGGTTTGGTATTTTGAGGAAAAAGTTCATGAAGTGTTCATGAGTTGTCCCATGAATGAAAAGCTTCCTCAGAGTATAGCATTCTTGTAGCAAGCCAGCAGCTGGCAGTGACAGACTCCTCTGATTCACATCCTCGTCTTGTGGTGGCCAGTAATGAAGTTCATTGAGACTAAGACTACCAATCCCATTAAGGAAAAACCTCTCCCACAAGCTCAAATCCATCTGTCCTGAAGGAGCAGTGTATACATAGCCTCTTGTATCACCGCAATCCAGCTGCATCTTTGACAACTGAGGATAACAAGTGAGAATGCTCAGACCAAATTCACTCACAGCAGGTTTTGGTTGCCCTCTACAATCTCCTTCCATCTTTAAGCGAATCTCTTCTAGATTGGGGCAATCCTCTAACCCTGCCGCTGGCAACTGAGTCAGAAGATCACCAACCTTTATCCAAAGAGAAAGGTAACGCAAACTATCCCAACTATTGCAAGAGTAGCTATGGTCGTTGCCGTTACTGTAACCATTGTTTTGCACAAATGAATCATCATCCTCGAACCCATACTCACATCTCTGCCTCTTCCTTTTGCTAATATCTTCTCCATGTTCCTCACCCCCAAAGCATTGCATTAATTCAGAATCATTCAGTTCACCCGGAGCATTCAAGTCAAAGTTGAGAAAACTATGTCCAAGGTTGTCACTTTCCTTCCAAACACAATCCAAGTGAAGCCTCT
This sequence comes from Vicia faba, assembly GCA_948472305.1. Classification (NCBI taxonomy): domain Eukaryota; kingdom Viridiplantae; phylum Streptophyta; class Magnoliopsida; order Fabales; family Fabaceae; genus Vicia; species Vicia faba. The sequence goes on from OX451741.1 coordinate 623,865,633, forward strand.
CAATCCTGTCCCGAATAGGCTCCAAAGCTCTGAGAGTAGCAGCTGCATCAAGGTTGACACATGAAGCAACCTTGACATCAATCAAAGTCCTGCGTAGCAAGCAAGTCATGGTTTTCAACCCTTTTTCCGTAACAAGCTTACATCCCTGAATCTCAAACCTTACCAACCGGGAACACCCTCTGCCAATTTCAATCAACCCCATGTCATCAAGGTCACCACAGCAGCTAACAGACAAGGATTGAAGCCCATGGCAAAGTGCAATTCCGTCGAGGCGTGACCCAATTGCCAAACAAATCCCTTGAAACTGACCCAACTTCACAACCTTCAGATTTGGGCACTTGGAACTTAACATCTCCAAAGCAAAACTACTCTCACTGACATTTTTACAAACATCTAGAACCAATTCTTCCAAAAGGGGAAGCCCGGAGAACAACGCTAGAAGCGTGGCACGGCTTACACTAGCATCCTCTCCACCATCTTCCTCTCTACGATTCGAAAACGACAACGTATCAGCCATATGAAGAAGCGAGAGCTTGGAGCAATTGGAAGCTAGAGCCAACAGCGTTTCGTCGCCTACAAATCCGATGTACCTCGGATCAAAAGTACAAGCCAGGAGAAGATGCTCCAGGTTAGGACACGATGACGTGATGGATTCTATTTGGTTAGACTTGAAACCTTCCGTGAACGACGTCGTTAGGAGATTCAGACGGCGGAGAGAAACAGCGGCGGCAGCGTTTGCTGCTAGAACCGGTGGGAGATCCTCCGGCCAGTGGTAGAAAGAAGATAAATCCAGCGAGGTTAGCGATCGGCACCGCGAGAACAAGGCGGCGAAGTCAGACCCAGGCTGCAACCCCGGTGGACGCCGGTGCCATCGGACGAGACGAACATCACGAAGCTCCGGCCAGTGGCTATACAAGAGAAGATGCAGCGTTTGAGGGTCACGCACGTAGACAGTGAGTGAAGTCACGCGCGGGAAAGCATTGCGGAGACGCTGGGCTAGAAGCGGAGAATCAGCAGTAGCGGGTGAACAGAACAGCGCGTGACCCCACGGCGAGAGAAGAGAAACATCAAGATTAGTAACATGCGCGAAGGATGTTGGAATCCTATAAAGGTCACGCGCGTTCCCACGGAGCGTGAGTGATACTCTCGTTTTCCGCTCTAATCGGAAGAAGCTCCGACATACAAGGGAAAGCGAGTTTCTCGTCCGTGTATCAGTGATGCCAGCAAACACTTGCGACAAGATCTCCTCCGGTAGATGACCGACGGTAGTATCGTCCTTGTTACCAACCATGGTCGGAAAGAAGATTCTCACTTTTTTAGGATTGGGGATATGAATAATATGAATAATATGATATTGTGGCAATTTCTTAAGTAAAGAGTTTTTTTTTGTCTGGTAAGGGATAAGTATTGGTGACTGCTTTGTTGGTTGGGTCAAGCATAGCCACGTGAATACCATGTACTAGTACTCTCTCTCCTATATTATAAATAAAAGTTAGATTCATTAAATATTTAATGTATTATCTATATATAATATTCAATATGGGACAATATGTTTCTATGAGAGAGAAAGATAGGGGTTGAAAAGGAGTGATGATTTGGATTATTGTAAAAGGCATGGCAAGGTAAGAGAAGAGAGCCATGGGAAAAGGGGTAACTGGTGGTAATGAAATCTGTATGTACATTATTATTATTATGATTAAGATAAAGGAAAAATGAATACAGACAAAAAAATTGGGTCTATGGATAGGACCCATTTAATCCCTTATCAGATAAAGAAAGAGGGTTCATATCACGTTGGATTGAACTTTGTTTAGTTTTCTTTTCTTTTTTTCGTATCTTGTTCAATTTTTCTTTCTATCTACTCACTTTCTCAAACTCTGTCTTTTTCCATCTTAATTGGATTTGGATAGGAACACACAAGAAGCTAGTGCAACGTACACTTGGCATTGTAATAGTCACTATATTGATACTTTTTTAAGTAAGACCGCCGTTGAAATAACAGTATATACCAAATTATCAAAAGTGATATCCATTACTCTAAGAATATGTTTGGATAAATTAAATGATATGAAATAAAGTATGATAGCGTACTTTCTGGGTTATCTTGACGCTTTCATACATATGTTTGAGAGGTCCCCTATATTTCAATTTTTACTTAAAACTCGAATGTAACATAACTCGCTTCGATCTAATTCATTCTTAGTGAATTAGGTTGAGAAGGCCAAAACTAAGGCCAATATAATTTATTACCGATCAATATTGTGTATAATGCAGAGAGAACATTTAACTCACTAAGTGAGGTAGATAGAGAATTCAATCATCTTTGAAAAAGAAGGAATTTAATCTTAAAACTTCTTTTTAAAAGGAGGTTGGGGGAAGAGGTAAAGAGTTTCATGATAAATTAGACACAATATGCGGAAGAAGACACCAAATCAGAGTCATTATGCTAGACAAAGTCTCGGGAGAACCAAACATCTCCCTCTCCGAAAATTTCTAATCCACTTTCTCTCGTCTCCGTTCAAAAACTTTCAAGCATTAGTTTCACAAATCAGTTGTCTCTGAAATAAGTTGGGGTTTCATGCCTTTCCCAAATGAATCACACTCGCAAATAAAAATCATAACTAAGAGTAAATTAGAAAAAATGCGTTGAGACGTCACTTGCGAAGGCTAGCGAATGGTGAACAAGAGAGGAGAAATAAAGTTGAATAAAGAGCGCATGCGAATTCCGTGTAAAAGCAAAAGTTTACTAGCTTGGAATAAGAATCGCTAATGCTTACTTAAAGGCATAATTGGCAAACAATAAGGTGATAACACTTAAGGCTAGTAGCCTAAGAATGTAGAGTTAATGGTGACCTGGCTTCTATTTAAGTCTCAAGGTTGTAAGTAGTAACTAAAGCTAAAATCCTAGTAAAAGTAGAAAGGTCAATAGAAAGAAAACTCATATAAGATTGGAGGTGACTTTGTATATTCCTTATGAAGAGACAAATATATATTTCTTATATATTAGAAATAATGCACATTCTAGTTTCTCACTTAAAGTATCTCGCCCACATGCCTCATATTTGATGGACTGTGTATATTCTAATCTCTCGCTTAAATCATATTGTCCATTCAGGTCTCATGCTCTAGAGACTGTGTACATTATGGTCTCTCACCTAAAGTTTATCTATCATCCAAGTCTCATACTTGAGAGATTGTGTACATTCTAGTCTTTCATCTAAAACATCTATGATTGACTCAAACCTAGACATAACATACCTCGCCTCTACCTAATTCATTCACAGGGAAGAACTATGGCATATCACTCCTAATGGTCCAAGTCGAGAAGGCAGACCTAAAGCCAAATGCAGCTCACTTATGATTAGTACCCTTTACACATGCAGATAAAGCATTTAAGCCATTAAATAGACTTAAAAGGCCGTCATCGCACGAGAAAACACGAGACTTGGTTTTCTTTATTGCTTTTAGTTAGGCAAGAAGACATGTATCATAACGATAAATAAATCAGTTATAAAAGACTCAGAACATAGAAGGCCTTATATAAACTGGAAATCACCAAGAATAATAGAGATTTTTTATACGATTAATACTCAAATAAACTAGTGACCCTGATTGGTCTAGTACTAGTAAAGTTATCAATTAATGTATCCATCATGTACATTTGACACCCCCCATAGGGCTCGATAAAACTATCTTGAGTCCCACAACCATAAGCAAATGTCACCCCTTAGCGTCCTTTGATGGTAAGGGCGACCCCAATCACCATTGGAGGTGATCGGGCTGCCATAACAGAGATGCTCATTGCTATGGAAGAACTTCGTTACCAAAAGGAGACATTGCAAGACAATGTAAGAGATTTACAAGAGCAATAAACGCAAGTCGTAATAAAAAAAACAGGAAGATCTTGTGGATCCTCAACTGTTAGCGGTAGAGATTTGGGATGCATAGGTCTCAGATCCCTTCCCAATCTTCTGATACTAAGTGTCAATTTTTATATTTGATAGTGAACTTATTTCATGATGCAGTGAAAATCGTGTCACTGTTTCGTATGGATTAAGAGAAACTTGTAATTTGTTTGAAAAAATAGAGCATGAAATAAATGACCAGAAATATATTATTTTAAAAATAATAGCATAAAATATACCGAAAAACATGATAATGGAGAGAATACACTGATGCATATAATGTTTGGAAAAAATACTATAAAACAATCAACTGAACAAAACCAAATTGAACCAAATCAGTTAGTTTGATTCAGTTCCATTTTTAAAAAGTATTAAAAATCAAACTAAACCAACCCGATGGAGATATCATTAGTTCATACCTTTTTTGGACCAAAAAGTGTTCAAACCAATCTGATTACACTCCTAGATAGAACGGGGTAAATATGAGTTCATCCAATTTTATCAATTTTATACATTTTGTTTCCTTTTAATTTAAGTAAAATAACAAATTTCTTACATTCCACCATAAAATATTGAAAATATAATTAAATATGTATTGCTCTTCATTCTATTCACTCTCTTTCATTTTGTTCAAGTTAGCCCATTTAAAAATAACTAAATTTATCCTAAACATATGTTTTGATTTATGAAATGAAGTGGAATTAGTTGTGTGAGATGAAATAGAATGAAGCTTCATTGTTTGAATAATTTAAAATCAGATGGAGTGGAACATAATGCAATATCTAAATTTGACCTCATGCATATTATTAGTTACTTAGTTGTTTTGATGCTTTTCATTTTATGATTTATCGTAATTTTTAGTTTCTTCATTGAATTTTTCATCACACACATGAAAATAATTACATTCCATTCATTTTTAAAGTGTTGACTAAAGTTAACACTATTTGACTCGATTCAAGTGTTATATGACTTTGATTCAACAAGCTAAAGCAATTTGAGTCGATTCAATATAGCCTTTGAATCAATTCATTAAGTTTTGCATGTTTAACTTGATTAATTTACAATGTGAAGTGATTCATTAAGTTTACTCTAATTATATTTTTTATTCTATTTTCAAGTGTTGTAAACGGTTTTAAACTGAGAGTCTCCACACTTAATTTTTATCTTTGAGAAGAGAATATAAAGGATAACCCTAATTTAGTCAGAGATTCTAAGTTGTTGAACTCAGTCTTAGACAAAGGGAAGGTGTTAGGCACCCCTCATCTACCTTGCTCACAAGGATACTTGGTGTTGTACCCCAAAATTTTCTCTCTCATATTTGAGACAAATTGATTCAAGACACATCCTCATGCTCATAGGAGTATCAGACACTCAAGACTACTCAAGGGTTGACCAGACAAACCCCATCCTAAGCAATTGACCTATAACTAGGGTTTTGCTCCTCTCAAAGGAAATTGAGTTTCTAATGCCTCAAATGGACTTCATGGTTTCTGTTGTACCCCAAAATTTTCCCTCCCATATTTCTCAACACATGGCAAGTGAGGTCCCCAAATTGCTCAAGGAAGTCCAAGAGTTGACCAGACAAACTCTCTCCTAAGGCAGTCTATCTCTAATTAGGGTTTTCGTCTTCATCAAGATGTGTGAACCACAAAGGACTCAAATGCTAACCATTGTCCTAATATGTCCTCAAGATCATCCATGTCAAGTTTCAAGCTTGCAGAAGAAGTTTGCTCAGTCAATTGCTCAAATGCCTGAAAATCAACTATATTAGGTCAAAAGTCAACTAGGGCCCACATGCAGTCAAACTTCAAGATTTTTGGTCAACATCCTCATTTTGAAGTATTATTCATCATTTGATCAAGGGTTTATCATGATTCCTCAAGGATTGCTCACAATTCATAAAAACCCAAAAGTTACTAAATTAGGGTTTTGTAGGAAAAGTCAACTCAACTTTGACCAAGCATAACTTTCTCAAACTTTATCATAAATGACCCATCCAAAGCTCATTTTGAATAGGATGCAATTCCCTACAATTCATCTTCAGCTCCCAAGTTCAGAATATGCACTCACAAAAAGATATGAATTTTGACATTATAGGTCTTTTTGAAAAGTCAACAAAAACACCTTTTGGGTCAAAGCTTCATACATGAACATGGAAGACTCAATTGAGATGAGACCAAAAGGGTTGCTTAGAGGAAATCCTAAGCTTTCTAAAAAGTCCAAGAATACTTTCCTAGGGTCAAAATTGAGAGAGTTATGTATTGTCCAAGTTGACCATTTTTGCAAAATTGTCAAAAGTCAAATGTGTTCAAATTTGCATTTTTTGCTAAATGGGCCCAACTTTTTATGCCTGTACTTCAATTATAATATGGTCCACGACTCAAATACTTATCCACATATTGTTTGCTTCATTTTTCAATATATTTTGATTTTTCATTAATTAAAAAGTGAATTAAATCGAATAAATGATGAAAATTATCAAAGATATGATTTGATTTGTTTTTTTACAGATTGGCAATCAAGATATGCTGAGCTTGCATGATCAATTCGAATCAATGGCAATTGGTACAAGAAAGGCATGATTGGCATGAAATAGAAAGATATCATACAAATTGAAAATCAAATCAAATCTTGGATAAATGCAAAGATTCATGCCAAGTTTGTTAACCTAATTCGTTCTAGGTTATATAATAAAGCTTTGCAGATCAAAAGAAGGGGGTTAGAGGTCGTGTAAAACTAGAACAAAACTTGAAAATTTCCAAGAAAAGTGTGAGACGAATCTTCTTCCATGGGCCAATTCAAGGTGTGCTAGCCATTCCAATCGCTTGCTAGACATCCAAGGAAGTTATTCCAATCACTCCCAAGGCCTGAAACAATCAGAAACTCGCTATGCACCTCACGCGGTTTGGTATATTTTTCAAATTCGATTATTGCAATGTATGCATCATTAGCACTTTTGATTGTTATATTCATGTTTGTCATCATGTTTGCAAGCTAACCATGCCATTTAATTGCATTTTTGATGCATGTAAGTGATATTTCCATGGTTAGGGTTTTGTGTTCTTGTTTAGGGGTTTTCAATGCAGGCAAAATTGAGCTTTGATTCTGGTACCATGATGCTCGTGAGGATGAGACGAGTTGATTGGTACCAGTACTTGTCATTTATCTTGATCATATGCAATTTTGGAGATGAACAGGGTTATACCTACAACAAACGTCTGTAGGTAAAAGTCTGGTTTGCTAAAACGACAGTTCAAGGAAGGAGACGAAGGCGTGGCAGCGTGGGACTGGCCCGTTTGAATTTCGCGCGTTTTGAAATCAGATCTTTTTTTTTTCTCATATTATATAGTATTATTATTATTATCACAACTAACCATCACAACTCAGCTGGCAAGCAAGCGTTGGAATTGAGTATAAGGACCTGGGTTCGATCCCCAGGTCCCAGTGTTTTATTTATATTATTTTCAATTAGCTGATCCAACGCGTTGCTCATCACGAGGCTCACCATACAACCTCAAACATCCATCCTTTGATGCCCAACTAGCCAGATCCAATGCCTCTCCATTGAAGATCCACCATATTCCTCAAGTCAACATCCACACCAAATCAAGCGTGGTTGACCAGGCCTTGGAGTTTTTGGGCCCAGAGAAATCAGATTTGCACCCCCCCAGAATTGCTAACACACAGGCCCATCTCTACATTTTTTTATTTCTTTTTTTTTTATATTATTTTAATATTTCCTTTAATTATTTTAATTAACAAAATTAATCTTTTTTTTATAAAACCATAAAATCAAGAATTTACAAAATTAGAATTAGGCTTTTTTTATCAAATTTAATTTTCAATTAATTAGTTTAATTTAATTTAGGGAAATTTTAACTTGTTTTTAATTAAAATCAATCAGAAAAAATTAGGTTTTAGTTCTTGATTTAATTCTTTTCTTTTTTCAAACAAAAATACAAAAATAGGTTTTTAGAATGAATTAATTTATTTTTCAAAATTCACATTAATTAGAACTTAGGATTTTCTTTTTAATTCAATTGTTTCATTATTTTCTTAAATAACAAAACATGACAAAAACATCCTTTTTTTAATCAACTGCAAATAGGATTAGTCGAAGGGTCAAAACCCTAATCGTCTTGTATTTAATTCGCCGCGCGCTTGTTAATTTTTTTGCCAATATTTTTGTAATTGTTCATGGGTTGTAATAGTTAATTTAGGGCTTTTACTTATCGCTCTTCCCCAGTTTTTTTTTTGGTTATGTAATTAATCCCCCTCCCCGAAGCCTTGTAATAGCGTAGGTTTATTTTCTCGCATTTTTAATTCCCGCAAATATTTAACTGTTTAGATGTATGCTAATAGGGTTGTATGGCAAGAATGCGTGATAAATTAATACAGTTAGAAAACCCTAATGTGCAAAGATAAATAACTGAAAACAAATCACTCTCACATATCACTCTTAGGGTATACTCTCACTTAGGTTGCCTTCGGTAAATGATCATTAAGCATAGGGTGTCTTAATGGTTGCCCTCCAGTCTAAAAAGATCAAAATATCCCATTCGAATGTTGCCTCGGAAACGTTGCCTAGGAAATGTTGCCTCAGAAATGTTGCCTTGAATATGATCTTAAGACTCTAGGGTTATTACTAAGGTGTCCTAATATTGATTTAGTGATCGTACGTCCCTTTCAAATTGACCCTTATAATTCCAACGACGGTGCTTCCTATTTCTTAATAGTGGGATAGCGCTGTCTAAAGGAAACAAGAATAGAAACGATCTTCTTTCGAGTAGGTAGATGCTAGTAGGTACTTGCTCAAATCAAAACTTTTTCACACTTACACTTTTCGAACAAACTTTCAAAACAACTTCGTCACACCTTTGAGGACTGATACAAGGGTTATCACGAAGTCAAACTTTTCAAAAACAAAGCACACAAACACAAGCAATTTAAAAATGAGAAAGTACCTTAGGAGCTCATGGAAAATCATGGATAGAAAGGGTGCTAACACCTTCCCTTTCTATAATCTACCCCCCGTAAAGGATTTTTTCTGTACTTTTTTCCTTTCCGGTTGAATGAAATAAAAGTCGGTGGCGACTCTTGCTTACCGCGACATTTTGTGAATAAAAAACACAAAACGCAAACAAGTAAAAACAGTCGGTTCTGTCACCGTATCACAGAATTGGCGAATCTGCTGGGGACTAATAAGTGGGGTATACCATAGGATCTAGGTCATTAAAAACTGCTTCTCTTGATTGTTTTGTTTGCTTTATTTTTTAGGGTTTTGTTTGGGGTTACTATAGATCCTACACCCGAATCTGGGGAATACCTTTTATGTAAGTAGCAATAGATTGTGAGGGAACTGTACGGTATAGACCGATATGGTTGAAGTAGTAGCTACGTTGGTGTGGCACTTTGGTTGGTACTGGTATCCCTTATAGAGAAACGAGGAGAATACAGGGCCGTTGCATGGTGTCGTTAAGCATCAACTGACCTTAGAACCTTTAATTGCCCAACTTGGGCATTAGAAAGTAGCGAGATAGTCGGCCTCGGTGTAGAGCTGAGAACTGGTTGATACTCGATGCTACACTCATTGAGACCATACTTTCGGAATATTTTAGCCACAAGAAAAGATTGCGTGAGCTGAAACCATGAATGATAAAGGATGGTCAGTGATATTGAGATCCTCTAGAACCCGATTACTTTTTTCTAGAACAGGTTGAAACAACTTAACTTCAAGAGGGTATTACCTTTGACCTCATGCAAGCCTTAAACCTAAGGGTTTTGTGTGATTTGACTGTGTTTGCAATACCTGTGTTTGCTATACTTTGATTTATCATGACATCATGCATCATAACATGGCATACATGCTTCATTACACTAACCATTTCAAAGACCAAGGGAATTTATCTTTGTTCTATTTTGCAGATCATGGCTTTCGGGCATAGAAATACCATCTGAATTAACTTTGTGAAGATACCTGCCTAACTCAAAGAGCTAGTATCAAGAGTTTCTGAAACTTCTACTTTCATTAAGAGACACGGTCAACTTCTCAGCCTGGTTACTTCAAACCTTGATGAACACATGATGAGCGTACTATTTCAGTTCTTCGATCCCAAGCATCACTGCTTCACCTTTCCAGATTACTAGCTGATACCCACTTTGGAAGAATTCTCTGAGCTATTGGGCATACCCATTCTTGAACAGGTACCCTTCACAGGTATGGAAGAAGTTCCTAAGCCAGAAGTCATTGCCTCAGCTTTACATCTGAAATGGGCCGATGTGGTAACCAATTGGGAAACTCGAAGCGAATTCGAGGGTTTTCTAGCCAAATTTCTGATAGACCAGGCTCAACTATTTTGGCATGATTTGGATTTTCAGGCTTTTGAGGATGTCTTGGCTCTTCTTATCTATGGTTTAGTTCTCTTCCCTAATCCAAACTCCTTCGTAGATGTGAATGATATCAAGATTTTCCTTTCTTGCAACCATGTGCCTACCTTGCTAGGAGATGTTTTGCACGCTCTCTATACTCGTACCATGAAGAGAAGAGGAACTATTATGTGCTGCATGTCGTTGCTGTCGAGGTGGTTTATTTCTCACCTCCCTAAGCCGGTACTGAAGAACGAAGAAGGTTTGGGTTGGTCGCACAGGATAATGTCACTCGCTCATACGGATATTCTTTGGTGTTCCCGAGCTATGGAAGACACTGCTGTTATTGACCGCTGTGGGGGGTACCCTAATGTCCCATTACTTGGTATCAGAGGGGGTATAATTTACAATCCTTGTCTAGCTTTACGACAATTTGGTCGTGCTCAAAGGGATGGTCCCCATGAGTTACTTCTCGAGGACATTGTATTCGACTATAAGGATGATGTTAAGGAGCATCGTCGGAGGTTCATACGAGCTTGGGGCATGGTAAACAGATCTGACCACAAAGAGTTGGGACCAAAGACTTCCCTTTCTATGCAGCCTTACCTCCAATGGGTCTGAGCTCGTGCCCAGAAGCTTATGATGCCTTATGAGGCCGTATTACCATTGATTGTGGAGCCCACTACTGAAGAAGGCATTCCTTACACAATTCTCTATCCTTACATGCCCACTGATTTTAACTAGAGAGAGAGTAGAAGATGGAATTCGGAGTGGTAAAATACATAGGATGCCACCTCGAGTTCAGCAAAAAAGCATCTCACTGGTAAAAAGGAAGCCATTGCAGTTTATAGCCCGAGGGGCCAAAGCAGATCTGAACACCGTCAAACGGTAAATGCTGTAGTGATACCAAGACCCGCAGTTGCTCCACAATGCAACAATCAACAAAGGGTGGAAAGACCACAACGGCAGTTTCCCCGCATCAACATGACTTTGGCTGAAGTTATGCCTCATCTATTAAAATCCAACTTGGCAACCTTAAGAGAGGCTCCCAAGAATCCAAACACTACTTCTCCCAGATACAATCCCAACGCGCGGTGCACTTACCATTCTGAGAGTCCTGGCCACGATACAAATGATTGTTGGGCTATAAGAAACAAAGTACAAGACTTGCTTGAAGCCAAGGAGATAGAGTTCGACGCTCTAGAAAAGCCGAATGTTATAACTGCTCCCATGCCTAAACATGGCCGTGGAATTAATGTTGTTGACACTGATTCGTTTGTAACCTCTGTTGAAGAAATTTCTACTCCTCTTATGACTGTTAAGAAGAATTTGATGTTGGCCGGTTTATTTCTGGGTTGTGGTGAAGGTTGCCACATGTGTTCGATTATACCTTCTGGTTTCTGTTTGTTGAAGTCATGCGTTCAGAGCCTGATGGATAATAAAGAGATTTTATTTGAGAAGACTATGATTCATATTGTTCCAAACAAAGGCGTTGCCATTATAACCATTTCCTCCAATCCTTCCAAGGTTTCCTCGAGAAGACCTGTTAGGATTACACATGTCCAAAGAATTTCTCCGCTGATAATCACTGTTCTTGGTCCCCTCCCGTACACCTCAGACAAGGCTGTCCCATGGCATTATGGTGCTGATGTGTACTATCATGGCATTAAGAAAAATCAGAAGAATGAAGAACCTGATACTGATGTCAGTAATATTGTCGGGACTAGTAAGGTTACCCGAAGTGGAATGGTTTTCTCTCCTGAGATTTCTCCGCAGATCATCAAGCCTATTGTTATTCCAACTGCTGCTCCAACCAACACTCATGACATTTCTCCTGTTTCTACTCCAGTTATTACCCCTACTGCTGAGCCATCTGGGACTCGGGGTGAGGAAGTTATAGGTGAGCCTGCCCAGACGGAGGCACCTAAGAAAATCGTTGTGGAAGCCTCTAAACAAGAAATAAAGGAAATACTGAAAATTATCAAGAAGAGCGACTACAATGTGGTCGAGCAGCTGGGGCAGACCCCATCAAAGATATCCATGTTGTCTCTGTTGTTGTGTTCTGAAGCCCATGTGAAGGCTTTGATTGCATTTCTCAAGACTGCGCATGTGCCGCAGGAAACTTCAGTAGATCAGTTCAAAGATTATGTGGCCAGCCTGACTGCTGACAATGGGCTAGGTTTTTCAGATGCGGATCTGAAACCGAAAGGAAGGAATCATAATGATGCTCTGCATGTCTCGATTGAATACATGGGCACCACTATGGCTCATGTGCTGGTAGATACCGGGTCTTCACTGAATGTTTTGCCGAAGAAGGCGTTGGACCATTTGGATTGTGAGGGTTTGACTCTAAAGCCTAGTAACATTATGGTGAGGGCTTTTGACGGATCGAAGAGAAATGTGCACGGGGAGGTGGACATCCCTGTCAAAGTGAGTTCTCAAACTTTTGGGTCCACCTTCTACGTGTTGGATATCAGGCCATCGTTTTCTTGCTTGCTGGGTCGTCCTTGGATCCACGAGGCTGGGGCAGTTACTTCTACGCTCCATCAAATGATGAAGTACCCAGTGAAGGGAAAGATTATCACAGTGCAAGGTGAAGAAGAATATATGGTGAGTCACCTCAATTCCTTCCGCTACGTAGAGATGGACGGGGAATTCATAGAAACTCCTTGTCAGAATTTCGAAGAGGTCCCTTAGTTCTCGGCATCAACTGAAGTTACTACCAACAAACCTCTGTTGAAGATGGCTTCTCTCAAGGACGCCAAGGCTATGGTCGAAGAAGGTGGGTGTACCAATTGGGGTCATCTCCCTGATTTTACTCACAAAACTGATAAATTTGGTTTGGGCTTCACTATAGGGGCTCAAAGGGCTGTTAGGCATGCTCGGGCTGGAAGGCCTCCGCTACACATCAGCAATTGGGGAATTAATGCAATTGAAGACAGTGAAGAGGATTCAGACATCGACAGTTGGATCTACCCAACGACCAACGGTGGACCGAATAACTGGACGGCGAAGGACTTCATGCATGTTTCTTTTATTCCGCAGTAATTGACTCATTTGTTTTAAGATTTGTAATAAACAATTTGAAACTTTACGGCCTGGTGCCTTGCCCGAGGCACCTTGGCTTTGCTTATGAGGGCTATTATTTGTCATTTGATATATCATTAATAAAGCATTGGATGTTTCTTGCATACAAATTTTGCGCTCCTTGTTTTTATTTTACGTCTCTCACTTTATCAAAATGGCTATTCGCTTACACACACTCACGTATCATACTGCAGATCCATATCCACTCTGGATCCCATTGATAACAACTTTGCTACTGCCAGTTATGACTTCGAAAATCCGATCAACCAAGCCGAGGACGAAGGTGAGGATGATTGTGAGGTGCCTGGAGAACTTGCTAGACTGTTACAGCATGGAGAAAGGGCCATACAGCCGCATGAAGAGCCAGTTGAGTCAGTGAATTTGGGTACAGAAGAAGACATGAAAGAGGTTAAAATAGGTGCGAATATGGAGCCTAGTGTCAAACAACAATTAATACAGATGTTACACGACTATGTTGAGATATTCGCCTGGTCCTCTGAAGACATGCCTGGTTTGGACACTGATATTGTGGTACATCGACTGCCGACTAAAGAAGACTGTCCTCCGGTTAAATAGAAAGTTCGTCGTATGCGCCCTGAAATGTCAGAAAAGATCAAGGCAAAGAACATGAAACAGTTCGACGCAGGATTATTAGCTGTCACTTCTTATCCGCAGTGGGTTGCCAACGTTGTTCCGGTACCTAAGAAGGACGGTAAGGTACATATGTGTGTAGACTACAGAGATCTGAACAGGGCAAGCCCCAAGGATGACTTCCCACTTCCTCATATTGATGTTCTAGTCGACAACACCGCACAACACAAGATCTTCTCCTTCATGGATGGTTTTTCTAGATACAACTAGATCAAGATGGATCCTAAGGACATGGAGAAGACAACCTTCGTTACACAGTGGGGCACCTTCTGTTACAAGGTAATGCCTTTTGGGTTGAAGAATGCTGGGGCAACTTATCAGTGCGCCATGGTCGCCTTGTTCCATGATATGATTCACCACGAGATCTAGATTTATGTTGATGACATGATAGCCAGGTCCTAGACTGAGGAAGAGCACCTTGATCATCTCCAGAAACTGTTTGACAGGTTAAAGACGTACAAGTTAAGGTTGAATCTAAATAAGTGTACCTTCAGGGTAAGGTCTGGTAAGCTTCTGGGTTTTGTTGTCAGTGACAAAGGTATTCAGGTAGACCCAACAAAGGTAAAAGCCATACAAGAGATGCCGGCTCCCCGCACAGAGAAGGAAGTTAGAGGTTTCTTGGGACATCTGAATTACACCGCCACGTTCATTTCACATTTGACTGCTACTTGTGAGCCAATCTTCAAGCTGTTGAAGAAAGATCAAGTGGTAAAGTGCAATAATGAATGCCAAACCGCTTTTGAAAGAATCAAGGAATGCCTTCAAGAACCACCAATTCTGATGCCTCCAGTTGAAGGAAGACCTTTGATATTATACTTGACAGTGCTAGACAGTTCAATGGGGTGTGTGCTGGGGCAGCATGACGAGTCTGGTCGAAAAGAGCACGCCATTTACTACCTTAGCAAAAATTTTACCGACTGTGAGACCCGATACTCATTGCTCGAGAAAACTTGTTGTGTTTTGGCATGGGATGCTCGCCGACTGAGACAGTATATGCTGACTCACACTACCTTGTTGATATCAAAGATGCATCTGATCAAATATATTTTCGAGAAGCCCGCCTTATCTGGAAGAATAGCAAGATGGCATATGATCTTAACCGAGTACGACATACAATACACAACCCAAAAAGCAATCAAGGGGAGTGTATTGGTGGATCATTTGGCGCATCAGGTCGTGGATGACTATCAGTCCATGAATTTCGAGTTCCTGGATGAGAATATCATGTTGGTAATCGACTGCAAAGAACCTGGACCGGATGAAGGACCCGAGGAGGGATCCTGATGGTCTATGTATTTTGATGGAGCCTCAAACGCATTAGGTAATGGCATTGGCGCTGTAATTATATCTCCTGAGGGCTGTGTGATCGGTGGAAATAGAACTGACTGTTTTTTAAGCTGGTTCGCGAAATGTCGCGGTAAGCAAGAGTCGCCACCGTCTTTTATGTTCTCTAACATGGAAGGGACAAAAGCACAGCAAAATTCCTTTTTTGAGAATGTTTCTCGGTTCGGGAGGTAGATTTATAGAAAGGGAAGGTGTTAGCACCCTTTCTGTAACACCCCAGTTTTAATTATTTGATTTATTTAATTGGGAATTTATTTTATTATAATTAATAAAATAAAAAGAATTATTTATTTTGGAATATTTGAAGAAAATAAAAGAAATAAGAAAATATTGGGTTTTAAGCTATTGGGCTTGGATGTTGTTAGTAAAGAGTGGGGGTGCAAAAGGAATAAGGATACAATTGGGACTCAAGTTATTTTTCTCATTATTCACGATAACACAGAATTTGGGATATTTGGGAAGCTGAGCTCTGAAGGTACGAAGAACGAAGAACATCGCTCGAAGAACTCAAGCTGCAATTTGATAAGGTAAGGGGGGCTACTACTCGATTTACTTTTGCTTATGGGTTTATGTACGGTTGATTTGGATAATCGTAGGGAGAAACCCCAATTGTTAGATGTTCTTAGGGATCAATACCCTTAGGATTGAACCTTGTTAGAAAGGGTTTAGGTTCCCAATTTTGTGAAATCAATTAACGATTTTAGGTTCCTAATGGTGGATTTGGAGTATATCTGTATGATCGTGAATTTACCTTAGGTGTTCTAGGGATGACCTTGATGTTATCAGATTTCCCCAAGAGGACGAATAATCACTTTTAAGGTTACTATGATGATTGTTGGTAATTAGGAAATTGATATTGTTGATGTTGCATGATATGTCGATTGATGTTAATAGTATGCTGAGTGTTACATACTTTACATATCATGTTGCATTTGTTAATTCCCATTGTGTGGAATTAACATGGTGGCCAATATACGTATCCACGATTTAATGGAACGTTGAGGTGGTAGCCGTGTCCGCGATATAATGGAACGGTGAGTTATCCGTGACCCGAGATTTAATGGGGCGGTAAAATGGTACCACATGCATGGGTGTGTTGCATTACATTGAATATAACATGAATGGATGATTTTCCAATGTTGTATTTAATTGATTGTAGGCATGTATTGCTGCTAAATTGTTAACGATGTTTGATATTAATTATAAATATGAAAAGTAAAATATTATGAATATATGAATTGTGAAGGTTTTCGTAAACTATGGAACGTGTTAACTGTTTGGGTGATGCTTGTGATTTTTCTGAATTGATTGTTATGAACGTATAATCAAATGTATAGTTGAGATGCTCACCCTTACTGTTGAATATTTCAGATTGAGGAGCTTCGTTCAGGTGCTTGGCGAAGGCTTGTTGTTTCTAGTTTATTTCCGTTTAAGTATTGTCCGGGTCATGCTCTGGTAGTTGTAACTCCGGGAACGTTTGTTTGTCGAGCTGTTTTAGTCAGACTCGTTTATTTCCTTATGTTTGTTATAATATGATGTTGATATTTTCCAGGTGTTAATCCCTGATGATTTTAAAAATATTATAACATTGGTTTTGTTAATTAAATTATTCCGCTGTGTAAACATGTATGAGTTGCTTCTATGTTATGCATGACAGGAACTTGTTTTTATTAAAAGAGAATTGTGACATCCTCGCTAATACATGTATTCTGAAATTATAATTTTAATTATTTGCGAAATTTTATTCGGGGTTTTAGAGGGTGTTACAATAGTGGTATCAGAGCATAGTCGGTCGTTACGACCAGAGTCTTGAGTCAGTCATCCCTTTTGTATGCGATTAGTGTAAGGTAACACTGTCGATACTGTATTCTAATGAGGAGTATGTTTTAATTCTCAGGAATATGGCTGGAAGAGGTAACGGAAGAAATGATGCTGCACTCGCTGAGGCTTTGGGGATGTTAGCTGGTGTACTTGCTGGAAATCCAAGTGGAGGCGTGATTGGTGCTGATAGGCAATTGGGGAACTTCCAAAGGAACAATCCTCCGTTGTTCAAAGGTACACATGACCCTGAAGGTGCTCAGAAGTGGCTGAAGGAAATCGAAAGGATTTTCTGTGTGATTGATTGTGCAGAAGATCTGAAGGTCAGATATGGTACGCATATGTTGGCAGAAGAGGCCGACGACTGGTGGGTTGCAACAAGGACTGAAATGGTTCAGGATGGAGAGGCACTGACTTGGGCTAACTTCAGAAGGGCTTTTCTGAGGAGGTACTTTCCTGAAGATGTTCGGGGAAGAAAGGAAATTGAGTTTTTGGAGCTTAAGCAGGGCAATCTGACTGTTAGTAAGTATGCTACTAAGTTCACTGAGCTGGCAAAGTATTATGCACACTACAACAATGATGAGGCTGGAGAATTCTCTAAATGTATCAAATTCGAGAATGGTCTCCGAGATGAGATTAAGCAGGGAATCAGGTACCAGCGTATTCGTAGATTTTCTGACCTGGTGGATTGTAGCAGGATCTTGGAAGAAGATATTACCAAGACTAGGTCGCCTCACTCTCGTGGGGCTGTTGATAAAAGAGGAAAGCAACGTATGGACCGTGGCAAGCCATATGGTAGAGGTAACCAGAAAGCAGGTGGATGGAAAGGGCCTAGTGGGGGAGATTCTAAGGCTCCTATCAGATGCTACAGGTGTGGTGAGTCTGGTCATCACATTCGAGATTGCAAGAGTGATGAGAAGAAGTGCTATAAATGTGGAAAGACTGGTCATTTGTCTATTGATTGCAAAGGGAAGTCTGTTACTTGTTACAACTGTGGTGAAGAAGGTCACATTCGTCCGCAGTGTCCTAAGCCTAAGAAGGATCAGTCAGGTGGAAAGGTGTTCGCTTTGTCTGGATCTGAGACTACTCCAGAGGATCGATTGATTAAAGGTACGTGTTTTATTCATGGCACACCTTTAGTTGCAATTATTGATACTGGTGCAACTCATTCTTTCATTTCTTTGGATTGTGCTGAGAGGTTGAAACTGGACATATCTGGTATGCGAGGTAGCATGGTTGTTGATACTCCTGCATCGGGTTCAGTGACAACTTCACTTGTATGTAGGAATTGTCCTATTGAGATTTTTGGTAGAGGTTTCGGTATGGATTTAGTGTGCTTACCGCTTGAACAAATTGATATTATCCTTGGGATGAACTGGTTGGAAGTCAACCGGGTTCATCTGAACTGTTTTGCTAAGACGGTGATTTTCCCAGAGGCAGTTGGCGTCGAGAATTTGACTATGACTGCTAGGCAGGTACAAGAAGCAATGGAAGACGGTGCTAAGGTGTTTATGTTACTTGCTTCGTTAGATGCAACAGGAAAGGTCAGGAGTGGCGAATTGCCAGTGGTGTGTGATTTTCCAGAAGTCTTGCCTGATGATGTTGGTGAGTTACCTCCTGAGAGAGAAGTGGAATTCTCTATAGATTTGATTCCTGGTACGAAACCGGTGTCGATGGCGCCATATCGTATGTCTGCGTCTGAGTTGGCTGAATTGAAGAGTCAGTTGGAAGATTTACTGGAGAAGAAGTTTATTCGTCCAAGTGTTTCGCCTTGGGGTGCTCCGGTATTGTTGGTTAAGAAGAAAGAAGGTTCTATGAGACTGTGTGTTGATTACAGGCAATTGAACAAAGTAACCATTAAAAATCGGTATCCTTTACCGAGGATTGATGATTTAATGGATCAGCTAATTGGAGCCAGTGTATTCAGTAAGATTGACTTGAGATCTGGATATCATCAGATTCGTGTGAAAGCGGAAGATATTCAAAAGACTGCTTTTCGAACGAGGTATGGGCATTATGAATATTCTGTTATGCCGTTCGGAGTTACTAATGCACCTGGTGTTTTCATGGAATATATGAACATGATTTTTCATCCGTATCTGGATAAGTTTGTTGTGGTTTTTATTGATGACATTCTGATTTATTCCAAGAATGACGAAGAGCATGCGGAACATCTCAGAATTGTGTTAGAGTTGTTGAAAGATAAGAAGTTGTATCCAAAGTTGTCCAAATGTGAGTTCTGGATGAATGAAGTTAGTTTTCTTGGACATGTGATTTCTAAGAATGGTATTGCAGTGGATCCTACAAAAGTAGAAGCAGTATCTCAGTGGGAAGCGCCGAAGACTGTTTCTGAAATCAGAAGTTTTCTTGGTCTTGCGGGTTATTACAGAAAGTTTATCGAAGGATTCTCAAAGTTAGCATTGCCGTTGACGAAGTTGACTCGTAAAGGACAAGCGTTTATTTGGGATTCTGATTGTGAGAAAGGTTTCCAAGAATTGAAGCGGAGATTGACTAGTGCTCCTAT
The DNA here is from genome assembly GCA_948472305.1 of Vicia faba. Classification (NCBI taxonomy): domain Eukaryota; kingdom Viridiplantae; phylum Streptophyta; class Magnoliopsida; order Fabales; family Fabaceae; genus Vicia; species Vicia faba. Next base: position 623,885,328 of record OX451741.1, read on the forward strand.
TCTGATTTTACCGAATCCGGTGGAATCTTTTGTGGTTTATTGTGATGCATCTCTGATGGGATTAGGTGGCGTTCTAATGCAGAATCAACAGGTGGTTGCGTATGCTTCGAGACAGTTGAAGGTTCATGAAAGGAACTATCCTACTCATGACTTAGAATTGGCAGCAGTTGTGTTTGTCTTGAAATTGTGGAGACATTATCTGTATGGTTCGAGATTTGAAGTGTATAGTGATCATAAGAGTTTGAAGTATCTTTTCGATCAGAAAGAGCTCAATATGAGGCAGAGAAGGTGGTTGGAATTTCTCAAAGATTATGATTTTGGTTTGAATTACCATCCTGGTAAGGCAAATGTGGTTGCAGATGCTTTGAGCAGGAAATCCTTGCACATGTCTATGATGATGGTTCGTGAATTGGATTTAATTGAACAATTCCGAGATTTGAGTTTAATTTGTGAAAGTACTCCGAAGTGTGTTCGTTTGGGTATGTTGAAACTTACTAGTGGTATTCTAGAAGAGATCAGGATCGGGCAGAAATCTGATGTTAATTTAGTTGATAAATTGACATTGATCAACCAAGGTCAAGATGGTGAGTTTAGAATTGATGAGAATGATGTTATGAGATTTGGCGATAGAGTTTGTGTTCCTGATGTCGCAGAAATTAAGAAGAGTATATTAGAAGAAGGACATCGCAGTGGGATGAGTATTCATCCGGGTGCCACGAAAATGTATCATGATTTGAAGAAATTGTTTTGGTGGCCGGGAATGAAAAAGGAAATAGTTGAATTTGTGTATGCATGTTTAATCTGTCAGAAATCGAAGATTGAGCATCAGAAGCCGTCTGGAGTTATGCAGCCGATGTTTATTCCAGAACGGAAGTGGGATAGTATTGCTATGGATTTCGTATCCGGGTTGCCGAGGACTCCTAAGAATTGTGAAGCGATATGGGTTGTTGTGGATAGACTGACTAAGTCTGCTCATTTTATACCGGTGCGAATGGATTACTCAATGGAGAGATTGGCACAGTTATATATTGAGAAAATAGTGAGTTTGCATGGAGTTCCTTCTAGTATGGTGTCAGATAGAGATCTGAGGTTCACTTCGAAATTTTGGGAAGGATTGCAGAAGGCTTTGGGTACTAAATTGAGGTTGAGTTCAGCTTACCATCCTCAGACTGATGGACAGACGGAGAGGACGATTCAATCGTTAGAAGATTTATTGCGTGCTTGTGTTTTAGAGAAGGGTGGAGCTTGGGATAGCTATTTGCCATTGATTGAATTTACTTATAACAATAGTTACCATTCGAGTATTGGTATGGCTCCGTTTGAGGCATTGTATGGTAGACGGTGTAGAACGCCTTTGTGTTGGTATGAATCTGGAGAGAGTTCAGTAATTGGGCCAGAGATTGTTCAACAGACTACTGAAAAGATCAAATTGATTCAAGAGAAGATGAGAGCTTCTCAGAGTCGTCAGAAAAGTTATCATGATAAGAGGAGAAAGAATTTAGAATTCAGTGCTGGAGATCATGTGTTTATGAGAGTTACTCCGATGACGGGTATTGGTCGAGCGTTGAAATCTAAGAAGTTGACTCCGTGTTTTATTGGTCCGTTTCAGATAACGGAAAGAGTTGGAGAAGTTGCTTATCGTATTGCTTTACCTCCGAGACTTGCGAATTTGCACGATGTTTTTCATGTTTCTCAGTTGAGGAGATACATTCCAGACCCTTCTCATGTAATCCAAATAGATGATGTACAGGTGAGAGATAACCTGACAGTAAAAGCATTGCCTATGAGGATAGAAGATCGGGAAGTGAAACAGTTAAGGGGTAAAGAGATAGCATTAGTGAAGGTTGCTTGGGGAGGTCCAGCAGATGGAAATATCACTTGGGAGCTGGAGAGCCAGATGAAAGAGGCTTATCCGGAACTGTTCGTCTAAGGTATGTTTTCGAGGACGAAAACTCTTTTAGTGGGGGAGAGTTGTAACACCCCAGTTTTAATTACTTGATTTATTTAATTGGGAATTTATTTTATTAGAATTAATAAAATAAAAAGAATTATTTATTTTGGAATATTTGAAGAAAATAAAAGAAATAAGAAAATATTGGGTTTTAAGCTATTGGGCTTGGATGTTGTTAGTAAAGAGTGGGGGTGCAAAAGGAATAAGGATACAATTGGGACTCAAGTTATTTTTCTCATTATTCACGATAACACAGAATTTGGGATATTTGGGAAGCTGAGCTCTGAAGGTACGAAGAACGAAGAACATCGCTCGAAGAACTCAAGCTGCAATTTGATAAGGTAAGGGGGGCTACTACTCGATTTACTTTTGCTTATGGGTTTATGTACGGTTGATTTGGATAATCGTAGGGAGAAACCCCAATTGTTAGATGTTCTTAGGGATCAATACCCTTAGGATTGAACCTTGTTAGAAAGGGTTTAGGTTCCCAATTTTGTGAAATCAATTAACGATTTTAGGTTCCTAATGGTGGATTTGGAGTATATCTGTATGATCGTGAATTTACCTTAGGTGTTCTAGGGATGACCTTGATGTTATCAGATTTCCCCAAGAGGACGAATAATCACTTTTAAGGTTACTATGATGATTGTTGGTAATTAGGAAATTGATGTGTTGTTTCGAGTTATACAAAATCGATGTCGTTAGGTACCGAAATGCGCGTTTTGGCTGGTAGTTTTCGCGTTTGGCTGCTGTTCTGAGCTGCTGCAGGTTCAGGAAAAATCTGACCCGCGCTCATCAACACGGGCCGTGTTGTTTCACACGGGCACCCGTGTTGATTCACTGTGTTGGCAGAAAAAATGTGTTTCCAGGCACATTTCAACACGGGCCGTGTTGATCCCCTGTATTGGCAAAATAATGCGTTTTCTGGACACATTTCCACACGGGCAGTGTTGATTTACACGGGCACCCGTGTTAAACCTCCTGTGTTGGTTTTTAAACTATGTTTTCTGTGCATGCTGTTATGTACGGATTGATCCTGTTTTGATGTGCAGTGTTTGACATGTTTTGAATATGTTGTTTATTGATTTTCCTAGTGTTGATTGATGCTTGTATCGAATAACGATTGTGTGTTATGATACCAACACTATGTGGATTTTATTGTCATGCTTTTAGATGATGTTATTAAGCATGAATTATGATATAACTTGATATGATTGATGTTTAATAGTATGCTGAGTGATTACATGCTATTCATATCATGTTATATTTGATATTGTTGATGTTGCATGATATGTCGATTGATGTTAATAGTATGCTGAGTGTTACATACTTTACATATCATGTTGCATTTGTTAATTCCCATTGTGTGGAATTAACATGGTGGCCAATATACGTGTCCGCGATTTAATGGAACGTTGAGGTGGTAGCCGTGTCCGCGATATAATGGAACGGTGAGTTATCCGTGACCCGAGATTTAATGGGGCGGTAAAATGGTACCACATGCATGGGTGTGTTGCATTACATTGAATATAACATGAATGGATGATTTTCCAATGTTGTATTTAATTGATTGTAGGCATGTATTGCTGCTAAATTATTAACGATGTTTGATATTAATTATAAATATGAAAAGTAAAATATTATGAATATATGAATTGTGAAGGTTTTCGTAAACTATGGAACGTGTTAACTGTTTGGGTGATGCTTATGATTTTTCTGAATTGATTGTTATGAACGTATAATCAAATGTATAGTTGAGATGCTCACCCTTACTGTTGAATATTTCAGATTGAGGAGCTTCGTTCAGGTGCTTGGCGAAGGCTTGTTGTTTCTAGTTTATTTCCGTTTAAGTATTGTCCGGGTCATGCTCTGGTAGTTGTAACTCCGGGAACGTTTGTTTGTCGAGCTGTTTTAGTCAGACTCGTTTATTTCCTTATGTTTGTTATAATATGATGTTGATATTTTCCAGGTGTTAATCCCTGATGATTTTAAAAATATTATAACATTGGTTTTGTTAATTAAATTATTCCGCTGTGTAAACATGTATGAGTTGCTTCTATGTTATGCATGACAGGAACTTGTTTTTATTAAAAGAGAATTGTGACATCCTCGCTAATACATGTACTCTGAAATTATAATTTTAATTATTTGCGAAATTTTATTCGGGGTTTTAGAGGGTGTTACACTTTCTATCCGTGGTTATCCACGGGCTCTTAGGTACTTGCTCACTCTATGTTTTCAAAAGATTGTTTGCTTTTCAAGTGTTTGTGGGTTTTGAAAAAGTTCGTTTGAAAAACTTCTAGGTAACTCTTGTATCAGTCCTCAAGAGTGTATGAAGTATTTGTTTGAAAACTTTTTGAAAGTGTAGGTGCGAAAAGTGTTTTTTTTTGTTTTTTTTTAAAGAGCAAGTACCCAGGAGAAATCTACCTACTCTAAGGAATTAAGCTGTGTAAGAGTCCTTTAGACAGTACTATCCCACTATTGAGAAGTAGGCAGCACCGTCGTTGGAGTTATTCGGGTCAATTCGATTATTAGGGACATGTGTGGTCACCAAAGCAACAGTAGGACACCTTAGCGGTAACCCTAATGTCCTAGATCCTTTTTTATCCGAGGCAACCGTTTCGAGGCAACTGGATCTTTAGACAGGAGGGCGACCTCTAAAACACCCTATACTTGACGACCACGTCGAGGCAACCGAGTGAGGCGTACCCTAGGAGTGGCATGTGCATGTGTGTTGTTTCAGCTTATATTTATCTTGTACATGTTATTTGTGAGCTACAGATTGATTTTATTTGTCAGGAAATCTTGTCATGCATATTAACAGTTAAGAGTGCGGAAAATAAATTACGGAAAGGTAAATCTACGCTATTACAAGGCGCAGGTATATACATCGCCAAAAACAAAACCCGTTTGGAAAATAAATACGAGAAAGTAAATAAAGCGATAAAAGCCTAATTAACTATTACATTTCCGGAGCGGATACATAAATATAATGAATTAAAATAAACATGCGCGCGAAAGGTTGAATCGGGACTTCCTTAGGGTTTTGACCCTTTTTGAGAAAAGAAAGTAATTTGTCTTTTTTTTTTGCAATTAAATTAAATTTTAAACCTAATTCACTAATTAATTAATTAATTAAAAGAAAAAATGTTTTTTTTAAATATTTTTAATAAAAATAAAAGTAAGAAATTAAAAGTCAAAAGAAAAACCCTAATTCTAAATTTATTTTAGTTATTATGAAAAAAGATTAAAAATTGGACCTAATTACACTAAATTAATTTGGTTAGTATTTATTTACAAAATAATGAAGTGAAATTAATAATTAATAATAATAATAAAAATATTTAGTTTTCTGATTTTTGTTGTGAAGAAAATTAATTAAGTTAACTTTAGTGATAATAATGATAATAAAAAAAAAGAGTTAATAAACAAAATAAAAAAATATGAAATAAGAAAGAGGAATGAACCAAGGGGGGTTCTGGGCCCTATAGGAGGTGTTGTTCTGGAAATTTTAGGCCCAATAGCACTCAAGCCTGTTGACTTCTGGAATTGTCCACGTGCATGTTGACTGAGGAACACCATGATCCTCCATCTCTGGCCTTTGGATTGGTATTATGAGACACATGGCATAATGATGCCTGGCGCGCATGGTGGAACACGTTTAGGAAGCTGCATGCAATCACGTTAAACAAAATATGAAACAATTATTTGGGGGACCTGGGAATCGAACCCAGGTCCCATTGATTGCCAGACACCTCACTATCCACCAAGCCAACTGAACGCATTTGTTATAATGATGGTTAATGAATATAATATAAAAAGGTTAATGCATATGTGGTAAAGCAAACAGCGCGCCTTTTTATTTGAACGAACCACTCATAATTGAACACGTCCTTCGTCTTCTTCAATTGCCTGCAAAAAAAGAGTTAGATAGCGGGGGTTTTTAACCCCCACAAACTAAAAAAAGGAAAAATAGCGATTAAGTCTGTGCGCAATATAAATTGTTCGCGATGGTTCCATCTTGATCGTCTTGTTCAGACGGTTTCAGCCATGGGCATTAGGGGTCCTGATTTTTCCTATATAGCAAAGCCCCAAATCAAGAGCTTGGAAACCCTAGAATTCGTTAATGGTAGTTTATGATTCAGGATGTTTCAAGGCAATTGAACCACACCATTAGCTTCCTGTGAGTTCTATGAACATAAAACAATCAACAAAACATATCAAATGCGCATGAATAATGAGATGTGATTCTGAAAAATATGTGCAAACCGTATGACTGTTTTTAATGATTCTTGTGGCTTTAGTGCTTGGTTTCGATTGCAATGTGTTCCTGGGGATCCCTGCAATGTGTTAGAATCAAGAAAATGCCTTGAATTGGCCTGGAAGGTTAAAAACAGTTTTGAGTTTTTTCTTGATTTTTTGGAATTGGTTTATGGCCTTTTGCAGCAGCTTGCACGTGAATAGCATTAGGGTTAGGTTCAGCATATGTAATGGAAGGGAATTAGGTCAAAGTTTGGGCCAAGGATCCATGGAATGGGAGAATTAGGTTTACACTTTCCACCATTGACAAACTTTCCATATTTGAGGCAAATCTAAGATTTCATGCACAAAATAGCCCTAGCACGAATTTGTCAGCTGGCACATGATGTATGAAAGCTGTTTCAAATCATAAGATACTATTCCATTGATTTTTAGATTTTATTTGAATTATTATAGATTTAAAATGAATTAAATCAATAAAAATTAAATAAAATAGAAAAATAAATGTTTGATCTTTAAATTAATCATGGGACACGTGTGTGGCATGACAAGGCTGAATCAAGTCGAAGAAAGTGGGCCCTTTTGTAAAAAATTGAAGTTTTAAGGATGGTTGACTTTTGCAAATTCATGAAAATTTCCCAACTTCTCCAATGCATATCTTGCTCAATTTTGATCATATGAACATGTTCTTGGACATTTTGGAAAGGTCTTGAAGTCCTCTAACCAATGCCTTTAGTCCCATGTCATTTGGATTTACCAATCTCAAGTTATGGTCTTTGACTTAAAATGCCTTTTTGTTGACTTTTGAAAATGACCTATAATGTAGAAATTGATAACTTTTTGTGAGAGCATTTCTTGGACTTGGAATGTGAATATGAGTTGTAGGAAATGTCATCCCCTTCAAAATGAGCATTGGAATGTTGACCAAAATTTTTGACTTTTGACTGTAAAATGACCATTTTACCCCTGTAGTTGACTGTGAAGCAAATGGGACTTTTGACTGTGCAATTTGATGCTGTGAGTCTTGAAGCTTGGCATGTAGGTGCTTGAGAATGTGTATGGGCACATGAGACTTGATTGGACCACTGAAAACCCCAAATTCCTTGTAAGAAACAAAACCCTAATTTTGACTGGCTTAGGAGGATGTTTGACTGGGCAACCCCTTGATCCACTTGAAGATTGATCTTGACAAATCTTGAAGAATATGGGAGGGCAAATTTTGGGGTACAACAGTTGCCCCTGTTCAATCTTCTTAAACCTGAGGATGTAGATTGGCTTGCGTGCCTTTCGTGATCCGAAGGTGGAAGATGATTGAACACTAGAGTGCCCAAAAATTTGCACTCGCATAGTAGAATATCAGCAATGTGATGTCGGGAATGGGCTTATAGATGCCATTTGGAGAGATGGTGGATAGGAGGATGGGCTTATAGATGCCATCTGGAGATGTGACAGAACCTTGTCGGGAATGGGCTTATAGATGCCATTTGGAAATGTAATGGATAGTTGAATCTGAATAAGAAATAGAATGGCTTCCGTGTCTGGAGCATATCTAGTATATATCTAATTGCTGATGTCTGAATAAATAGTAGAATGACCACCGCATTTGGGGTATATCCATACTGTGTCTGAATGAGTGAAATAATGTCATCCGAATCTGGATCGTATCTGGAATGTCTTTTGAATGAATCTGGACTAAACAATAGAATAGCATCCGGGTCTGGAGCATCTCTAAATTGTTTTTAGAAGTTGGAATCTGAATAAGCAATAGAATAGCATCCGGATCTGGAGCATCTCTAAGCTATATCTGAAAGGAACTCTGGAATAAGTATCGGAATGTCGCCACATTTGGGTCGCATCTGAACTATCTCTAGAAGGAATCTCTGAATAAGCAATAGAATAGCATCCGGATCTGGAGCATCTCTAGGCCATCTCTGGAGAGAAATCTGAATAAGCAGTAGAATAACATCCGGGTCAGGAGCATCTCTAAGCTATATCTGAAAGGAAATCTGAATAAGCAATAGAATATCATCCGCGTCGGGAGCATCTCTAGGCCATCTCTGGAGAGAAATCTGAATAGGCAAAAGAATAACATCCGGATCTGGAGTATCTCTAAGCCATCTCTGACAGGAAACTCTGAATAAGCAAAAGAATAACATCCATATCTGGAGCATCTCTAAGCCATCTCTGGAGAGAAATCTGAATAAGCAGTAGAATAACATCCGGTTCAGGAGCATCTCTAAGCTATCTTTGAGAAGAAACTTTGAATAAGCAAAAGAATAGCATCCATATCTGGAGCATTTCCAAGCCATTTCTGGGAAGAAACTCTGAATAAGCGATAGAATAGCATCCGGGTCCGGAGCATCTCTAAGCCATTTCTGGGAAGAAACTCTGAATAAGCGATAGAATAGCATCCGGGTCCGGAGCATCTCTAAGCCATCTCTGAGGAGAAACTTTGAATAAGAAAAAGAATAGCATCCATATCTGGAGCATTTCCAAGCCATTTCTGGGAAGAAAATTATGAATAAGCGATAGAATAGCATCCGGGTCCGGAGCATCTCTAAGCCATTTCTGAAATCTCTTTAATGTAGATATGCCCTGGCTAGATACAGGTATCGAATCCACAATCAATCGCTCACAGATATGCCCTGGCTAGATACAGGTATCGAATCTGGAACTGCGACAATTAATGGTAATCATCTTTGGATTGACCTTTTTCCTGAAAAGGCAAAACATCAGTTGTATGCAATGTCATGATGTATGAAATGCATGATGTCATGATGTTCAAAAATAAGTGAGATTGTGTCGTATGCACTTTATCATGTATGTAAAATAGGAGATATGAAATGTGAATGTTTATGAATGTATTTCGTCTGGGGAAAATAAATCCTTGACGAATGCCGGGAGTTTGTTGAATCCTGGGCTGATGTTGAAGAATAGAGTTCTTCGTTTCCGCTGGGGATGATGATTGCAAGAATAAACCGGTAGGAGAAGATGACTTCGTTGGGGAATAAACTTATTGGAGAGATACTCTGCAGGGAATTACTCTGTGGGAAGAGATACTTTGCTGAGATTTTGATGATAACTCCGCTGGGGATTCCGTTGATGAGTTATGTTGGGGAATTTGATGAACTCCGCTGGGGATAGGAAGAACTTCGCCGAGGACGATCTTTCCGTGGCAATTAGCTGAGGATAATCTAGTTATAAGCTCTGGTGGGGAATAACCTTTGAATATGGCCGGGGAGAGATGTATGTACTCTGCAGGGGACCAGCTTCCAGAATCTACTGGGGAGATTGATTCGACTCTCCTAGGGAAACCTTTGGACTGTACTAGGGAAGTGGTTCCACTGGGGTGTCTGGTATTCCGCCGGGGAACAATCTTATATTTCCGTCGAGGAATATTAAGACTGTCGGGGATGCTTGCTCAGGAACATCTGCATACTCCGCTGGGGAATGTTGAGATCTTCTGGGGATACCCAACTTCCTTAAGGCTGACAGTAGCCTAACTTTGCTTGGAGAGAGTATCGCTGACTTGCTGGAGATACTGTGCCTTTTCGGGGCTGGTGAGAGACCAACTCTGCTCGGAGGAGAGTACTGTTGAATCCTGTCTTGCTCTCGGGGAGTGGAGGCATCTTGGTTATGTTCTTCAGTCGAACTTACCTTGGTACCTTGGCGGACAGAGCAACTAGATCGCTTGGACAACTCATTATTTCCCCTGTTTCTGTGGAAGGTACCTGTGGAGGTGCTTGACAACTGCCGATTGACAAATCTTCTTCTGGTAGGCGAGTGACGAGATGCCGGGACATAGTCGTACGCTGTGATCCCTAATTTTTGCCTGGACCGCCCTTTCGGGTTTTCAGTCCATCGAGATTCCCATTTTTGCCCAAGCCGCCTTTTCAGGTTTTCGACTTGCCGGGTGTGCAGATTTTTCATTTTCATCCCTTATTTTTGCCCGAACCCTTTTGGTTCGCCGGGAAGCCCTTATTTTTGCCTAGGCCATTCGACCTAGTGGGTCTTTTGCTTATGCGTAGTATTTTTTCGACTATGCCCATGCTCTCAGGATGTAGGGAGTTGTCACTGTCAGTAGCATTGTGTTGCTATACCACCAGAAGATGTTCGATCATGCAAGATTCGTGGTTGGAATTCATGTCCAATTCCCCAAGTGACTCAGGCAGAGATTTGCCCCAGGCTGTTTGGCGTTTTGAGAGATTCTCTGAATCTTGACTTAACTGCCCCAGATGACGGACCATGATAATGTTTGCCCCTTGGTTGGAAGTGCTTTTGTTCATTAGACATTCGTCATGCGACTTTCTCAACTGTTTGAACAAAATAGTCATATGCAAACAATGTTATTTTAAGAATGCAAAGCTTATGCCTGTCTTGAAGTTTTTGAAAATGTATTTTTCAGTGAAACAAGCAAATTTTGTAAAAATGTGATGTCAACTCAGGATGTACAGCAAGCCTTAAGGAGTCAGGATACCTTTGTAACAGTATGCTTTCGAACTAACCCATGCTTCAGCTAGGACTTTTAAGGGTTATAACGTGGCCTGGTTCACGGTTTAAGAAACAAAGGATAAAGGCTCAAATTTTATTTGCACCCACCCGTTCTTCGTGATGTTCTTCAAACCTAAACTCAGCTGATCATGCATTAGACCTTGTTTGAGTCTTTATCCTGATATTCTGGTGATGGTTCGGATATTGACAGTTTATTTTGAATAGGCAGTCATCTTTTGTTGAGGGTTTGTAGGACCTATTTCTTTTTGATTATTATTATCCCTGTTTTTTGCCTGAACTGTTTCTTTTTACAGTCAGCGGGATGCCCCAGTTTTGTAAGTCTCCTTCATAGGTTTTGACTTATTGGGCTTTTGATTTTGAGAGATAACGACTGCCTGTCTTTATGATTATTCGGAACCATCATTGTCTTTTGTATTGGAAGGACTCCTTTGATGCTATCCATTGTGCACCTGGATCAACTGAGAAGACTACCCTGCCCCAGGTTATGATTAAGGGTTTTAATTTTTTGTGAAAAAGAAAAACTCCTACTTCTTTGGCTCGAAGGGGTTGACGAGGGATTATCTTCCTTATGACTCCACTGTTTAGGATTTGAAACAATGCCTGTACCTCATCAGCGGGGTCTGTTCAAAAGCATACTGTAGATTGTGGTATCGTTTTCGTCATCCTCCCTCAAGAGGCTTAGAATTATTAATCGAGAGTTTGAACATCACAAAAAATGAAAGCAGTTTGAATATAGCGAATGCGAATATATTGATTCAAAACAGACATATGCGATGCATTGATAAAGTAAAAGAGTTTGACATGAATAGAATGTTTGAACAATCAAAGAAAAATACAACTTGAACATTCAAATGAACAAAAGTTTTTTTTTAGCTTGAACCAGTCATCTCAGATGGAAGATTCTCAGCAGAAGATTTTCATTTTGCCACCCGGCATGAACTCCAGCACCCTTTCGTCGATCAAGTCCTGGATCTTGTTCCTCAAGCTCCAACAGTCGTCGGTGTCATGTCCAGGACTGTCAGAATGGTAGGCACACCTTTAATCAGGATTGTACTTTAGGGAGGTTATGTTGAGATTCTTAGGAGGATCCTTTAAAGCAATCAGCTTGACCTCCAACAAGCGTCTCAGTATTAGTGATGGTGGTATACCAGTCTCCGAGAAGTGTCTTCCAGTTGTATTTCGCTTACACCGATTACCCTGTTGCTGCTGGCGAGGTTGATGCTGGGCTTGTGCCCCTGAAGCAAACTGAGGAGCTTTTCCTTTGTCTTTTTGCCCCAAAGGTGGTTGAATGATGACTGGCTCTTCAACCTTAGATGTTTGCCCCAGTTGGTTACCCCGAAGCAGTTGGTTGACGAGAACCCTGAGCTCTTCTTGTCTTTGAGCTAAGTCTTGAATGAGAGTCATCTACCCCAACATCTAGGTTCTCATTGTATCCACCTCAGCTTGCAGATGTTTCAGCCGTTCACCCTTACTGTCTTCTGGACTGTTCTTGACCGAAGTCCCCGTGAGGAGTGTTCTCAGCTCTTCCTTCCCCTTGGATAGATTTAGGAGGATCTCCCCGAACCGAGTCTCTTGAGCATGAAGATCCTGGTTGTCTTGTTGGGAAGCCATTGCTGAAATAAACAGCGAAGCAGGTAAGTGACCTGTAACAAGGGTACCTGTTATGCAATGATGTGTATGTATGCATGCAATGTTTTCAAGGATCTCGCGGGGTAAACAAGAAAATTGTTAGAATCTGGTAGCTTGATTGAAGGAACTTCATGTTGTTGAGAGTCCTTCTTCAAGAGTCAAAGCTCACCATATCGAGTGGGTCATAGCCCCTGACTCAAGTTATCAACCTTGGCTAGAGGAAAATAAATCCCCTTTGCCCCTTGCTAGACATTTGATTCATCATGACCTGCATCACAAACCCTTGAGATCCTTGAAATGGATTAGTCCCTATGTAGGATGTATGCAATGGTATGATGGTATGATGCTATGCTATGCATGGAGTAATGTAGGTAAACCCTGTTATGAGTCCAGATTAAGGACTGTAAACAAAACCTGCAAGGAACTCATGTGTCAGATAACAAGAATGTGCAAGTAGTCAAGTTTGAAGGCACACAAGTCACACAAAACAGCCCTTAGAGTTTAGGCCAGCATGAAGTTTAGGTACTACACTCTTTCAGTTTCGTTGGTTAAGACCTGTCCTAGAAAATAGTAACCGGGTTCTAGAGGATCTCAATATCATCGACTACCCTCAATCGGTCATAACTCCAGCATCGCAATCTTTTCTTGCGACCATAACCATCGCGAGAGTTTAGCCTCAATGAGTGTAGCATACTGCTACTGTTCTATGGCCAAGTTGGGTCAATTTAGGGTTCTAAGGTCAGTTGGTGCTTAATGACTCCTCAGAAGACCCATATTCTCCTCGTTCCAACACAAGGGATATCGGTACAGACCAAGGTGTCACACCAACGTAGCCACTGCTTCACCCGTGTCGGTCTACGCCGGACAAGTCCCTCACAGCTTATGCTACCTAAAGGGTATTCCGCAGATCCGGGTTAGGATCTATGAAACTCCGATGCAAGCCCACAAATATAAAAGCAATCAAGGCATACAATTGAAAACATAGAATGATCTAATCCTAAGGTACACCTCACTTATTCAATAGTATCCCCAGCAAAGTCGCCAGTTCTGTGATCGGTGGAAATAGAACTGACAGTTTTTTAAGCTGGTTCGCGAAATGTCGCGGTAAGCAAGAGTCGCCACCGTCTTTTATGTTCTCCAACATGGAAAGGACAAAAGCACAACAAAATTCCTTTTTTGAGAATGTTTCTCGGTTCGGAAGGTAGATTTATAGAAAGGGAAGGTGTTAGCACCCTTTCTATCCGTGGTTATCCACGGGCTCTTAGGTACTTGCTCACCCTATGTTTTCAAAAGATTGTTTGATTTTCAAGTGTTTGTGGGTTTTGAAAAAGTTCATTTTAAAAACTTCTAGGTAACTCTTGTATCAGTCCTCAAGAGTGTATGAAGTATTTGTTTGAAAACTTTTTGAAAGTGTAGGTGCGAAAAGTGTTTTTTTTGTTTTTTTTTTGAAAGAGCAAGTACCCAGGAGAAATCTACCTACTCTAAGGAATTAAGCTGTGTAAGAGTCCTTTAGACAGTACTATCCCACTATTGAGAAGTAGGCAGCACCGTCGTTGGAGTTATTCGGGTCAATTCGATTATTAGGGACATGTGTGGTCACCAAAGCAACAGTAGGACACCTTAGCGGTAACCCTAATGTCCTAGATCCTTTTTTATCCGAGGCAACCGTTTCGAGGCAACTGGATCTTTAGACAGGAGGGCGACCTCTAAAACACCCTATACTTGACGACCACGTCGAGGCAATCGAGTGAGCCGTACCCTAGGAGTGGCATGTGCATGTGTGTTGTTTCAGCTTATATTTATCTTGTACATGTTATTTGTGAGCTATGGATTGATTTTATTTGTCAGGCAATCTTGTCATGCATATTAACAGTTAAGAGTGCGGAAAATAAATTGCGGAAAGGTAAATCTACGCTATTACAAGGCGCGGGTATATACATCGCCAAAAACAAAACCCGTTTGGAAAATAAATACGAGAAAGTAAATAAAGCGATAAAAGCCTAATTAACTATTACATTTCCGAAGCGGATACATAAATATAATGAATTAAAATAAACATGCGCGCGAAAGGTTGAATCGGGACGTCCTTAGGGTTTTGACCCTTTTTGAGAAAAGAAAGTAATTTGTCTTATTTTTTTTGCAATTAAATTAAATGTTAAACCTAATTCACTAATTAATTAATTAATTAAAAGAAAAAAATGTTTTTTTTATGTTTTTTTTTAAATATTTTTAATAAAAATAAAAGTAAGAAATTAAAAGTAAAAAAAAAACCCTAATTCTAAATTTATTTTAGTTATTATGAAAAAAGATTAAAAATTGGACCTAATTACACTAAATTAATTTGGTTAGTATTTATTTACAAAATAATGAAGTGAAATTAATAATTAATAATAATAATAAAAATATTTAGTTTTCTGATTTTTTTTGTGAAGAAAATTAATTAAGTTAACTTTAGTGATAATAATGATAATAAAAAAAAAGAGTTAATAAACAAAATAAAAAAATATGAAATAAGAAAGAGGAATGAACCAAGGGGGGTTCTGGGCCCTATAGGAGGTGTTGTTCTGGAAATTTTAGGCCTAATAGCACTCAAGCCTGTTGACTTCTGGAATTGTCCACGTGCATGTTGATTGAGGAACACCATGATCCTCCATCTCTGGCCTTTGGATTGGTATTATGAGACACATGGCATGATGATGCCTGGAGCGCATGGTGGAACACGTTTAGGAAGTTGCATGCAATCACGTTAAACAAAATATGAAACAATTATTTGGGGGACCTGGGAATCGAACCCAAGTCCCATTGATTGCCAGACACCTCACTATCCACCAAGCCAATTGAACGCATTTGTTATAATGATGGTTAATGAATATAATATAAAAAGGTTAATGCATATGTGGTAAAGCAAACACAGCGCGCCTTTTTATTTGAACGGACCACTCATGATTGAACACGTCCTTCGTCTTCTTTAATTGCCTGCAAAAAAAGAGTTAGATAGCGGAGGTTTTTAACCCCCACAAACTAAAAAAGGAAAAATAGCGATTAAGTCTGTGCGCAATATAAATTGTTCGCGATGGTTCCATCTTGATCGTCTTGTTCAGACGGTTTCAGCCATGGGAATTAGGGGTCCTGATTTTTCCTATATAGAAAAGCCCCAAATCAAGAGCTTGGAAACCCTAGAATTCGTTAATGGTAGTTTATGATTCAGGACGTTTCAAGGCAATTGAACCACACCATTAGCTTCCTGTGAGTTCTATGAACATAAAACAATCAACAAAACATATCAAATGCGCATGAATAATGAGATGTGATTCTGAAAAATATGTGCAACCCGTACGACTGTTGTTGATGATTCTTGTGGCTTTAGTGCTTGGTTTCGATTGCAATGTGTTCCTGGGGATCCCTGCAATGTGTTAGAATCAAGAAAATGCCTTGAATTGGCCTGTAAGAATAAAAACAGTTTTGAGTTTTTTCTTGATTTTTTGGAATTGGTTTATGGCCTTTTGCAGCAGCTTGCACGTGAATAGCATTAGGGTTAGGTTCAGCATATGTAATGGAAGGGAATTAGGTCAAAGTTTGGGCCAAGGATCCATGGAATGGGAGAATTAGGTTTACACTTTCCACCATTGACAAACTTTCCATATTTGAGGCAAATCTAAGATTTCATGCACAAAATAGCCCTAGCACGAATTTGTTAGCTGGCACATGATGTATGAAAGCTGTTTCAAATCATAAGATACTATTCCATTGATTTTTAGATTTTATTTGAATTATTATAGATTTAAAATGAATTAAATCAATAAAAATTAAATAAAATAGAAAAATAAATGTTTGATCTTGAAATTAATCATGGGACACGTGTGTGGCATGACAAGGCTGAATCAAGTGGAAGAAAGTGGGCCCTTTTGTCAAAAATTGAAGTTTTAAGGATGGTTGACTTTTGCAAATTCATGAAAATTTCCCAACTTCTCCAATGCATATCTTGCTCAATTTTTATCATATGAACACGTTCTTGGATATTTTGGAAAGGTCTTGAAGTCCTCTAACCAATGCCTTTGGTCCCATGTCATTTGGTTTTACCAATATCAAGTTATGGTCTTTGACTTAAAATGCCTTTTTGTTGACTTTTGAAAATGACCTATAATGTAGAAATTGATAACTTTTTGTGAGAGAATTTCTTGGACTTGGAATGTGAATATGAGTTGTAGCAAATGTCATCCCCTTCAAAATGAGCATTGGATGGGATTTTTCTGATGAACCATGAAAAAGTTATGCCTTGGTCAAGTTACAGTTGACTTTTCAGCTGTTCAAAAATAGAAACTTTTGCATCTTTGATGATTTTTGAGCCATGCTTGTGGAATCATGATCAAGACTTGATCAAATGATTATTATGATCTCAAAATAAGATGTTGACTAAAAAATTTGACTTTTGACTGTAAAATGACCATTTTACCCCTGCAGTTGACTGTGAAGCAAATGGGACTTTTGACTGTGCAATTTGATGCTGTGAGTCTTAAAGCTTGGCATGTAGGTGCTTGAGAATGTGTATGGTCACATGAGACTTGATTGGACCACTGAAAACCCCAAATTCCTTGTAAGAAACAAAACCCTAATTTTGACTGGCTTAAGAGGATGTTTAACTGGGCAACCCCTTGATCCACTTGAAGATTGATCTTGACAAATCTTGAAGAATATGGGAGGGAAAATTTTGGGGTACAACAGGCTGTCATACTCCATTCACCGCCCGATTATGTTTTAACTGCACCAACAATATGGCGGAGTATGAAGCGTGTATCATGGGTCTTCGAGCGGCCATTGACCTGAGGATTAAGTTCTTGAGTGTATTCGGAGATTCCGCTCTGGTAATAAGTCAGATCAAAGGCGAGTGGGATACGAAGCACCCAAATCTTATTCCTTATAAAGAGTATGTACTGAGATTGCTCCCACACTTTGAGGAAATGACCTTTGAACATTTTCCAAGAGAAGAGAGCCAGTTGGCGGACGCGCTAGCTAATATGTCTTCTATGTTCAAAGTTAGGTGGGAGAATGAAGCTCCCCATATTACCATTGAGAGGTTGGATGAACCCGTACACTGCTGTGAGATCGACACCGAAGAGGTAACAGATAAACCCTGGTTTCACGAGGTAAAGAGGTATCTTGAGGTTCAAGAGTACCCCGAGGGGGCATCTATTAATGATAAGAAGTTTCTGAGAAGGTTCGTTGTGAAGTTCTTCATCAACAATGGGATCCTCTATAAGCGTAACCATGACTCCATATTACTATGGTGTGTAGACAAGAGCGAGGCAGAAAGGATCATGGCAGAGTTACACGAAGGTACCTTCGGAACTCATTCCAGTGGACATACCATGGAAAAGAAAATCCTACGGGCAAGATATTATTGGTCCACTATGGAAGCCGATTGTTATCAGCACTCTCGAACCTGTCATAAGTGCCAAGTTTATGCTGATAAGATGCATGTACCTCTGGTTCCCCTGAATGTTTTAACGGCTCCTTGGCCTTTTACGATGTGGGGCATCGACATGATCGGCGAGATCAGACCTACTGCGTCTAATAGGCATCATTTCATTCTGGTAGCCATTGATTATTTCACGAAGTGGGTTGAGGCAGCTTCCTTTGCTACAGTAACCAAGAACGTCGTAGTGTGATTCATCCGACACAATCTGATCTGTCGATGTGGTGTCCTAGAGAGAATTATTACTGACAATGGTACAAATCTCAATAACACAATGATCACTGAGCTCTGCAAACAGCTCAAGATTCAGCATCATAACTCTTCTCCCTACCGGCCGAAGATGAATGGAGTTGTTGAAGCAGCTAACAAGAACATCAAAAAGATTATACAGAAGATGACAGTGACATAAAAAGACTGGCACGAGATGTTACCATTCGCTCTTCATGGGTATCGTACCTCAGCACGGACGTCGACATAGGAAACACCCTACTCTTTGGTGTATGGCATGGAGGCAGCCCTACCCATCGAAGTCCAGATACCCTCTCTCTCAGGATTATGAAGGATGCAGGTTTGAACGAAGATGACTGGATCCGAACCCGACTTGATCAGTTAAATCTAATCGATGAAAAGAGACTTACTGCTATCTGTCATGGTCAGACGTATCAAAAGCGAATGATCAAGGCTTTTAACAAAAAAGTTATACGTCAAGAATATCGAGTCGAGGATCTAGTGATGAAACGCATCATACTGCCGCAAGGTGATCCCAGGGGCAAATGGACCCCCACATACGAAGGGTCATTTGTGGTTAAGAATATTTTCTTGGGAGGAGCTATGATTCTAACCACTATGGATGGTGACGACTTTCCTCACCCCGTCAATGCAGACATAGTGAAAAGATACTACGCATAATCAAAGACCCGTTAGGTTGACTGGCCTAGGCAAAAATAAGGGTTTCCCGGCGAACCAAAAGGGTTCGGGCAAAACTAAGGGATGAAAATGAAAAAATTGTACACCCGGCAAGTCGAAAACCTGAAAAGGCGACTTGGGAAAAAAAGGGTATCCCGGTGGACTGAAAACCCGAAAGGGCGGTCCAGGCAAAAATTAGGGATCGAAGCGTAACACTATGTCTCATTAGATCATCTTGCAGCCAGACTTCGGTATCGACTATCAAGCTCAAACATCTCCAATCAATCTGATCCACCTTCGGCCAAGTAGCAAGGTGGTGAGACGCTTGAAGAAATAAAGGCAATAGCAGAGTTGGAACCTGGTGGGATTGTTTCATATAGCTGTTTTTCTTTATTTAACACAAATTTTAATTTCTATCTTTCGACGGCGTTCTCTTACTGGGACGTCAACCTCCTTGTACAAAACGCCTATTGCAGGCCAACTTCAAAAATCAATACAATTCATTTTTACAAGAAATTTCGATTTGTTTTTCTTTTTTTTTCTTCTTTTTTCTATTTTGTTTTGCAAGAACCTCCAATGATTCATTTTTGATATATGCATTTGAAATTAATTGCTGCTCATAAACATTTACACAAGAAACAAAAGATAATTACTCATAATTCCAGGAACAGGGGAAAATAAGAAGTGCCCAAACCTTACAGTTACTCTGCCCATCAAGTATCGGGATAAAGCCAGCTGGAGAACAATGAGTAGTGGTACATACACTCCCCACAAAGTAAAAAGTATCCAAAGACAGTGATGTTAACTTTCTCGAACATGACATAACTCTCCCCAGCTGAGGTTCACAATCGCGAGTGAGTCAGTAAATTTTCCCCCAAGCAGAGTTTATTTCTATCACAAGCAGAAATTCAATCTCCAACAGAATTCATTATCACCAGCAATGGAAATTCATCCCCAGTGGAGTTTATTTCTCCAAATCAGCAAATCTATCAACAAAGTATCGCCTCTCCAACAAAGTTATTCTCCCGCAGAGTTGTTCTCAAATAGGGTCTCTCCTCAGCAGAATATCCGTAAACGAGGGGAAAATCCCCAGCATAGTCATCTTTGTTCACCATCCCCAACAGAAGTAGAGGAACTGTGGTTTTTTTACAGCAGTCAATAATACCATTTCTCATACTCTCCAAACAGCAGTCAGGGATTTGTTTTCCCGGACTCAGATTATTATGTCGGCATTTCATGTTCATACATCATGACATGTGCATACATTACATATAACATAATCTTAGTTATTTTGAGAACCTCATCACAATGCATCTCATGCATCTCACATAACTAACCCTGTATTCCTTTCAGGAAAGACATTCATTATCAACAATTTCCAGCAGGTCCATGATCAACACTCGAAGCTAAATAGAGTAATCATCGGTGCGACAAAAACAACCTTACCTAGGTTCTTCTAGCAGTCTCACACCGACTCATCACAAGGTAACCTCACCCAGGTTCCTTCTGCAGTTTTACCCAAACTCATATCGAAGTAACCCTATTATCCAGGTTCCTTCTCAAGCCCTACTACCCAGGCTTTCATATCGAAGTAACCCTACCATCCAGGTTCCTTCTCAAGCCCTACTATCCAGGTTCCTTCTCAAGCCCTACTATCCGGGCTTTCATATCAAAGTAACCCTACTATCCAGGTTCCTTCTCAAGCCCTACTATCCAGGCTTTCATATTGAAGTAACCTTATTATTCAGGTTCCTTATCAAGCCCTACTACCCAGGCTTTCATATCGAAGTAACCCTACCATCCAGGTTCCTTCTTACAGCCCTAATATCCAGGCTTTCATATCGAAGTAACCCTACTATCCAGGTTCCTTCTCACAACCCTACTATCCAGGCTTTCATATTGAAGTAACCCTACTATCCAGGTTGCTTCTCAAGCCCTACTATCCAGGCTTTCATATTGAAGTAACCCTACTATCCAGGTTCCTTCTCAAGCCCTACTATCTAGGCTTTCATATCGAAGTAACCCTACTATCCAGGTTCCTTCTCAAGCCCTACTATCCAGGCTTTCATATCGAAGTAAGCCTACTATCCAGGTTCCTTCTTACAGATCTACTATCCAGGATTTCATCTCGAAGTAACCCTACTATCCAGGTTCCTTCTCATAACCTTACTATCTGGGTTCTTCCTCTCTTATCCCCAGACAACATTCCACAATACTGTAAGACCGGGACCCAATCAAACACAATTGATTTCACATTTCCCTAGAAAGTCGCGGTGTAGCATATACCCTGACCAAACACACAGTTCACTTCCGCTTCCCAAACCGGAATTATTCCCCAGTAGAGTAACAGACAACTGAAGCTCCTAAAACTCTATTTCTCTCAATATAGAGACCCCCATTCCCCAATGAAGTCCTCCTTAACAACAGGTATACGGGTTCTCACAAAGGAGTCTTTTATGCGATCGACACTTCTTCGAATGGCATCTTTAAGCTCATCTCCGACAATTCTCTAGAAACTACCAAATGCCATCTATAAGCCCATTCCCTATATCACAAATCAAGTATCACTTCATGCGAGTGCAAATTTCTGGGCACTCAAGTGTTCAATCATCTTCCACCTTCAGATTACGAAAGACAGACGAGCCAATCTACATCCTCAGGTTTAAGAAGATTGAACAGGGGAAGCTGTTGTACCCTAAAATTTTCCCTCCCATATTTCTCAACACATGGCAAGTGAGGTCCCCAAATTGCTCAAGGAAGTCCAAGAGTTGACCAGACAAACTCTCTCCTAAGGCAGTCTATCTCTAATTAGGGTTTCCATCTTCATCAAGATGTGTGAACCACAAAGGACTCAAATTCTCACCATTGTCCTAATATGTCCTCAAGATCATCCATGTCAAGTTTCAAGCCTTGTAGAAGAAGTTTGCTCAGTCAATTGCTTAAATGCCTGAAAATCAACTATACTAGGTCAAAAGTCAACTGGGGCCCATATACAGTCAAACTTCAAGATTTTTGGTCAATATCCTCATTTTGAAGTATTATTCATCATTTGATCAAGGGTTTATCATGATTCCTCAAGGATTGCTCACAATTAATCAAAACCCAAAAGTTGCTAAATTAGGGTTTTGTAGGAAAAGTCAACTCAACTTTGACCAAGCATAACTTTCTCATATTTTATCAGAAATGATCCATCCAAAACTCATTTTGAATAGGATGCAAGTCCCTACAATTCATATTCATCTCCCAAGTTCATAATATTCACTCACAAAAAGATATGAATTTTGACATTATAGGTCCTTTTGAAAAGTCAACAAAAACACCTTTCGGGTTAAAGCTTCATACATGAACATGAAAGACTCAATTAAGATGAGACCGAAAGGGTTGCTTAGAGGAAATCCTAAGCTTTCTAAAAAGTCCAAGAATACCTTTCTAGGGTCAAAATTGGGAGAGTTATGCATTGTCCAAGTTGACCATTTTTGCAAAATTGCCAAAAGTCAAATGTGTTCAAATTTGCATTTTTTGCTAAATGGGCCCAACTTTTTATGCTTGCACATCAATTATAATGTGGTCCATGACTCAAATACTTATCCACACATTGTTTGCTTCATTTTTCAATAATTAAAAAGTGAATTAAATCAAATAAATGATGAAAATTATCAAAGATATGATTTGAATTGTTTTTTTATATATTGGCAATCAAGATATGCTGAGCTTGCATGATCAATTCGAATCAATGGAAATTGGTACAAGAAAGACATGATTGGCATGAAAATAGAAAGATATCATACAAATTGAAAATCAAATCAAATCTTGGATAAATGCAAAGGTTCATGCCAAGTTTGTTAACCTAATTCATTCTATATTATATAATAAAGCTTTGCAGATCAAAAGAAGAGGGTTAGAGGTCATGTAAAACCAGAACAAAACTTGAAAATTTCCAAGAAAAGTGTGAGACAAAACTTCTTCCACAGGCCAATTCAAGGTGTGCTAGCCATTCCAATCGCTTGCTAGACATCCCATGAAGCTATTCCAATCACTCCCAGGGCCTGAAACACTCAGAAACTCGCTCTGCACCTCACGCAGTTTGGTATATTTTTCAAATTCGATTATTGCAATTTACGCATCATTAGCACTTTTGATTGTTATATTCATGTTTGCAAGCTAACCATGCCATTTAATTTCATTTTTGATGCATGTACGTGATATTGCCATGGTTAGGGTTTTGTGTTCTTGTTTAGGGGTTTTCAATGCAGGAAAAATTGGGCTTTGATTCTGGTACCATGATGCTTGTGAGGATGAGACGAGTTGATTGGTACTAGTACTTGTCATTTATCTTGATCATATGCAATTTTGGAGATGAACAAGGTTATACCTACAACAAACGTCTGTAGGTAAAAGTATGGTTTGCTAAAAGGACAGTTCAAGGAAGGAGACGAAGGCGTGGCAGCGTGGGACTGGCCTGTTTGAATTTCGCGCATTTTGAAATCAGATCTTTTGCTTTTTCTCATATTATATATTATTATTATTATTATTATTATTATTATTATTATTATTATTATTATTATTATTATTATTATTATTATTATTATTATCACAACTAACCATCACAGCTCAGCTGGCAAGCAAGCGTTGGAATTGAGTATAAGGACATGGGTTCGATCCCCAGGTCCCAGTGTTTTATTTGTATTATTTTTAATTAGCTGATCCAGCGCGTTGCTCATCACGAGGCTCACCATACAACCTCAAACATCCATCCTTTGATGCCTAGCTAGCCAGATCCAATGTCTCTCCATTGAAGATCCACCACATTCCTCAAGTCAACATCCACACCAAATCAAGCGTGGTTGACCAGGCCTTGGAGGTTTTGGGCCCAGAGAAATCAGATTTGCACCCCCCCAGAATTGCTAACACACAGGCCCATCTCTAAATTTTTTTATTTCTTCTTCTTTTTTAATTATTTTAATATTTCCTTTAATTATTTTAATTAACAAAATTAATCTTTTTTTTTATAAAACCATAAAATCAAGAATTCACAAAATTAGAATTAGGCTTTTTTTTATCAAATTTAATTTTCAATTAATTAGTTTAATTTAATTTAGGAAAATTTTAACTTGTTTTTAATTAAAATCAATCAGAAAAAATTAGGTTTTACTTCTTGATTTAATTCTTTTCTTTTTTCAAACAAAAATACAAAAATAGGTTTTTAGAATGAATTAAATTATTTTTCAAAATTAACATTAATTAGAACTTAGGATTTTCTTTTTAATTCAATTGTTTCATTATTTTCTTAAATAACAAATCATGACAAAAACATCATTTTTTTAATCAATCGCAAATAGGATTAGTCAAAGGGTCAAAACCCTAATCGTCTCGTATTTAATTCGCCACGCGCTTGTTAATTATTTTGCCAATATTTTTGTAACTGTTCATAGGTTGTAATAGTTAATTTAGGGCTTTTACCTATCGCTCTTCCCCGATTTTTTTTTGGTTATGTAATTAATCCCCCTCCCCGAAGCCTTGTAATAGCGTAAGTTTATTTTCTCGCATTTTTAATTCCCGCAAATATTTAACTGCTTAGATGTATGCTAATAGGGTTGTATGGAAAGAATGCGTGATAAATTAATACAGTTAGAAAACCCTAATGTACAAAGATAATTAACTGAAAACAAATCACTCACACATATCACTCTTAGGGTATACTCTTACTTCGGTTGCCTTTGGTGAACAATCTTTAAACATAGGGTGTCTTAGTGGTTACCTTCCAGTCTAAAAAGATCAAAATATCTCATTCGAATGTTGCCTCGAAAATGTTACCTCAGAAACGTTGCCTCGGAAATGTTGCCTCGAATATGATCTTAAGACTCTAGGGTTATTACTAAGGTGTCCTAATATTTCTTTAGTGATCGTACGTCCCTTTCGAATTGACCCTTACAATTCCAACGACGGTGCTACCTATTCCTTAATAGTGGGATAGCGCTGTCTAAAGGAAACAAGAATAGAAACGATCTTTTTTCGAGTAGGTAGATGCTAGTAGGTACTTGCTCAAATCAAAACTTTTTCACACTTACACTTTTCAAACAAACTTTCAAAACAACTTCATCACACCTTTGAGGACTGATACAAGGGTTATCACGAAGTCAGACTTTTTAAAAACAAAGCACACAAACACAAGGAATTTAAAAATGAGCAAGCACCTTAAGAGCCCATGGAAAACCATGGATAGAAAGGGTGCTAACACCTTCCCTTTCTATAATCTACCCCCGTACTCAGAATATCTCGAAAAAGGATTTTTTCAGTACTTTTTTCCTTTCCGGTTGGATGAAATAAAAGTCGGTGGCGACTCTTGCTTACCGCGACATTTTGCGAACAAAAAACGCAAAATGCAAACCAGTAAAAAACAGTCGGTTCTGCCACCGTATCACAGTTTATCACATGATTCAAAGAATCCTCATACCAAATTTCAAGCCTTACAATACAAGTTTGCTCATTCAATTGATCAGATGATTGAAAATCAAATGTATTGGACAAAAAGTTAACTTTGACCAATCTATAGTCAAACTTCAATATTTTTTTTCAACATCAATATTTTGAAGTCACATTCATAATTTTATCAAGGGTTGATCATGATTCATCAAAGAAAACTCAAGATTCATCAAAAGTCAAAAGTTACTAAATTAGGGTTTTCTTAAAGAGGAGTCAACTGAATTTTGACCAAGCACAACTTTCACATACTTCATTAGAAATTCCTCAACTAAAGCCTATATTGAAGGAAATTCAATTCTCTACAACTTTGTCTTTCTAAGCTCAAGGCTAAAAATTCTTCATTTGAGAGATATGAATCAAAATTTACAAGTCATTTTGAAAGTCAACAAAAAGACATCTTTTGTCAAATAAATTTACATCAAGTTAAAGACTTCAAATGAAAAAATGATTAACATGAGAGTTGTAGGAGACATCTTGAGGTTTCCAAAAAGTCCAAGATCACCTTCATATGACAGAAATTGAGAGAGTTATGAGTTATGCAAGTTGAGCAATTTTGAGAAAATTCATGAAGTCCACTTTGAGCAAAGTTGAATTTTTGGGCTAATGGGCCTAAGTTGTTAGGTTCAAACGTGTTCATGACCTCATATTAGACCTTTAAGTCCACTCATATACTTTTGTGATTTTTATTTATTTTTATTTTGATTTTATTCAAGTAAATTCAAAATAAATCAAATAAAATACAAAACTAATGGATTAAGGCGCAAGGTTTTTGTTTTGATCAAATTGGAGGCCCAAAAAGCTCATGACAACTTGCCAAAACCGTGTGAGGCTAATTGGCACAAGATTGAGCTTAAAAAAGAAACTTTTCATGCAAATTCCAAATCAAATATTACACCATGAACTACAAAGATCTTATCCACTTTTGTTGACCTAATTCTTCTCCTATAAATACACAATACCTTCAGCCACTCAAAGACGCGCATGCTGCTCAAGAAAAAAGGGTTTGAGGTTGAAAATTTGCAACAAAATGAGTAAATTTAAACTCCAGTTTTCAGCCATCCTCAAGACTAGATAACTACTCAAATCAATCCCTGAGGTATTATAGAGTAAGTTCCAATCATTCTTGATGATTAAATGTGTCTAAAACATGCATTCAAAATGTCATTGGTCATGTATATATTTTGAAATTCGTATTTTAATGTTTACGATGCTTTGTTTCAAACTAACAGTTTCAATGTATTCCTGAGGTAAAATAGCACAGGTTCTATCCCTTACATGAGATCCGTGATGCCAGAATACCCAGTTACCATTATTGCACCATGTTATTTTATTTTGACCATATCTTACTGTAAGTGTTGAATTAGCCAAAAAGGAGATCACCGTTGAACTCGCAATGGTTGAATTAGGTGGACTGTAACCTTTTTTTCCTTTTGATTTTTCCGTTCTTACAGGTTTTGAAAATTTGATCGCTGAAGAAGACGACCAAAGCTAGGGCTCTGATGTCTCTCCGACCCACTGGTTATTTAACCTAGGCGTGACACATGCTCATTGGTTCATTCAAATTTCCAAGCCCCAACTGACGCGCGTTTTTATTTTTATATTATTTGCTTATCATATATATATATATATATATATATATATATATATATATATATATATATATATATATATATATATATATATATATATATATATATATATATATATATATATATATATATATATATATATATATATATATATATATATATATATATATATATATATATATATATATAATGCGAAACATAGACGGTTGAGTGGTAAAGTGAGTCCTTATTATGCGTATGTGCGTGGGTTCGAGTCCCATGTTTTTTGCAATTTTTTTCTTCAGGATCTCACATGAGTTTGTTACAAATGGATCAGTGGCTATTCTTAATCACAAATGTAGTGCATGACCCAGTGGAAAGCAGCATATTCTTTGAACTCAAGGGCGTGGGTTCAAGTCCCACCCCATGCATTTGTTTTTCTTATTTTTCTAACCCTAGTTTTCACTCTATTTTACTAATTACTTTCTAATTAACCATTAACAAACCTTAAACTTTTTTTCAAAACCATAACAAATTAGGATTAGGGTTTTTTAGTTAGTAATTAAATTTTTGACATATTTTTATTTATTTATTAATTAAGTTAATTAGGTTTTTCTTAATATTAAAATTAATTATAATTAAGTTTTAATTGCTATTTATTAACACTCAAATTATTTTCTACAAAAAATACCAAAAAAAATCTTTTTCTAACATATAGAATTTTTAGGGCATTTAACATTTTTCTAACATTCTTTTTCTCATCTTTTGCTATTTAAATTCATAGATCAAGTGTATAGGCCGCATTATCAATGTAATAGCGTAGATTTATCTTTTCCCGCATTTTTTCTTCTAATTATGTATCTCTCCCAAAGCCATGTAATAGCATAGGATTTTATACTTTGCACTTTAATTTTTTGTACATAATTAACGGTTAGTAATTACGGTTTGTATGACAAGACTAATAATTAGACATATATAGCCCTAATTTTCAAGATAATATAACTGAAAATACGCACTCTTTGCACACTTTGCACCTCTAGGGTAACCTCTCTTGTTGCCTTACAATACAATTGGTCATGTCCCTCGAAAGTGGGGATACTTTAGCAAAAGACCATCGATATACAATATTATCATGGTCCCTTCCGAATAAAGATCATAATCCCTCGATGACCCTTCGAGTTGCCTACAAAATGATCTAGCCCCTCGATGATTCTACGAGTAAAATGATGATAGTCCCTTTGATACAATTGCTAAAGTATCCTTACATATTGCCTTCTATGACCATACGAAGACCCTACGCATGTCCCTTCATATCCAGTAGATATGATTACCTATCAACTAATGGTATGGATAATACTATCTCCAAAGGAGAAGGAAAATAACAAGAAAGACCTTATTAATGGGTAAGACTTCTAGTTGCTTGCTCACAACATGATCAGACATCACACTTTCAAAAATATAAATATTTTCTAAAACACTTTGTATACATTCTTGAGGACCAACACACAGATTATTACAAGTTAGCCTTACATTGGAATTTCAAAATATTTTTAAACAAACCACACATGCACAAAGCAAGTTTTAAAAGTGATCTAAGCAATTTTAAGAGTATGTAGATAGCTACAAATGAAAAGGGTGCTAACACCTTCCCTTTTCATAACTTACCCCCCGAACTCAAAATCTATTAAAGGTCTTTCCTATTCTTTTCACATTCCTAAATATTGGATAAAAGAAAAGTCGGTGGCGACTCTTGCTAACCACAACATTTGCGATAAAACCAAAAAAGTCAGTTCTCCCACCGTATTACACTAGGGTTTAGAAACACAATCTTTAAGAAATAGGGTTTTAATTTTTATTAGGGAAATTCTTCATGATTTTAGTCGTATGCCTACATATCCTCTTATGAGGAATCAGAGTCCCAGTTTGTAGTTCACAGTTGGCTGGTGTTTTTTATGAATTACAAAGATGTTTTGAATTTCCCTTGTACTAAGTCTAGGTGTATGAATAGAAGAGTTGTCAGATGAAGTTCACAGTTGATTAAAAAGCATCCTCATAATCCTTTTTGAAATTGTTTTAGAATTAATTAAGCTATTAAAAAAAGGAAGAGTTTAGTGTTTGTTAAGTATTTTTTAAATATACTTATATATAAAAAATCTTTTTAATGCATGGAAAAAATAATTTAATGCAATAAAAATAATAATTATGAGTTAATAGAAAAAATATTTGAATTTTATAATAATAATAAAATAATATTATAATTTATAAATATATTAAATTATAAATATATTAAATTATAAAAATAATAACTTTAATAAAAATATATAAAAAATATAAAAATAAAATAATTAAAAAAACACAGGGGGTGTATTTTGTGTTGAGCTAGTAAAACAGGTGGATATGTGAAGTAGGGCCCTGAATTCAGATATTGAATTCAGGCCCAAATGCAAGAGGGGGTGAATATTTATTCAGGTCAGTAAAAGTGGTGGTGGTGGGGGGGGGGGGGGGGGGGGGTTAGTCAGCAAGGGGCCAAGTCCAAATGTTGGACTTAGCCCAATAGCGCTAAGGGGGGTATAATTTTCTAGCGCAGTAGTCAAATAAAAAATAGGGTGGCGTGATTAGCAATGGGCTAGGCCCAGTGTTTGATAAATGTTTGGGAGTCCATTTGGACTTCATGTGGGCGAGTGCACGGTGTTACAATGGACATGCGAATCATGAGCGTTTGATGATGATCTAAAGTTTGTGGTGAGAAACACATGGTAAGGTTTATGGGCGTACGACACAAAATCAAGGAGGGTTATAAAAACCATTTACTGGGATGAGAGCCCATTTTTCTTTCTTTTCTTATCTCTATAATGACACAACAAAACTTTTTGTAAAAACCTTGAGAGAGAGGCTTTGACCTCTCTCTAAAACTCAGGTGGCCGAAAATCGCCTTGGTCGCGCCTTTGTCCTTCAACCACCACCAACCA
Organism: Vicia faba; assembly: GCA_948472305.1. Lineage (NCBI taxonomy): Eukaryota > Viridiplantae > Streptophyta > Magnoliopsida > Fabales > Fabaceae > Vicia > Vicia faba. The sequence goes on from OX451741.1 coordinate 623,915,079, forward strand.
CCCCTTTTCCAGTTTTCTGATTGACACTCAATCGGAAACTTCAAACATTCAAAGACCAACACTGTGGATCTTCATTTGGGTTCGTAGAACGCTAAGAACCCTAAGGGTTCTTGATGAACCCTAACTATCTAAAAACCCAGAACACCCAATAACGAAAAACCCTAACTCTGATCTTCAAATAACCCTAAGAACCCTAACCCTAGGATTTAAGAATCCTAACCCTAGGTTAGAACCCTCACCCTAGAAACCCCAAATTTCCAGAAACACAACATTCAAACATCAATCATACAAACATCACAACAAAAATTAAGAGCGCTAAAGCTAAGTGATTCATGTTACCTCTCCTGCCGTGATACTGGTCGTATAGTTTTGATTTCCTTAATCCTCATTTTAATCTCTCACTCCTTCTTCTTTTGTTTGTAGGTACTAAGGTGGTGGTAGTGTAGCAGCGACGGCTTGGGGATGAGAGTGGTGGGGTTTGAAGTTCTTGGGGTTTCAGATATTGAAACCCTAAGTCTTTCTATTTTCTTTAATCTCTATCCCCTTGTTTGTCTCAATTTCTTCCTCCGCTCTTAGAATTTTTTTAGGTTAATTTATTGGTTTAGATTTAGACAAATTAGGAAATTCTTCTGTAATTTGTCGTTACAGTTTTTGATTAGTATTAATTGTAAGGAATTAGAAGATTAAGATCTGTTTTTAGGGATTCGATTTGGATCTGTAATTGATTCTCCCTTTGTATAAGATTAGGGTTTGTATTTGGACACACATATTTGTAATATTCAGTTTTTGTCTTTTTTGCAAGATTTGATTCAAATATGTTTTTTTTAGAAAAATTTGATTTTGATTTCAATAGTGTGTTTATTTTGTTTAGATCTGAACAATGAATGTTTGTTGGGCTAGATTTATGGATTGTCTTAGTAAAGAAGAAAAACAGTGGTGCAAAATTAGGGTTTCCACCCTCCATGTTGACTTGGGTCAACAAAAAACTAAAATATAATTTTAATAAAAATAAACAACAGTAATATTAAAATAAGTATTAATAATTTAAATAGATAAATAAAAGTATTGATAATGTTGCTAAATAATAGTTAATTAAAAAAACAATACAGGTTCTCAAAAAGTCCGAACCGGGCCAGCGTTGTCCAGTTATTGGGCCTTTCAAAATGCACCACCCTTTCTTTGTTAAAACACATCAACTCTTTTATGAGACATCAGATTTTGATGGCCCAAAATGTCACCCTTTTTATCTTTGAACCGGGCCAACAAAATTGTCTTAATGGGCCATCAGATTTTGATGGTCCATTTAAGACAATACACCCGTTTTTTATTAATTAACAAATTTTTAAAAAACCTTAATGGGCCTAAATCTTAACATAAATTAAAACAATCCATAATGAGCCTAAAAACAAATTACATGGACTTTTCTGATTTAGGAAAAACCCATGAACGCTCTTTAAGGTTTTAAACCCCCCAATGAATTTATCCATAGTAATCTAGACTTTATAAGGAATTGATAATAATAAAGAACAAACTAATTAAAAATCAATAGGGAAAAAATTTGGGATATGACAGCTGCCCTTATTTAATTATTCTTTGATTGAATAATGCAAGAATACGTAGGTATCGCACATCCGAATCAGAGGTTTATTAAATAATGGAAGACCCCCAAAATTTGTCTGAACAAATTATAAGGATACATTGTACAATGTTTCCGAGAGTATGAAAAATAAGCATAGATGATGATGTATCATCTTACCAAGGTTTGAACAAAATTTTTTGTTTTGAATTAGATACTACAACGCAGATAACTTGTCGATATCTAAAAGAGATTGTAGATTTCTTCATATTTACCATAACCTAGGAGGTAAAATAGTACAAGTTTTGAAAAGTTGGCTTACTAATGCTTCAAGACTAATATAGTAAGTTTATAATGCAGGTTTTATTTATTCATCATAACCCATAGGATGAATAAAACAAAGTTTTGATAATGCATTGCCGCATGGAGACTGACGCAATGAATTATGCAAATTTTGTTATGTTTACTACAACCTAGAGAGTAAACAGTACAAGGATGAACATGTGCATTTATCACGACCTAGGGGATAAAAGACAACATGGATATGCTTACATTATTCATCACAACCTAGGGGATGAATATTATAATCCTTAAAATTCGTATACCTATCACAACCTAGGGGATAGATATTTGAAGAATTTGTGCGCTTACCACGACCTAGGGGAATAATGGCACAAAGATAGATTCACGTATTCATGACGACCTAGGGAATGAATACTATGAACCTGATAATTCACACACCTATCATAACCTAGGGGTAGATGATTGAAAAGTGTTTTAGTGATCGAGTCTTAGTAACTAAATCAAAGATGAGATCAGAGTTTTACCGGTTGTGTCTGTTCTCAACCAAGGTATTTGTTTGTTTTGATAATCTAACAAAGGGCCTCAAGATATTGGTTTTACCCAAAGTGTGTTTGAAAAATGCAATGTATGATGTATATGCATAATATCCTAGATTGATATGGAACCCAAAATGTATATGCATTGAGTATTTTGTGTATGCCCCAAATGTTTAAATACGCACCAAATGTGTGTATATGCCCCCAAAATGTAATGAAAAATGTTTTTTTGATATTCTCTCATTTTTAAACCATTGGTTTTGTGTTACCAACTCCCCCATGTTGCATTGTTGTAGTATCTTTAAATTGATTTGAACAAGGTGAAAGGTGTCAGCAAGATCTTGATATTAGTATCGCATGCGCATGCGTGGACGTAGTTGTGGATGTATGCGTGGATGTAGACATAAACGTGGACATAGGCATGAATGTAGGCATGGACATGGACGTAGATTTTCTTTTGATATTTTTCTAACCAAAATGTTTTTTTGAGGTTATATCAAATGTTTTTATTTCTCAAATCCCCAAAATGATTTCAATGCAGTATTCACAAAAATAATCATAGTATTTTACAAACAAGTCCAAAAAGGGAAAACAAAATTGAAAGATTTGAAAAAGTAGATGTTTTATTGATAAATACGCCTATGAATAGGCGAGAGTACAAGATGTAATTCCTTAAAAGAGGTAATTATAGAAAAAAAATAAAAAATGGCAATAAAAATGATAATTGTTACTGTTGTTTCTCCAATGTCCTTTTGATAGCTCCAATCTCCTTTGCTTCTAAGTCAAATGATTTGGATTAATCCCTCTCCTTCGTGGTCGTAGTCGTGGTTCTTAGATTGTAGGCTTTTTATTATTTATTTTGAATAAGATCCCTAACTTTTGCCTGGACCGCCTTTCCGGTTTTTAGTCCATCGGGATAAAATTTTTGTTTATGTCCCTAATTTTTTCCTGGATCGCCCTTTAGGGTTTGCAATCCACCGGGATGCTCCTTTTTGCCTAAGTTGTGCATTTCAGGGTTCGAACTTAGCTAGTTTTTTATACAGTATTTTTTGACTATGTCTGAATTAGCCGGATATGGTAGTTCTTCCTTACCCATTGTTGTGAGGATAAGGCCACCCCCAGAGAATGTTTTTTTATACCATATACAGACCTTTGTAGTTGGGTGTCCATTTACCACGTGAATCAAGGAGAGGTATCAAAATCTTCTTAAGCACCAAATCCCCTTATTTGAACACTCGAGGGCGAACCTTCTTGTCAAATGCCTTATTCATCCGCGTTTGGTATAACTGGCCGTGGCACAAAGCTGTCACGCGTTTCTATTCAATGAGGTTGAGCTGATCGAGTCGTGTCTGAACCCACTCCACTTCTTCAAGCTTTGTTTCCATTAGGACTCGAAGTGATGGAATCTCTACTTCAATCGGGAGTATTACTTCCAGCCATATACCAGAGAGAAAGGGGTTGCACTTGTTGATGTATGTATGGAAGTACGATAGCCATGTAAAACAAAGGGAAGCGTTTCATGCAAATATTTATGTATTTTCACCATCTTTTGAATGATTCTCTTGATGTTCTTATTAGCAGCTTCAACGGCCCCATTCATCTTGGGTCGATATGGTGAAGAATTATGATGCTCGATCTTGAAACTATCGCATAACTCCTTCATCATTTTGTTGTTCAAATTGGACCCGTTGTATGTAATTATTCTTCTTGGGACCCCATATCTTCATATGAGATTCTGCTTGATGAATCGAGTAACTACTCAACTTGTCACATTTACGTAGGGTGCCGCTTACACCCGTTTGGTGATGTAATCAATGGCAACTAGTATGAACCGATGTCCGTTAGATGCTTTCGGTTCGATCATTCCTATCATATCAATTCCCCACATTGAAAATGGCCAAGGAGAGTTCATGACATTCAGAGGAGTTGGTGGCACATGTATTTTGTCGGCATAGATTTAGCATTTGTGACGTGCCTTTGTATAATGGTAGAAATCGGCTTCCGTTGTCAACCAATAATAACCTGCTCGCAGGATTTTTCTAGCCATGGCATATCCATTTGTATGTGTTCTAAAAGTACCTTCATGGATTTCTCTCATGAGTGTATCTGCTTCCTGTTTCTCCATACACCCGAGTAACACCATATCGTAATTTGAATATAGGTTCGCACGTAGCAGTTAGGTGTAATATGAATCTCGAAATGTAGTTAAATCTTCCTAGGAAACCACGAACTTCCTTTTCTATTTTTGGAGCTGGCATTTCCTGTATGGCTTTCACTTTGTCAGAATCTATCTCAATACCATACTGACTTACAATAAATCCCAATAACTTGCCTGACCTGACACCAAATGTACATTTGTTTGGATTCAGTCTCAATTTGAAATTTTGTAGACGCTCAAATAGCTTCTGTAAATGTATGATGTAATCCTCCTCTGTATGAGATTTGGAAATCATATTGTTGTACCCCAAAATTTGCCCTCTCATGTTCCCTAAGGTTTTCTCTTACATGGGTGGTTACAAACACTTGCCTAAAGAAAATGGAAACTTTTGAATGATGGTTAAGTGTCTTTCGATTGGCATGTCAACAATGTCCTTCCATTGGCATATGAATAGTGTCCTTTGATTGGCATGTCAACAATATCCTTCGATTGGCATGTCAACAATATCCTTCGATTGGCATGTCAATAATATCCTTCGATTGGCATGTCAATAAAAGGGTCTTCGATTGGCATCTAGAAAAGGAGCTTCGACTAGGCTTTTAAAAACCTTCGAGGGATATTTGTCTCACAAGCTTCGATTAGGCATCTAAAACCCTTTGACCAAACATTGGCCCATTAGCTTCGATTGCGCGTTGGTTCCCCTTCGAGCAAGCCTTGGTCCAAGTTTCATTTAGGCAAGAACCCCTACAAGTTTCCTTCGATTCAAGGGGAAAAAGGCCTCTACAGGCAACCTTCGACTCACTAGGAAAAGGCCTCTTCATGCTTGCCTTGGATTCACCAAGTCAAAGACTCCTTTCAACTGGCCTTCGATCCACAAGGCAGAGGCTTCCTCATACTTGTCTTCAAATGCACAAGGCCAAGACTCCTCAACACAGTTTTTGCAATATGACCCCTTCGAAAGAGCACTCCAAAAGTCCATTCGAAAGACACACATTGGTGGCGCATTCGAAAAAGGCACAAGGCATACACGTGGACTATTTCGAAAGACACACAAAAAGTCCATTCGAAGAATATATAGATGGTCCATTCGAAGGAGACACATAATTATTGAAAGCAAGCTTGTCTTATGATAAGTTTTGGTCCTAAATGTTTCCAGGCCCAAGCCTCCTGCGCAATGGCATTTGAAGGAAGTGACAAAAGAGGCTTTGACTGGCCAGAATGAAGTTCTCGTTTGGGCTATTTGAGTTTTCTAGAATCAAGCAGCTAAGGAAAATAGATGGTGTGATACGGTGGCAGAACCGAACTGTTTTAGGAAAATGCTGGTTTGTGTTTTGCGTTTGTATTTGCAAAATTCCGCGGTAAGCAAGAGTCACCACCGACTTTTATTTTATCCAACTGGAAAGGAAAAAAGCACAGAAAAATTCATTTTTCGAGATTTTGAGTACGGGGGGTAGATTATAGAAAGGGGAGGTATTAGCACCCTTTCTATCCGTAGTTTTCTACGGGCTCTTAGGTACTTGCTCATCATTTTAAAATTGCTTCTGTGTGTTTTGAAAAGTTTTTTGTTTTACCTCGTTTTAACCCTTGCTTCTATCTTCAAGAGTTTTACGAAGTCATTTTGAAAACTTTGTTTGAAAGAGAGTGTAAGTATGGAAAAGTTTGTTTTGAGCAAGTACCTACTAGCATCTACCTACTCGAAAAAAGAATGTTTATGTTCTTATTTCCTTTAGACAACGCTATCCTACTATTAGTGAGTAGGTAGCATTGTCGTTGGAGTTGTAAGGGTCAATTCGAAAAGGGACGTACGATCACTAAAGCAATGTTAGAACGTCTTAATAATAACCATAATGTCTTAAGATCATATTCAAGGCAACATTTCTGAGGTAACCTTTCTGAGGCAACATTTCCGAATGGGACTTTGATCTTTTGTTTAGACAAGAGGGCGGCCACTAAAACACCATATACTTAATGACCGTTTACCGAAGGCAACCGAAGTGAGAGTATACCCTAGGAGTGTGCATGTGCGAGTGTTTTAATTTCAAGTCATTATCTTTGCATATTTAGGGTTTGCTAACCGTTTTAAAATTAACATACATTCTTGTCATGCAATCCTATTATCATACATCTAACAATTAATATTCGCGAAAATTAAAATGCAGAAAATAAAGCTATTCTATTACAAGACTTCGGGGAGGGGGATTAATTACATAGCCAAAAACCCGTAAAACGATAAATAAACGAAAAGCCTATTTAAACTATTACATACCATGAGCAATTACATCAATATTGTAAAAATAAATAAACGCGCGATGAATCGAGAATGAAAGAAAACTAGGGTTTTGACCCCGTCTAACCTAATTAAAAAAATCATTTTTTTTGTTTTTGATTATTTTAAGAAAATAAGGTTTTAAAAACCTAATTACTAATTAAATTAAATTAAGAAAAATGATTAATTTTGACCTATTTTTATATTTTGTTATTTAAGAAAATAAAATAAAAATTAATTTAAACAAAACCTAATTTCTAATTTGTTTTAATTTATTTACAAAACAAATTAAAGTTACCCTAAAATTAAATCACACTAATTAAATTATTTTTTGATAAAAGAGAAAAAAAAACTAAATCTAATTTGATGAAAATAATTTTTATGAGTTTTTTATAAAAAAGAATTAAATTTGTGAGAGAATTAATTAAAATAATTAAAAGAAAATATAAAAGAAAAAAAAAGAATAAGAATATGGACCTGGTGATCAGCAATGGGGGGGGGGGTCTCCATAGAAAATTATGGGCCCAAAAGCAAGGGTCCACGTTTGACTTTTCTGATTCAATATTGCAAGTTGACCAGGGTGCAACATGGTCCTTCATATGATGGCCTTCTGATCCAGCTGGAGGGCAATCTGATGGCTGTGCATTGAGGCGTATGATAGTCACCTTGGATGCATAGGTACCTGATTATACAAGAGATAAAACCATGAAATAATATGGGGGGCCTGAGATTCGAACCCAGGTCCTATGGCCTTTTCCACATGCCTTCGGACCAACTCTACTAGCGCGCTTTTGTTATACAATAGACAAAAACAAAGATTATATTAAAAAACATAATATGTTAAATTTCAGCGCGCGAATTTTCAAATGGGCAAATGGGGTGGTGCCACGCCACCTTCTTCTTCCCCTCTCCGTTGGTAAAAGCCAAGGACTTTTACCTACAGACAAAAATCCATAGTTATAACCCCTGCAATTTTCCAAACTCTCACACCGGCACAATAAATCAAAACTAATGATGCAGATCAACTCGCCTTGACCTTGTGAACATCATGGTACCTTTCTTTTGGGCCAATTTTACATGTACAAGAAAATCCCAAAACGAAACAAGAAACCCTAACAATGGTGGATCTCTGTATGGTTAGCAAAAATGTAATTAATTGTTACCATTAGCTTGCAAATGCTTCAAGGATTCAGAATATATGAATAATTCATGCTACAAATGCCAAAATAATGATATTGGATTTCAAGAAGGGAGGGATGCCGTGAAGCACTTACCTCGTGTTTCTGGGTACAAAATCACTTGCTTTTGATTGGTATAGACTCCTTGTACACCCAGGAAGCGAATGAGATGGCTTGGGAAGCTTGAGGATACCTGGAAGTATGAAAACAGATTGCTACTTTTCTTGAGTTTTTCCAAGTTTGTTCTTCACTCTACACGCCTCCAACCCTTGTGCATTTGGTCTGCAAACATTCTATATGTAGTCTTGAGTGAATTAGGTTTATAAATTTGTTTCAAATCTTCTTCAATTAAGGTGATTGATCAAGATTTGATTCTCTTGTAAATCTTTCCAAAACGAGCCAAAAATAAATATTTTTGTGTACAAACATGCCTTGCACGATTTGATTTCATTACTAGCTGTATAAGAGACCTGAAATATGCACAAAATCTCAAGGTTTAAATGATTTTGATATTTCCATGATTTTATTTTGATTTAATTTGATTTAATTGAAATCAAAATCAAAATAAATGGAAAAAATAAAATAAAGGCAAGTGGGAAGGATCATGGATCGTGGACCATGTTACAAACTCAAAACAAGCACAAAAAGTTGGACCCATTTGACAAAAATTGCAATTTGAGGCACATTTGACTTTTGGCAATTTTGCAAAAAAGGTCAACTTCACCAATGCATAACTCCTTAAATTTTGACTCTATGAGGGTGTTCTTGGACTTTTTTAGAAAGCTTGATATGTCCTCTAAGCAACCCTTTTGGTCTCATCTCAATTGAGTCTTCCATGTTCATGTATGAAGCTTTGACAAAAAAGGTGTTTTTGTTGACTTTTCAAAATGATCTATAATGTCCAAATTCATAACTTCTTGTGAGTGCATATTTTGAACTTGGGAGCTGAAGATGAATTGTAGGGAATTGCATCATCTTCAAAATGGGCTTTGGATGGGTCATTTCTAATAAAGTATGAGAAATTTATGCTTGGTCAAATTTGAGTTGACTTTTCCTACAAAACCCTAATTTAGCAACTTTTGGGTTTTGATAAATTGTGAGAAATCCTTGATGAATCATGATCAAACCTTGATCAAATGATGAATAATACTTCAAAATGAGGATGTTGACCAAAAATCTTGAAGTTTGACTGTATGTGGGCCACAATTGACTTTTGCCCTAGCACAATCGATTTTCAGGCTTTTGAGTAATTGACTGAACAAACTTCCTCTGCAAGGCTTGAAACTTGACATGAATGATCTTGTGAACATATTAGGACAATGGTGAGAATTTGGGATCCTTTGGACTCAAGTATCTTGATGAAACATTAAACCCTAATTTGAGGTAGACTGCCTTTAGGAGAGGGTTTGTCTGGTCAACCCTTGGATTTCCTTGAGCAATTTGAGGACCTCACTTGAAATGTATTGATAAATATAGGAGGGAAAATTTTGGGGTACAATAGATGGGTCCAATCGAAGGAACCATGAGGAGCAAGTAATAGCCAATCGAAGAGCAACAAGGTGTCTTTCGATTGGCATATCAGAACAAGATGTCTCTTGATAAGCATATCAATATGTTGACATTTTGATTGGCCCAAATTGAGGGAAATCGGAGAAGGAAGAATGAAGCTTCGACCAACCCCAAAGTTACTTCGAATGGCCACCTAAAAGAGCGAAGGTATCCCAAGCTTTCGATTCCCGTCAAGTTGGAGGCCCAAAACAACTCAGAGCAAGCTGGTAGAAACGCATGATTGGATCAAATATGGTAAGTTTTCATGCAAAGATAAAATAAAATCTCTCCCTCATGATGAGAAAAGATTTGATACACAAATGTTGACCTAAATCTTTTCCTATATAAACCCAACAATCTCAGATGCAAAGGGACGGACGTACTGCCTCATACACGCATATACACTGCCTAGAGAGCCACAGAAAATTGCAAAAAAATACAACAAAGTTGTGAAATTCGAACAACCAATTCCAGCCATACTCAATCCGTTCCAGGCGTTCCATTATAACCTTGAGGATCCTAGGAGTGCATACCAGCCCTCCTTGACGCTTAAAGCATCTTAAAACCAGCAGATCTCGTTGCTCTGGTAGGGTAAAATTCTCATGCTCTAATATTTTAGTTCATGCAATTTAAATGGATTTGATGCATAAATCCATACTCATGTTGTTGCTTAGATTTGTTTTGACATAGCACGTGCAAGGTTTAAGGCAGGAATCAAGAAACACCATTGTCAGGGAAGCCTGCAACGTTTTGGTCGTATCTCCCTGTACAAACACCTTCAGTCCAAACCAATGCCATGGTTTTAACACCTCAGTATTTTATGATATTTCAAATATATTATTTTCTTGTTATTTGTATTAATGATTGAACAGATGGCCCCGTGGTGAAAGATGTGTGTGTAAGCTAGTAGAGCCTAGAGTTCGACACCAGGTCTAGATCTAAAATCCCTTCCTCCCCCAGATCGAAAGGAATAAATTCCTTCCCTGGATCGACGAAGACAGTTCCTTCCCCGGATCGTATGTCAACCTAGTGGGTCTCTTATGCGTAGTATATTTTGACTATGTCTGTGTTTGCAGGGTGCGGCAGGTCGTCACCATCTATGGTGGTCAAGATCATTGCGCCACCAGAGAATATGTTTTTGATTACAAATGGTCCTTCATATGTAGAGTCCATTTGTCCCTGGGGTCACCTTGTGGTAGTATGATGTGTTTGATCACCAAATCCCCAACTTGATATACTTGGCGTCTGACTTTTTTGTTGAAAGCCTTGATCATCCGTTTTTGATACATTTGACCATGAAAGACATCAGTAAGCCTTTTCTCATCGATCAAGTTTAGTTGATCAAGTCAAGTCTGGATCCAATCTTCTTCATTCAGCCCTGCATCCTTCATAATTCTTAGAGAGGGGATCTGGACCTCAATATGCAAGACAACCTTCATGCCGTATACCAGAGAATAGGGTGTTTCCCCAATTGATGTGCGAGTTGTGGCACGATACCCATGGAGAGCGAATGGTAGCATCTCATGCCAGTCTTTGTATGTGACTGTCATTTTCTGTATGATCTTTTTAATGTTCTTATTCGCGGCTTCGACAACACCATTCATCTTTGGTCGTAAGGGGAAGAATTGTGATGCTGGATCTTGAATTGCTCGCACAGGGTGGTGATCATAGTATTATTTAGATTCATACCATTGTCTGTAATAATCTTCTTCAAGATACCGTAACGACAGATGAGATTTTGCTTGATGAATCGGGAGACAACATTCTTGGTCACAGAAACGAAAGAGGCTTCCTTAACCCATTTTGTAAAATAGTAAATGGCTACTAAGATGAAGCGATGTCCATTAGAGGTTGTTGGCTTGATTTCTCCAATCATATCTATGCCCCACATAGCAAAGGGCCAAGGAGCCGTTAAGATATTCAGAGGAATCGGAGGTACGTGCACCTTGTCAGCATAAATCTAACACTTGTGGCAGGTTCGAGAGTGTTGATAGCAATCTGCTTCCATGGTAGACCAGAAATAGCCTGCCCGTAGGATTTTCTTTGCCATCGTATGCCCACTTGAATGGGTGCCAAAAGTGCCTTCATGTAATTCAGCCATGATCCTTTCAGTTTCAACCTTGTCTACGCATTGAAGTAACACAGAGTCATGGTTGCATTTGTAAAGAATGCCATTACTAAGGAAGAATTTAGCAGAGAATCTCCTTAAGAACTTCTTATCGTTTATTGAAGCTTCTTCTGGATATTCTTGGGTTTCGAGATGCCTCTTGACTTCGTGAAAACAAGACTGCTCCACTACTTCTTCAGTATTAATCTCGTGACAGTGTGTTGGTTCATCCATTCATTCGATGGTGATTTGGGGAGCCTCGTTATCCCATTTAAGTTTAAACATAGATGACATTGTGGCTAGTGCGTCTGCTAGCTGATTTTCTTCTCGCGAGAAATGCTCGAAGGTAATCTTCTCAAAATGTGGGAGCAATGTCAAAACATGTTCTTTGTAAAGGATAAGGTTAGGGTGTTTGGTGTCTCATTCCACTTTGATCTGGCTGATGACCAAAGCTGAATCTCCGAATACGTTTAAGGATTTGATTCCCAAGTCTATTGCAGCTTGGAGACCAAAGATGCACGCTTCGTATTCCGCCATGTTGTTTGTACAATTGAAGAAGAGTCTTGCAATAAAGGGAGTATGACACCCTTCAGGATATATGAGTACAACATCAATACCATTTCCGAATGTGTTAGATGCCCCATCAAAAACCAGGGTCCATCTGGATCCTTGTTCAGGTCTGACATATGGCCTGAGTTCTTCACAGTTGTTTACCATCATGATGTCTTCATCCGGAAATTTGAACTTCATGGACTGGTAATCTTCCACAACTTGGTGAGCAAGGTGATCAGCTAGTACACTTCCCTTTATTGCTTTCTGGGTAGTATAATGTATGTCATATTCTGTTAGGATCATCTGCCATCTTGCTATTCTCCCAGAGAGAGCAGGTTTCTCAAAGATGTATTTTATCGGATCCATTTTAGATATCAACAAGGTAGTATGGGTCAGCATATATTGTCTTAGCCGGCGAGCAGCCCATGCCAGAGTGCAACAAGTTTTCTCGAGCAGTGAATATCTTGTTTCACTGTCGGTTTTTGCTCAGGTAATAAATAACGTGCTCTTTTCGACCAGACTCGTCATGCTGCCCCTGCACACACCTCATAGAATTTTCCAAAACAGTCAGATACATGATCAATGGTCTTCCCTCGACTGGTGGCATCAAAATAGGAGGCTCTTGTAAGTACTCTTTGATTTTGTCAAAAGCAAATTAGCACTCATCATTCCATTTGACTACTTGATATTTCTTCAGTAATTTTAAGATTGGTGCACAAGTAGCTATCAGGTGAGAAATGAATCTGGCAATATAGTTTAAACGTCCCAAGAATCCTCTGACTTCCTTCTTAGTACGAGGAGCGGGCATCTCTTGTATCACTTTCACCTTGGCGGGATCCACTTCAATACCTTTATTGATGACGACAAAGCCTAGGAGTTTACCAGACCTCGCTCCAAACGTTCATTTATTTGGGTTCAATCTCAACTTGTATTTATTTAGCCTCTCAAACAGTTTCTGTAAATGATCAAGATGCTCGTCTTCTGTTTGAGATCTGGCTATCATGCCTTCCACATAGACCTCTATTTCTTGATGTATCATGTCGTGAAATAGAGATACCATGGCACGCTGATAGGTTGCCCCAGCATTCTTCATCCCGAATGGCATAACCTTGTAGCAGAATGTGCCCCATTGTGTGACAAAGGTTGTCTTATCTATGTCCTCATGCGCCATTTTGATTTGGTTGTAGCCTAAGAAATCATCCATGAAGGAAAACACTTTGTGATGTGTCGTATTGTCAACTAGAATATTAATGTGGGGAAGTGGGAAATCATCCTTAGGGACTGCCCTATTCAAATCTCTATAGTCCATGCATATTCGTACCTTGCCGTCCTTTTTTGGCACATGAACAACATTGGCAATCCATTGCGGATAGGAGGTGACAGCCAAGAATCCAGCGTTGAATTTCTCCATGACTTCTACTTTGATCTTCTCCAACACATCTGGTCACATACGAAAGACCTTTTGTTTTACTGGTGGACAATCCTCTTTTGTAGGCAGACGATGTACTACAATATCTTCATCAAGTCCTGGCATGTCTTCATACGAACAGGCAAAGATCTCAACATAATCTTGTAGCAATTGAATCAGACGCTCCTTGACACTGGGTTCCAGATTGGCACCCACCTTGACTTCTATTTTGTCTTCTTCGGTACCTAGGTTGATGGTGTCCATTGGTTCCTCGTGGGGCTGAATGGTCCTCTCTTCTTGTTGCAGTAACCTGGCGAGTTCCCCTAGTACTTCACAATCTTCCTCACCTTCCTCTTCGGCTTGGTATATTAGATTTTCAGAGTCACAAAAAACCATAGCAGAACCGTTACCCATGGGATCCCGAATGGATGTAGACCTGCATTGTGAGTGTGAGTGTGTGCGTGAGTATAGCTATCTTTGAAAGAAATGAAAATGTAAAAAGAAAAAAAACAATGAGCACAAAGTTTGTATGCAAAAACGTCCATGATTCATTGATGTCATATGGAAATGAGATAATAACCCTTACAAATGGACCATTGTGCCTCAGGTAAGACACAAGGTTTTAAGAGTCTGAATTGTTTTAATATTACAGATCCAACAAAATGTAAAGACAAATTACTGTGGAATAAATGTGATCGGGACAAAATCTCTGGCCTCCCAGTTGCTGAGCCCTCCACTGACAGTTGGGAATATCCAATCCTCCAGGTTGTAGCTATCTTCATCATCCTCTACTGTGTTGACTTCACGGTTGCTGATCTTCAAGGGTGGTCCTCCAGCACGAGCGTGACGTACAACCTTCTGGGCACCTGAAGTGAAACCCAGGCCAAACTTGTCATATTTGTATGGGATATTTGGGAGTTGTCCCCAAATAGTGCACCCACCTTCTTCTATCACTACCTTGATATCCTTCAAAGACGACATCTTGAGTGGATGCCTTGTGATCTTGGGAACTTGATACACAGCCTTTGTCACTGCCACATCTTGCGGGACTTCTTCAAAGTGCTGGAATGGAGTTTCGATAAATTCACCATCTAATTCCACATATCTGAAGGAATTTAGATGGCTGACCATATACTCTTCTTCTCCATGAACAGTGATGATCTACCCTTGAATTGGATATTTCAGCATTTGGTGCAATGTAGAGGTAACAACGCCAACATTGTGAATCCATGGACGACCTAATAAGCAGGAATATGAAGGGAGAATATCCATTACATAAAAACTGGAATCAAATTTTTGGGTTCCAACCTTTATGGGGATGTTCACTATCCCATGCACCATCCTTTTCGAGCCGTCAAAAGCCCTCACTACTATGTTACTTGGTTTCAATGTCAATCCCTCACAGTCAAGCCTATCAAGAGCCTTTTTAGGTAATACATTCAGAGACGAACCGGTGTCCACCAAAACATGAGCCAAGGTTGTGCCCCTGCATTTCACTGAGACATGCAATGCCTCATTATGCTTCCTCCCTCTTGGCATTAAATCAGCATCTGAAAAACCTAAACCATTATCTATAGTCAAGCTGACTACGCAGTCTTGGAACTGATTGGCAGATGTTTCTTGGGGGTACATGGGCAGTTTTCAGGAATTTTACTAAGGCCTTTGCATGTGCCTCAGAACATAGTAATAAAGCCAGCATGGAAATTTTAGATGGAGTTTGCCCCAGTTGCTCGACTACATTGTAGTCGCTTCTTTTTATGATTTTTAGAATTTCCTCAATCTCTTTCCGGGAGGTCTTAGGGATAGCCACTGATTGTGCCTTCGTTCGGACAGGCTCAATCAGAATATCTTTACCTCAAGTCTCGGTTGACTCGACAGCAGGAATTTCAGTAGGAGTGATAACAGGGATTGTAACAGCTTTGTCAACAGGAGTATTAGCAGAGATGATTGTAGGACTGGGAACAGCCTTTGGAGGAGCAACAATAACAGGAATGATTACGGGTCCAGAAACTGCTTTTGGGGGATCAATTTCTGGAGAGAATATCTGTTGTACCCCAAAATTTTCCCTCTCATTTTACTAAGATTTTTCCCACAAGACTCTTTAGACTCAAGACCAGATTAGGGTTTGCTCAGCTCAAGACCTCACCTTGCACTGATGACCTGAAATTAGGGTTTGAGTTTGCACAAGGATTTTTGGACTTTCAATGCTTCATGTGACTTTCATACTTCATGTTGGATCTCTAAGATTGCTCATACCAAGCTCCAAACCTTGAATCACATTTTGGACCAGTCAATTGGACAGTTGATCTATAAATCAACTGTATTGGGGAAAAAGTCAACCATGGCCAATTTACAGTCAAACCTCATAATTTTTTATCCATATCAACATTATACACTCATATGAAACATTTGATCAAGTTTAGACCATAACTCCTCAAGAAATTTGTTCAGATCTTCAAAAGGGCAAAATGGTCAAAATTAGGGTTTTGACTGGGAAAGGGCAATTTCTGATTTTTGACCTAGCCAATGACCAATTGATTTCAAGCATGATTTCAAGGACTCAATAGCATCATCTTAACCTAATCACATAGTTCAAAAGATCTCAAATGCATAGGATTGACAGATGAATTTTCCAATCAACTGATCAAAAATCAACTGTACACTGAAAAGTCAAACTTTGACTTTTTGGTTAAAATCAAGTGACAAGGGTCATAATTCATCAAAATATGTCAAAATGTGAAACTTGTTGACCAAGAAACCTAATTTTGAAAATTAGGGTTTTAATTTGAATTTTTTCATAACTTAGAATTTTTCTAAGTTATGAAAATTTCTTATTTTTCCCCAACTTTCCACAACTTTTTCACTATGATGCAATTGGATTCAAAGAAAACTTCCAAAATGAAAGTTGTATTCCTCCACAAAATATACAACTTTGATTCACAAAGTTTTCCCAAATGATGCTTGTATCTCAAGTTATGATTTTGTGAATAAGGGTCCATAAACTTTTTAACTTAGTGAAATTTTGCCCTAGTTTAGGCAGATTTTTTACCTAACTTCATGGAAACTTTTCAATTAGTTCCAGGAGGAATATCAAAATGAATTTCAAAGATGGATTGTAGAGCATGTTACAAGCTTTCCAAAATGTCCAAGAACTCTCCAAGATCATTTATGGTTAGGGAGAATCGAAGGAATGAAAATGGCAATTTATCACTTTTGTGCAAGGCATTTTTACAATGTTACAAATTGCAAATCAGTTTACAACATGCTTGTACTTGGTTCTAAATGTCCTAATCCCTTCTACACTCCATAATTAAATGCAAAAAAATTGGATAATGGTCTTGTTCTGATCTTTGGAGCATTGTACATTGAATTAATCCAAAAATGGCATAAAGTGCATAATACTATTTTCATAAAGCTTGCTTTTACAACTTTGCATTTCTTGAGCCATGGACCTAATCTCTTTTTGCAAACAAGATCCACAGTTATCAGGCAAAGTTTACCAACTATGTGCAGCTAGCAAGCAAGCATGTACAGGCTTTGGCTTTGTCACTTCAAACTTTTCTTCAAAAGCAAGAAACTTGCAAAAGTCAAGGGATCTCATCCATCTGATAAAGGCAAGGCTTTGTATCATTTCAAACAATCTCAGAATATTATTGCAAGCCTAAGCCATGATTTCATAACTTCTCAAACACCCTAAGACACAAAAGACACCATTCTGCCCAAACAGAGCATCTTCTGCAAATCTCAAGCCATTTCCATTTTGCCTCGTGCGTTTTGCCTTGAATCACTTCAAACACATTACATACATCCCATCCAAGCTATCCAGGCCCCAGTCTTGCAACTGTGAGCTCATTTCCACACTTAACCATTTTCATTTTGAAGGTTTGCAGGTTGACTCGTGCAAGGAGTTCTAGCCATCTACAAGACCAACTGAGCATTGGAGAAGCTTGAGGGAACCTCAAGGAAGCTCACATGAACTTCAGGCCTCACTCAAAGTTCCCACATTGCCATATCCAAACTCAACTGAACAAGGTATTTATCAAGTTTCTATCTCTCTATTTAGGCATCTTTAAGCTTAGGTTTGTGAAGCAAAAATGTAGTCCTTAAGTTGCTTGAGCTGTACATATGCATAGTTTGTATTTATAATAACTGAGCTAAGAGTATTTGATTGTTGAAGTTGCTGAAAAAACTAGGTCAGAAATTAGGGCCATTAAAATTCTCCTTGGTCTTTTAGAGTTAGGTCATGTTCTTTATATCATTGGAATCATGAGTTCATGAGCTACCTTTTTTGTGTTATAAATTTTTGATTTTATGCAAGCATGAGCAAGTACAGGATTTGTACACAGAAGCGCGCATTTTGGAAGAAGGCTGGAGGACAGGGATGAAGTCATGGGCCTGGCGCGCCTTGGGCCTCCTTTTCTGACTTTTTGCACCCCCCCTGTTTTCTATTTGCACCCCCCTTTGCATATTTTTATATTTTTTGTATTTTCTTGCATAATTTATATTTTCTGACTTTATTTTTTTTTCTGAACATTAAAAATCCCAAAAATATTTTCCTAATTTTTTGTTTTTTTATTTTTTTTTATTTTTTGGCATAAAAGATAGTTTATTAGTAATAATATAATTTATTTTCTTAAATAAACTTGTAAATAATATAAAAATATCATATATTTTTATTTTTATTATTTATACACTTAAAATAATATTTTCATATATATATTTCAATTTTTTTAACATTTTGTATATATCATTATTATTTTTCTTGAACAAAATGAATAAAATAAATGATTAGAAAACAATATTTCTTTTAAACAAAAATTAGGGTTTTCACCCTTTCAAAAATAATCATTTTATTTTTTTCTTATTTTTAAGACTTAAATAAACTTATTTTTACATACATAAAATTAATACAAAAAACATTTTTGCATACGTACATTTTATTGCATATTTAAATATTTGCTTATTTATTTATTTGTACAATAAATTCAATTTGGTTGTAATAGTTTTAGGGTTTTATTTTGAGCAATATCCCCCTATTCAAAACTTGTATCCCCCTCCCCATAATATTGTTGTAATAGTTTAGATTTACTTTATGCAATTTATTGCTTTCATATACCATGATAGTAAACTAGGATTTTGAATGAAAAGACCAAAAATCAAACAAATAGCATGACTTAATACAAGACAAAAAATGCATGAAAAATGACAACACATTGCACACAAGCACCCTCTAGGGTTTCACCCACTTTGTTGCCTTAAAACATGGCCATGGTATGCATGCTAGGTATCTTGGCAAAATCAAACAAAACAAAATATCATAGTCCCTCGATGACGCTAGACAAGGTTGCCTAAAAACAAATGATCTTAGTCCCTAAAACTTGCTAAGATACTTGGCACCATTGCTATCATGGTCATACGATGACCCACACCCATCCCGTTTAACATCCAAAGATAGGGTTGTTTACCAAATGCAATGGTAAAACAACAATGTCAAAGGAATAAAAATGTGTAGGAAAGACGTTTGAGTAGGTAGATAAGCTTCTAGTTACTTGATCAATTTGCAAACCATCCTTGCTATTTTCAAACAAACACACACAATTTCAAAACATTTTCAAACAATTTCAAAACATTGAAACATTTTTCAAAAGACAAAACATCTTTGTATACGTTCTTACGAACGAGAATCATTACAAAGATTGCCAAAATGATGACCTCTTTTCAAAATACTTTCAAAACCACACAAAGCACCATTTCAAACAATTGGGAAAGCAAAGCAAGTGATCTAAACAAGTAACTAAGAGCCCATGGAAAACCATGGATGAAAAGGGTGTTAGCACCTTCCCTTTTCATAATCTACCCCCCGAACTCAAGAAAACATCTCAAAGGTCTTTCCTGTGCTTTTTAACCTTTCCTTTTGGATAAAATAAAATTCGGTGGCGACTCTTGCTAAACTGAAACATTTGCGAACACAAACACAAAACCTCAAGTCAGTTCTCCCACCGTATCACAGAACTGGCGACTATGCTGGGGACATGTCTAAAAGTGGGGTTACCTTAGGGTTTAGATCACCTTTACATGCTTATCTTGCTTGAATTGTTTGCTTTACATTTTGGTTCTATTGTTTGGGTTTGAATCCTCTACCCAGATTTGGGAAACATTCATAGGTAAATAGCAATACATTGTGGAAACTATGCGGGGTATACCAACATGGTCTAAGCAATAGCTATATTAGTGCGACATATTTGTGGGTACCGGTAGCCTTTGAGTCAATCAAAGAGAATACAAGGCCGCTGAGTGATGTCATGAAGCACTAATGGACTTTAGAACCTTTACTTGACTAACTTGGCCTTTTAGGATGTAGTGAGATGACCGGCTTTGGTGCAGTCCGAAGTTGGTAGATACTCGATACTACACTCATTGAGGGTTGTTTTCTTGGAATATTTCGATCGCCAGTAAAGTGGCTAAACTGAAACAATGAACACAGGAAACAATCCAGTGATATTGAGCTCCTTAGAACCCGATTACTATTTCTAGGACAGGTTGAGCCAACTAAACTTCAAGAGGGTACTTACCTATGAAACCCCATGCAAGCCTAAAACTAGGAACTTATGTGACTTGCTTGTACATACATACTTGTGTATAACATCATGGACATCATAAAGCATCATTTGCATCCACTAACCATTTCAAGGATTTTGGATTTTCATCTTTGTTCCTGTTTTGTAGGTTATGGATTCACTTCGCAGGAAAACTATCCAAGTCAACCTTGTAAGAATTCCTCCACAACTCAAGGAGCTTGCTTCCAAGATTACAGAGTATTCTCCATTCACTGAGAGACATGGTCGACTTCTCAACTTAGTCACTTCTAACACAGAGGAAGACATGGTGAAAGTTCTCTTCCAGTTCTTTGACCCCTTACACCACTGCTTCACATTTCCTGACTACCAACTAGTGCCTACTTTGGAGGAATTTTATCAACTCTTGAGGATTCCTATTCTCCATCAACTACCTTTCAATGGTACGGAAAGAGATCCAAGGCCTGAAGATGTTGCTCAAGCCCTGCACTTGCAACCATCAGATGTCACAAGTCATTGGGAAACCAGAAGTGGTGTCAAGGGTTTCTTGGCAAAGTTCCTGTTTGAGAAAGCTCAAGAATGCTGGAATTCTCTAGACCTGCAAGCTTTTAAGGAGATTGTAGCTCTTCTCATCTATGGGTTGGTCTTGTTCCCAAACCCTGACTAGCTTATAGATGTGAATGCTGTCAAAATCTTCATGGCTCGCAACCCGGTGTCTACATTGCTTGGAGACATCTTACACTCTTTTCACACTCGAACAATGAGGAAAAGTGGTGTTCTCATGTGTTGCACTCCTCTACTGGAAAGGTGGTTTATTTCTCACCTTCCCCAATCAGTCTTGAAGAATGAGCAAGGCTTGAGGTGGTCACAACGGTTGATTAATCTTACACATTCAGATATTCATTGGTGTTCTCGATCCAGAGAAAATGTTATCATCATCAACCGTTGTGGGGAATTCCCTAATGTCCCTCTACTTGGCATTAGGGGAGGCATCACCTACAACCCCTGCTTGGTTCTGAGACAGTTTGGTTATGCCCGAAGGGATGACCCACATGACATGCTGATTCCAAACTTGGTTTTTAACTTCGACAACAACGATCAAGGACTTCGACAAAGGTTCATCCGAGCTTGGAGGATGCCCAATAAGGTAGACAGTAAGACCTTGGGACACAAGAATTTCATCCCCCTTGAGCCTTACCTCAAGTGGGTACGAACCCGCGCCCAAAGTCTTATGATGCCTTACCACTCCATTCTCCCTGTGATTATAGAGCCTGTTAAGGAAGGAGAGGTTCCATACACCCTCCTACATCCTGACATGCCAACATCACTCGAAGATCTGCAAAGGAGTTGGATACAGCTCAAGGGAGAACGCGATACTTTTGAAGCCCAATTCTACGTAAGCGAGAAGAAGGTTATGGAAATTACTCGTCAACTTCACGAAGAGTAGACTCCCAACACCTACATTGCACCAAAGAGGATACGCAACGTCTTTTTACCTTAGAATTTTGTATTATTTTGCCCATGGGGCATTGATGTACTAAAAATTCTATCTTATTAATATGACGTGTGTTTCTTTTTTATTTAAAACAAATTTGAATTTCTGAATCCTTGAAAGCATTACATGAATACATATCATTCATCATATGCATAGACAGGTCTTCACACCAAGTTTCCTCATCTCTCTGCTGTTTATTTCAGCAAGATGGATATTGAACAAACGGTCAAAGACTTGCAAGCTCAGAATTCACAATTTCAATAGCTACTCTTAACCTTGGCTAAGGGGCAGGAGGAGCTCAAGACTCTACTAGAAAAGGAAAAAGAGAAAAAGAAGAAGAAGAGAGTTGGTGTGGCTACCTTGGGCAGAAGATTTGAAGGTCAAGCCAGAAGGGTCCTAGATTTTCCATCAACCTCTGAAGAAGGAGAGAGAAAGGGTAAAGAGACTGCCGTGCCCTCAGATTCTGAAGCTGAAGAAGAGGAAGATGAGGACTACTCAGAATAACAATATCCTCCTGCAGATGACAAATACAAAAACTTGGAAGAACGTCTGGGAGTTATGGAGATATAGAGAGTGCCTGAGCTGGACTTTTAAGAGTTAGGGTTGGTATCTGGAATTGTAATCCCTCCTAAGTTTAAAGTACCTCTATTTTCTAAGTATGATGGGGTGTCTTGTCCCAAGATGCACCTACGATCTTATGTAAGGAAAATCCAACCACATTCTTCTGACAAAGACCCGTGGGTCCACTTTTTCTAGGACAGCTTGTCGGGGACGCAATTAGATTGGTTCTACCAATTAGAGAGTGTGATACGGTGGGATAACTAACTTGAGGTTTTGCATTTGTGTTTGCAAATGTTTCGGTTTAGCAAGAGTCGCCACCGACTTTTTATTTTATCCAAAGGAAAGGTCAAAAAGCACAGGAAAGACCTTTGAGATATTTTCTTGAGATATTTTCTTTGAGATATTTTCTTGGTTATCCACGGGCTCTTAGGTACTTGCTCAAAGTGTTTTCAAAATTTTGCTTTTCTTTGTGTTTGTGGGTTTGAAGAAGTTTTTTGTTTGAAAGGTGTAAGTGCGAAAAGTTTTGTTTTGTTTTAGAAAAAGCAAGTACTTAAGAACCATCTACCTACTCGAAAAAGGAATCAATATGTGCTAATGTCCTTTAGACAATGCTATCCCACTATTGATGAGTAGGTAGCATCGTCGTTGGAGTTTTAAGAGTCAATTCGATTAAGGGACGTGCGTTCACTAAAGCAATGTTTAGGACGCCTTAGCGGTAACCCTAATGTCTTCGATCATTTTTCCGAGGCAACTGTTTCGAGGCAAATATGATCTTTGGACAAGAGGGAGACCTCTAAAACTTCCTATACTCAATGACCACGTTCGAAGGCAACCAAGTGAGGTGTACCCTAAGAGTGCGCATGTGCGAGTGTGTTGTTTTCAGTTTATTTTATCTTTGTACATGTCAATGGTTATCTATGTTGATTTTAGGTTTAAACATTCGATCTTGTCATGCATTCCCTATTATCAAACATCTAACAGTTTATAAGTTGCGGAAATTAAACTAACTATTACAAGGCGTCGGGTATTTACATCGCCAAAAGCAACCCTTGAAATTAAAAGGCGGAAGGTAAAATAAAGCGATAAAAAATATTAAAGTCCTATTAAACTATTACATTCCGGGAAACAGATACAATATTGAAATAAAATGGCACGCGTGCGGGAAATTAAATCGGGCGAGTTTTTAGGGTTTTAACCCTTTTTGAAAGAAAGCATTTTTTGTTATTTTTGAATTAAAAAAGGAATTAAATTAGGTTAATTAATAAATTAATAAACTAATTAATTAATTAATGAGAATAATATTTTTTTGGATTTTTGATATTTAAAGAAATAAAAATAAATTAATCAAAGTTAATAAAACCTAATTGTCTAAATTAATTTTAATTATTGCAAAAGATATTAAAGTTAAGCCTAATTAAACTAAATTAATTCAATTAATATTTATTAACAAAAATAAAGTGCTGAATTCAATTTTAATAAATAAAATATTTTTTTGGTTTTTAATTTTATAAAGAAAAAAATGTGATTGGTTAGTTAATAATAAATAATTAAAGGAAATAATAAATATAAAAAAAATAAAGAGTTAGGAGGTTATGGGCCTGATTAGGGGGTGAGATTGGCAATTTCGAAGGCCCATTTGTGCAAGCCTGTATTGAATTTCTGATTCCAGCGTGGCACTTTGACTAGGGCGTATGGTGGACATCACATATGGACCATCAGATTTGGCCTGGGGGCCATCTAGCGCTTTGAGATTTGAGGACCATGGTAGGCTTCCATTGTTGCTTTGTACCTGATTGCATAATAAAACAAAGGAAAATGCAAAGCGCTGGAGGCAGGGATCGAACCCCTGACCTCCAGCCAATAACGCCTTGAGAGCGCTCCCCTTGACCACTGGACCATTATGCTTCAATTGTCAATAGATTAAACAAAAATAATAATATGGGAAAACAAATAAAATGCCAGAAAATATAAAAAAAACACGCGCCAAGTTTGAACCGACCAACCAGAGGGAGACGCGTCATCGTCTTCTTCGTTCATCCTTGGTTATTTACCTGCGGATTTGTATCCGCAGCTAAATTCACATGTCCAACCTAAAATCAATTCTAGGCCATGGAAATTGATTCCAAGCACATGGTCATGCTCGTCTACCTTCCCTGATCACGTCAATGTCCATCAATGGCATCAATTTTGCCTATAAATAAAATGCCCAAAAAACACGAACCAAGAATCCTAGATTCGGCTAGGGGGTTATAGGCCAAATAAATGCAACTGGCTAATGCAGAATGCTTGTAAATTGAATGATAATCATGAATATGCAAAGATTTTGTAAGAAAGGTGCAAGAATAATGATCTACGAATTCAACTGAAAAGCATATTTCTGAGACACTTACAGAGCTTTAGGGCGCGTATGAGAGCTTGTTAGGGATTGGTTTCGCTTCAATGATTTCCCAGCAATTGATTAGCGTTGAGATTTGCTTTTCAATTGGCCTCCAAGGGCGATTTCAGTTTCACACTTTTTGGCAATTTTTCAAGTTTGGTTCTTGATGATTCTGCAGCCTCTAGGTCTTGAATTCGTGTGCTTTCACTTGTATATGTATGGAGCATTGTATTAGGTCAACAATTTGGTCTTGAATCTTTGTACATCAATGCTTGGAGATTTGATTTGATCCTCCATTGAAAACTTGCTTATTTTGTCCAAAATCCAATCTTTTTGCACATGGAATGGCTGATACGAATTTGATTCACTTGATGATGATGATTAGGTCCTAAAAATAGAAAAAGATCTCATGTAATCAAGTTTTGTGATTTTATTTGATTTAAATTGATTTAAAATGGAATAATTCAAATAAAAATCAAATAAAATAGAAAATTTGATAAATGGACACAAGGCTGAAGCTAGGACACGCGTGTAGTGTGACAAGATCAAATCAAGCGGAAAAGAATGGGCCCATTTGACAAAATTTGAAGTTTTGGGGATAGTTGACTTTTGGCAATTTTACAAAAATGCCCAACTTCAACAATGCATAACTTCTTCAATTTTGAACATTTGGAGGTGTTATTGGACTTTTTAGAAATCTTGAGATATCCTCTAACCAACCCTTTTGGTCTCATCTCATTGTGATATTCCTTGCTCAAGTTATAAGCTTTGCAAAAAAAGGTGTTTTTGTTGACTTTCAAAAATGACCTATAATGTCCAAATTTGTAACTTCTCGTGAGTGCATTTTCTTATCTTAGGGTATGAATATGGATTGTAGGTAATATCATCCTCTTCAAAATGAGCTTTTGATGGGTCATTTCTCATAAAGTATTAGAAAGTTATGCTTGGTCAAAGTTGAGTTGACTTTTCCTACAAAACCCTAATTTAGCAACTTTTGAGTCTTGATGAATTTTGAGCAATCCTTGATGAATCATGATCAACCCTTGATAAAATGATGAATTATCCTTAAAAATGAGAATGTTGACAAATAATCTTGAGGTTTGACTGTGTTTGGGTCACAGTTGACTTTTGCCCTAGCACAGTCGATTTTTGGACCTTTTGAGCAATTGACTGAGCAAACTTCCTCTGCAAGGCTTGAAATTTGACATGGATGAACTTAAGAACATATTAGGACATGGGGGAGCACTTGAGGTCATTTGGATACAAGGACCTTGATGCAACACAAAACCCTAATTTGAGGTTGACTGCCTTAGGAGATTACTTGTCTGACCCACTCTTGAGCAATCTTGGGCCACTTGGAGATTTTTCTTGCCATGTTTTGAGAAATATGGGAGGGCAAATTTTGGGGTGCAACACCTACCATTCTGGATTCCATGGGTAACAATTCTTCTATGGCCTTCAGTGACTCTGAAGATTTGGTCTACCATGCCGAATACGAAGGTGAGGAAGATTGTGAGGTGCCATGAGAATTGGCTAGACTACTACAATAGGAAGAAAGGGTAATTTTGCCTCATGAGGAGCTGTTAGAGACAATCAACTTGGGTACTGTGGAAGACAGAAAAGAAGTCAGAGTGGGTGCCAACCTAGAGCCAAGTGTCAAAGAGTGCCTAATTCAGTTGTTGCATGAATATGTTGAGATCTTCGCCTGGTCATACGAAGACATGTCGGGACTCGATACAAACATTATGGTTCACCGTCTGCCCACAAGAGAAGACTGTCCACCAGTCAAACAAAAAGTCTGCCGCATGAGGCCCGACATGTCAGAAAAGATCAAAGCAGAAGTTATGAAGCAGTTCAATGCTGGATTTCTTGCTGTTACTTCTTATCCATAATGGGTTGCTAACATTGTGCCCGTGCCTAAGAAGGACGACAAAGTCAGAATGTGCGTGGACTCCAAAGACTTAAACAGGGCTAGCCCTAAAGATGATTTTCCACTATCGCACATTGACATCTTGGTTGACAATACAGCTCAACACAAGGTATTTTCTTTCATGGACGGATTTTCAGGTTACAACCAGATCAAAATGGCACCTGAAGACATGGAGAAAACTACTTTTGTTACACAGTGGGGTACGTTCTGCTACAAAGTGATGTCATTCGGACTGAAGAATGTTGAGGCAACCTATCAACGCGCCATGGTAGCTTTGTTTCATGATATGATACATCATGAGATAGAGGTCTACGTGGATGACATGATAGCCCGTTCACAAACTGAAGAAGAACACCTTGATCACTTGCAAAAGCTGTTTGTCAGGTTGAAGGAGTACAAGCTCAGATTAAACCCTAACAAGTGCACATTCGGGGTCAGGTCCGGTAAACTCTTGGGTTTTATTGTCAGCAACAAAGGCATCGAGGTTGATCCTGCCAAAGTCAAAGCTATACAAGAAATGCCTGCTCCTCGCACTGAGAAGGAGGTCAGAGGTTTCTTGGGACGCCTAAACTACATTGCTAAGTTCATTTCTCACCTAACATCTACCTGTGAGCCAATCTTCAAGCTGTTGAATAAAGATCAGGTAGTTAAATGGAATGATGACTGTAAATTTGCCTTCGATAAAATCAAGGAGTATTTGCTAGAACCTCCTATCTTGATGCCACCCGTCGAAGGAAGACCGCTAATCATGTATCTGATTGTATTAGAGAATTCAATGGGGTGCGTACTGGGCCAACTTGACGAGTCTGGCCAAAAAGAGCATGCCATTTATTACCTTAGCAAAAAGTTTACCGACTGTGAAACAAGATATTCACTGCTCAAGAAAACTTGCTACGCTTTGGTATGGGCTGCTCGCCGGCTAAGGCAGTACATGTTGACTCATACCACTCTGCTGATATCTAAGATGGATCCGATCAAGTACATCTTCGAGAAGCCTGGTTTGTCTGGAAGAATAGCTAGATGGCAGATGATCCTCACAGAGTATGATATACAGTACACGACCCAAAAAGCTATAACTGGGAGTGTGCTAGCTGACCATCTGGCTCATCAAGCTATCGAAGATTACCAATCCATGAAGTTTGACTTGCCTGACGAAGACATCATGACGTTGGACAACATTGAAGATCTCATACCATATGACGGACCTGAACAAGGATCCCAATGGACCCTGTACTTTGATGGTGCCTCCAATGCACTTGGAAACGGTATCGGCGCAGTATTCATCTCCCTAGAAGGTTGCCATACTCCTTTCACATCCAGACTCTGTTTTAACTGGACCAACAACATGGCCGAGTATGAAGCTTGCATCTTTAGACTCAAGGCTGCCATAGACCTGAGAATCAAATCTTTGGTTGTGTTTGGGGACTCAGCTTTGGTTGTCAGTTAGATCAAAGGAGAGTGGGACACTAAGCATCCAAACCTCATCCCTTACAAAGAACATGTCTTGACATTGTTACCACATTTCGAGCAGATTACCTTCGAGCACTTCCCGCAAGAAGAAAATCAGCTAGCAGATGCTCTAGCTACAATGTCATCCATGTTTAAACTTAACTGGGATAATGAGGCTCCCCAAATCACCATTAAACGGATGGACGAACCTGCACATTGTCACGAGATTAATACCGAAGAAGTAGTGGACCGACCTTGGTTTCACGAAGTCAAAAGGTATCTCGAGGCTCAAGAATACCAAGAAGGAGCTTCAGTCAATGACAAAAAGTTCTTGAGGAGATTCTCTGCCAAGTTCTTCCTGAGTAATGGTATCTTGTACAAGCGCAATCATGATTGCATTCTGCTCCGTTGTGTGGACAAGATCGAAGCTGAACAGATCATGGCTGAACTGCACAATGGTACCTTTGACACTCACTCTAGTGGGCATACGATGGCTAAGAAGATCCTACGGGCAGGCTATTACTGGTCTACCATAGAAGCTGACTGCTATCAACATTCCAAGACTTGTTACAAATGTCAAATCTATGCGGACAAGGTACATATACCTCCAGTTCCTCTCAATGTCTTAATAGCTCCTTGGCCATTCGCTATGTGGGGAATCAACATGATTGGAGAGATCAAGCCTACAACCTCCAATGGACATTGCTTCATTCTGGTAGCCATTGATTACTTTACCAAGTGGGTCGAAGCAGCTACCTTCGCATCCGTCACAAAGAATGTTGTTGCCCGCTTCATCAAGCAGAATCTCATTTGCCGGTATGGCATCCCCGAAAGGATCATCACTGACAACGGTACAAATCTTAACAACACTATGATCACTGCCTTATACAAGCAGTTCCAGATTCAACATCACAATTCATCTCCCTATCAGCCAAAGATGAATGGTGTTGTCAAAGCTGCGAATAAAAATATCAAGAAGATCATACAAAAGATGACAGTCACCTACAAAGACTGGCATGAGATGCTACCGTTTTCTCTCCATGGGTACCGTACCACGACACACACGTCAAGTGGGGCAACACCCTATTCTTTGGTATACGGCATGGAAATTGTTTTGCCTATTGAGGTTCAGATTCCCTCCTTAAGAATCATGAGGGATGCAGGTCTGAGTGAAGACGATTGGATCCAGACCCGATTTGATCAATTGAACTTAATTAATGAGAAGAGACTTACTGCTGTTTGCCATGGTCAGACGTATCAGAAACGAATGATCAAGGCTTTCAACAAGAAAGTTAGGCGACAAGTGTGTCAAGTTGGGGATCTCGTGATCAAGCGCATCATCTTGTCGCAAAGTGATCCCAGGGGCAAATGGACTCCTACTTACGAAGGACCATTTGTAATCAAGAACATCTTTTCTGGTGGGGCAATGATATTAACCACCAGGGACGGTGATGACCTGCCGCACCCTGCGAACGCAGACATAGTCAAAAGATACTACGCATAAATGACCCGCTAGGTTGACACACCTAGGCAAAAAAAGGGCATCCCGGTGAATCGGAAACCCGAAAGGGCGATTCAGGCAAAAGTTAGGGATAAAACAAAAAAATCTGTACACCCGGCAAGTTGAAAACCCGAAAGGGCGACTTGGGCAAAAAAGGGTTTCCCGGTGGAGCGAAAACCCGAAAGGGCGGTCCAGGCAAAAGTTAGGAAATTAAAGCGTATGACTATGTCTCGTCGGATCACTTTAAGGACAATCTCTTCACGGACAAGCTCTGGGCTTCTGATCAACTCAATCATCTTCGGACGAAGCAACAAATGGACAAGATATTCGGAGTTACGAAGGCTATAGCAGAATGGGAACCCCATGGAATTTTCACACATAGCCATCTTTCTTTGTATAAATTTTTATCATTTGTTATAACGTTATCTTACTAGGATGTTTGTCTCCTTTGTACAAAATACTTACACAAAGTTAATACAAAGATATTTCAAAGTGCAGAAAACTATTTGCCTTTTCTTCTTTTTTACACTTTTGTTTTATTTGAAAATGTCCAATGATTTATTAATGAGCATATGCATTTGAATATAATCACTGTTTACAAATAAACGAAATGAGAAAGAATAATTACTGACAGGTTGAAAGTATAGGAAAACGTCTTTAGGCTATTCCAAGAGAAATCCCCTGCAGTACATCATCTAGATCCCTAGTGGAGCTAAAACCTTGAAATACATATCCCTAGTGGAGTTATAATTTCAAATCCTTAATTCCCATCAGAATTAAAACTTCAAACTCCCAATTCCCAGGGGAGCCAAAACTTTGAACCACAGATCCCCAGTGGAGCAGAAACCTTCATTCCCCAGCGAAGTCAAATTTCCAACTATCAATCCCCAGCGGGAACCATTCAGTTTTCCCCAAATTCCCCAGCAAGTTGTCTTGAAGCTTGGAAGTCAACCAGATAACAATTAACTTTTGTCTTTCCCCAACTTCGGATAATTCACCAGTAGATTGGCATACAACCCAAACTCCTGATCTCCCCAACAGGATAAACTTCTTCCCCACAAAGTTTTTCACTCCCCAGCAGATTGAAGATTCTCATTCTCGTTTCCCCGGTGAAGTCACCAAAGTTTTCTTTACTCCTCAATAGAATGAAGATTCTCATTCTTAAGTTCCCCGCAGAAATCATCATAATTTTCCCTATTCCCCAGCCGAATTTTGTCAATACTTCAAGACATGAAGGATTCTCACATCCCCACAGAAGTTGTCAGGGATTTTCCACACCCAGTAGTCACCAAGGATTTCTCATCCTCAGCAATCAAAGATTTTATTATATCCAGCCGTCAAGGATTTTATTTTCCTCAACAATACAACAAATCAGCTTACATGCACATATATTACATTCATATATCATAAACATTGATAAAACACATTTTATTGCATCATACATTTCATGCGACATAACTTTGTGTTTCAGCTAACATTTTACCCTTTTCAGGATAAGATTAACAACTATCTTTAACAAATATTCAAAGATTTCAGATACAGTACGGATACACTCCAGACGCGAAAGTCATTCTGTTACTCATTCAAATCTCTTATTCAGATACAGTACGGATACACTCCAAACACGGAAGTCATTCTATTACTCATTCAGAATTCAAAGTCAAGATACAGTACGGATACACTCCAGACGTGGAAGTCATTCTGTTACTCATTCAGATCTCTTATTCAGATACAATACGGATACACTCCAAACACGGTTGTCATTCTGTCACTCATTCAAAAATTTCCCCAGCTCAGAGACGCTCCAGACACGGATGCTATTCTAGTGCTTATTCAGATTCAACATTCAGTTACAGCTCAAATATGCTCCAAACACGGACGCCATTCCCTTGCTCATACAGATTCAATCTCAAGATACAACTCAGATACGTTCCAGATACGGATACGATTCTGATGTTCATTCTCCTAATTTCCAACAAACATTCTTGGATGACATATTTAAGCCCATCTCCAACAAGATTTTATCACCTTTCCAAATGGCATCTTTAAGCCCATTCCCTCAACTACCTCATCAAGTGCAAATTTATGGGCACTCTAGTGTCCAATCATCTTTTACCTTCGAGTCACGAACGGTAAAACTCGCCAATCTAACTCTCCAGGTTCAAGAAGATTGAACAGGGGCAGCTGTTGTACCCCAACATTTGCCCTATCATTTTACCAAGATTTTCCCCACAAGACTCTTTAGACTCAAGACCAGATTAGGGTTTGCTCAGCTCAAGACCTTACCATGCACTGATGACCTAAAATTAGGGTTTGAGTTTGCACAGGGATTTTTGGACTTTGAATGCTTCATGTGACTTTCATACTTCATGTTGGATCTCTAAGATTTCTCATACCAAGCTTCAAACCTTGAATCACATTTTGGACCAGTCAATTGGACAGTTGACCTAAAAATCAACTATATTGGGGAAAAAGTCAACCATGGCCAATTTACAGTCAAACCTCATAATTTTGATCCACATCAACATTATAGACTCATATGAACCATTTGATCAAGTTTGAACCACAACTCCTCAAGAAATTTGATCAGATCTTCAAAAGGGCAAAATGGTCAAAATTAGGGTTTTGATTGGGAAAGGGCAATTTCTAATTTTTGACCTAGCCAATGATCAATTGAGTTCAAGCATTATTTCAAGGACTCAATAGCATCATCTTGACCTAATTACATAGTTCAAAAGATCTCAAATGCATATGATTGACGGATGAATTTTCCAGTCAACTGATCAAAAATCAACTGTACACCGAAAAGTCAAACTTTGACTTTTTGGTTAAAATCAAGTGCCAAGGGTCATAATTCATCAAAACATATCAAAATGTGAAACTTGTTGACCAAGAAACCTAATTTTGAAAATTAGGGTTTTAATTTGAAATTTTTCATAACTTGGAATTTTTCTAAGTTATGAAAATTTCTTATTTTTCCCCAACTTTCCACAACTTTTTCTCCATGATGCATTTGGATTCAAAGAAAACTTCCAATATTAAAGTTGCAGTCCTCCACAAAATCTACAACTTTGATTCACAAAGTTTTCCCAAATGATTCTTGGATCTCAAGTTATGATTTTGTGAATAAGCATCCATAAACTTTTTAACTTAGTGAAATTTTGCCCTAGTTTAGGCAGATTTTTGACCTAACTTCATGGAAACTTTTCACCTAGTTCCAAGAGGAATATCAAAATGCATTTCAAATATGGATTGTAGAGAATGTTACAAGCTTTCCAAAATGTCCCAGAACTCTCCAAGATCATTTATGGTTAGGGAGAATCAAAGGAATAAAAATAGCAATTTATCACTTTTGTGCAAGGCATTTTTACAATGTTACAAATTGCAAATCAGTTTCCAACATGCTTGTACTTGGTTTTAAAGGTCCTAATCCCTTCTACACTCCATAATTAAATGCAAACACATTGGATAATGGTCTTGTTCTGATCTTTGGAGCATTGTACATTGAATTAATCCAAAAATGGCATAAAGTGCATAATACCATTTTCATAAAGCTTGCTTTTACAACTTTGCATTTCTTGAGTCATGGACCTAATCTCTTTTTGCAAACAAGATCCACGGTTATCAGGAAAAGTTTACCAACTATGTGCAGCTAGCAAGCAAGCCTGTACAGGCTTTGGCTTTGTCACTTCAAACTTTTCTTCAAAAGCAAGAAACTTGCAAAAGTCAAGGGATCTCATCCATCTGATAAAGGCAAGGCTTTGTATCATTTCAAACAATATCAAAATATTATTGCAAGCCTAAGACACGGTTTCATGACTTCTCAAACACCCTAAAACACAAAAGACACCATTTTCTGCCCAAACAGGGCATCTTCTGCAAATTTCAAGCCATTTCCATTTTGCCTCGTGCGTTTTGCCTTGAATCACTTCAAACACATTACATATATCCCATCCAAGCTATCCAGGCCCCTGTCTTGCAACTGTGAGATCATTTTCACACTTCACCATTTTCATTTTGAAGGTTTGCAGGTTGACTCGTGCAAGGAGTTCTAGCCATCTACAAGACCAGCTGAGCATTGGAGAAGCTTGAGGGAACCTCAAGGAAGCTCACAAGAACTTCAGGCCTCACTCAAAGTTCCCACATTGCCATATCCAAACTCAACTGAACAACGTATTTTTCAAGTTTCTATCTCTCTATTTAGGCATCTTTAAGCTTAGGTTTGTGAAGCAAAAATGTAGTCCTTAAGTTGCTTGAGCTGTACATATGCATAGTTTGTATTTATATTAACTGAGCTAAGAGTATTTGATTGTTGAAGTTGCTGAAAAAACTAGGTCAGAAATTAGGGCCATTAAAATTCTCCTTGGTCTTGTAGAGTTAGGTCATGTTCTTTATATCATTGGAATCATGAGTTCATGAGCTACCTTTTTTGTGTTATAAATTTTTGATTTTATGCAAGCATGAGCAAGAACAGGATTTGTACACAGAAGCGCGTGTTTTGGAAGAAGGTTGGAGGACAAGGATGAAGTCTTGGGCCTGGCGTGCCTTGGGCCTCCTTTTCTGACTTTTTGCACCCCCTGTTTTCTATTTGCACCCCCCTTTGCATATTTTTATATTTTTTGTATTTTCTTGCATAATTTATATTTTCTGACTTTATTATTTTTTTCTGAACATTAAAAACCCAAAAAATATTTTCCTAATTTTTTATTTTTTTTTATTTTTTTATTTTTATTATTTTTTGGCATAAAAGATAGTTTATTAGAAATAATATTATTTTTTTTCTTAAATAAACTTGTAAATAATATAAAAATATCATATATTTTTATTTTTATTATTTATACACTTAAAATAATATTTTCATATATATTTCAATTTTTTTAACATTTTGTATATATCATTATTATTTTTCTTGAACAAAATGAATAAAATAAATGATTAGAAAACAATATTTCTTTTAAACAAAAATTAGGGTTTTCACCCTTTCAAAAATAATCATTTTATTTTTTTCTTATTTTTAAGACTTAAATAAACTTATTTTTACATACATAAAATTAATACAAAAAACATTTTTGCATACATACATTTTATTGCATATTTAAATATTTGCTTATTTATTTATTTGTACAATAAATTCAATTTGGTTGTAATAGTTTTAGGGTTTTATTTTGAGCAATATCCCCCTATTCAAAACTTGTATCCTCCTCCCCATAATATTGTTGTAATAGTTTAGATTTACTTTACGCAATTTATTGCTTTCATATACCATGATAGTAAACTAGGGTTTTGAATGAAAAGACCAAAAATCAAACAAATAGCATGACTTAATACAAGACAAAAAATGTATGAAAAATGACAACACATTGCACACAAGCACCCTCTAGGGTTTCACCCACTTTGTTGCCTTAAAACATGGCCATGGTATGCATGCTAGGTATCTTGGCAAAATCAAACAAAACAAAATATCATAGTCCCTCGATGACGCTAGACAAGGTTGCCTAAAAACAAATGATCTTAGTCCCTAAAACTTGCTAAGATACTTGGCACCATTGCTATCATGGTCATACGATGACCCACTCCCGTCCCGTTTAACATCCAAAGATAGGGTTGTTTACCAAATGCAATGGTAAAACAACAATGTCAAAGGAATAAAAATGTGTAGGAAAGACTTCTGAGTAGGTAGATAAGCTTCTAGTTACTTGATCAATTTGCAAACCATCCTTGCTATTTTCAAACAAACACGCACAATTTTAAAACATTTTCAAACAATTTCAAAACATTGAAACATTTTTCAAAAGACAAAACATCTTTGTATACGTTCTTACGAACAAGAATCATTATAAAGATTGCCAAAACGATGGCCTCTTTTCAAAATACTTTCAAAACCACACAAAGCACCATTTCAAACAATTGGAAAAGAAAAACAAGTGATCTAAATAAGTAACTAAGAGCCCATGGAAAACCGTGGATGAAAAGGGTGCTAGCACCTTCCCTTTTCATAATCTACCCCCCGAACTCAAGAAAACATCTCAAAGGTCTTTCCTGTGCTTTTTGACCTTTCCTTTTGGATAAAATAAAAGTCGGTGGCGACTCTTGCTAAACCGAAACATTTGCGAACACAAACGCAAAACCTCAAGTCAGTTCTCCCACCGTATCACAATATCCTTCTGCTTCGGGTAATCTTGCTAGTCCCTGCAATATTACTAATATTAGAGTCAACCTTCTCAGAACATGAATCTTCAGCAACTGGCCAATCTTGTTTGATATCGTGGTAGTAGACATCCCCGCCATAATTCCATGGTACAGTATTATTTGACGAATACATGATTGGTCCAGGCATTGTAATTATCAACGAAGCTACTTTAGGAACTGATGTAATTCTAATGGGTCTTTTGGTGGAGATCCTGGAAGAATTGTCGGAAATGGTAACGATGGAAACATCATTATAAGAAACATTTGGAATAGAAGTCTTCTCGAATAAAATTTCCTTGTTATCTATTAGGCACTGGACGCCTGCTTTTAACAAAGGACAGCTGGTTGGTGAGGAAAAACAGAAATGACAACTTTCATCACAGCCTGGGAATACACCGGCAACCAACAAGTTCTTTTTGATATTTAGGAGTGGGGTAACAAGTTCATCAACTAAAGTAACAAACATATCCTCCTCAATGGTGTTGGCATTATGGTCGTGCTTGGGCATAGGGGCAAAAATGACATTGGGCTTTTATGGCGCATTGAATTTAATCTCTTTGGCTTCTAGGAGGTCTTGTACTGTGTTCTTTAGAGCCCAACAGTTATTAGTGTCATGGTCGGGACTCTTAGAATGGTATGCACAGCGGGCATTAGGATGATAGTGAGGAGATGTTGTGTTAGGGTTCTTTAGAGCTTCTTTCAAAGTCACTAAATTGGATCTTAACAGATGCGACAATACTTGAGATAGGGTCATATTAATTTGGGTGAATTATCTGACTGGTCTTTCCATTATTGGTTGGTTGTTTCTTTGTTGATCAGGCGTAAGTTTAGGAATCATGACAGCCCCCACCATTGGGTGGCGTTCAGCCTTATCTTTATTTCTCTGAGGATATACAGCAACCACTTCTTTCTTTCCGATGAATGGCTTCCTTACAACATCAGAGGATGCATCTTTTTGAATCTTTCCATTCTTTATCCCGGCTTCTACCCTTTCTCCGGTCAATATCAATTCAGTAAAACCTGCCGATGAACTCCCAATTAAGTGATTAAATAAGGGACCAGACAAGGTTCCCAAGAACATGTCTACTAATTCTCTTTCAGATAAGGGAGGTTGGACTCTTCCTGCCGAGTCCCTCCATTTTTACGCATAATTCTTGAAGCCTTCACTTGAAACCATTGTCGTACTTTGGAGTTGAGTACGGGTGGGCGCAATATCAGCGTTGTATTGGTATTTGTTGTACCCCAAAATTTTCCCTCTCATTTTATCAAGATTTCTCATCACAAGACTCTTTGAACTCAAGACCAAGCTAGGGTTTGCTCTGCTCAAGACATCTCCTTGCACTGTTGACCTAAATTAGGGTTTGAGTTTGCACAGGGATTTTTGGACTTTCAATGCTCAAAGTGACTTTCATACTTCATGTTGGACTTATAAGATTTCCCATACCAAGTTTCAAGCCTTGAATCAAATTTTTGCCCAGTCAATTGTACAGTTGACCTAAAAATCAGCTGTATTGGGGAAAAAGTCAATTGTGGCCAATTTACAGTCAAACCTCATAAATTTTGACCCACATCAACATTATAAGCTCATATGAACCATTTTATCAAGTTTGGACTACAACTCCTCAAGAAATTTGACCAGATCATCAAAAGGGCAAAATGGTCATTTTTAGGGTTTTGACTGCAGAAGGGCAAATTCTTAACTTTTGACCTAGCCAATGGCAAATTTGGTTCAAGCATGGATTCAAGGACTCAATGGCATCATCTTGACCTATTCACAAGGTTCAAAAGATCTCAATTGCATTGGATTGATAGATGAATTTTCCAGTCAACTGATCAAAAATCAATTGTACACTGAAAAGTCAAACTTTGACTTTTTGGTCAAAATCAAGTGCCAAGGTTCATTTTTCATCAAGATGTGCCAAAACATGAAACTTGTTCATCAAGAAACCCAATTTTGCAAATTAGGGTTTAAGATTGAAAATTTTCATAACTTAGAATTTTTCTAAGTTATGAAATTTCCTTAATTTTTCCCAACTTTGCCCAACATTTTCACCATGATGCAATTGGATTCAAACAAAACTTCAAACATGTAAGTTGTAGTACTCCACAAAATCTACAACTTTGATTCACAAAGTTTTCCCAAAATAAGCTTGGATCTCAAGTTATGATTTTTGGAACAAGGGTCCATGAAACTTTTAACTTAGTGAAATCTTGCCCTAGTTTAGGCAGGATTTTGACCTATCTTCATGGAAATTTTTAACCTAGTTCCACTTGGAATCTAAAAATGCATTTCAAAGATGGATTGTAGAGCATTTTACAAGCTTTCCAAAATATAAAAGAACTCTCCAAAATAATTTGTGGTTAGGGAGAATCGAAGGCTTGAAGTTGGCAAAAACTCACTTTTGATCCATGGCATTTTCATATTGATACAAGTTGCAATTTCTAATCAACCTTGTTTGTACTTGATTACAGGTCCCAAAACCCTTTCATACTCAATAATTAAATTCAAATCCACTGGTTTGAGGCTTTGTTCTGATCATGGGAGGATTATACAAAATATTAATCCTAAAATAGCAAAAAGGCAACATTGCCATTTTTGTCAAATTTGTTTTATGTCAAATTGAATCCTTGAGCCTTGAACAAGATCTTGTACAACACACAATATCCACAAACTGAGGGAACCAAGATCATAAAGTTCAAGCTGGTAGATAGCCTGTACAGGCCTGTCTTACATCATTTCTTACTTTTGCTTAAAATACAAGAAACTTGCCAAAATCAAGAGAACTGACATATATGTTATAACCAAGCTTGGCAAGCATTAGAAACAAGTTTTACACATTTCATTAAGCCAGAAACACGAGCCTTTCATCCCTCAAACACTTTTGAACACCAAATCACATTCCTCTTGCAAAACAAGGCACTCCCTGCAGTTTCACTTCCATCTCACAAGTTACTCGTGCGTTTTGCCCCAAATTTGTTCCAATACATTCCATATAACCTATCCTAGCTATCCCAACCATTGGCCTTGAACTGTAACTCCATTTGCAAGCTTCACCATTTCTGTTTTCAGCTTGTGCAGGTTGAGTTCTACAAGCTTGCTCAAGCAAGTCCAAAGCAAACTAGGCATTGGGGAAGGTCAGAGGAAGTTCAGGCAAGCTCCCAAGCATCTCAGGCCTCACTGAAAAGCTCCACATTGCCATACACGAGTTCATCTGAAATAGGTATTTATCAACTTTCTGTCTCTCTATTTAGGAATCATTAGGCTTAGGTTTGTGAATAAAAAATGTAGTACTCATAGCCCTGAAGCTGTACATATGCTCAGTTTTCATTTAAGTTAAACGTGTTAAGAGAATTTGACTCATGAACTTCCTGAAAAAGTTAGGTTAGAAATTAGGGCTAGAGAAATTCTCTCTGGTCTTTGAGAGTTAGATTAAGTTCTTTATATGGTTGAAATCGTCTTGACAAATGCAACAACTTTGGTGTTATGAGTTTTTGCATTAGAGCACGTATGCCGGTTTTCCATATTTGAGTCAGGCGC
The DNA here is from genome assembly GCA_948472305.1 of Vicia faba. Lineage (NCBI taxonomy): Eukaryota > Viridiplantae > Streptophyta > Magnoliopsida > Fabales > Fabaceae > Vicia > Vicia faba. The sequence goes on from OX451741.1 coordinate 623,954,326, forward strand.
ACGCGTTTTTGTTTGACAAAGGTTGAAGATGAAGTTCAATGGGCTGGGCTTGGTTCTGACATTGTTTTTGACACCCCCTCTTTACTGATTGCATCCTGTTGTACCCCAAAATTTGCCCTCCCATATTTCTCAAGACATGTCAAGAATAATCTCCAAGATGGCTCAAGAGTTGGACAGTCAAATCACCTCCTAAGACAATCAAGTTAAAATTAGGGTTTTGTGTTGCATCAAGGTCCTGATATCCAAATGGCCTCAAATTCTCCCCAATTTCCTAATATGTTCTCAAGTTCATCCATGTCAAATTTCAAGCCTTGCAGAGAAAGTTTGGTCAGTCAATTGCTCAAGAAGTCCAAAAATCGACTGTGCTAGGGCAAAAGTCAACTGTGACCCAAATACAGTCAAACCTCAAGATTTTTTGTCAACATTATCATTTTGAAGTATAATTCATAATTTTATCAATGGTTTATCATGATTCATCAAGGATTGCTCAAGATTCATCAAGATTCAAAAGTTGCTAAATTAGGGTTTTGTAGGAAAAGTCAACTCAACTTTGACCAAGCATAACATTCTCATACTTTATGAGAAATGATCCATCCAATTCTCATTTTGAAGAGGATGCAATTTCCTACAATCCATCTTCACACCCCAAGATCAATAAATGCACTCACAAAAAGTTACAAATTTGGACATTATAGGTCATTTTTGAAAGTCAACAAAAACACTTTTTTTGCCAAAGCTTATAACTTGATCATGGAATATCAAAATGCTATGAGACAAAAAAGGTTGGTTAGAGGACATCTCAAGGTTTCTAAAAAGTCCAAAAACACCTCCAAAAGTTCAAAATTGAAGAAGTTATGCATTGTTGAAGTTGGGCATTTTTCCAAAATTGCCAAAAGTCAACATCCTCAAAACTCCAATTTTTTACAAAAGGGCCCACTTTTTTCCACTTGATTTGGTCTTATCATACCACACACGTCTCCCATCCTTAATTTCATGACCAATCATTTATTTTTCTATTTTATTTAATTTTTATTGATTTAATTCATTTTTAATCAATATTAAATCAAATAAAATCTAAAAATGGATGGAATGATATCTTTTTTATCATTGCAGCTTTCAATTATCACGATTCATCAAATCAAATTCGTATCAAGCCTTTTCATGCATAAAAAAATCAGATTTGGCATATTTTTGGAAACTTGATAATGGTGATCAAATCAAATCTCCATTCATCAATTCTCATGGATTAAGGCCCAAGTTTTTGACCTAATGCAGTCCTTATTACACAAACAAGCCATACCTATCAAGAACACGCTGGAAGAACTGCAGAAACGGAAAAACAAGGATTAAAAAAGTGTGAAAAAGTGGAAGATCAAAATCAACATTAGAGCACGATTCAGTCCAAAAGCTTGACATAGCTCTCTTCCCTGACATCCAGTGAAGCCAAAGGGATCAAAATCCAGCCCTGAGACAGCCTAAAACTCACTGTAAGTCGTCTTGAACTCGACCCTGAACATGAAATCCAACTCTCCGATTCTTGCATCTTTTTGTCCAAATAATTGCATATTCATGCTTTGTGTTGCATTCTGAAACTGTTGGCATAATTGAATTGCGTTTTTGTAGTTTGTACAGCCATGCCCGAAGATAGGGTTTTGGCTCTTCGTTTTTAGGCATTTTGTTTTCAGGGAAAATTAGAGCAAATCAAGGGCATAAATGGACTAAGTGGGAGAAGACGGGCATGTTGATGCTCTTAGAGTTCGTTTCCATGGCCTAGGGCGAATTTTAGAGGCAAGCTACGAATATTCCTGCGGATAAAAATCTGTAGGTAAATAACCAGGAACTTGTGGAAGAAGACGACCACGCGTCTTCTCCTTACTGGCCAGTTCAAATTTCGCGCAATTTTTTTATTTTTTCAGGCATAATTAATTGTTTCCAATATAATGTTCATTATGTATCCCATTAACAATAAAGCAGCATTGGTGGAGTGGTTGGAGCGCTGGCATTTGAGCATTGGGACTTGGGTTCGAATCCCAGGTCCCCCAATATTTTTTACAATTTTTCTTCAGGTATTTGTACGCAACGCCCAAGATGCAGCTCACCATATACCCTTATCCATATGCATGCCAGGTGGCTTCAGATCTGATCCAATGGCCAAGGATGGAGAACTACCATGGTCTCAAGTCAACAAGCATGTGGGTGATCCAAAAAGTCAAGCAGGCTGATTGAAATTGGGCCTGGAAATCGCTAATTTCACCATCAAATTAAGCCCACACCCCCTGAGTATTTCTTTTACTTTTTATATCTTTTTCTTTATTTATTTGTTTATTTTGTTAAATATTATTATTATTATTAAAAAATTAACCAATCAACATTTTTTTTCATAAAATCAGAAAACCCAAAAAATAATATTTTTATTAATTTCACTATTTCATTATTTTTGTAAATAAACTTTAACCAATTAATTTAGTTTTTAATTAGGTACAATTTTAATATCTTTTGCAATAAATTAAAATTAATATAGAATTAGGGCTTTTAATAATTTTAATCATTCTTATTTTTATTTCCTTAAGTATAAAAAATCCAAAAATATCTTTTTATTATTAATTAATTAATTAACTTAGATTTAATTTCCATTTAATTCAAAATAACAAAAAATATGCTTTCTTTAATAAATAAAAAGGGTCAAAACCATAAAAATGCTCCGATTAAATTTTCTCGCACGCGTATTATTTTTATCCAATAATGTAATTCCTTCGGGAATGTAATAGTTTTTAAATTAGGATTTTCTTTATTTATCGCTTTCTTGACTTTCCGCAATTTAAATTAAAGGGTTTGTTTTTGGCGATGTAAATACCCGACGCCTTGTAATAGTTTAGATTTTATTTCCGCAATTTAAATTCCGCAACTATACACTGTTAAATGTTTGATAATAGGGAATGCATGACAAGATCCAATGTATGAACTTAAAATCAGCATAGATAACCCATGACATGTACAGATAAAATTAACCGAACTAACACACTTTCACATGCCACTCTTAGGGTACACCTCACTTGGTTGCCTCGAACGTGGTCATTGAGTATAGGAAGTTTTATAGGTCACCCTCTTGTCCAAAGATCATAAGTTGCCTCGAAACGGTTGCCTCGGATAAAATGATCTAGGATATTAGGGTTACCGCTAAGGCGTCCTAACGTTGCTTTAGTGACCACACGTCTCTTAATTGCATTGACCCGAAAACTCCAACGATGGTGCTACCTACTCCTCAATAGTGGGATAGCACTGTCTAAAGGACATTTGTACAGTTTAATTCCTTTTTGAGTAGGTAGATGGTCCTTAAGTACTTGCTCTTTTTAAAACAAAACAAAACTTTTTGCACTTACACTCTCTTCAAAACAAAAACTCTTTTCAAACCCACAAACACAAAGAAAAGAAAACTTTTGAAAACACAATGAGCAAGTACCTAAGAGCCCGTGGATAACCACGGATAGAAAGGGTGCTAACACCTTCCCTTTCTATAATCTACCTCCCGAACCCGAGAAACATCTTAAAAAGGAATTTTTCTGTGCTTTTGTCCTTTCCTTGTTGGATAAAATAAAAGACGGTGGCGACTCTTGCTTACCGCGACATTTTGCAAAGACAAACGCAAATGCGAACCAGCATTCCAAAACAGTCAGTTCTCATTCCCACCGATCACAGAACTGGAGACTCTGCTGGGGAATTCATAATAAGTGAGGTGTACCTTAGGATTAGATCACTGTGTTTTCAATTGTATGCTTTGTATGCTTTAATTTTGTGGGCTTGTATCGGAGTTCTTTAGATCCTAACCCGGATCTGGGGATACCCTTTAGGTAAGTAGCAATAAACTGTGAGGGATCTGTACGGCGTAGACCGATACGGATGAAGCAGTAGCTATGTTGGTGTGGCACTTTAGTCTGTAATGATATCCCTTGTGTTGGAACAAGGAGAATATGTGTCTTCTAAGGGGTCATTAAGCACCAACTGACCTTAGAACCTTAAATTGACCAACTTGGCCATAGAACAGTAGTAGTATGCTACACTCATTGAGACTAAACTCTCGCGATGATTCCGGCCGCAAGAAAAGGTTGCTAAACTGGAATTATGACCGATTGAGGGTAGTCAGTGATATTGAGATCCTCTAGAACCCGGTTACTATTTTTAGGACAGGTTTAAACCAACTAAACTGAAAGAGGGTAGTACCTAAGCTCCATGCCAGCCTGAAATCTAAGGGCTCTCAGTGTGACTTGTGTGCCTTTACCTTGTTTTCTTTTTGTGGATACTTGTGGTGTGCCTTTATCATGACATCATGACATCATAACATTGCATACATATTGCATAAGGACTAACCTATTTCAAAGACAAGAGGGTTTCATCTTTGCTCTGTTTTGTAGGTCATCATGATGCCCATGCGTAAGAATACCATCCGGATCAACTTTGTCCAAGTACCTACCTTGCTTAAAGAGTTGGTTGCCAAGATGCCTGACACTACTTCCTTCATTAGGAGGCATGGTTTTCTTCTCAGTTTGGTCACCTCTAAATTGGACGAACAAATGATGAGTGTCCTGGTCCAGTTTTATGATCCGATGTACCATTGCTTCACTTTTCAAGACTATCAGCTGGTTCCTACCCTAAAAGAGTTCTCTGAGCTGCTCGGTATCTCTATTCTGGAACAGACCCCGTTTACTGGTTGGGAAAACACTCTTAGGCCTGAAGAAATTGATGCAGCCCTTCATTTGTCCAAAGAAGAGGTAATGGCTAATTGGGAGACTAGAAGTGGAGCTAAGGGTTTTCTGACTAAGTTCTTGGTTGGCAAGGCTAACTACTTCTGGGATAGCCTAGACTTTAAGGCATTCAAGGATATTCTGGCTCTCTTGATCTATGGCTTGGTATTGTTTCCGAATCCTGATACTTTTGTTGATATTAATGCCATAAAGATTTTCATCTCTCAGAACCCTGTACCCACTCTCTTGGGTGACATTCTTCATCAGCTATATGCTCGTACTGCCCGAAAGCGGGGAACCTTGATGTTTTGTGCTCCTTTATTGTCGAGGTGGTTTATTTCACACCTCCCTAAGATAGTGTTGAAGAATAAAGAAGGAATGGGCTGGGCTTATAGGGTGATGTCTCTTTCTCATAACGACATTATCTGGACTCTCAAAGGTATGGATGAGGTGACTGTCATTGATCGCTATGGAGAGTATACTAATGTTCCATTGATAGGAACCCATGGAGGAATTTCTTACAACCCATGCTTAGCTCCCCGTCAGTTTGGAAGAGCCAGAAGAGAAGGGCCTCATGAGATGTTGATTCCTCATATCATCTTTGATTTTCAGGGAGATAGTGACGAGCTACGTCGTAGATTCATAAGGGCTTGGGAAAGAGTTCACCAATCAGATCCACATGAGTTGGGTCCAAAGACTTCTCTGCCAATGGAGCCATATCTCAGATGGGTCCGCATCCGTGCCCAGAAGCTAGGTATGCCATATGAAGTTGTCCGGCCTGTCACTCTTGAAGTTGCTAATGAAGACGAGGTTCTTCCAACCATTCTCCATCCTTATATGCTCACTGACATTGGGGCACTGAAGAGGTCTTGGATGCAGTTGAGGGATGAACGAGACTCTTATCGGGAGAAGTTCAATGAACAAGAGCAGAAGATCCAGAGGCTAACTAGGCAGTTGGAGAATGAGCGGTTTCTGAATGACTATGTCCGCACTGAGAAGAAGAGACCATGGGAGCATTGATGAACCTTTGTTGATTTCCTTTCCAGTTTTATTTTTACTTTTCAGTATTTCCATTCTTGTAATGCCTTAAGGGAAATTTGTTGAACAATTTAAATTTTGAAGTTTAAATCTAATAAAGTGTGTTTCTCTTCTTGTTTACAAATTTGAATCCCGATTGTCTTTGAAATCATAAATCATACGCATTTCATCCCATGCACATCATAAACAGGTACCCCTTTACAGGTCTCTTATCTTCTTCGCTGTTTATTTCAGCAATCATCATGTCTACTGAACCTTCAACTGAGCAAGCTATCAAGGCCCTACAGGCCCATAATGCCCAATTTCAAGAGCTGGTCATGAGTCTAGCTAATGGTCAGCAAGACCTGAAGACCCTGATACTGAAGGAGAAGAAAAAGAAGAAGAGGAGGACAGTCCTGTTCAACACTGGTCCTAGGTTTGGCAACAGGCTACGGGATGAAGTTGATCTAACCACCTCATCTGGAGGGAAAGATAGTCCACAAGAAAGGAGGGTTCCTAGCCCTGTGGTCTCCGACAATGATACGGACTACAATGAAGAACAGTATGCTCCTGCTGAGGATAAGTACAAACAGCTGGAACACCGTTTGAGCGCTATGGAAATTCAGAAGGTGCCCAATATAGACTTCAGAGATCTAGGTCTATCATCTGGGGTGGTGATTCCCCATAAGTTCAAGGCACATGCCTTTGCCAAGTATGACGGAGTTTCCTGTCCGAAGCTGCACCTCCGGTCATATGTGAGGAAGATCCAGCCTTACACTGCTGATAAGAACTTATGGATCCATTTCTTTCAAGACAGTCTCTCAGGGACTCAGCTTGAGTGGTTCTATCAGTTGGACGGAGCCAGTATCCGCAGTTGGGAAGATTTGGCTACTGCATTCTACAGGCAATATCAGTACAACTCCAACCTCGCTCCTACGCAGTACCCAACTCCAGGGTATGTCAATGGGAACGGGTGAAGGATTTAAAGATTATGCTCAAAAGTGGAGAGACCTCGCCGGAAGGGTACAACCACCCTTAGCTGACCGGGAACTTGTTGATATGTTTATGGGGACCCTGTCTGGTCCATTTTTCAACCACTTGATTGGAAGCTCTTCATCTGGGTTTACAGATCTTATCTTAACTGGTGAGAGGATTGAGGCTGGTATTAAGGCTGGGAAGATACAAAAGGGCACCTCATCGAGCACCGAGAAGAAGCCGTTTAAGAAAGAGTCCAGTGCTGTCTACAGTGGAAGAAGACAGAATAGACCTGAACACTGCCGAGCTGTCAATGCGGTTGTTATTTCAAAACCCGTTGGTACTCCTCAGTATAACAATCAACAAAAGGACGAGAGGCCTAAGAGGCAATTCACTCGTCTCAGCATGACCTTATCCCAGATTCTACCACAGTTGCTGAAGACTAATCTGGTGACTCTAAGGGAAGCCCCAAAGAATTCAAACACAACGTCACCAAGGTATAACCCTAACGCCCGTTGCTCTTATCACTCCGATAGCCCGGGACATAATATAGATGATTGTTAGGCTTTGAAGAACAAGATACAAGACTTAATTGATGCAAAAGAGATTGAGTTCGAGGCGCCTGAGAGGCCTAATGTTGTGACTGCTCCCATGCCCAAACATGGGGTAAATGCTGTAGAGGAAGACTTGTTTGTAGTTTCTGTGGATGACATTGTTACCCCTCTGATGACTGTCAAGAAGAACCTGTTGTTAGCCGGTTTATTTCCGGGCTGTGACGAAGGTTGCCATCTGTGTTCTCTTTTACCTACCGGTTGCCCATTCTGAAGTCAGCTATCCAAAACCTGATGGATAGTAAAGAGATCCTGTTTGAGAAGACTGTTGTTCCTTCCATTCCTACTGAAGAAGTTCCCATCATTACCATTTTCGACAATTCTTCCAAGGCTCCCTCGAGGAAGCCTGTTTGAATTACATTCGTTCCAAAGATCGCACCCGTGATCATTACTGTTCTGGGGCCCATCCCCTACACCTCTGATAAAGCTGTCCCTTGGCACTATGGGGCCGATGTTTATGTTCTTGGAGTTAAGCAAGAGTTGGATGCTGATACTAGCATCAGCAACATTACTGGACCTACTAAAGTCACCCGTAGAGGAAGACTTTTCTCACCTGATATTGTTCCACCAACAGCCCGAAGACCTGTTGTCATTACACCTGCAAGTGTACCTACTGCCATTCCTGATCAAGTTCCTAGTCCTACCCCTGTCGCTGAGTCATTTGACGCTCGGGGAAAATGGATCACCACTGATGTGCCTGCCCAGACGGAGGCACCAAAGACAATTACTGTTGAAGCTTCCAAACAGGAGATGGAAGAGATTCTGAAGATTATTAAGAAGAGTGATTACAACGTAGTTGAGCAACTGGGGCAAACCTCATCCAAGATTTCTATGTTGTCACTATTGTTGTGCTCAGAGGCCCATGCCAAGGCCCTGATTACCTTTTTGAAGACTGCCCATGTGCCACAAGAGACATCAACTGATCAGTTTACCGATTGTGTGGCTAATTTAACTGCTGATAATGGATTGGGTTTCTCAGACGCTGACTTGACGGCCAAGGGGAAAAATCATAACGATGCCCTGCATGTCTCCATTGAATGCAGGGGCACTACTCTTGCACATGTATTGGTTTATACGGGTTCCTCATTAAACGTGTTACCCAAGAAGGCTCTAGACCGGTTAGACTGTGAAGGGTTAGAGCTAAAACCAAGTAACACCATTGTCAGGGCCTTTGATGGGTCTAAAAGGATGGTGCACGACGAAGTTGATATTCCAATTAAAGTTGGCTCTCAGGTCTTCAACTCTACATTCTATGTGATGGACATTCGGCCATCTTATTCTTGTTTGTTGGGTCGTCCATGGATCCATAAAGCTGGGGCCATAACCTCAACGCTTCACCAGAAGTTGAAATACCCGGTCCGAGGGAAGATTGTGACAGTACAAGGGGAGGAAGAATACATGGTCAGCCACCTCAACTTGTTCATATACATAGAGATGGATGGGGAGTTCATTGAGACCCCATTTCACCACTTTGAAGAGGTTCCCCAGACACTGGCATCAACTGAGACTGTGGTTGAGGATTCTCCTATGAAGATGGCTTCCTTAAAAGATGTTCGGGCTGTTATTGAGAAGGGTGGGTGTGCAAATTGGGGCCGACTCCCTGATTTTACATAGAAGACTAACAAGTTTGGTTTGGGTTTCACTGCAGAAGCTCAAAGGGTTGTTCGAAGTGCAAGGATTGGAAGAGCTCCCGTGTTCATCAGCAACTCGGAAGTAAATGCCATTGAAGATGATGCGGAGGAGTCTGAATTCGACATCTGGATCTATCCTACGACCAACATGGACCAAGCAACTGGACAACAAAGGACTTCATCCCTATTACTTTTGTTACCCAGTAATGAAACTTTTGTTTTGAATTTGTAATAGACAATGTTTTGAAACTTTATGGCCCAGTGTCTTACCCGGGGCACTGTGGCTTCATTTGTGAGGGCTCTTGTGTGTCATTTTCATATATCATTAATAAAAGCATTGGAAGTATTTTGCATTTCAAATTTTTGCGCTCCTTGTCTTTCTTTATTATATATTGCAAAATAGCTATTTTACACACACTCACATATACAGGTCCACATCCACTCTGGATCTCACTGGTAACGACTCTGCTACTGCCAGTTATGACTTTGAAAATCCGATCAACTTAGCCGAAGAAGAAGGTGAAGATGATTGCAAAGTACCTGGTGAACTTGCAAGACTGTTACTCCAAGAAGAGAGGGCCATTCAGCCACATGAAGAGCCAGTGGAAACAGTGAATCTGGGTACTGAGACAGACAAGAAGGAAGTCAAGATCGGTGCCAACCTGGAGCTTAGTGTGAAACAACGATTAATTCAGATGCTGCAGGACTACATTGAGATCTTTGCCTGGTCTTACAAAGATATGCCTGGTTTGGATACTGATATTGTGGTTCATCGTCTGCCTACCAAGGAAGAATGTCCTCCAGTAAAACAGAAGGTTCGCCGTATGCGTCCAGAAATGTCTGAGAAAATCAAGGCTGAAGTTATGAAACAATTTGACGCCGGTTTTCTAGCAGTAACTTCTTACCCTCAGTGGGTCGCTAATGTGGTTCCAGTGCCGAAGAAATATGGTAAGGTCCGAATGTGTGTTGACTACATGGATCTGAACAGGGCCAGTCCCAAGGATGACTTCCCTCTACTTCACATTGACGTCCTGGTTGACAATACTACCCAGTATAAGGTCTTCTCCTTCATGGATGGCTTCTCCGGTTATAATCAGATAAAAATGGCTCCCGAAGACATGGAAAATACCACCTTTGTTACTCAGTGGGGTACCTTTTGCTACAAAGTCATGCCTTTGGGGTTGAAAGAATGCTGGGGCAACATATCAGCGTGCCATGGTTGCTTTGTTTCATGACATGATCCATCATGAGATCGAAGTATACGTCGACGATATGATTGTAAGGTCCCAGACTGAGGAAGAACACCTTGACCATCTGCAGAAACTGTTTGACAGGCTGAAGTTGTACAAGCTGAGATTGAATCCGAACAAGTGCACCTTCGGGGTGAGATCTGGTAAGTTGTTGGGTTTCATCGTGAGAGGCAAAGGTATTCAAGTGGACCCTGCCAAAGTGAAAGCCATACAAGAGATGCCAGCTCCCAAGACAGAGAAAGAGGTCAGAGGCTTTCTAGGACGACTGAACTACATTTCCCGATTCATCTCACACATAACTGCTACTTGTGAGCCAATCTTCAAGCTGCTGAAGAAAGATCAGGTAGTACGTTAGAACGATGAATATCAGGCCGCTTTCGAAAGAATCAAAGAGTATCTCCAAGAGCCACCTGTGATCGGTGGGAATGAGAACTGACTGTTTTGGAATGTTGGTTAGCGTTTGCGTTTGTTTTCGCAAAATGTCGTGGTAAGCAAGAGTCGCCACCGTCTTTTATTTTATCCAACAAGGAAAGGACAAAAGCACGGAAAAATTCCTTTTTGAGATGTTTCTCGGGTTCGGGAGGTAGATTATAGAAAGGGAAGGTGTTAGCACCCTTTCTATCCGTGGTTATCCACAGGCTCTTAGGTACTTGCTCATTGTGTTTTAAAAAGTTTGCTTTTCTTTGTGTTTGTGGGTTTGAAAAGAGTTTTTGTTTGAAAGGAGTGTAAGTGCGAAAAGTTTTTTGTTTTGTTTTAAAAGGAGAAAGTACTTAAGAACCATATACCTACTCAAAAAGGAATTAATCTGTGCAAGTGTCCTTTAGATAATGCTATCCCACTATTGAGGAGTAGGTAGCACCGTCGTTGGAGTTTTCGGGTCAATTCGATTAAGGGACGTGTGGTCACTAAAGCAACGTTAGGACGCCTTAGCGGTAATCCTAATGTCTTAGATCATTTTATCCGAGGCAACCGTTTCGAGGTAACTTATGATCTTTGGACAAGAGGGCGACCTCTAAAACTTCCTATACTCAATGACCATGTTCGAGGCAACCAAGTGAGGTGTACCCTAAGAGTGGCATGTGCAAGTGTGTTAATTCGGTTAATTTTTATCTATACATGTTAATAGTGAGCTATGTTGATTTTAGGTTAAAGATTGATCTTGTCATGCATTTCCTATTATCAAACATCTAACAGTTAATATTGTGCGGAAATTAAATTGCGGGAAATTAAATCTAAGCTATTACAAGGCGTCGGGTATTTACATTGCCAAAGACAAACCCTTTAATTTAAATTGCGGAAAGTAAATAAAAGCGATAAATAAATAAAATCCTAATTTAAAAATTATTACATTCCCGAAGCAGTTACAATATTGGATAAAAATAATACGCGTGCGAGAAAATTAAATCGGAGCATTTTTAGGGTTTTGACCCTTTTTATTAAATAAAGCAGATTTTTTGCTATTTTGAATTAAAATGGAAATTATATCTAAGTTAATCAATTAATTAATTAAATGAAAATATTTTTTTGGTTTTTTATAATTAAGGAAATAAATTTAAAATGGCTAAAAGTTATTAAAAACTCTAATTCTATATTAATTTTAATTTATTGCAAAAGATATTAACGTTAGACCTAATTAAAACTAAATAAATTAATTATTGTTTATGTACAAAAATAGAATAATGAAATTAATTTTAATAAATAAAAAATATTATGGTTTTTTGTTTTCTGATTTTATTGAGAAAAATAATTGGTTAGTTATTAATTAAAATAATAATAATAAAACAATAAATAAAATAGGAAAATAATGAAAGGAAAAAAAAAAAGCAAACTCAAGGGATATTGGGCCCAAAGAGGGGGTTTGAATTGAAATTTCCAGGCCCATTTTCGTCCAGCCTTGTTTGACCTTTGAGATTCCATTAGCGCATATTGACCAGGGTTCATGGTGAACCTTCAATCTGGATCATTGGATTTGCCTTGTGAGCCATCTGGCAGGTGGATCTTTGAGGAGCATGGTAGACCATATTTTGAGCCTTGCATAGGAATACCTGAAACAAAATTGTAACAAAGTTTTAGGGGACCTGGGATTCGAGCCCGGGTCCCAATGCTCAATGACACGCCTCCCTTGCCAACTCAACCATGCTGCTTTATTGTTAATGGAATATACAACAAACATTATATGCACAAATCAATTAATTACGCTGGAAATAAAAAAACGCGCAATTTGTTTGAATGGTCCAATGAAGCTAGGACACATCTTCGTCTTCTTCAACGAAGACTGGTTCGTTTACCTGCAGATTTTATTCTGCAACTAAATCCATGGCATCATCCTATCATGAGCTACAGGCCATGTAAACGCCAATGGAGACTATCACTGCATTCGTATCTCTCCCCTGATCATCCCTATACCCATCATTAGCATTGATTTTGCCTGTATCGAAAAGGCCTAAAAAACAAGAGCAAGAACCCTAGGCTCGGGCATTACAGTACAGACCATGAACATCAAATTAAATAATGCAGAATTGTTAGAATTTGAACGTTAAGCATGATGGTACAAGTAAATTGGCAAAAAGATGCAAGATAAACGATATACGATGCCATGTCCAGAGTCGTGTTCAAGAGCGCTTACAGTGCGTTTGGGGCTGCTTCAAGGCTGGATTTTGATCCCTTTGGCTTCAGTGAATGTCAGGGAAGAGAGCTATGTCAAGCTTTTCGTTTGAATTGAGCTCTAATGTTGATTTTGATCTCACACTTTTTCCAAACTTTGTATGGCCGTTTCTGCAGTTCTTTCAGCCTGTTCTTGATCTGCCTCCCTTGTGTGTACATAAGGGAATCAGTTTAGGTTAAAATTTGGGCCTTAATCCATGAATATTGAATATTGGAGATTTGATTTTGATTACCATTATCAAGTTTCCATATTTGTATCAAATCTGATTTTTTATGCATGACAAGGCTTGATACGAATTTGATTTGATGAATCATGATAATTGAAAGCTACAATGACCATAAGAATCTCATTACATCAATTTTTAGATTTTATTTGATTTAATATTGATTTAAAATGAATTAAATCAATAAAAATAAAATAAAATAGAAAAATAAATGAATGGCCATGAAATTAAAGATGGGACACGTGTGTGGTGTGATAAGACCATATCAAGTGGAAAAAAGTGGGACCTTTTGTCAAAAATTGGAGTTTTGAGGATAGTTGTCTTTTGGCAATTTTGGAAAAAATGCCCAACTTCAACAATGCATAACTTCTTCAATTTTGAACTTTTGGAAGTGTTCTTGGACTTTTTAGAAACCTTGAGATGTCCTATAACCAATATTTTTAGTCTCATATAATTTTGATATTCCATTCTCAAGTTATAAGCTTTGGAAAAAAAGGTGTTTTTGTTGACTTTCAAAAATGACCTATAATGTCCAAATTTGTAACGTTTTGTGAGAGAATTTCTTGATCTTGGGGTGTGAAGATGGATTATAGGTCATTGCATCCTATTTAAAATGAGCTTTGGATGGATCATTTCTCATAAAGTATGAGAAAGTTATGCCTGGTCAAAGTTGAGTTGACTTTTCCTACAAAACCCTAATTTAGCAACTTTTGAATCTTGATGAATCTTGAGCAATCTTGATGAATCATGATCAACCCTTGATCAAATGATGAATTATCCTTCAAAATTAGAATGTTGGCAAAACATCTTGAGGTTTGACTGTTCATAGGTCACAGTTGACTTTTGCCCTAACATAGTCGATTTTTGGGCCTCTTGAGCAATTGACTGACCAAACTTCCTCTGCAAGGCTTGAAATTTGACATGGATGAACTTAAGAACATATTAGGACATTGGGGAGCACTTTAGGTCATTTGGATGTGAGGAACTTGATGCAAGACAAAACCCTAATTTTGAATTGACTGCCTTAGGAGGTGACTTGACTATCCAACTCTTGAGCCATCTTGAACAACTTGGAGATGATTCTTGACATGTCTTGAGAAATATGGGAGGGAAAATTTTAGGGTACAACAGTTGCCCCTGTTCAATCTTCTTAAACCTGAGGATATAGATTGGCGTTCGGGCCTTTCGAGATCCGAAGGTGGAAGATGATTTAACACTAGAGTGCCCAGAAATTTGCACTCGCATGAAGTAGTATTAGCATGGTGATGTCGGGAATGGGCTTACAGATTCCATTTGGAGATTGATGCTGGGAGATGGGCTTAAAGATGACATCCGAAGGAGTGTCGATCGCGTAAGAGATTCCTTAGCGAGAGCTTGTATACCTGTTATTGAGGGAGATTCCGCTGGGGAATGATGTTCTTTGTCTTAGGAGAAATAGAACTTTAGGAGCTTCGGTCGTCCGTTATTCTACTGGGGGATCATCTCTGTTGAAGAGGTGAGAGTGAACTATTATCTGGTCGTAACCCAGGCTTCATAGTGATAGGACTGACTGCTATCTGGTCGTAATCCAGGCTTTACAGTGACTTACTGGGGAGATGAGATTAAACTTGCTATCCGGTCGTAATCCAGGCTTTGCAATTTCTCACTTCTTATCTGGTCAAAATCCAGGCTTCAGAATAAATCAAGTGGTTATCCGGTCACATCCGGGCTTCAACTTGAATTTAGGGCACACTAATATCCGGATGACTTCGGGCTTCTTAGTAACTGTCCATGTAAACTGCTATTTGGTCGGAGTTTTCTGTTCTAAACAATCGAAACCTTTGATATAAACCCGGGGCAGGGTAGTATCTCAGTTAATTCAAAAGAAAATGCGCATTGAAGTCGCAAACTCTCAGTTCGTAATACAACGAACGACGTCAAAAAGAGAAAGCATTCCTTTGGAATCAAAAGACAAGGGTGGTTCCCTATCATATAGACAGTCAATCTCTCAAAAGAGACAAGCCCACTGAGCCAAAACCTATAAAGAAGGCTTAAGAAAGCTGGGGCATCCCGCTGACAGTAATCCCGAAAACGGTAACCGTCAGGCAAAAGTTAGGGATAACAAATCAAAATCAAAATAGTGAGGTCATTACAAAAACCTCAACAACATGAAAGGTGTTGAAAAAGAAAAAGGAGATGATGACTGTCTCCCAAATTCAAACTGGTGAACCATCACCCAAAAGTCGTTCCAAACTCAAAACAGAGTATGACGCAATTAACTGAGCTTAGGTTGAAGGACATCACGAAGAGCGGGTGGGTACAAATATACTTTGAGCCTTTATCCTTTGTTTCTTAAACCGTGAACCAGGTCACGTTACAACCCTTCAAAAGTCCTAATTGAAGCATGGGTTAGTTCGAAAGCATACTGTTACAAAAGGTATCCTGACTCCTGTAGGGCTTTGCTCTAAATCCTGTGTTAACTTGTCTTATGAAAAGTTTTCTGCTAAAAAACGCATTTTTCAAAACTTCAAAGACAAACATAAACTTTGCATTATCCGAATATCACTGTCTGCATTTGACCTTTTTGTTTGACAGCTAAGAATTTCATACAGCGAATGTTCGGAGGAACGAAAACTCTCTCAATGAGCAAAATCACTTCAAGAGGATAACACTTCCATCAAATCCCCTTATCAACAAGGGGCATGACATGTCACAAATCAATTAACCTGGGGCAGTCCAGTCAAGGTCCAACAGATCTTTCAAAGTTCAGTTAACCTGGGGCAGTCCAGTCAAGATTTCAAGAAATCTCTCAATATGCAGAGTAATCTGATTCAAGACTCCTTCATCACCACTTGGGGCATTCGAATGTCAAAAGTGTTCAACAAGTTCCTTATCACCTCAAAAGACATGATATAGTTTAAGATGTGACCCAGACATGGCGACATTCTATAACTCATTCAGACTTTCTAGATATAGTTCAGATGTGACCCAAGATTTGGCGACATTCTGCAACTCATTCAGAATTTCATTCCAGATATAGTTCAAGATGTGACCCAGACTTGGCGACATTCTATAACTCATTCAGAATTGTTTTCCAGATATAGTTCAGATGTGACCCAGACATGGCGACATTCTATAACTCATTCAGACTTTCCAGATATAGTTTAAGATGTGACCCAGACATGGCGACATTCTATAACTCATTCAGACTTTCCAGATATAGTTCAAGATGTGACCCAGACTTGGCGACATTCTATAACTCATTCAGAATTGTTTTCCAGATATAGTTCAGATGTGACCCAGACATGGCGACATTCTATAACTCATTCAGACTTTCCAGATATAGTTTAAGATGTGACCCAGACATGGCGACATTCTATAACTCATTCAGACTTTCCAGATATAGTTTAAGATGTGACCCAGACATGGCGACATTCTATAACTCATTCAGACTTTCTAGATATAGTTCAGATGTGACCCAAGATTTGGCGACATTCTATAACTCATTCAGAATTTCATTCCAGATATAGTTCAAGATGTGACCCAGATTTGGCGACATTCTGCAACTCATTCAGAATTTCATTCCAGATATAGTTCAAGATGTGACCCAAAATTTGGCGACATTCTGCAACTCATTCAGAATTTCATTCCAGATATAGTTCAAGATGTGACCCAGACTTGGCGACATTCTATAACTTATTCAGAGTTGCTTCTAGATATAGTTCGAGATGTGACCCAGCGATGGCGACATTCAGTAACTTATCCCAGACCAACACCTACAGCAATCAGAAGATTCTTCCTATCCCCAGCGGAGTTCATCAAAATACCCCAACAGTAACTTATCTTTGCAAATCCCCAGCCAGAGAATCCTCCGAAATTCAATTCCCCTCAGAGTTTAAGCTTCAGTATCCCCAGCGGAGCCAGACCATTGAACCTTCTCCCCATAAAGTTTTGGGAGGACAAATCTTGAGTTCCCCAGTGAAGTCTCCAGGGTTACTTCCCATCAGGCCGAAGATTCTCAACCTGGTCTTCCCAGCATGAGCCTACTAGTTTGGAACTCCCCAGTAGAGGTCATCAGGAATTCTCTTCCCCAGCGACAGCCAAGGATTTATTTTCCCCGGTAGCAGCCAAGATGCTTTTATCTTCAGCCATCTCGGATTCATATATCCTCGGCGATATTAGCTCATCAGCTTACATGCGCATTCATCGCATTCATGTCATAAACATTGATGTCACACGCATTGCATCATGCATCATAACATTGCATACAACTAACCCTTTGCCTTTTCAGGTAAGATCAGTCGACAGACACAGATCATCTCCCAAGATTTATCCAGAAATAGTTCAGATGTGACCCGGACACGGTGACATTCTGATACTTATTCCAGATTCATTCAGACGCATCATCAAGAAACCTTACACCGGTTCCTCTTCAACTTCAAGACTTCTGAAAATAGTTTACGGATTCTTCCCTACAACGGATGTCAATCTACCGACTTGTTCAGACTCTTCTCAACTTCTGGAGACAAGCTTACGGATTCTTCCCAACAACGGATGTTAATCTACCAACTTGTTCAGACTCTTCACAATTTTTGAAAATAGTTTACGGACACGTCCCAACAACGGATGTTGCTCTATCGCTTATTCAATCTCAACTCCTGAAATAGTTTACAGATTCTCCAGACACGGACGTCAATCTGTTGCTTGTTCAGACCCCAATTCAGAGACGTTCCAAAAACAGGGATGCCCTTCTGATACTTGTCCACTCACTTGTGACGTACAGTTCAACATGTCCAGATGGCATCTGTAAGCCCATCCTCCTACCAGCAGTCGCCGAATGGCATCTTTAAGCCCATTCTCAGATGGCATCTCTAAGCCCATCCCCCGACAAAATTCTCTCGCACCAGGTGGCATCTTTAAGCCCATCACCAAATGGCATCTTTAAGCCCATTCAACTCCACCGTCACATCGACGAGCGCAAATTTTCTGGGCACATTAGTGTCCAATCTCCTTCTACCTTCAAGTCGCGAAAGGCAAACTTGCCAATCTAACTCTTCAGGTCAAAGAAGATTGAACAGGGGCAACTGTTGTACCCCAAAATTTGCCCTCGCATTTTTCCCCAAGAAATATCAGCTTCAAACATTTCCTGACTTTTCAAAACTGGCTCAAGAATCGGACAAACGGACTTTTCTTGACAGTCAAGCAAAATTAGGATTTTTACTGATTTTCAGAGCTCTGGATTGTTTCATACAGTTGGCTTAGGGTTTGGATGATTTTTGGCTCAGTTTTGATCAGGCGAGCATTATTTGGCATTTAATCAGGAGTTAGGGTTTTATGGGCATATTCTCAGAAGAATTTAAATTCCACAGCACTTTGCGGTTTATTCCAAGATTCGGATTAAAATTCGCGTTATCTTGGTTTAATCAGTAAAAGAGACAGTGGTTTGAATTCAGTACGTTTTGATTGGGCCAGTCAGATACAGTATGCAGTATTGGGTTCACAGTGTTTATGGCAAATCAGTGAAGAAGGAATGCGTTTGATCAGTCCATTTGGGTTAACTGCTGTGTTGCTTTGGATTTTGAATAAGACAGGTTTAATTGACCAATATTGTTATTATTTAAGTTATTTATTATTCTAAAAAATTGAATGATTGAAATTTATTTTTCAATTGTTTTAATTCTAAGAATTTTAAATAAATAAATAAACAATAAAGAAAATTAGAACCAATTGGATAATTTGGATTTTATTGATATTTGAATTATTTGTACAAATTGTTGTTTATAATTTAAATTACAGACAATAATTTACATTAATTTAAATATTACATAAAATAAAAACTATCCTAGTTCTAATATTCTTCATTCTTCACTCCGCGCCGGTGCTCCACTTTTTATCTGCAAAAAGAAGAAAGAAAGTCAGAAAGAAGTTTAATTAAAGACAGTTAAAATTGCTCATCATTAGGGGCCACTGACTGGGATCAGTTGACCCTCTCTGCAAATCGCGGGATTTCTCCCGGTTCACAGAGAGGGAAGATTTTTTATTCAGGAAATGCAAATGTCAAGAGTATAAGTTCCAAAATTCAAAACTGCATAGAATCTCAATTTCAAATTCAAACTAAACTGAAAAGTCCAATTCCCACTTAAATGCCAAAGATATCAAAGATTACCCAAAAGTACAATTGCTGTCAAAAGCACACAAGCTGTCAAAGAAGATTTTGGAAAAGATATCACAAAGCACACAAACTGTCAAAACTGGAGAAAGAGATGCAGAAGTAATGTGTTATGCAAGCTAAATATCTTAATCATCATTTCCCATAGGCCCCTTCAGAGAAAGTACAACATAAATCATATAATAATCTTAACTGTACTTTTGGAGAGAAAAAGAGAGAAAAAGCAGCATAGGCTTTAGGTTTAGACAGGGCAGAAGACAACAAAGATATAACAAAAAGGATAGAAAAAGAACTCAGTTCAGCATAGCAAGAGAAAAAAAAGATATACAAGAGATAGAGAACTCAGTTCAGGAGGTTAGAATAGAAGAGAAATATACAAACTCAGAAAGAAAAAAGCCTCATTACTTTCAAGCCTAATCAAAACCTGCATCATCCAAACCAAAATGCAAGAACATACTGTCAACACATAAAACACATACAACCAGCACCCTGATTCAAACACCCAAAACCTAACCAAAAAACACACTAAACCTTCTGCACGCATCAACCTGCATCAGTCTCACAAAACCCAAGCCTCAAAACCTGAAAACACAGCTCAAAAGACAAAGAGAAGTGCATACTGTCAAACAAAAACCAAGCATAAGCCAAAAGTCACAAAGCCAAGCTTCAAGACTAAAACACAACTCAGTTCAGCATAGCAAAATAGTGAAAAGATACAAACTGATAAAACCAACACCCTGCCTTCACCTCAAAAGCCTAACCATCAAAACATGGCCTAGCTTTCCAAATCCATCAACCATACTGTCAAACCAGAAAACCCCCTACTGTCAACACCAAAACTTTTTTCAATCCTAGCAACTCAATGTCCAAGCCCTAAGCCCTCAGCATGAACATCATTGGGCAACAATAAACTTTCCAAAGGCATCCCACTCAAGACCAGTTCAGAAGCAACTCAGGGACAGAAGCAAAGGCAACACGAGAGAAGAAGAGAAAGATAACCCAGGCAACAATTCAAAAGCATCAAGGGCCTCAGAAGCAAGCTTCGTCATGGGCTAGGCAACGATTCAAAGGCATACACATGCTCAAAGGCAATCAACATACAGTGGCAATAGAAAAGATGAAGAAGTGAGTTAAAAAGGGCTCCTTAGCACACATCATCATCAAAACCCTAATATATCAAAAGATAAAAGATACCAGGGTCACCAAGAAGCGAAGAATCGCGCAAAACCCCCCTCCGCTCGCTCCGGCCTCCTCAACGCCTCCACTCTTCTCTCCTCCTCCTCCAAGGTCAGGTAGTGAGCTTTATTTCTCTTTTTTTTTCCTTCACCTCATAATAATGAAAACTCAACTTAAAACAAATCTAAAACGCGTATCGTTCACAGAAGAAAAAAAAGGAATATTGAAACAAACCTTGAACCACGAATCCACTGAGCTGGAGGGAAGAGAGGTCTGAGGGTAGCGCTGGTGGCCTCGAAGCGAAGGGAGCACTGAGACAGCAAACGAGATGATCGGAGAAGACGAACACGAACGGCGCGTCGCTGCTAACCTATTTCTTTCCTCAACTGAACAAAACGCGTTAACCCTAAATCGCTTGTTTGAAACATGGGCTTAACCCGTTCTGAAGCTCCCTAAAGCCCATTAAAATTCTAAACCCACTTATACAAAGCAAACTCTTTATAAAACAAATTGTTTTCTTTTTATTATTAACTAACTTAACCCTTTTTCTTTTTATAAATATTTTTATTAACACTAATCTTTTTCTTTTCTTACTAAACCATTTTTTTTCTAACTTAACATTTTTCATATGGTAAAATTGGAAATACTTTCTTTTTTTTTACTTTATTTGCTCTTTAAGTAAAATACATTTTTCTACCTCATTTATTAAAAAATTGAAAATATCTTTCTTTTCTTTTAATAAAAATATATTTGTACATAATAATTTAAATACATTTTTCTAATATTAAAATTCACGAATATTTGATTAAAATACTTTCTTTTTTATACATAATACAATTTAATTAAAACATACCATTTGATTAAAACATTTTCTTTTGTACATAATTAACATATAACTCAAAAATACAAGATTGAAATATATGTCTAGGTCAAAAACCCTAATACGCTTCAATTTCACAATTCGCACTTGTACATAATTACACAATTCATATACATATACACTTGCACACTTACACAAATACATTCACATTGCCCTATACACATTTTTATCTTATATCTGTATATTCGATATTTACATTTGATCGCACATTCGATTTGGTTGTAACTTATTGGATACTATAAGTCTCATCCCCCTTGTACATTTATACCCCCACTCCCGGATACTACTTTGTAATAGCGTAGATTTTACATTCCGCAATTTACAGTTTTCCAATTATACCATGGTTAGACCTAGGGTTTGTATGTACATAAAATCAAACGCTAGATGACCTAATACAAGACTAATACATGTAATCAATACACAATCACACTTGCACCCCCTAGGGTAATCCCACATGTTGCCTTCCAAAATGGGCCATGCTTGCACGTCGAGTATCTTTGGCAAAACAAATTCAAAATGATCATAAGTCCCTCAAAGTGTTGCCTAATCGGAATGATCATAGTCCCTTCGAAGCAAATTGCCAAAGACACTTGGCATCATTGCATTCATGGTCCATACGATGACCCGCGCCCGTCCCGAATAAACTTCCTAAAACGCAAGATTGTCTACCAATTTCAATGGTAGAACAAAAATTGTAAAAAGGGGTTAAAACATAACAAAAACCTTTGAGTACAATAGGGTAGACAAAACTCTTAGTTACTTGAGATCAATTTGCAAAAACGCTTGCCTTCTTTTCAAAAACCACAATCCACAACACTTTCAAACCAACTCTCAAAAACATTTGAAAACATCTTTTCGAAAAGATTCACACTTTTGTAAAACACTCAATCACGAGTCAAATACATTAGTTGCCTAAGACAAGGCATCTTTTTCCAAAACATTTTCAAAAAAGCACCCACACACACACAATTTTCAAAGCAATCGAAAAACAAGGCAAGTGATCTAAAAAACCAAGTAACTAAGAGCCCATGGATAACCATGGATGGAAAGGGTGCTAATACCTTCCCTTTTCATAATCTACCCCCCGAACCCACAAAATATCTCAAAAGGTTTTTTGCTGTGCTTTTTTAACCTTTCCTTTAGGATAAAATAAAAAGTCGGTGGCGACTCTTGCTCAACCGCACAAGTGCGAATACGAACGCAAAACACTAGTCAGTTCTCCCACCGTATCACAGAACTGGCGACTCTGCTGGGGAGAATTTTAAGTGGGGTTACCTTAGGGTTTAGATCACCTTTACTTTCAATTGATTTCTTTGTTTGCTTTACATTTGTGGGCTTTGTATCGGAGTGTTATAGATCCTAAACCGGATCTGGGGAAACCCTTTTAGGTAGCAACAAGGCTGTGAGGGAACTGTGCGGGGTATACCGACATGGTTGAAGCAGTCTGCTACGTTGATGTGGCACTTTGGTGTGTACCGGTAACCCTTGAGTTCAGTCAAGGAGAGTACGGGGCCGCCGCGTGGTGTCGCGAAGCATCAGCTGACCTTAGGAACCTTAATTGAACCATCTTGGCCTTTTTAGGGTAGTGAGATAACTGACTTTGGTGCAGTCCGAGGTTGGTTGATACTCGATACTACACTCAATTGAGGGTGCTTTCCTGGAATATTTCGGTCGCCAGTTCAGTGGCTAAATCGAAACGATGAACAATGAAAGCAATCCAGTGATATTGGGACCCTTAGAACCCGGTTACTTCTGGTAGGACAGGTTTCAACCAACAAACTGAAAGAGGGTAGTACCTGAACCCCATGCAAGCCTAAACCTAAGGCCTTGTGTGCTTTGTGTGAATATGTTTGCCTGTATATACACTTACTTGCTTGTGCATACATGTACATAACATCATGACATCATACCATAGCATTTTAGCATTTTCAATAACCATTTCAAGGATCTCGAGGGTCCTGTTGATGCAGGGTTACATTGAACTACACATCTATCAAGGGGCAAGAGATTTCTCCTCTAACCAATCCAGTCAAAGTTCAAGTGCAACAACTTGAATCAGTGGCTATGACCCACTCGACATGGTGAGCTTGATTCCCGTGGAAAGACATCCACCGATACAAAGTTCTCCAATCCAAGAGCAGAGTTCAACCTCTAACACTTTCTTGTGCTTACCCCAAGAGATCCTTGAAAACATTGCATATATATCACACATATCATTGCATAACAGGTTTCTCCCCTACAGGTCTCCTTATTCTCCCTACTGTTTATTTCAGTAAGATGGATATGGAGCAAACGGTGAAAGATCTCCAAGCTCAAAATGCTCAATTCCAACAAATGCTGCTGGCTATGGGTAAAGGGCAAGAGGATCTGACAGCTCTTCTTCTCAAAGACAAGAAGAAATCCAAGAAGACAGCCCGCATCCTGAACTTGAGGAGAAGGCCTAAGACCCAAGACCTTGCAACTCCATCCAACACAGTAGTCAGTCTTGAAGAAGACCACAATGAGGAGATGGTTGAAGAGGAGGTTGATTACTCCGAAGAGCAATATCCTCTTACTGATGACAAGTACAAGGAGTTGGAGGATCGCCTCAATGCTATGGAGATCCAACAAATACCTGGCTTGGATTTAGGAGACATGGGGTTGGTTCCTGGATTGGTCATCCCTCCAAAATTCAAAGTTCCTACCGTTGCTCTATACGAAGGAGTTTCTTGCCCTAAGATGCATCTAAGGTCTTATGTCCGCAAGATTCAACCATACACGGCTGATAAGAGGCTTTGGATCCATTTCTTCCAAGAAAGTCTAGTGGGGGCTCATCTCGAGTGGTTCTATCAATTGGAGAGTTCTCGCATCCACACCTGGGAAGATCTAGCCAGGGCTTTTTACGAACAGTACCAGTACAATGCTGATCTTGCACCAACTCGTGCGCAGTTGCAAAACATGACCATGGGTTCCGACGAGAATTTCAAGGGATATGCCCAAAAGTGGAGAGATTTGGCTGGTAGGGTGCAACCTCCTTTAACTGACAGAGAGTTGATCGACATCTTCATGGGAACTTTGACAGGGCCTTTCTTCAAGCACTTAATTGGAAGCTCTTCATCCGGATTCACCGAGCTAATACTGACTGGCGAGAGGGTTGAGGCTGGCATCAAGAGTGGAAAGATCTAGGGAGCCACAACCTCCGATACTCAGATAATTCTCTACAACGGGAAGAAAGAGTCCATTGCTGCGAACAGTCAAAAGGGTCGTCATGACCAACATATAGGGGCAATCCTGATCCCTAATCCTGTACCTGCTCAACAAAGACAGGGGCATCAGCATAAGGAGGTCGCACCTAAGAGGCAGTTCACCAAGATCAACATGTCACTGTCTCAGGCACTGCAACACTTGTTGAAGAGGGGTATGATTACTTTGAGGGCTCCTCTCCGGAACCCAAATACTTCTGCTCCTACCTATCACCCCAATGAAAGATGTGAATACCACTCTGATAGCCCGGGGCATGATACCAACAACTGTTGGCCTCTGAAGAACAAGATCCAGGATATGATCGATGCCAAGGAGATTGAGTTTGGTCCCCCAGAGACTCCAGCATGATCACTCCTCCCATGCCAAATCATTGAGATTGTGTTTGTTTCATTCTGAATTTTCAAAGTTGTAATTTCTTTTGTTGTCAAACAATTATCTGTTGATGTTAAACTTTGTTTTCATTAATGCATTGCATATGTTTGTCTTGAATTCATCCATTCGTTTCACTACTCTTATGCTTTTCTTTATGATATTTGACTCTTGATAAAAAGCTGCAAGCCTTTAGAGGGAGGATGACGAAACAATGCCGTGATCTTATACAGTATGATTTTGAACAGACCTTGCTGATGATGTACAGGCATTTCTTTCAATTCCCAAACACTGGAGTTATAAGGAAGTTAATCCCTAGTCAACCCCTTCGAGCCAAAGAAGTAGGAGTTTTCTGTTCTAAACAATCGAAACCTTTGATATAAACCCGGGGCAGGGTAGTATCTCAGTTAATTCAAAAGAAAATGCGCATTGAAGTCGCAAACTCTCAGTTCGTAATACAACGAACGACGTCAAAAAGAGAAAGCATTCCTTTGGAATCAAAAGACAAGGGTGGTTCCCTATCATATAGACAGTCAATCTCTCAAAAGAGACAAGCCCACTGAGCCAAAACCTATAAAGGAGGCTTAAGAAAGCTGGGGCATCCCGCTGACAGTAATCCCGAAAACGGTAACCGTCAGGCAAAAGTTAGGGATAACAAATCAAAATCAAAATAGTGAGGTCATTACAAAAACCTCAACAACATGAAAGGTGTTGAAAAAGAAAAAGGAGATGATGACTGTCTCCCAAATTCAAACTGGTGAACCATCACCCAAAAGTCGTTCCAAACTCAAAACAGAGTATGACGCAATTAACTGAGCTTAGGTTGAAGGACATCACGAAGAGCGGGTGGGTACAAATATACTTTGAGCCTTTATCCTTTGTTTCTTAAACCGTGAACCAGGCCACGTTACAACCCTTCAAAAGTCCTAATTGAAGCATGGGTTAGTTCGAAAGCATACTGTTACAAAAGGTATCCTGACTCCTGTAGGGCTTTGCTCTAAATCCTGTGTTAACTTGTCTTATGAAAAGTTTTCTGCTAAAAAATGCATTTTTCAAAACTTCAAAGACAAACATAAACTTTGCATTATCCGAATATCACTGTCTGCATTTGACCTTTTTGTTTGACAGCTAAGAATTTCATACAGCGAATGTTCGGAGGAACGAAAACTCTCTCAATGAGCAAAATCACTTCAAGAGGATAACACTTCCATCAAATCCCCTTATCAACAAGGGGCATGACATGTCACAAATCAATTAACCTGGGGCAGTCCAGTCAAGGTCCAACAGATCTTTCAAAGTTCAGTTAACCTGGGGCAGTCCAGTCAAGATTTCAAGAAATCTCTCAATATGCAGAGTAATCTGATTCAAGACTCCTTCATCACCACTTGGGGCATTCGAATGTCAAAAGTGTTCAACAAGTTCCTTATCACCTCAAAAGACATGATATAGTTTAAGATGTGACCCAGACATGGCGACATTCTATAACTCATTCAGACTTTCTAGATATAGTTCAGATGTGACCCAAGATTTGGCGACATTCTGCAACTCATTCAGAATTTCATTCCAGATATAGTTCAAGATGTGACCCAGACTTGGCGACATTCTATAACTCATTCAGAATTGTTTTCCAGATATAGTTCAGATGTGACCCAGACATGGCGACATTCTATAACTCATTCAGACTTTCCAGATATAGTTTAAGATGTGACCCAGACATGGCGACATTCTATAACTCATTCAGACTTTCCAGATATAGTTCAAGATGTGACCCAGACTTGGCGACATTCTATAACTCATTCAGAATTGTTTTCCAGATATAGTTCAGATGTGACCCAGACATGGCGACATTCTATAACTCATTCAGACTTTCCAGATATAGTTTAAGATGTGACCCAGACATGGCGACATTCTATAACTCATTCAGACTTTCCAGATATAGTTTAAGATGTGACCCAGACATGGCGACATTCTATAACTCATTCAGACTTTCTAGATATAGTTCAGATGTGACCCAAGATTTGGCGACATTCTATAACTCATTCAGAATTTCATTCCAGATATAGTTCAAGATGTGACCCAGATTTGGCGACATTCTGCAACTCATTCAGAATTTCATTCCAGATATAGTTCAAGATGTGACCCAAAATTTGGCGACATTCTGCAACTCATTCAGAATTTCATTCCAGATATAGTTCAAGATGTGACCCAGACTTGGCGACATTCTATAACTTATTCAGAGTTGCTTCTAGATATAGTTCGAGATGTGACCCAGCGATGGCGACATTCAGTAACTTATCCCAGACCAACACCTACAGCAATCAGAAGATTCTTCCTATCCCCAGCGGAGTTCATCAAAATACCCCAACAGTAACTTATCTTTGCAAATCCCCAGCCAGAGAATCCTCCGAAATTCAATTCCCCTCAGAGTTTAAGCTTCAGTATCCCCAGCGGAGCCAGACCATTGAACCTTCTCCCCATAAAGTTTTGGGAGGACAAATCTTGAGTTCCCCAGTGAAGTCTCCAGGGTTACTTCCCATCAGGCCGAAGATTCTCAACCTGGTCTTCCCAGCATGAGCCTACTAGTTTGGAACTCCCCAGTAGAGGTCATCAGGAATTCTCTTCCCCAGCGACAGCCAAGGATTTATTTTCCCCGGTAGCAGCCAAGATGCTTTTATCTTCAGCCATCTCGGATTCATATATCCTCGGCGATATTAGCTCATCAGCTTACATGCGCATTCATCGCATTCATGTCATAAACATTGATGTCACACGCATTGCATCATGCATCATAACATTGCATACAACTAACCCTTTGCCTTTTCAGGTAAGATCAGTCGACAGACACAGATCATCTCCCAAGATTTATCCAGAAATAGTTCAGATGTGACCCGGACACGGCGACATTCTGATACTTATTCCAGATTCATTCAGACGCATCATCAAGAAACCTTACACCGGTTCCTCTTCAACTTCAAGACTTCTGAAAATAGTTTACGGATTCTTCCCTACAACGGATGTCAATCTACCGACTTGTTCAGACTCTTCTCAACTTCTGGAGACAAGCTTACGGATTCTTCCCAACAACGGATGTTAATCTACCAACTTGTTCAGACTCTTCACAATTTTTGAAAATAGTTTACGGACACGTCCCAACAACGGATGTTGCTCTATCGCTTATTCAATCTCAACTCCTGAAATAGTTTACAGATTCTCCAGACACGGACGTCAATCTGTTGCTTGTTCAGACCCCAATTCAGAGACGTTCCAAAAACAGGGATGCCCTTCTGATACTTGTCCACTCACTTGTGACGTACAGTTCAACATGTCCAGATGGCATCTGTAAGCCCATCCTCCTACCAGCAGTCGCCGAATGGCATCTTTAAGCCCATTCTCAGATGGCATCTCTAAGCCCATCCCCCGACAAAATTCTCTCGCACCAGGTGGCATCTTTAAGCCCATCACCAAATGGCATCTTTAAGCCCATTCAACTCCACCGTCACATCGACGAGCGCAAATTTTCTGGGCACATTAGTGTCCAATCTCCTTCTACCTTCAAGTCGCGAAAGGCAAACTTGCCAATCTAACTCTTCAGGTCAAAGAAGATTGAACAGGGGCAACTGTTGTACCCCAAAATTTGCCCTCGCATTTTTCCCCAAGAAATATCAGCTTCAAACATTTCCTGACTTTTCAAAACTGGCTCAAGAATCGGACAAACGGACTTTTCTTGACAGTCAAGCAAAATTAGGGTTTTTACTGATTTTCAGAGCTCTGGATTGTTTCATACAGTTGGCTTAGGGTTTGGATGATTTTTGGCTCAGTTTTGATCAGGCGAGCATTATTTGGCATTTAATCAGGAGTTAGGGTTTTATGGGCATATTCTCAGAAGAATTTAAATTCCACAGCACTTTGCGGTTTATTCCAAGATTCGGATTAAAATTCGCGTTATCTTGGTTTAATCAGTAAAAGAGACAGTGGTTTGAATTCAGTACGTTTTGATTGGGCCAGTCAGATACAGTATGCAGTATTGGGTTCACAGTGTTTATGGCAAATCAGTGAAGAAGGAATGCGTTTGATCAGTCCATTTGGGTTAACTGCTGTGTTGCTTTGGATTTTGAATAAGACAGGTTTAATTGACCAATATTGTTATTATTTAAGTTATTTATTATTCTAAAAAATTGAATGATTGAAATTTATTTTTCAATTGTTTTAATTCTAAGAATTTTAAATAAATAAATAAACAATAAAGAAAATTAGAACCAATTGGATAATTTGGATTTTATTGATATTTGAATTATTTGTACAAATTGTTGTTTATAATTTAAATTACAGACAATAATTTACATTAATTTAAATATTACATAAAATAAAAACTATCCTAGTTCTAATATTCTTCATTCTTCACTCTGCGCCGGTGCTCCACTTTTTATCTGCAAAAAGAAGAAAGAAAGTCAGAAAGCAGTTTAATTAAAGACAGTTAAAATTTCTCATCATTAGGGGCCACTGACTGGGATCAGTTGACCCTCTCTACAAATCGCGGGATTTCTCCCGGTTCACAGAGAGGGAAGATTTTTTATTCAGGAAATGCAAATGTCAAGAGTATAAGTTCCAAAATTCAAAACTGCATAGAATCTCAATTTCAAATTCAAACTAAACTGAAAAGTCCAATTCCCACTTAAATGCCAAAGATATCAAAGATTACCCAAAAGTACAATTGCTGTCAAAAGCACACAAGCTGTCAAAGAAGATTTTGGAAAAGATATCACAAAGCACACAAACTGTCAAAACTGGAGAAAGAGATGCAGAAGTAATGTGTTATGCAAGCTAAATATCTTAATCATCATTTCCCATAGGCCCCTTCAGAGAAAGTACAACATAAATCATATAATAATCTTAACTGTACTTTTGGAGAGAAAAAGAGAGAAAAAGCAGCATAGGCTTTAGGTTTAGACAGGGCAGAAGACAACAAAGATATAACAAAAAGGATAGAAAAAGAACTCAGTTCAGCATAGCAAGAGAAAAAAAAGATATACAAGAGATAGAGAACTCAGTTCAGGAGGTTAGAATAGAAGAGAAATATACAAACTCAGAAAGAAAAAAGCCTCATTACTGTCAAGCCTAATCAAAACCTGCATCATCCAAACCAAAATGCAAGAACATACTGTCAACACATAAAACACATACAACCAGCACCCTGATTCAAACACCCAAAACCTAACCAAAAAACACACTAAACCTTCTGCACGCATCAACCTGCATCAGTCTCACAAAACCCAAGCCTCAAAACCTGAAAACACAGCTCAAAAGACAAAGAGAAGTGCATACTGTCAAACAAAAACCAAGCATAAGCCAAAAGTCACAAAGCCAAGCTTCAAGACTAAAACACAACTCAGTTCAGCATAGCAAAATAGTGAAAAGATACAAACTGATAAAACCAACACCCTGCCTTCACCTCAAAAGCCTAACCATCAAAACATGGCCTAGCTTTCCAAATCCATCAACCATACTGTCAAACCAGAAAACCCCCTACTGTCAACACCAAAACTTTTTTCAATCCTAGCAACTCAATGTCCAAGCCCTAAGCCCTCAGCATGAACATCATTGGGCAACAATAAACTTTCCAAAGGCATCCCACTCAAGACCAGTTCAGAAGCAACTCAGGGACAGAAGCAAAGGCAACACGAGAGAAGAAGAGAAAGATAACCCAGGCAACAATTCAAAAGCATCAAGGGCCTCAGAAGCAAGCTTCGTCATGGGCTAGGCAACGATTCAAAGGCATACACATGCTCAAAGGCAATCAACATACAGTGGCAATAGAAAAGATGAAGAAGTGAGTTAAAAAGGGCTCCTTAGCACACATCATCATCAAAACCCTAATATATCAAAAGATAAAAGATACCAGGGTCACCAAGAAGCGAAGAATCGCGCAAAACCCCCCTCCGCTCGCTCCGGCCTCCTCAACGCCTCCACTCTTCTCTCCTCCTCCTCCAAGGTCAGGTAGTGAGCTTTATTTCTCTTTTTTTTTCCTTCACCTCATAATAATGAAAACTCAACTTAAAACAAATCTAAAACGCGTATCGTTCACAGAAGAAAAAAAAGGAATATTGAAACAAACCTTGAACCACGAATCCACTGAGCTGGAGGGAAGAGAGGTCTGAGGGTAGCGCTGGTGGCCTCGAAGCGAAGGGAGCACTGAGACAGCAAACGAGATGATCGGAGAAGACGAACACGAACGGCGCGTCGCTGCTAACCTATTTCTTTCCTCAACTGAACAAAACGCGTTAACCCTAAATCGCTTGTTTGAAACATGGGCTTAACCCGTTCTGAAGCTCCCTAAAGCCCATTAAAATTCTAAACCCACTTATACAAAGCAAACTCTTTATAAAACAAATTGTTTTCTTTTTATTATTAACTAACTTAACCCTTTTTCTTTTTATAAATATTTTTATTAACACTAATCTTTTTCTTTTCTTACTAAACCATTTTTTTTCTAACTTAACATTTTTCATATGGTAAAATTGGAAATACTTTCTTTTTTTTTACTTTATTTGCTCTTTAAGTAAAATACATTTTTCTACCTCATTTATTAAAAAATTGAAAATATCTTTCTTTTCTTTTAATAAAAATATATTTGTACATAATAATTTAAATACATTTTTCTAATATTAAAATTCACGAATATTTGATTAAAATACTTTCTTTTTTATACATAATACAATTTAATTAAAACATACCATTTGATTAAAACATTTTCTTTTGTACATAATTAACATATAACTCAAAAATACAAGATTGAAATATATGTCTAGGTCAAAAACCCTAATACGCTTCAATTTCACAATTCGCACTTGTACATAATTACACAATTCATATACATATACACTTGCACACTTACACAAATACATTCACATTGCCCTATACACATTTTTATCTTATATCTGTATATTCGATATTTACATTTGATCGCACATTCGATTTGGTTGTAACTTATTGGATACTATAAGTCTCATCCCCCTTGTACATTTATACCCCCACTCCCGGATACTACTTTGTAATAGCGTAGATTTTACATTCCGCAATTTACAGTTTTCCAATTATACCATGGTTAGACCTAAGGTTTGTATGTACATAAAATCAAACGCTAGATGACCTAATACAAGACTAATACATGTAATCAATACACAATCACACTTGCACCCCCTAGGGTAATCCCACATGTTGCCTTCCAAAATGGGCCATGCTTGCACGTCGAGTATCTTTGGCAAAACAAATTCAAAATGATCATAAGTCCCTCAAAGTGTTGCCTAATCGGAATGATCATAGTCCCTTCGAAGCAAATTGCCAAAGACACTTGGCATCATTGCATTCATGGTCCATACGATGACCCGCGCCCGTCCCGAATAAACTTCCTAAAACGCAAGATTGTCTACCAATTTCAATGGTAGAACAAAAATTGTAAAAAGGGGTTAAAACATAACAAAAACCTTTGAGTACAATAGGGTAGACAAAACTCTTAGTTACTTGAGATCAATTTGCAAAAACGCTTGCCTTCTTTTCAAAAACCACAATCCACAACACTTTCAAACCAACTCTCAAAAACATTTGAAAACATCTTTTCGAAAAGATTCACACTTTTGTAAAACACTCAATCACGAGTCAAATACATTAGTTGCCTAAGACAAGGCATCTTTTTCCAAAACATTTTCAAAAAAGCACCCACACACACACAATTTTCAAAGCAATCGAAAAACAAGGCAAGTGATCTAAAAAACCAAGTAACTAAGAGCCCATGGATAACCATGGATGGAAAGGGTGCTAATACCTTCCCTTTTCATAATCTACCCCCCGAACCCACGAAATATCTCAAAAGGTT
Source organism: Vicia faba (assembly GCA_948472305.1). Taxonomy (NCBI): domain Eukaryota; kingdom Viridiplantae; phylum Streptophyta; class Magnoliopsida; order Fabales; family Fabaceae; genus Vicia; species Vicia faba. The sequence goes on from OX451741.1 coordinate 623,987,123, forward strand.
TTTTGCTGTGCTTTTTTAACCTTTCCTTTAGGATAAAATAAAAAGTCGGTGGCGACTCTTGCTCAACCGCACAAGTGCGAATACGAACGCAAAACACTAGTCAGTTCTCCCACCGTATCACAGACATGTAATGTTTTAGCTGGGAAAAATAAATCCCGGATAGCAGCTGGAGAATAGAGTTGAGTTCTTCGTTTCCGCTGGGGATAATGAACGAAGATGATTTGTGAGAATAAACCTGTAGGAGAAGAGAATTCCGTTGGGGAATAAACTGATGAAGAGATTACTCTAAGGGGAATTACTCTGGGGAAGAGATGCTCTGTTGAGGATTTTAACGATAAACTCTGTTGGCAGTTCCATTGATAAACTCCGTTGGGGATTTTAATGATGAACTCCGCTGGGGATGGATTACCGTTGCTGGTGATATAGAATCTGTTGAGGATAGAACTCCTGTTTGGGGAAAGAAAGAACTTCGTTGGGGATGATCTTTCAGTTGCAACTTGCTGAGGATAACCTAGTTAGACTCCTGTGGGGATAAACCTCTGAATTTGCCTGGGGAGATTTATTTGCGCTCTGCAGGGGATAAGCTTCCAGAATCTACTAGGGATGATGATTCAACTCTGTTGGGAAAACTTTTTTAGACTGCTCTGGGGAAATGGCTTCACTAGGGGTATCTTGTACTCTATCGGGGAACATTCTTATACTCCGTTGAGGAATATTAAGACTGTTGGGGATGCTCTTATACCTGCTGGGGATTATTCTTATACTCCGTTGGGGAATATTAAGACCTTCTAGGGATACCAAGCCCTTTTAGTGCTGATGGTGGATTAACTCTGCTTGGGGAGAGTACTGCTGATTCGTTCATGGCTGCAAGTCTCAGTTGGGGAGATCTACCATTACTATTTTACTCTGCAGGGAGTGACGGTATCTTGGTCATATTCTTCAGCTGAACCTACCTTGGTACCTTGGTGGACAGAGCAACTAGACAGCTCGGACAATTCTTATTGCCCCTGCTTCTGATATTACCCGTAATTCGTCCTTTATTTCGCATGTAAATTTTTATGAGCAGTAATTAGTGTCAAATGCATATATCAAAAATGAACATTGGACGTTTTTTGCAAAACAAAACAGATAAAGGAAAAACAGTTTGAAATTTGTCTGAAAATGAATTTGTATTGATTTTGAAGTTTGCCTGTAAATAGGCGTTTTTGTACAAGAGGCTAACGTCCTAGTAAGAGAACGCCGACGAACAGATAGAATTTACAATTTGTGAAAAGAAAACAAAAATAGCTAATGTGAATAATCCCACTGGATTCCCACTCTGCTATTGCCTTTATATCTTCAAGCGTCTCATTACTTTGCTGCTTACTTGAAGATGAATCTGATTGATTAGTGCCGTCCGAGCTTGATAGTCGATACCGAAGTCTGGATGCAAGGTGATCCAATGAGACATAGTGTTATGCTTTGATCCCTAATTTTTGCCTGGACCGCCCTTTCGGGTTTTCAGTCCACCGGGATACCCATTTTTGCCCAAGCCGCCTTTTCAGGTTTTCGACTCGCCGGGTGTACATATTTTTTCATTTTCATCCCTTATTTTTTCCTGAACCCTTTTGGTTCGCCGGGAAGCTCTTATTTTTGCCTAGGCCAGTCAACCTAGCGGGTCTTTGATTATGAGTAGTATCTTTTCACTATGTCTGTATTAACGGAGTGAGGAAGGTCGTCACCATCCATGGTGGTTAGAATCATAGCTCCTCATGAGAAAATGTTCTTAACCGCAAATGGCCCTTCGTAAGTAGGGGTCCATTTTCCCCTGGGATCACCTTGAGGTAGAATAATGCGCTTGATTACCAGGTCCCCAACTTGATACTCTTGTCGTCTAACTTTCTTGTTAAATGCCTTGATCATCCATTTTTTGTATGTCTGACCATGACAAATAGCAGTAAGTCTTTTTTTGTCGATTAGGTTCAGTTGATCAAACCGGGTCTGAATCCAGTCATCTTCACTCAAACCTGCATCCTTCATGATCCGGAGAGAGGGTATCTGAACTTCAATGGGTAAGACTGCCTCCATGCCATAAACCAAAGAATAGGGTGTTGCCCCGGTTGACGTTTGTGTTGAGGTGTGGTACCCATGAAGAGCAAATGGTAACATCTCGTGCCAATCTTTGTATGTCACCGTCATCTTCTGCACAATCTTCTTAATGTTCTTATTTGCTGCTTCGACATCCCCATTCATCTTCGGCCGATAGGGAGAAGAGTTATGATGCTGTATTTTGAATTGCTCGCAGAGCTCGGTGATCATCTTGTTGTTGAGATTGGTACCGTTGTATGTAATGATCCTCTATGGTACACCGTATCGACAGATCAGATTGTGCCGAATGAACCGTGCCACGATGTTCTTGGTTACGGTAGCAAAGGAAGCTGCTTCAACCCACTTCGTAAAGTAATCAATCGCTACCAGGATGAAACGATGCCCGTTGGATGTCGTCGGTCTGATCTCACCGATCATGTCAATGCCCCACATTTCAAAAGGACAAGGTGCTATCAAAACATTCAGAGGAACTGGAGGTATGTGCACCTTATCAGCATAGACCTGGCACTTGTGACATGACTGAGAATGCTGATAACAGTCGGCTTCCATTGTGGACCAGTAATATCCTGCCCAGAGGATTTTCTTTGCCATGGTATGTCCACTGGAATGGGTTCCGAAAGTACCTTCATGTAACTCTGCCATGATCCTTTCTGCTTCATTCTTATCCACACAACGCAGTAAGGTCGAATCATGGTTACGCTTGTAAAGGATGTCATTGCTGATGAAGAACTTTGCCGCGAACCTCCTCAGAAACTTCTTGTCATTAACAGATGCACCCTCGGGGTATTCTTGAGCTTCAAGGTACCTCTTCACCTCATGATACCAGGGATTTCCTGTTACTTCTTCAGTCTCAAGATCACAGCAATGTGCCGGTTCGTCTAATCTTTCAATAATGATCTGGGGAGCTTCGTTGTCCCAATTGACTTTGAACATAGAAGACATCATAGCTAACGCGTCCGCCAACTGATTCTCCTCTCTAGGGAAGTGTTCAAAGGTTATCTCCTCGAAATGGGGAAGCAATGCCAACACATACTCCTTATAAGGGATAAGATTCGGGTGTTTCGTATCCCACTCGCCTTTGATCTGACTGATCACGAGAGCGGAATCTCCGAAGACACACAGAAACGTAATCCTTAAGTCAATTGCTGCTTGAAGACCCATAATGCACGCTTCATACTTCGCCATGTTGTTGGTGCAGTTGAAACATAGTCGGGCGGTGAACGAAGTATGAGAGACTTTAGGAGATATGATCACAGCGCCAATGCCATCACCCAAAGCGTTCGAAGCTCCATCAAAATACATAGACCCTCAGGATCCTTCCTCAGGTCCTTCCTCTGGTCCAAGTATCTCATAATCAGTAACCAACATGATATTCTCGTCCGGGAATTCAAAGTTCATAGACTGGTAATCATCCACTGCCTGATGTGCCAAATGGTCTGCCAATACACTTCCCTTAATTGCCTTTTGGGTCGTATACTGGATGTTATACTCAGTCAAGATCATCTTCCATCTTGCTATTCTTCCGGACAAGGCAGGCTTTTCGAAGATATACTTGATTGGATCCATCTTTGAAATCAACAGAGTAGTGTGAGTCAGCATATACTGTCTCAGCCGGCGAGCAGCCCATGCCAAAGTGAAACAAGTTTTCTCGAGCAGTGAGTATCGGGTCTCACAGTCGGTAAACTTTTTGCTAAGGTAATAAATAGCGTGCTCTTTTCGGCCAGACTCGTCATGCTGCCCCAGCACACACCCGATTGAGTTGTCGAGTACTGTCAAGTATAAGATCAGAGGTATCCCTTCAACTGGTGGCATCAGGATGGGTGGCTCTTGGAGATACTCTTTGATCCTTTCGAAAGTGGCCTGACATTCATCATTCCAACGTACCACTTGATCTTTCTTCAGTAGCTTGAAGATTGGATCACAAGTAGCAGTTAGGTGCAAGATGAATCGGGCAATGTAGTTCAGTCGTCCCAGGAAGCCTCTGACCTCTTTCTCTGTCTTGGGAGCTGGCATCTCTTGTATGGATTTCACTTTTGCGGGATCTACTTGAATGCCTTTGTCGCTTACAATAAAACCTAGCAGCTCACCAGACCTCACCTCGAAGGTGAACTTGTTCGGGTTCAACCTTAACTTGTACAACTTCAACCTGTCAAACAGCTTCTGTAGATGGTCAAGGTGTTCTTCCTCAGTCTGGGATCTTGCAATCATATCATCGACGTATACTTCAATCTCATGATGGATCATGTCATGAAACAAAGCAACCATGGCATGCTGATACGTTGCCCCAACATTCTTTAACCCAAAAGGCATGACCTTGTAGCAAAAGGTACCCCACTGAGTAACAAAGGTCGTCTTCTCCATGTCTTCGGGAGCCATTTTTATCTGATTATAACCGGAGAAACAGTCCATAAAGGAGAAGATCTTGTGTTGAGCAGTATTATCAACCAGAACGTCGATATGAGGTAGAGGGAAATCATCCTTGGGGCTTGCCCTGTTCAAATCCCTATAATCAACACACATTCGGACCTTACCATCTTTCTTAGGCACTGGAACCACATTGGCGACCCACTGAGGGTAAGAAGTGACTGCTAGAAAACCGGCATCAAACTGTTTCATAACTTCAGCCTTGATTTTCTCAGACATCTCTGGGCGCATACGGCGAACCTTCTATTTCACTGGAGGACATTCTTCCTTGGTAGGCAGACGATGAACCACAATATCAGTATCCAAACCAGGAATATCTTCATAAGACCAGGCAAAGATCTCAACATAGTCCTCCAGCATCTGAATCAACCGTTGTTTCACACTAGCCTCCAGATTTGCACCAATCTTGACTTCCTTCTTGTCTGTCTCAGTACCCAGATTCACTGATTCTACCGGCTCTTCATGTGGCTGAATGGCCCTCTCTTCCTGGAGTAGCAGTCTTGCAAGTTCGCCAGGCACTTCGCAATCATCTTCACCTTCGTCTTCGGCAAATTTGATCGGATTTTCGAAGTCATAACTGGCAGTAGCAGAGTCGTTACCAGTGAGATCCAGAGTGCATGTGGACCTGTATATGTGAGTGTGTGTAAAATGGATGTTTTGCAATATATAATAAAGAAAGACAAGGAGCGCAAGATTTGAAATGCAAGAACGTCCAATGCTTTTATTAATGATATATGAAAATGACACACAAAAGCCCTCACAAATGAAGCCACGATGCCCCGGGTAAGACACCGGGCCATAAAGTTTCAAAACATTGTCTATTACAAATTCAAAACAAAAAGTTTCATTACTGGGTGATAACTGAAACGGGCATAGAATCCTTCGCTGTCCATTTGCTTAATCCACCGTTGGTCGTAGGGTAGATCCAACTGTCGATATCAAACTCTTCATCATCATCATCCCTGATAGAATTTACCCCTGCCTCTTGTTTAGGCTTCTCTGGTGCTCCGAACTCGATCTCTTTCGCATCAATCAAGTCTTGGACCTTGTTCTTCAAAGCCCAACAATCATTCGTATTACGCCCCGGGCTATCAGAGTGATAAGTGCAGCGGGCGTTAGGGTTATACCTTGGTGACGTCGTATTTGAATTCTTTGGGGCTTCCCTTAGAGTCACCAGATTAGTCTTTAGCAGCTGTGGCAGAATTTGAGATAAGGTAATGCTGAGACAAGTGAACTGCTTCTTAGGTCTCTCGTCCTTTTGTTGATTGTTTTACTGAGGAGCACCAGTAGGTTTTGAAATAACAATCGCATTGACAGCTTGGCGGTGTTCAGGTCTATTCTGTCTTCTTGCACTGTAGACATCACTGGACTCTTTCTTAAACGGCTTCTTCTCGGTGCTTGATGAGGCACCCTTCTGTATCTTCCCGGCCTTAATACCAGCCTCAATCCTCTCACCAGTCAAAATAAGATCTGTAAACCCAGATGAAGAGCTTCCAATCAGATGGTTAAAGAATGGACCAGACAGGGTCCCCAAAAACATGTCAACAAGTTCCCGATCAGCTAAGGGTGGTTGCACCCTTCCGGCAAGGTCTCTCCACTTTTGAGCATAATCTTTAAATCCTTCACTCGTTTCCATTGACATACCCTAGAGTTGGGTACGCGTAGGAGCGAGGTCGGAGTTGTACTGATACTGCCTGTAGAATGCAGTAGCCAAATCTTCCCAGCTGCGGATACTGGCTCCGTCTAACTGATAGAACCACTCAAGCTGAGTCCTTGAGAGACTGTCTTGAAAGAAATGGATCCATAAGTTCTTATCAGCAGTGTAAGGTTGGATCTTCCTCACATATGACCGAAGGTGCAGCTTCTGACAGGAAACTCCGTCATACTTGGCAAAGGCAGGTGCCTTGAACTTATGGGGAATCACCACCCCAAATGATAGACCTAGATCTCTGAAGTCCAGACCGGGCACCTTCTGAATTTCCATAGCGCTCAAACGGTCTTCCAGCTGTTTGTACTTATCCTCAGCAGGAGGATACTGCTCTTCATCATAGTCCGTCTCGTTGTCGGAGACCACAGGGCTAGGAGCCCTCCTTTCTTGTGGACTATCTTTCCCTCCAGATGAGGTGGTCAGATCAACTTCATCCCGTAACCTGTTTCCAAACCTAGGACCAGTGTTGAACAAGACTTTCCTCCTCTTCTTCTTCTTCTTCAGGATCAGGGTCTTCAGGTCTTGCTGACCCTTAGCTAGACTCATGACCAGCTCTTGAAATTGGGCATTCTGGGCCTGGAGGGCCTTGATAGCTTGCTCAGTTGAAGGTTCAGTAGACATGATGATCGCTGAAATAAACAACGAAGAAGATAAGAGACCTGTAAAGGGTACCTGCTTATGAATTGCATGGGATGAAATGCGTATGATTTATGATTTCAAAGACAATCGGGATTCAAATTTGTAAACAAGAAAAGAAACACACTTTATTAGATTTAAACTTCAAAATCTAAATTGTTCAACAAATTTCCCTTAAGGCGTTACAAGAATGGAAATACTGAAAAGTAATTAAAAACTATAAAGGAAATCATCAAAGGTCCATCAATGCTCCCATGGTCTCTTCTTATCAGTGTGGACATAGTCGTTCAGGATTCGCTCATTCTCTAACTGCCTGGTCAACCTCTGGATCTTCTGCTCTTGTTCATTGAACTTCTCCTGATAAGAATCCCGTTCATCCCTCAACTGCATCCAAGACCTCTTCAGTGCCCCAATATCAGTGGGCATATAAGGGTGGAGAATGGTTGGAAGAACCCCTTCTTCATTAGCAACTTCAAGAGTGACAGGCCGGACAACTTCATATGGCATACCTAGCTTCTGGGAACGGATACGGACCCATCTAAGATATGGCTCCATTGGCAGAGAAGTCATTGGGCCCAGCTCATGTGGATCTGATTGGTGAACTCTGTCCCAAGCCCTTATGAATCTACGACGTAGCTCGTCGCTATCTCCCTGAAAATCAAAAATGATATGAGGCATCAACATCTCATGAGGCCCTTCTCTTCTGGCTCTTCCAAATTGACGGAGAGCTAAGCATGGGTTGTAAGAAATTCCTCCATGGGTCCCTATCAATGGAACATTAGGATACTCTCCACATCGATCAATAACAGTCACTTCATCCATACCTTTGAGGGTCCAGATAATGTCATTATGAGATAGAGACATCACCCTATAAGCCAAGCCCATTCCTTCTTTGTTCTTCAATACCGACTTAGGGAGGTGCAAAATAAACCACCTCGATAATAAAGGAGCACAACACATCAAGGTTCCCCGTTTTCGGGCAGTACGAGCATAGAGCTGATGAAGAATGTCACCCAAGAGAGTGGGTACAGGATTCTGAGAGATGAAGATCTTTATGGCATTGATATCAACAAAAGTGTCAGGATTCAGAAACAATACCATGCCATAAATCAGAAGAGCCAGAATATCCTCGAACGCCTTAAAGTCTAGGCTATCGCAGAAGTAGTTAGCCTTGCCAACCAAGAACTTAGTCAGAAAACCCTTAGCTCCACTTCTAGTTTCCCAGTTAGCCATTACTTCCTCTTTGGTCAAGTTAAGGGCTGCAGCAATTTCTTCAGGCCTAAGAGTCTTCTCTCAACCAGTAAACGGGGTTTGCTCCAAAACAGAGATACCGAGCAGCTCAGAGAACTCTTCTAGGGTGGGAACCAGCTAGAAATCCTGGAAAGTAAAACAGTGGTACAATGGATCATAGAATTGGACCAGGACACTCATCATCTGCTCGTCCAACTTAGAGGTGACCAAACTGAGAAGAGAACCATGCCTCCTGATGAAGGAAGTAATGTCTGGCATCCTGACAACCAACTCTTTAAGCAAGGTAGGGACTTGGACAAAGTTGTTCCGGATGGTATTCTTACGCATGGGCATCATGATGACCTACAAAACAGAGCAAAGATGAAACCCTCCTGTCTTTGAAATAGGTTAGTCTTATGCAAGATGTATGCAATGTTATGATGTCATGATGTCATGATAAAGGCACACCACAAGTATCCACAAAAAGCAAACATGGAAAAGGCACACAAGTCACACAAAAGAGCCCTTAGATTTCAGGTTGGCATGGAGCTTAGGTACTACCCTCTTTCAGTTCAGTTGGTTTAAACCTATCCTAAAAATAGTAACCGGGTTCTAGAGGATCTCAATATCACTGACTACCCTCAATCGGTCATAATTCCAGTTTAGCAACCTTTTCTTGCGGCCGGAATCATCGTGAGAGTTTAGTCTCAATGAGTGTAGGATACTGCTACTGTTTTATGGCCAAGTTGGTCAATTTAAGGTTCTAAGATCAGTTGGTGCTTAATGACCCCTTAGAAGACCCATATTCTCCTTGTTCCAACACAAGGGATATCAGTACAGACTAAAGTGTCACACCAATGTAGCTACTGCTTCATCCGTATCGGTCTACGTTGTACAGATCCCTCACAGTTTATTTCTACTTACCTAAAGGGTACCCCCAGATCCGAGTTAGGATCTATAGTAACTCCGATACAAGCCCACAAATATAAATCATACAAAGCATACAATTGAAAACACAATGATCTAATCCTAAGGTACACCCCACTTATAAAATTCCCCAGCAGAGTCGCTAGTTATGTGATCGGTGGGAATGAGAACTGACTGTTTTGGAATGCTGGTTCGCGTTTGCGTTTGTTTTTGCAAAATGTCGCGGTAAGCAAGAGTCGCCACCATCTTTTATTTTATCCAACAAGGAAAGGACAAAAGCACAGAAAAATTCCTTTTTGAGATGTTTCTCGGGTTCAGGAGGTAGATTATAGAAAGGGAAGGTGTTAGAACCCTTTCTATCCGTGGTTATCCACAGGCTCTTAGGTACTTGCTCATTGTGTTTTCAAAAGTTTGCTTTTCTTTGTGTTTGTGGGTTTGAAAAGAGTTTTTGTTTGAAAGGAGTGTAAGTGCGAAAAGTTTTTTGTTTTGTTTTAAAAGGAGCAAGTACTTAAGAACCATCTACCTACTCAAAAAGGAATTAATTTGTACAAGTGTCCTTTAGACAATGCTATCCCAGTATTGAGGAGTAGGTAGCACTGTCGTTGGAGTTTTCGGGTCAATTCAATTAAGGGACGTGTGGTCACTAAAGCAACGTTAGGTAGCCTTAGCGGTAACCCTAATGTCTTAGATCATTTTATCTGAGGCAACCGTTTCGAGGCAACTTATGATCTTTGGACAAGAGGGTGACCTCTAAAACTTCCTATACTCAATGACCACGTTCGAGGCAACCAAGTGAGGTGTACCCTAAGAGTGGCATGTGCAAGTGTGTTAATCCGGTTAATTTTTATCTGTACATGTTAATGGTGAGCTATGTTGATTTTAGGTTAAAGATTGATCTTGTCATGCATTGCCTATTATCGAACATCTAACAGTTAATATTGTGCGGAAATTAAATTGCGGGAAATTAAATCTAAGCTATTACAAGGCATCGGGTATTTACATCGCCAAAGACAAACCCTTTAATTTAAATTGCGGAAAGTAAATAAAAGCGATAAATAAATAAAATCCTAATTTAAAAATTATTACATTCCCGAAGTAGTTACAATATTGGATAAAAATAATACGCATGCGAGAAAATTAAATCGGAGCATTTTTAGGGTTTTGACCCTTTTTATTAAATAAAGCAGATTTTTTGCTATTTTGAATTAAAATGGAAATTATATCTAAGTTAATCAATTAATTAATTAAATGAAAATATTTTTTGGGTTTTTTATAATTAAGGAAATAAATTAAAAATGGCTAAAAGTTATTAAAAACCCTAATTCTATATTAATTTTAATTTATTGCAAAAGATATTAATGTTAGACCTAATTAAAACTAAATAAATTAATTATTGTTTATGTACAAAAATAGAATAATGAAATTAATTTTAATAAATAAAAAATATTATGTTTTTTTGTTTTCTGATTTTATTGAGAAAAATAATTGGTTAGTTATTAATTAAAATAATAATAATAAAACAATAAATAAAATAGGAAAATAATGAAAGAAAATAAATAAAAAAAAGCAAACTCAAGGGGTATTTGGCCCAAAGAGGGGGTTTGAATTGCAATTTCCAGGCCCATTTTCGTCCAGCCTTGTTTGACCTTTGAGATTCCATAGGCGCATATTGACCAGGGTTCATGGTGAACCTTCAATCTGGATCATTGGATTTGCCTTGTGAGCCATCTGCAGGTGGATCTTTGAGGAGCATGGTAGACCATATTTTGAGCCTTGCATAGGAATACCTGAAACAAAATTGTAACAAAGTTTTGGGGGACCTGGGATTCGAACCCAGGTCCCAATGCTCAATGACACGCCTCCCTTGCCAACTCAACCATGCTGCTTTATTGTTAATGGAATATACAACAAACATTATATGGACAAATCAATTAATTACACTGGAAATAAAAAAACGCGCAATTTGTTTGAATGGTCCAATGAAGATAGGACACGTCTTCGTCTTCTTCAACGAAGACTGGTTCGTTTACCTGCGGATTTTATTCCGCAACTAAATCCATGGCATCATCCTATCATGAGCTACATGCCATGTAAACGCCAATGGAGACCATCACTGCATTCGTATCTCTCCCCTGATCATCCCTATACCCATCATTAGCATTGATTTTGCTTGTATCGAAAAGGCCTAAAAAACAAGAACAAGAACCCTAGGCTCGGGCATTACAGTACAGGCCATGAAAATCAAATTAAATAATGCAGAATTGTTAGAATTTGAACGTTAAGCATGATGGTACAAGTAAATTGGCAAAAAGATGCAAGATAAACGATATACGATGCCATGTCCAGAGTCGTGTTCAAGAGCGCTTACAGTGCGTTTGGGGCTACTTCAAGGCTGGATTTTAATCCCTTTGGCTTCAGTGAATGTCAGGGAAGAGAGTTATGTCAAGCTTTTCGTTTGAATCGAGCTCTAATGTTGATTTTGATCTCACACTTTTTCACACTTTTTCCAAACTTTGTATGGCCGTTTCTGCAGTTCTTTCAGCCTATTCTTGATCTGCATCCCTTGTGTGTACATAAGGGAATCAGTTTAGGTTAAAATTTGGGCCTTAATCCATGAATTTGAATATTGGAGATTTGATTTTGATCACCATTATCAAGTTTCCATATTTGTATCAAATCTGATTTTTTATGCATGAAAAGGCTTGATAAGAATTTGATTTGATGAATCATGATAATTGAAAGCTGCAATGACCACAAGAATCTCATTACATCAATTTTTAGATTTTATTTGATTTAATATTGATTTAAAATGAATTAAATCAATAAAAATTAAATAAAATAGAAAAATAAATGAATGGCCATGAAATTAAATATGGGACACGTGTGTGGTGTGATAAGACCAAATCAAGTGGAAAAAAGTGGGACCTTTTGTCAAAAATTGGAGTTTTGAGGATAGTTGTCTTTTGGCAATTTTGGAAAAAATGCCCAACTTCAACAATGCATAACTTCTTCAATTTTGAACTTTTGGAAGTGTTCCCTGACTTTTTAGAAACCTTGAGATGTCCTATAACCAATATTTTTGGTGTCATCTCATTTTGATATTCCATGCTCAAGTTATAAGCTTTGGAAAAAAAGGTGTTTTTGTTGACTTTCAAAAATGACCTATAATGTCCAAATTTGTAACTTTTTGTGAGAGCATTTCTTGATCTTGGGGTGTGAATATGGATTGTAGGAAATTGCATCCTATTAAAAATTAGATTTGGATGGGTCATTTCTCATAAAGTATGAGAAATTTATGCTTGGTCAAATTTGAGTTGACTTTTCCTACAAAACCCTAATTTAGCAACTTTTGAATCTTGATGAATCTGGAGCAATCCTTGATGAATCATGATCAACCCTTGATCAAATGATGAATTATACTTCAAAATGATAATGTTGGCAAAAAAGCTTGAGGTTTGACTGTTCATAGGTCACAATTGACTTTTTCCCTAGCACAGTCGATTTTTGGGCCTCTTGAGCAATTGACTTACCAAACTTCCTCTGCAAGGCTTGAAATTTGACATGGATGAACTTAAGAACATATTAGGACATTGGGGAGCACTTGAGGTAATTTGGATGTGAGGACCTTGATGCAACACAAAACCCTAATTTTGAATTGACTGCCTTAGGAGGTGACTTGACTGTCCAACTCTTGAGCCATCTTGAACAACTTGGAGATGATTCTTGACATGTCTTGAGAAATATGGGAGGGAAAATTTTGGGGTACAACACCACCCATCCTGATGCCACCAGTTGAAGGGAGACCCTTAATCTTATACTTGACGGTACTTGACAACTCAATGGGGTGTGTGCTGGGGCAGCATGACGAGTCTGGCCGAAAAGAGCATGCTATTTATTACCTTAGTAAAAAGTTTACCGACTGTGAGACCCGATACTCATTGCTCGAGAAAACTTGCTGCGCTTTGGCATGGGCTGCTCGCCGGCTGAGACAGTATATTCTGACTCACACTACTCTGTTGATTTCAAAGATGGATCCAATCAAGTATATCTTCGAAAAGCCTGCCTTGTCCGGAAGAATAGCAAGATGGCAGATGATCTTGACTGAGTATGACATCCAATACACAACTCAAAAAGCAATCAAGGGAAGTGTATTGGCAGACCATTTTGCACACCAGGCAGTTGATGATTACCAGTCTATGAACTTTGAATTCCCGGACGAGAATATCATGTTGATAACTGATTGTGAGAAACCTGGACCGGATGAAGGACCTGAGGAAGGATCCCGATGGTCTATGTACTTTGATGGAGCTTCAAACTCTTCGGGTAATGGCATTGGCGCTATGATCATATATCCTAAAGGCTCTCATACTCCGTTCACCGCCCAACTATGTTTCAACTGCACCAACAACATGGCAGAGTATGAAGCGTGCATCATGTGTCTTCCAGCTGCAATTGACCTAAGGATTAAGTTTCTGAGTGTCTTCGAAGATTCCGCTCTCGTGATCAGTCAGATCAAAGGCGAGTGGGATACGAAACACCCAAACCTTATTCCTTACAAGGAGTATGTGTTGACATTGCTTCCCCATTTCGAGGAGATAACCTTTGAACACTTCCCTAGAGAGGAGAATCAGTTAGCGGATGCGCTGGCTACGATGTCTTCTATGTTCAAAGTCAATTGGGACAACGAAGCTCCCCGGATCATTATTCAAAGATTGGACGAACCTGCACATTGCTGTGATCTTGAGACTGAAGAAGTGACAGGAAAGCCCTGGTATCATGAAGTGAAGAGGTATCTTGAAACTCAAGAATACCCCGAGGGTGCATCTATTAATGACAAGAAGTTTCTAAGGAGGTTTGCAGCAAAGTTCTTCATCAGTAACGGCATCCTTTACAAACGTAACCATGATTCGACCTTACTGCGTTGTGTGGATAAGAATGAAGCAGAAAGGATCATGGCAGATTTACATGAAGGTACTTTCAGAACTCATTCCAGTGGACATACCATGGCAAAGAAAATCCTTCGGGAAGGATATTATTGGTCCACAATGGAAGCTGACTGTTATCAGCATTCTCAGACATGTCACAAGTGCCAGGTCTATGCTGATAAGGTGCACATACCTCCAGTTCCTCTGAACGTCTTGACAGCGCCTTGGCCTTTTGCAATGTGGGGCATTGATATGATCGGCGAGATCAGACCTACGACATCTAACGGGCATCGTTTCATCCTGGTAGCAATTGATTACTTTACAAAGTGGGTTGAAGTAGCTTCCTTTGCTACCGTAACCAAGAACGTCGTGGCACAGTTCATTCGGCACAATCTGATCTGTCGATACGGTGTACCAGAGAGGATCATTACAGACAACGATACCAATCTCAACAACAAGATGATCACTGAGCTCTGCGAGCAATTCAAGATACACCATCATAACTCTTATCCTTACCGGCCGAAGATGAATGGGGCTGTAGAAGCAGCTAATAAGAACATTGAGAAGATTGTGCAGAAGATGATAGTGACATACAAAGACTGGCACGAGATGTTACCGTTTGCTCTTCATGGATACCGCACCTCAGCACGGACGTCAACAGGGGCAACACCCTATTCCTTGGTATATGGTATGGAGGCAGTCTTGCCGATTGAAGTTCAGATACCCTCTCTTCGGATCATGAAGGATGCAGGTTTGAGCAAAGATGACTGGATTCAGACCCGACTTGATCAGTTAAACCTAATCGACGAAAAGAGACTTACTGCTATTTGTCATGGTCAGACGTACCAAAAACGGATGATCAAGGCATTTAACAAGAAAGTCAGACGACAAGAGTATCAAGTTGTGGACCTGGTAATCAAGCGCATTATTCTAACTCAATGTGATCCCAGGGGAAAATGGACCCCTACTTACGAAGGTCCATTTATGGTTAAGAACATTTTCGCAGGAGGAGCTATGATTCTAACCACCATGGATGGTGACGACCTTCCTCACCCTGTCAATGCAGACATAGTGAAAAGATACTACGCATAATCAAAGACCCGCTAGGTTGATTGGCCTAGGCAAAAATAAGGGCTTCCCGGAGAACCAAAAGGGTTCGGGCAAAAATAAGGGATGAAAATTAAAAAAATCTGTACACCCGGCAAGTCGAAAACCTGAAAAGGCGACTTGGGCAAAAATGGGTATCCCGGTGCACTGAAAACCCGAAAGGGCGGTCTAGGCAAAAGTTAGGGATCAAAGTGTAACATTATGTCTCATTGGATCACCTTGCATCCAGAATTCGGTATCAACTATCAAGCTCAGACGACACTAACCAATCTGATTCATCTTCAATATGATTCATCTTCAACCAGTAGCAAAGTGACGAGATGCTCGAGGATATAAAGGTGATAGCAGAAATGGAACCCAGTGGGATTGTTCACATAGCTGTTTTGTTTTCTTTTCACAAATTGTATAAATCCTATTTGTTCGGCGGTGTTCTCGTACTAGGACGTCAGCCTCTTGTACAAAAACGCCTATTTACAGGCAAATTTCAAAATCAATACAAATTCATTTTCAGACAAATTTCAAATTGTTTTTTCTTTATTTGTTTTGTTTTGCAAAGAACGTCCAAAGTTTCATTTTTGATATATGCATTTGACATTAATTGCTACTCATAAATATTTACATATGAAACAAAGGATGAGTTACTGGTAATATCAGAAACAGGGGCATAAGAATTGTCCAAACTGTGTAGTTGCTTTGTCCACCAGGTACCAAGGTAGATTCAGCTAAAGAATATGACCAAGATACCTTCACTCCCTGCAAAGTAAGACAGTAAGGATAACTCTCTCAGCTGAAACTTGCAGTTAGGAACGAATCAGCAACACTCTCCCCAGGCAGAGTTAGTCTACCATCAGCCCTAAAAAGGCTTGATATCCCCAAAAGATCTTAATATTCCCCAGTGGAGTATAAGGATATTCCCCAACAAGTATAAGAGTATCCCCGGTGTTGTACCCCAAAATTTGCCCTCCCATTTCCTCAACATTTTCTCATCACAAGACCCTTGGAGCTCAAGAACAAGTTAGGGTTTGCTCTGCTCAAGACTCCTCTTTGAACTGTTGACCCAAATTAGGGTTTGAGTTTGCACAAAGATGTTTTGACCTAAAATGCCCAAAATGACTTCCATGCTTCAAGTTGGACTCACAAGTTTATCCATACCAAGTTTCAAGTCTTGATTCTAATATTTGCCCAGTCAATTGGACAGTTGACCTAGAAATCAACTGTATTGGGGAAAAAGTCAACTGTGGTCAATTGACAGTCAAACCTCATGATTTTTGACCCACGTCAACATTATTAACTCATGTGAACCATTTGGTCAAGTTTGGATCACAATTCCACAAGAAATTTGATCAGATCACCAAAAGGGCAAAATGGTCATTTTTAGGGTTTTGACTGCACAAAGGCAGTTTTTGACTGTTTGACCAAGACAATGGAAAACCAAGCTCACATATGGACTCAAGGACTCAATGGTATTGTCTTGACATGTTCAACAAGTTCAAAAGATCCCAAATGCACAAGATTGACAGATGAATTTTCCAGTCAACTGAGCCAAATTTGACTGTATACTGAAAAGTCAAACTTTGACTTTTTGGTCAAAATCAAGTGTCAAGATTCATTTTTCATCAAAACATGTCAAATTATGAAACTTGTTCATCAAGAAATCAAAAATTAAAAATTAGGGTTTGAAATGAAGAATTTTCATAACTTAGAAATTTTCTAAGTTATGAAAATTCCTAATTTTTTCCTAACTTTGTCCCATTTTTTCACCAAGATACATTTGGATTCAAACAAAACTAAAAACATGAAAGTTATAGTCCATTGCAAAATCTACAACTTTTATTCACAAAGATTCCTCAAAAAAATCTTGTAGCTCAAGTTATGATTTTTGGAACAAGGGTGCAAAACATTCTTAACTTAGAAAAATTTTGACCTATTCTAGGCAGGATTTTTGCCTAACTTCATGCCACTTTTCACATTCTTCCACTTGGAATTTCAACTTGCATTACAAAGATGGATTGTAGTACACATTCCAAGCTTTCCAAAATATCCAAGAACTCATCAAACACCCTTGTGGTTAGGGAGAATCGAATTTGGCAATATGGGCAAAAGTCACTTTGTTCATGAGCCATTTCCATGTTCATAACTTGTGCAATTTTTCAAATCAGCATGAGCAAGCTAGTTACAGGCCTCTAATCCTTTTCTTACTCAATAATTAAATGCCAATCCATTGTGCCAAGGCATTATTTTGTGCATTTGGTCATTGTATAAAGAATTAAGCCTTAATTGGAAAAAAGCAATTTATCCATTTTTGAAAAGTTATACTTTATGTCAAGTTTGCAAATCAAGAAGTACAAGTCCATATCTTTAGACACAGGATTCATGGACATAACACACTGATCAAGAGGGATTGGGGCAGCATGTTGAGGGGGCATGCATAAGTCTAGAAACCAAGTTGACAATTTTTGCTTAAGTTAGAAGAAACATTGCATAACTTAACACAACTAACATTTCTGCTAAGACAAGCCTAGACAAACTTGTTGAACACATTCCAAACATCACCACTGAGCTAAGGCACGAGCTAACTACCTTCCATACCTCTCTAAACCTCAAAACACCATTGTACTGCACAAAAACAGGGCATCCCTGCAGTTTGAGATCTATAACTCAATCCATTCGTGCGCCTTGGCCAAAACCAGTTCATACACACTCCATACCACCTATACAAACTATCCCAAGCATTGGAAACGAACTGTAACACCCCTAACCAACTTCACCATTTTCACTTTTTCTGTTTTGCAGATTGACTTCCATAGCTTGATTCATTTAGTTTCAAGGCAAGCTAAAGGTTGGAGAAGCATCCCTGAACTTCAAGCAAGCAGTACAAGTCCTCACATTGCCTTGAAAGTGCCTCCATTGTCAGGCACGATCCAAGCTGAACAGGTAAGTTCATGGACTTCTATCTCTCAATCTAGGAAGAGTTAGCTTTAGGTTTATGAATGAAAAATGCTCTACTCATGGCCCTGAAGCTACACATATAATTACTTTCCATTTATATTGCATATGCTGAGAGAATTTAAGACCTGAATATTAGAAAAAAACTAGGTCAGGAATTGGGGGAGAAGAAATTCTCTCTCATTTCTGAGAGTTAGATCAAGTTCTTGGTATGTATGGATTCGTGGTTTGATGCTTGACATTTTTTATGTTGAGTTTGTGCTGAAAATCAAAGAATCAGGAGTTGTGGTTGAAGCAAGGGAGCACGCGCATTTTCAAACATTTGTCTGGAGGTTGAAGACAACCTCTCTTGGGCTGGGCCTGAGATTGCTTTTTCTATTTGCACCACTGCATTTCACATGCACCCCCTGGCCCATTTTGAGTTTTATTTGTCATTTTTAACTTTTTTCTTTTTGATTCTGATTTGTTATTTTTTATTAAAATATAAAAAATATTAAAAATATTTTTCTCACATTTTTTACATTTTATTTGATATTTATTTGGTTTCATTTAGTTTTATATGTAAATAAACATAAATATACTTTCATTTAAAATAACTAAAAAATAACACAAATACATTTATTTTCTAATTTTCATTTTTATTTTATCTTTTGAAAACATTTTATAAAAAAATATACTTTTTTTGTAAATATTAAATATTTTATTTTTGTACATATTTAATATATTTAATAAATAATATAAATACTTATATATTTATTAGTCTATTTAGGTTAAAAACATAAAGATAATACATTTTTATTTTTTATTAATATTTAACTTAAAAAATCACTTTTTGACAATATACTTTCTTTTTATTTATTTTTTGTACATAATTAATAAATATTGCACATATTATATGATAAATACTTTTTTATTTATAAAATTAGGGTTTTCCCCTAAACATGTAAAAATATCCAAAATTATTCATTTTTATTTTTGTTTATTTGTCACATAAAAAACACTTTTACATACATATAAAAAATCATTTTTTGCATCTTGCATATTTATTGTATTTTTGTTTAATTGTTGTATATTAAATAATTTGTATAATTCAATTTGGATGTAATAGTTTAGGTTTTAATTTCTTGCTAAAATATCCCCATTTGAATATTTGTACCCCCCATCCCATATTTGTGTTGTAATAACTTAGGACCTTTAAATTCCGCACTTTAAAAGCTTTCTAAATATGCCATGATAGAATTAGGTTTTTATATGCAAATCAAAAACAACAAATAGTTTGACCTAAATTTAAGATAAACAAGCATGAAAATGGACAACAGTAATCACACTTGCACCCCTTGGGTATTCCACTTGTTGCCTTCAATAATGGGCCATATTGCATGTTAGGTGTCTTTGGCAAAACAAAACAATATCAAATGATCATAGTCCCTCGATGACGCTTTCGAAAGTTGCCTAAAAATGATCCAGTCCCTTAAAGGAAAAATTGCCCAAAGACACTTGGCACCATTGCAATCATGGTCTAAACGATGACCCGCGTCCGTCCCGTTCATATCCTAACACAAGATTGTCCACCAAATACAATGGTGGAACAAAATTGTTAAAAGGGTTAAAACATAGCAATGATCTTTGAGAAATTTAGGGTAGATAGCTCTTGGTTACTTGCCAACTTGCAAAAACAAAAACACTTGCCTATTTTTCAAAACCGCACATCACAATACACTTTCAAAACAACTTCCAAAAACATTGAAAACTTTTTAAAAGACATACACCTTTGTATACATCCCAACATGGATCATTACAAAGGTTGCCACCACATTGGTCTCTTTTCAAAACATTTTCAAACCCACACACAAAGCACCATTTCAAACAATTGAAAATCAAGGCAAGTTGATCTAAGTGTTGTACCCCAAAATTTGCCCTCGCATCTTACCACCAGAAATAACAACTTCAAGCATTTCTTGATTTTTCAAACTGACTCAAGAATCGGACAAACGGACTTTTCTTGACAGTCAAGCAAAATTAGGGTTTTACTGGTTTTCATGGCCCTAGAACAGTTCAAATAATTGGCTTAGGATTTTGGTTGATTCTGGCTCAATTGTGATCAGGCGAATGTTCGTTGGCATTTAATCAGGAATTAAGGTTTTATGGGCATATCCTCAGAAAGATTAAAATTCCACAGCACTTCGCAAGTTATTCCAAGGTTTAGGTTGAATTCGCATTGTTTTGACTTAATCAGTAAAAGAGGCAGTTGGGTTGAATTCATGTTGTTTTGTTTGGGTCAGTCAAAAGAAATATGCAATTTGGATCTACAGTGCTTGGTAAGAAATCAATAAGAAAGGATTGCGTCTGATCAGTTTTTGTGTTCGACTGTGCGTTGCTTCGAATGATGGAGACGTCAAGTTCGTTTATTTTGATCGACGAAGAATCAATGTTTAACTGATTATTTATTGTTCTAAGAATTAAATACTTGAAATTTAACTTTCATTTTATTTAATTTAAGGAACTATAAATAACAAGTAAATAATTAAAGAAAAGGAATTGAAAAGATTTAATTGAATCAATAGAATTTTTATTTCATATTTAATGTTTGTTACAATTATTATTTGGATACAAGTATTTATTTACGAAGTATTTAAAATAATAATAGTGTACAAAAATTAAATTGAAAATAAAAAACTATCCTATTTATTTCTAATTCTTCATTCTTCACTTCGCTCCGGTGCTCCATTATTCATCTGCAAAAAGAAAAGGAAAAGTCAAAAGCAGTTGAATTAAAAAGACAGATAAAATTTGCAATCATCATTAAGGGCCACTGACTGGGATCAGTTGACCCTCTCTGCAAATCACGGGATTTCTTCCGGTTCACAAAGAGGGAAGAATTTTATCATGAATGCAAAATGTCAAAATGCATAATTTTAAAAATGTCAAACTGCATAGTTCAGAAGCAAGTTCAAACCAAACTGAAAATCCAATTACAACTTTCTATCAAAAGCCAAAGGTACAAACTTACTGTCAAAATGTCAAGAAATCTACCCAAGCTGTCAAAAGAAGATTTGGCAAAGATATGGAAAATACAAAATCTACACAAGCTGTCAAAGAAAGATAAAGATGCAGAGGAAATCTTATATGCAAGCAAGCTTTCTTTTTTCATCATTTCCCATCAGTGGCCCCTTCAGAAAGTACAGTAAAAAACATTTAAAAAATTCTTTTAACTGTACAAAGAGAAAGAAAGAAGAGAGATAGAGGCAGGTTTTTCAGGCTTAGGCAGGATAGGCAGGATAGATAAGAAGAAAAGATATACAAGAAAGAACAACACAGTTCAGAAGAAGCAGGATTTCTCACCAAAGTAAAAAAGGAAAACCTACAAAACTGATAAACCTGAAGCATAGAAAAACCTGCTCAAGTTCATACACAACCTGCATATGCAAATATACCACATACTGAAGCACAACCTGCCTGAACCACAGTATAACCTCTAACACCAAAACTTGCTAAGTCCTAACCAGAACCTGTATTAGCTAAGCATTCAACCTGCCCAGTTCAAATCTGAATAACCATAACACATAACCTGCAGTGGCTAAAACCTGCTAAGTTCTAACCAGAAGCCAAAACCTGCTAGAGCTCAAAACATAAACCATCAATTTGCTGTCCAGAACCAAAAAAAAACATTTCCCAAACACATAACCATACAAAACCTGCAAATGGCCTAAAAAACTCATTACCAGCTATAATCATAAACCAAGCATCATACCTGTTAAGAAGCCACAAGGACCCAACCTGTCCAGTTCAAACCTTAAACCATTCAATCCAAGCATCAAAACCAGTCCAGAAAATCATGGCCTAAGCAATCCCTGCCTAAGCCATCAACCAAAAAGCCACACCAACATACAAACTTGCCAAGCCAGAACCCAACCTGCCTAAGTATCAACCTGAAGCTAAAAACCCACAGAAGCAACAATAACACAGCAAGCATTCAGGGCCAACTCTGAGCCCTCAGAAGGACATCATCACTGGGCGAGGAAAAATCGACACCAAGGCATACTCAAGCATTCTGGACCAACTCTAGGCCCTCAGTGGACACATCATCGGGCAACAAGCTCAGCATATTCAAACACATTCAAAAGCAAACGTTTAAGGCAACCAGCAGTTCAAAGGCAAAGGGAGAAGAGAACGAGAAGTGCATTCAAAGCAAGCCCTCAGAATTTCTTCATCATTGGGCTATCAAACACAGCATTCAAGCATTTATCTCAACCATTCATAGGCAACACAAGCGAGGCAACAAAGGCAAGCATACAGAAATATCAAGACAGTAAAGGCGAAAGAGAAGAAGAAAGAGGTAAATCAGGATAAGGTTTTCAGGGCAAATGCAAGTCATCATAAAACCCTAGGAAAGTAAAAGTTACCGAAGCGCAAACCTCAACATCCTCTGCTCGTTCCGGCCTCCTGAGTGCCACATCCCCTGTCTCTCCTCCTTCTCCAAGGTCAGGTAGTACGTTCTTCTCCCTCTCTTTTTCTCCTTCACCTCATAATAACAACATATTTAAGGGTCAAAATCCAATTTGAAACAACGCAAGCATTTCGTAAAAAAGGGTACATAAAAAACATTGAAATCAAACCTCGTATCACAAGACCACTGGGCTCATGCCATAGAGGGAAGAGAGATTTGGGGAGAGCGGCGCTGGTGGCTAGACGGAGGAATTGTAACCGGAAAACGAAGAAGATGAAACCCATGAACGGCGCGCTGTACAAACCCTATGCGTTACCAACTGACCAACAAAACATGAAACCCTAAAAATTGTTTAAAGCAATGGGCCTTTACCCGTCTCTGCATGCCTAAGCCCATTAAAAACGCTTGCTTTCTTTTTTAAAGAAAATATATCACTCATATTTACTAACCCATTTAACCTTTTAAAACTAACTTAACCTTTTTTTTACAAATATTTTTATTAACACTAACTTCTTTTTATATATAAATACCCTATATTTTTCTAACTTAACATATTTGTCATAATATTACATTAATATTAAAAATACTAAAAATACTTAAAATTACCTTTTTTTAATTTAATATTTGGTTTTTTATTTAAAACATTTTTTTGAATGCATATTAAAACACAAATACATAAAAATGTATCCTTTTTTTTTACAATATAATTAAAAGCATTTTTTCCCCTTTTTTTAATAAAAATAAGTTTTGTACATAACACATGACAACATACTTTTTATACATAATGAAAACCTAGAAATAGTTTCTTTTCTTAAAACATCATTTCATAATTTAATTAGAACTTAAGCATTTAATTAAAACAATTTTCTTTTTGTACATATCTCAAATAAACAAATCAAAGATTCATTAAACATTTCTTTAGGTCAAAATAAATAACAATACCTAATAATACATTAATTTCACCTTGTCGTACATGTAAATAATCACATATACACAATACAAATACATTCACATTATCCTATACACATTTGTTTATCTCATATTTGTATATTCGTCATTTACATTTGATCGCAAATTCAAATTTGGTTGTAACTTATTGGATACTATAAGTCTCATCCCCATTTGTACATTTATACCCCCGCTCCCGGATACCATTTTGTAATAGCGTAGATTTTACATTTCGCAATTTACAGTTTTCCAATTATACCATGGTTAGACCTAGGGTTTGCATGTACATAAAATCGAACGCTAGATAACCTAATACAAGACAAATACATGAAATCAATACACAATCACACTTACACCCTCTAGGGTAATCCCACATGTTGCCTTCCAAAATGGGCCATGCTTGCACGTCGAGTATCTTTGGCAAAACAATTTCAAATGATCATAAGTCTCTCAAAATGTTGCCTAAACGGAATGATCATAGTCCCTTCAAAACAAATTGCCGAAGACACTTGGCAACATTGCATTCATGGTCCATACGATGACCCGCGCCCGTCCCGAATAAACTTCCTAAACGCAAGATTGTCCATCAATTTCAATGGTGGAACAAAATTGCTAAAAGAGGTTAAAACATAACAAAAACCTTTGAGTACAATAGGGTAGACAAAACTCTTAGTTACTTGAGATCGACTTGCAAAAACACTTGCCTTCTTTTCAAAAACCACAATCCACGACACTTTCAAACAAACTCTCAAAACATTTTTGAAACATCTTTTCGAAAAGATACGCGCCTTTGTAAAATATTCGAGTAAAGAATTGTTACAAGGTTAGCCTAAGACAAGGAATCTTCTTCCAAAACATTTTCAAAAGCACTCACACACACACACACCATTTTCAAGCAATCAAAAATCAAGGCAAGTGATCTAAAAACCAAGTAACTAAGAGCCCATGGATAACCATGGATGAAAAGGGTGCTAATACCTTCCCTTTTCATGATCTACCCCCCGAACCCACGAAATATCTCAAAAGGTTTTTTGCTGTGCTTTTTTAACCTTTCCTTTAGGATAAAATAAAAAGTCGGTGGCAACTTTTGCTCAACCGCACAAGTGCGAATACGAACGCAAAACACTAGTCAGTTCTCCCACCGTATCACAGAACTGGCGACTCTGCTGGGGACACTCGATAAAGTGGGGTTACCTTAGGGTTTAGATCACCTTTACATTCTTGCTTTGTTTGCCTTGATTGATTTATCTTCTGGGTTCTTGTTCAGGTTTGTTATAAATCCTCCACCCGGATTTGGGGCATCTTTTTAGGTAAATAGCAAAAAACTGCGAGGGAACTGTACGGGGTATACCAACATGGTTGAAGCAGTAAGCTATGTTAGTGTGACATATTTGTGAGTACCGGTAACCCTTGAGTAGTCAAGGAGAGTACGGGGCCGCTGTGTGATGTCATGAAGCACTAACGAACTCTTAGAACCTTAATTGACCATCTTAGCCTTTTTAGGGGTAGTGAGATGACCGACTTTGGTGCAGTCCGAAGTTGGTAGATCCTCGATACTACACTCTTTTGAGGATTGTTTTCTTGGAATATTTTGGTCGCCAGTAAGTGGCTAAACCGAAACAATGAACACAGAAAACAATCCAATGATATTGAGCTCCTTAGAACCCGGTTACTTTTGATAGGACAGGTTTTAACCAACGAACTGAAAGAGGGTAGTACCTGAACCTCATGCGAGCCTAAACCTAAGGACTTGTTTGCTTTGTGTGAATATGTTTGTCTGTATATACACTCACTTGCTTTTTGCATACATGTACATAACATCATGACATCATACCATAGCATTTTCAATAACCATTTCAAGGATCTCGAGGGTTCTTTTGATGCAGGGTTACGTTGAACCAGACATCTACCAAAGGGCAAGAGGTTTCCTCTTCTAAACCAAGTTCTCCAGTCAAAGATCAAGTGCAACAACTTGAATCAGTGGCTATGACCCACTCGACATGGTGAGCTTGATTCTCGTGGAAGGACATCCACCGATACAAAGCTCTCCAATCAAAGTTCAAGTACAACAACTTGAATCAGTGGCTATGACCCACTCGACATGGTGAGCTTGATTCTCGTGGAATGACGTCCACCGGTGCAGAGATCTCCAATCCAAGAGCAGAGTTCAACCTCTAACATTTTCTTGTGTTTACCCCAAGAGATCCTTGAAAGCATGCATCCACATATCATGCATTGCATTTTGACAATCTTTCCTTTTTCAGGTTTCCTTACTCTCCTGCTGTTTATTTCAGCAAGAGATGGCTCTAGAAAGGTCTGTCAAAGACATCCAAGACCAGACTGCTCAGCTGCAGGAGATGTTCCTGAACTTGTCTCTGGGGCAAGAAGAGATGAAAGCTCTCCTCAACAAGGGCTTGGGGAATCCCAACAATGCCAGGAGTGATCAGCTTGCGGAGCTGCAGTTTGATCTGACAACATTGAGGACCCAAATGATGGGACAGTTGGTGGGCCAAATGGCTCTCATTCAAGACCTATCTCAAAGACAAGAGGAACTCAGAGTTCTTGTCCGCCAACTGCTTCCAAACAACCA
Organism: Vicia faba; assembly: GCA_948472305.1. Taxonomy (NCBI): domain Eukaryota; kingdom Viridiplantae; phylum Streptophyta; class Magnoliopsida; order Fabales; family Fabaceae; genus Vicia; species Vicia faba. The sequence goes on from OX451741.1 coordinate 624,013,099, forward strand.
ACTGGGGCAAACATCTGAGGTCGAAGAGCAAGTCACCGCTCAGCCTCCATCAACTCAAGAAGACAAGGGGAAAGCTCCTTTGCTTGCTTCGGGGTCACAAACCCATCAACAACCTCGCCAGCGTCAAAGGGGTAATCGGCGTAAGCAAGAAACGTCGGGAAGACAGTTTACGGAGACTGAAATACCATCATTCTTCATACTGAAGCGCCTGTTGGAGGTCAATTTGCTTACCATAAAGGATCCTCCTCAGAAGCCCAATATCTCCTCTCCTCACTATCATCCCGACGCATTCTGTGTTTACCACTCCTACAGCCCGGGACACGACACCAACGACTGTTGGTCCTTGAAGAACAAGATTCAAGATCTGATTGACATTGGGGTGCTGGAATTCATGCCAGACGGCGAGATGAAAATCTTCCGTTAAAGGGTTCTCCACTTGAAGTGACGAAGCTCAAACTGAAAGACTTTTGCTTCTTTTTGAATTTTCAAAGTTGTAATTTCTTTTGCTGTCAAACAATTATCTGTTGATGTCAAACTCTGTTTTCATTAATGCATTGCATATGTTTGTCTTGAATCCATCCATTCGTTTCACTACTCTTATGATTTTCTTTATGATATTTGACTCTTGATAAAAAGCTGTAAGCCTTTAGAGGGAGGATGACGAAACAATACCATGATCTTATACAGTGTGCTTTTGAACAAACCTTGTTGATGATGTACAGGCATTTCTTTCAATTCCCAAACACTGGAGTTATAAGGAAGTTAATCCCTAAGTCAACCCCTTCGAGCCAAAGAAGTAGGAGTTTTTCTGTTCTAAACAATCAAAACCCTTGATATAAACCTGGGGCAGGGTAGTATCTCAGTTAATTCAAAAGAAAATACGCATTGAAGTCGTAAATTCTCAGTTCGTAATACAACGAACGACGTCAAGAAAGAAAGCATTCCTTTGGAATCAAAAGACAAGGGTGGTTCCCTATCACATAGACAGTCAATCTCTCAAAAGAGAAAAGCCCACTGAGCCAAAACCTATAAAGGAGGCTTAAGAAAGCTGGGGCATCCCGCTGACGGTAATCCCGGAAAACGGTAACAGTCAGGCAAAAGTTAGGGATAACAAATCAAAATCAAAATAGTGAGGTCATTACAAAGTCCTCAACAACACAAAAAATGTTGAAAAATAAAAAAGGAGATGATGACTGTCTCCCCAAATTCAACTGGTGAACCATCGCCCAAAAGTCGTTCCAAACTCAAAACAGAGTATGACGCAGTTAACTGAGCTTAGGTTGAAGGACATCACGAAGAGCGGGTGGGTACAAATATACTTTGAGCCTTTATCCTTTGTTTCTTAAACCGCGAACCAGGCCACGTTACAACCCTTCAAAAGTCCTAATTGAAGCATAAGTTAGTTCGAAAGCATACTGTTACAAAAGGTATCCTGACTCCTGTAAGGCTTTGCTCTAAATCTTGTGTTGACTTGTCTTATAAAAAGTTTTCTGCTAAAAATGCATTTTTCAAAACTTCGAGACAAACATAAACTTCGCATTACTTGAATATCACTGTCTGCATTTGGCTTTTTGTCTGACAGCGAAGAAATTCATACAGCGAATGTTCGGAGGAACGAAAACTCTCTCAGTGAGCAAAATTACTTCAAAGGGACGACATTTCCTTTACAAATCTCCTATCAACAAGGGGGCATGACATGTCACAATTCAATTAACCTGGGGCAGTCCAGTCAAGGTCCAACAGATCTTTCAAAGTTCAGTTAACCTGGGGCAGTCCAGTCAAGATTTCAAGAAATCTCTCAATATGCAGAGTAATCTGATTCAAGACTCCTTCTTCACCACTTGGGGCATTCGAATGTCAAAAGTGTTCAACAAGTCAACTATTACATTTCCAGACTCGATTCCTGTATCCAGCCAGGGCATGTCTGAAGAATTCCAGATCAACACCTGTAACAACCCAGGAAACATCTGTGAACGACCGATTGTAGACCAACACCTATAATAAGCCAGGAATTTATCTACGTCACCACTTGGGGCATTCGAATGTCAAAAGTGTTCAAAAACCGATGAAGTTTTATGCAAGCTCATCATCAGGAAACCCTACACCGGTTCCTCTTCCAGACTTCTGAAAACAGTTTACGGACGCTTCCCAACAACGGATGCTGCTTTATTGCTGATTCAACTTCAAGATTTCTGAAAACAGTTCACGGGTTCTCCAAGTAAACGGATGTTAACCTATCACTTGTTCAGATTCTTCTTCAAGACTTCTGAAAATAGTTTATGGATTCTTCCCAACAACGGATGTTAATTTATCAACTTGTTCAGATGCAACCTTTGAAAATAGTTTACGGATTCTTCCCAACAACGGATGTTAATCTATCAACTTGTTCAGATGCAACCTTTGAAAACAGTTTACGGACGCTTCCCAACAACGGATGCTGCTCTATTGCTGATTCAACTTCAAGATTTCTGAAAACAGTTCACGGGTTCTCCAAGTAACGGAGGTTAACCTATCGCTTGCTCAGATTCTTCCAGAGGCTAACTCCACTCAGAGTCAAGCTTCATTATCCCCATCGAAGCTAAAACTTCAAATTATCAATCCCCAGCGGAGCCAGACCATTGAACCCTCTCCCCACAGAGTTTTGGAGAGGGCAAATCTTGAGTTCTCCAGTGAAGTCGCCAGAGTTACTTCCCATCAAGCTGAAGATTCTCAATATGGCCTCCCCAGCATGAGCCTACGAGTTTGGAGCTCCCCAGTAGAGGTCATCATGAATTCTCTTCCCCAGCAGCAGCCAAGGATTTATTTTCCCCGGCAGCAGTCAAAATGCTTTTATCTTCAGCCATCTCAAATTCATTTATCCTCAGCAAGATTAGCTCATCAGCTTACATGCGCATTCATCACATTCATGTCATAAACGTTGATGTCACATACATTGCATCATGCATCATAACATTGCATACAACTAACCCTTTACCTTTTCAGGTAAGAACAGTTGACAGACACAGATCATCTTCCGAGATTCATCCAGAAATAGTTCAGATGTGACCCGGACACGGCGACATTCTGATACTTATTCCAGATTCATTCAGAGGCATCATCAGGAAACCCTACACCGGTTCCTCTTCAACTTCTTAACTTCTGAAAATAGCTTACGGATTCTTCCCAACAACGGATGTCAATCTACCAGCTTATTCAGACTCTTCTCAACTTTTGAAAACAGTTTACGGATTCTTCCCTACAACGGATGTCAATCTACCAACTTGTTCAGACTCTTCTCAACTTTTGAAAACAGTTTACGGATTCTTCCCTACAACGGATGTCAATCTACCAACTTGTTCAGACTCTTCTCAAAACAGTTTACAGATTCTTCCCTACAACGGATGTCAATCTGTTCAGACTCTTCTCGACTCCTGAAATTAGTTTACAGATTCTCCAGACATGGACGTCAATCTGTTGCTTGTTCGGACCCCTAATTCAGAGATGTTCCGAAACGTGGATGTCCTTCTGATACTTGTCCACTCACCATTAACATACAGTTCAACATTTCCAGATGGCATCTATAAGCCCATCCTCCTACCAGCAGTCACCAGATGGCATCTTTAAGCCCATTCTCAGATGGCATCTCTAAGCCCATCCCCCGACAAAATTCTACCGCACCAGATGGCATCTTTAAGCCCATCACCAAATGGCATCTTTAAGCCCATTCACATCCACCATCACATCGCCGAGTGCAATTTTTTTGGGCACTTTAGTGTCCAATCTTCTTTTACCTTCAAGTCGCGAAAGGCAAATTTGCCAATCTAACTCTTCAGGTCCAAGAAGATTGAACAGGGGCAACTGTTGTACCCAAAAATTTGCCCTCGCATCTTACCACCAGAAATAACAACTTCAAGCATTTCTTGATTTTTCAAACTGACTCAAGAATCAGACAAACAGACTTTTCTTGACAGTCAAGCAAAATTAGGGTTTTACTGGTTTTCATGGCCCTAGAACAGTTCAAATAATTGGCTTAGGATTTTGGTTGATTCTGGCTCAATTGTGATCAGGCGAATGTTCGTTGGCATTTAATCAGGAATTAAGGTTTTATGGGCATATCCTCAGAAAGATTAAAATTCCACATCACTTCGCAAGTTATTCCAAGGTTTAGGTTGAATTCGCATTGTTTTGACTTAATCAGTAAAAGAGGCAGTTGGGTTGAATTCATGTTGTTTTGTTTGGGTCAGTCAAAAGAAATATGCAATTTGGATCTACAGTGCTTGGTAAGAAATCAATAAGAAAGGATTGCGTCTGATCAGTTTTTGTGTTCGACTGTGCGTTGCTTCGAATGATGGAGACGTCAAGTTCGTTTATTTTGATCGACGAAGAATCAATGTTTAACTGATTATTTATTGTTCTAAGAATTAAATACTTGAAATTTAACTTTCATTTTATTTAATTTAAGGAACTATAAATAACAAGTAAATAATTAAAGAAAAGGAATTGAAAAGATTTAATTGAATCAATAGAATTTTTATTTCATATTTAATGTTTGTTACAATTATTATTTGGATACAAGTATTTATTTACGAAGTATTTAAAATAATAATAGTGTACAAAAATTAAATTGAAAATAAAAAACTATCCTATTTATTTCTAATTCTTCATTCTTCACTTCGCTCCGGTGCTCCATTATTCATCTGCAAAAAGAAAAGGAAAAGTCAAAAGCAGTTGAATTAAAAAGACAGATAAAATTTGCAATCATCATTAAGGGCCACTGACTGGGATCAGTTGACCCTCTCTGCAAATCACGGGATTTCTCCCGGTTCACAAAGAGGGAAGAATTTTATCATGAATGCAAAATGTCAAAATGCATAATTTTAAAAATGTCAAACTGCATAGTTCAGAAGCAAGTTCAAACCAAACTGAAAATCCAATTACAACTTTCTATCAAAAGCCAAAGGTACAAACTTACTGTCAAAATGTCAAGAAATCTACCCAAGCTGTCAAAAGAAGATTTGGCAAAGATATGGAAAATACAAAATCTACACAAGCTGTCAAAGAAAGATAAAGATGCAGAGGAAATCTTATATGCAAGCAAGCTTTCTTTTTTCATCATTTCCCATCAGTGGCCCCTTCAGAAAGTACAGTAAAAAACATTTAAAAAATTCTTTTAACTGTACAAAGAGAAAGAAAGAAGAGAGATAGAGGCAGGTTTTTCAGGCTTAGGCAGGATAGGCAGGATAGATAAGAAGAAAAGATATACAAGAAAGAACAACACAGTTCAGAAGAAGCAGGATTTCTCACCAAAGTAAAAAAGGAAAACCTACAAAACTGATAAACCTGAAGCATAGAAAAACCTGCTCAAGTTCATACACAACCTGCATATGCAAATATACCACATACTGAAGCACAACCTGCCTGAACCACAGTATAACCTCTAACACCAAAACTTGCTAAGTCCTAACCAGAACCTGTATTAGCTAAGCATTCAACCTGCCCAGTTCAAATCTGAATAACCATAACACATAACCTGCAGTGGCTAAAACCTGCTAAGTTCTAACCAGAAGCCAAAACCTGCTAGAGCTCAAAACATAAACCATCAATCTGCTGTCCAGAACAAAAAAAAAACATTTCCCAAACACATAACCATACAAAACCTGCAAATGGCCTAAAAAACTCATTACCAGCTATAATCATAAACCAAGCATCATACCTATTAAGAAGCCACAAGGACCCAACCTGTCCAGTTCAAACCTTAAACCATTCAATCCAAGCATCAAAACCAGTCCAGAAAATCATGGCCTAAGCAATCCCTGCCTAAGCCATCAACCAAAAAGCCACACCAACATACAAACTTGCCAAGCCAGAACCCAACCTGCCTAAGTATCAACCTGAAGCTAAAAACCCACAGAAGCAACAATAACACATCAAGCATTCAGGGCCAACTCTGAGCCCTCAGAAGGACATCATCACTGGGCGAGGAAAAATCGACACCAAGGCATACTCAAGCATTCTGGACCAACTCTAGGCCCTCAGTGGACGCATCATCGGGCAACAAGCTCAGCATATTCAAACACATTCAAAAGCAAACGTTTAAGGCAACCAGCAGTTCAAAGGCAAAGGGAGAAGAGAACGAGAAGTGCATTCAAAGCAAGCCCTCAGAATTTCTTCATCATTGGGCTATCAAACACAGCATTCAAGCATTTATCTCAACCATTCATAGGCAACACAAGCGAGGCAACAAAGGCAAGCATACAGAAATATCAAGACAGTAAAGGCGAAAGAGAAGAAGAAAGAGGTAAATCAGGATAAGGTTTTCAGGGCAAATGCAAGTCATCATAAAACCCTAGGAAAGTAAAAGTTACCGAAGCGCAAACCTCAACATCCTCTGCTCGTCCCGGCCTCCTGAGCGCCACATCCCCTGTCTCTCCTCCTTCTCCAAGGTCAGGTAGTACGTTCTTCTCCCTCTCTTTTTCTCCTTCACCTCATAATAACAACAGATTTAAGGGTCAAAATCCAATTTGAAACAACGCAAGCATTTCGTAAAAAAGGGTACATAAAAAACATTGAAATCAAACCTCGTATCACAAGACCACTGGGCTCATGCCATAGAGGGAAGAGAGATTTGGGGAGAGCGGCGCTGGTGGCTAGACGGAGGAATTGTAACCGGAAAACGAAGAAGACGAAACCCATGAACGGCGCGCTGTACAAACCCTATGCGTTACCAACTGACCAACAAAACATGAAACCCTAAAAATTGTTTAAAGCAATGGGCCATTACCCGTCTCTGCATGCCTAAGCCCATTAAAAACGCTTGCTTTCTTTTTTAAAGAAAATATATCACTCATATTTACTAACCCATTTAACCTTTTAAAACTAACTTAACCTTTTTTTTACAAATATTTTTATTAACACTAACTTCTTTTTATATATAAATACCCTATATTTTTCTAACTTAACATATTTGTCATAATATTACATTAATATTAAAAATACTAAAAATACTTAAAATTACCTTTTTTTAATTTAATCTTTGGTTTTTTATTTAAAACATTTTTTTGAATGCATATTAAAACACAAATACATAAAAATGTATCCTTTTTTTTTACAATATAATTAAAAGCATTTTTCCCCTTTTTTTAATAAAAATAAGTTTTGTACATAACACATGACAACATACTTTTTATACATAATGAAAACCTAGAAATAGTTTCTTTTCTTAAAACATCATTTCATAATTTAATTAGAACTTGAGCATTTAATTAAAACAATTTTCTTTTTGTACATATCTCAAATAAACAAATCAAAGATTCATTAAACATTTCTTTAGGTCAAAATAAATAACAATACCTAATAATACATTAATTTCACCTTGTCGTACATGTAAATAATCACATATACACAATACAAATACATTCACATTATCCTATACACATTTGTTTATCTCATATTTGTATATTCGTCATTTACATTTGATCGCAAATTCAAATTTGGTTGTAACTTATTGGATACTATAAGTCTCATCCCCATTTGTACATTTATACCCCCGCTCCCGGATACCACTTTGTAATAGCGTAGATTTTACATTTCGCAATTTACAGTTTTCCAATTATACCATGGTTAGACCTAGGGTTTGCATGTACATAAAATCGAATGCTAGATAACCTAATACAAGACAAATACATGAAATCAATACACAATCACACTTACACCCTCTAGGGTAATCCCACATGTTGCCTTCCAAAATGGGCCATGCTTGCACGTCGAGTATCTTTGGCAAAACAATTTCAAATGATCATAAGTCTCTCAAAATGTTGCCTAAACGGAATGATCATAGTCCCTTCAAAACAAATTGCCGAAGACACTTGGCAACATTGCATTCATGGTCTCTACGATGACCCGCGCCCGTCCCGAATAAACTTCCTAAACGCAAGATTGTCCATCAATTTCAATGGTGGAACAAAATTGCTAAAAGAGGTTAAAACATAACAAAAACCTTTGAGTACAATAGGGTAGACAAAACTCTTAGTTACTTGAGATCGACTTGCAAAAACACTTGCCTTCTTTTCAAAAACCACAATCCACGACACTTTCAAACAAACTCTCAAAACATTTTTGAAACATCTTTTCGAAAAGATACGCGCCTTTGTAAAATATTCGAGTAAAGAATTGTTACAAGGTTAGCCTAAGACAAGGCATCTTCTTCCAAAACATTTTCAAAAGCACTCACACACACACCATTTTCAAGCAATCAAAAATCAAGGCAAGTGATCTAAACACCAAGTAACTAAGAGCCCATGGATAACCATGGATGAAAAGGGTGCTAATACCTTCCCTTTTCATAATCTACCCCCCGAACCCACGAAATATCTCAAAAGGTTTTTTGCTGTGCTTTTTTAACCTTTCCTTTAGGATAAAATAAAAAGTCGGTGGCGACTCTTGCTCAACCGCACAAGTGCGAATACGAACGCAAAACACTAGTCAGTTCTCCCACCGTATCACAGAACTGGCGACTCTGCTGGGGACACTCGATAAAGTGGGGTTACCTTAGGGTTTAGATCACCTTTACATTCTTGCTTTGTTTGCCTTGATTGATTTATCTTCTGGGTTCTTGTTCAGGTTTGTTGTAAATCCTCCACCCGGATTTGGGGCATCTTTTTAGGTAAATAGCAAAAAACTGCGAGGGAACTGTACGGGGTATACCAACATGGTTGAAGCAGTAAGCTATGTTAGTGTGACATATTTGTGAGTACCGGTAACCCTTGAGTAGTCAAGGAGAGTACGGGGCCGCTGTGTGATGTCATGAAGCACTAACGAACTCTTAGAACCTTAATTGACCATCTTAGCCTTTTTAGGGGTAGTGAGATGACCGACTTTGGTGCAGTCCGAAGTTGGTAGATCCTCGATACTACACTCTTTTGAGGATTGTTTTCTTGGAATATTTTGGTCGCCAGTAAGTGGCTAAACCGAAACAATGAACACAGAAAACAATCCAATGATATTGAGCTCCTTAGAACCCGGTTACTTTTGATAGGACAGGTTTTAACCAACGAACTGAAAGAGGGTAGTACCTGAACCTCATGCGAGCCTAAACCTAAGGACTTGTTTGCTTTGTGTGAATATGTTTGTCTGTATATACACTCACTTGCTTTTTGCATACATGTACATAACATCATGACATCATACCATAGCATTTTCAATAACCATTTCAAGGATCTCGAGGGTTCTTTTGATGCAGGGTTACGTTGAACCAGACATCTACCAAAGGGCAAGAGGTTTCCTCTTCTAAACCAAGTTCTCCAGTCAAAGATCAAGTGCAACAACTTGAATCAGTGGCTATGACCCACTCGACATGGTGAGCTTGATTCTCGTGGAAGGACATCCACCGATACAAAGCTCTCCAATCAAAGTTCAAGTACAACAACTTGAATCAGTGGCTATGACCCACTCGACATGGTGAGCTTGATTCTCGTGGAATGACGTCCACCGGTGCAGAGATCTCCAATCCAAGAGCAGAGTTCAACCTCTAACATTTTCTTGTGTTTACCCCAAGAGATCCTTGAAAGCATGCATCCACATATCATGCATTGCATTTTGACAATCTTTCCTTTTTCAGGTTTCCTTACTCTCCTGCTGTTTATTTCAGCAAGAGATGGCTCTAGAAAGGTCTGTCAAAGACATCCAAGACCAGACTGCTCAGCTGCAGGAGATGTTCCTGAACTTGTCTCTGGGGGTTATCCCCACAAGAGTCTAACTGGGTTATCCTCAGCAAGTTACAACTGAAAGATCATCCCCAGCGAAGTTCTTTCTTTCCCCAAGCAGGAGTTCTATCCTCAACAGATTCTATATCACCGGCAACAGTAATCCATCCCCAGCGGAGTTCATCATTAAAATCCCCAACAGAGTTTATCAGCGGAACCGCCAGTGGAGTTTATCGTTAAAATCCTCAGCAGAGCATCTCTTCCCCACAGAGTAAATCCCCTCAGAGTAATCTCTTCATCAGTTAATTCCCCAACGGAGTTCTATTCTCCTGCAGGTTTATCCTCACAATCATCTTCGTTCACCATCCCTGGCGGAAGCGAAGCATTCAACTTTACTCTCCAGCAGCTCCGGGATTTATTTTCCCCGGCTAAAACATTACATGTCCATACATCATGCTACATGCATATACGCATCATACCATACAATCTCATTTATTTTGAGAACATCATTGCCTGATACATATCATGCATCACATACAGCTAACCTTTACCTTTTAAGAAAGATACAATCAAAATTCAAGTTATGAAGCTCGGGTATGACCGGATAGTATCTTGATTTCTACAGCATATTGAGAAGCCCGGACTACGACCGGATAACAATATTAGACTACCGCGAAGCCTGGATTACGACCAGATAGTGACATCTCTCAAAAGCAAGCTATGAAGCCCGGAGATCGACCAGATAATAGTTTATTCCCCAGTGAGCCATGAAGCCCGAATTACAACCGGATAGCAGCTCAGTAAGCACCATGAAGCCTGGATTCGACCAGATAGTGGTATATCATAAACATAAGCCGTAAAGCCCGGATCACGACCAGATAACAGCTCAGCAAGTTATTGTGAAGCCTGGATTACGACCAGAAAGCAATACAAGACCTTGAAGCATGGATTACGACCAGATAATGGTAGAAGATGTTGTGAAGACTGGATTACGACCAGATAGCAACCAAGAGTACTACGAAGCCTGGATTTCAACCAGATAGTGGTATGATACATTGTGAAGACTGTATTACGACCAGATAACAACCAAGAGTACTACGAAGCCTGGATTACGACCAGATAATGGTAGAAGATGTTGTGAAGACTGGATTACGACCAGATAACAACCAAGAGTACTGCGAAGCCTGGATTTCGACCAGATAGTGGTAAGATACTTTGTGAAGCTTGGATTACAACCAGATAGCGTTAAGGGACACTGTGAAGCTTGGATTACGACCAGATAACAATTTACCCAGCCAGTTACTGTGAAGCCCAGATTCGACCAGATACTAGTAAACCCAACAGTCAAAGAGAAGACCAGATGCGACCGGATAACCACTTGATTTGTTCTGAAGCCTGGATTTCGACCAGATAATAAGTGAGGTATTACAAAGCCTGGATTACGACCGGATAGCAAGTTTAATCTCATCTTTCCAGTAAGTCACCGTAAAGCCTGGATTACGACCAGATAGCAGTCGACCTTATCACTATGAAGCCTGGGTTGCAACCAGATAGTAGTTCACTCTCACCTCTTCAACAGAGATGATTCCTCAGTAGAATAACGGACGACCGAAGCTCCTAAAGTTTTATTTCTCCAAAGACAAAGAACAGCATTCCCCAGCGGAATCTCCCTCAACAACAGGTATATAAGCTCCCGCTAAGGAATCTCTTACGCGAACGACACTCCTTCGGATGGCATCTTTAAGCCCATCTCCCATCAGCAATCTCCAAATGGCATCTGTAAGCCCATTCCCGACATCACAAGATAAATACTACTTCATGCGAGTGCAAATTTCTGGGCACTCTAGTGTTCAATCATCTTCCACCTTTGGATCACGAAAGGCCCGAACGCCAATCTATATCCTCGGGTTTAAGAAGATTGAACAGGGGCAACTGTTGTACCCCAAAATTTGCCCTCCCATATTTCTCAAGACATGTCAAGATTAATCTCCAAGATGGCTCAAGAGTTGGACAGTCAAATCACCTCCTAAGGCAGTCAAGTCAAAATTAGGATTTTGTGTTGCATCAAGGTCCTCGTATCCAAATGGCCTCAAATGATCCCCAATGTCCTAATATGTTCTCAAGTTCATCCATGTCAAATTTCAAGCCTTGCAGAGAAAGTTTGTCAGTCAATTGCTCAAGAAGTCCAAAAATCGATTGTGCTAGGGCAAAAGTCAACTGTGACCCAAATACAGTCAAACCTCAATATTTTTTGCCAACATTCTCATTTTGAAGGATAATTCTTCATTTGATCAAGGGTTGATCATGATTCATTAAGGATTGCTCAAGATTCATCAAGATTCAAAAGTTACTAAATTAGGGTTTTGTAGGAAAACTCAACTCAACTTTGACCAAGCATAAATTTCTCATACTTTATGATAAATGACCCATCCAAATCTCATTTTGAAGAGTATGCAATTTCCTACAATCCATATTCATACCCCAAGATCAAGAAATGCACTCACAAAAAGTTACAAATTTGGACATTATAGGTCATTTTAGAAAGTCAACAAAAACACCTTTTTTGCCAAAGCTTATAACTTGAGCATGGAATATCAAAATGAGATGATACAAAAAAGGTTGGTTACAGGACATATCCAGGTTTCTAAAAAGTCCAAAAATACCTCCAAAAGTTAAAAATTGAAGAAGTTATGCATTGTTGAAGTTGGGCATTTTTCCAAAATTGCCAAAAGTCAACTATCCTCAAAACTCCAATTTTTGACAAAAGGACCCACTTTTTCCACTTGATTTGGTCTTATCATACCACACACGTGTCCCATTCTTAATTTCATGACCAATCATTTATTTTTCTATTTTATTTAATTTTTATTGATTTAATTCATTTTTAATCAATATTAAATCAAATAAAATCTAAAAATGGATGGAATGATATCTTTTTGATCATTGCAGCTTTAAATTATCACGATTCATCAAATCAAATTCGTATCAAGCCTTTTCATGCATAAAAAATCAGATTTGGCATATTTTTGGAAACTTGATAATGGTGATCAAATCAAATCTCCATTCATCAATTCTCATGGATTAAGGCCCAAGTTTTTGACCTAATGCAATCCTTATTACACAAACAAGCCATACCTATCAAGAACACGCTAGAAGAACTGCAGAAACGGAAAAACAAGGATTAAAAAAGTGTGAAAAAGTGGAAGATCAAAATCAACATTAGAGCACGATTCAGTCCAAAAGCTTGACATAGCTCTCTTCCCTGACATCCAGTGACGCCAAAGGGATCAAAATCCAGCCCTGAGACAGCCTAAAACTCACTGTAAGTCGTCTTGAACTCGACCCTGAACATGAAATCCAACTCTCCAATTCTTGCATCTTTTTGTCCAAATAATTGCATATTCATGCTTTGCGTTGCATTCTGAAACTGTTGGCATAATTGAATTGCGTTTTTGTAGTCAGTACAACCATGCCAAAAGCTAGGGTTTTGGCTCTTCGTTTTTAGGCATTTTGTTTTCAGGGAAAATTAGAGCAAATCAAGGGCATAAATGGACTCAGTGGGAGAAGACGAGCATGTTGATGCTCTTAGAGTTCGTTTCCATTGCCTAGGGCGAATTTTGGAGGCAAGCTACGAATCTTCCTGCGGATAAAAATCTGCAAGTAAATAACCAGGAACTTGTGGAAGAAGACGACCACGCGTCTTCTCCTTACTGGCCAGTTCAAATTTCGCGCAATTTTTTTTATTTTTTCAGGCATAATTAATTGTTTCCAATATAATGTTCATTATGTATCCCATTAACAATAAAGCAGCATTGGTGGAGTGGTTGGAGCGCTGGCATTTGAGCATTGGGACCTGGGTTCGAATCCCAGGTCCCCCAATATTTGTTACAATTTTTTTCCAGATATTTGTACGCAACGCCTAAGATGCAGCTCACCATATACCCTTATCCAGATGCATGCCATGTGGCTTCAGATCTGATCCAGTGGCCAAGGATGGAGGACTACCATGGTCTCAAGTCAACAGGCGTGTGGGCGATCCAAAAAGTCAAGCAGGCTGATTGAAATTGGGCCTGAAAATTGCTAATTCCACCATCAAATTAAGCCCACACCCCCTGAGTATTTCTTTTACTTTTTATATCTTTTTCTTTATTTATTTGCTTATTTTGTTAACTATTATTATTATTATTAAAAAATTAACCAATCAACAATTTTTTTCATAAAATCAGAAAACCCAAAAAATAATATTTTTATTAATTTCACTATTTCATTATTTTTGTAAATAAACTTTAACCAATTAATTTAGTTTTTAATAAGGTACAATTTTAATATCTTTTGCAATAAATTAAAATTAATATAGAATTAGGGCTTTTAATAATTTTAATCATTCTTATTTTTATTTCCTTAAGTATAAAAAATCCAAAAATATCTTTTTATTATTAATTAATTAATTAACTTAGATTTAATTTCCATTTAATTCAAAATAACAAAAAATATGCTTTCTTTAATTAAAAAAAAGGGTCAAACCCCTAAAAATGCTCTGATTAAATTTTCTCGCACGCGTATCATTTTTATCCAATAATGTAATTGCTTCGGGAATGTAATAATTTTTAAATTAGGATTTTATTTATTTATCGCTTTCTTGACTTTCCGCAATTTAAATTAAAGGGCTTATTTTTGGCGATGTAAATACCCGACGCCTTGTAATAGTTTAGATTTAATTTCCGCAATTTAAATTCCGCAACTATACACTGTTAGATGTTTGATAATAGGGAATGTGTTGTACCCCAAAATTTGCCCTCCCATATTCTTCAAAGTTTTGACAAGCATCATCTCAATTTGCTCAAGTCTACTCAAGGATTGCACAGTCAACCATCCTCTTAAGCCAGTCAAATTAGGGTTTTGGTTCTTGCAAGGAAGTTGAGGTTTTCAAGGGCTCAATCAAATCACATATGCCTATACACATTGTCAAGCATCTACATGCCAAGTTTCAAGGCTCACAAGGTCAAGTTGCACAGTCAAAAACCCTAATTGCTTCACAATCAACTGTAGGGGCAAAATGGTCATTTGGCAGTCAAAAGTCAAAAAAATTGGTCAACATCTTATTTTGAAGCCACAATCATCATTTGATCAAGTCTTGATCATGATTCCATAAGCATGGCTCAAAAATCATCAAGATGCAAAAGTTTCCATTTTGGGACAGCTGAAAAGTTAACTGTAACTTGACCAAGGCATAACTTTTTCATGGTTCATCAGAAAAATCCCATCTAATTCTCATTTTGAAGGGGATGACATTTCCTACAACTCATCTTCACATTCCAAGTCCAAGAAATGCTCTCACAAAAAGTTATCAATTTCAACATTATAGGTCATTTTCAAAAGTCAACAAAAAGGCATTTTAAGTCAAAGACCATAAATTTAGATTGGTAAATTCACATGACATGGGACCAAAGGCATTGGTTAGAGGACTTCAAGACCTTTCCAAAATGTCCAAGAACATGTTCATATGATCAAAATTGAGCAAGATATGCATAGGAGAAGTTGGGAAATTTTTGTGAAATGGCAAAAGTCAACTATCCTTGAAACTTCAATTTTTGACAAAAGGGCCCACTTTTTCCACTTGATTCAGCCTTGTCATGCCACCCACGTGTCCCATGATCAATTTCAAGATTAAACATTAATTTTTCTATTTTTATTTAATTTTATTTGATTTAATTCATTTTAAATCCATAAAATTCAAATAAAATCAAAAAAATTAATTAAATAACATCTTTTGATTTGAATGACTTTTATGTGTCATGAACAACCTACCAATTTCGTGCTAGGGCCATTTTATGCATAAAAATTCAAAATTTGAACAAACTTGGAATGATCTTTAATGGTGATTAAGCAAAATCCAAAAACTTAATTGCAATGGATCATTGGCTCATAATGTGACTTATTCTCATTCATTACTACATATGCAAGTGTGAAAAGCCTCATTCACGACCGAAGCATCCCTGGAACGGCCAAAAAAATCCAAAAATTCCAAAGAAATTTGAAAACTGAAATCCACCTTTCAGCACGATTCAAAGTGTTTTCAAGATTCAAACATATTCCTAACACTCCCAGGAACATTTTGCAATCACAAACAAGCTCTAACACCCAAAGAATCACCATTCACGGACCTTCGGTTTGTTATTTTTTTTCAGAATCATAGCTCTACCTTTATGCATCATTAATATGATTTTTTGGTTGTATTGTGTTGCTTGAATCTGCAGGGAACTTTTGGCATAAGTTAATTGCTTTGAAACGGCCTAAATCATGAATCACCATGTTCAAAATCTAGGGTTCATAAACCTTTGAATTGGGGGTTTACACATCCAGCAAAATTGGGACCTTTTATGCATATGGTTGTGATCCTTGCAACCAAACGAACACAAATCAATCATCGCGCCCAATTTATATTACATACAATTCTATTCGCTATTTTTGACGTTTGCAGGTTGTGGGGGTTTAAAACCCCCGCTATCTAACTTTTATTTTACAGGAAAATACGAAGAAGATGATTGCGTGTTGATACATGGTTGGCTCATTCAAATGAAACGCGCATGTTTTTTTTAATTTCCAGAATAATGGTTGTTTTCATATTTTAATTTCTTTGGTTGTTATATTAACAAAGCTTGCAAGATGGCGTAGTGGAAAATGACGTGGTTGGTAACCATTGGGACCTGGGTTCGATTCCCAGGTCCCCCAAACATTATTTCTATTTTTTTTTCTTAACATGATTCTGCGCAGGCTATCCCAAGTGTCCCACCATACACCTCATCCTGATGCACGCCATGTGTCCTCAAACGCTGATCTAATGGCCAAAAGATGCTGGACACCACGCTCTCAGTCAACCGTGCCATGGAGAATCTCACAAAGTCAAACAGGCTTGCTTCTATTGGGCCTAATTTCCAGATGCACCCCCATCAGGGCCCAAACCCCCTTGGTTTTGTTATTCTTTTTTTATTTTTCTTTTCTTTTATAGTTCCCTTTTTTATTTATTATTAGTATTATTTAATTAATTAACATAACTAATTTTTCCCATAAAATTAAAAAAAAACCAAAAAAAACATTTTATTATTTATTAACTTATTTTGTAAATAAATTCTAATATTAATTAATTAGTTGTGTAATTAGGACAATTTTAACATTTTTTTTAATAAATAAAATTAATTTAGAATTAGGTCTTTCACTTTTAATTTTTAATTTCCTTTTTAGTTTATTTCCTTTAAAAACATAAAAATACAAAAAATATATTTTTTCTTTTAATAAATTAATTAATTAGTAATTAGGCTTTATTTAATTAATTGCAATTTCAAAAAAGGGTCAAAACCCTTAGGACGTTCCCGATTAAATTTCTATTCGTGCGTATTTATTTATTTTGACTATGTTTATGTATCTGTACAGAGGATGTAATATCAATTAGGATTTTATTGCTTTCTTTAATTTTCTGCATTTACTTTTCAAAACGGGTTATTGTTTTTGGCGATGTATAGACCCGCGCCTTGTAATAGTTAGATTTATCTTTCCGCAATTTACTTTCTGCACTCCTAACTGTTAAAAAAATGCCTGCAAGAATGTATGTAAATAAAATTAATCCGTAGCTCACAAATAACATGTACAAAGACAATTAACTGAAAAACAACACACCAAGCACATGCCACTCTTAGGGTACGCCTCACTGGTTGCCTCGAACGTGGTCATCAAGTATAGGGTGTCTTAGAGGTCGCCCTCCTGTCTAAGATCCAGTTGCCTCGAAACGGTTGCCTCGGATAAAAAGGATCTAAGACATTAGGGTTACCACTAAGGTGTCCTACTATTGCTTCGGTGACCACACTGTCCCTAATAATCGAATTGACCCGAATACCTCCAACGACGGTGCTACCTACCTCTCAATGGTGGGATAGCGCTATCTAAAGGACTTTTACACAGCCTAATTCCTTAGAGTAGGTAGATTTTTCTTAAGTACTTGCTCTTTTCAAAACAAACAAAAATACTTTTCACACCTACATTTTCAAAAGTTTTCAAACAAAATTTTCATACACTTTTGAGGACTGATACAAGAGTTACTTAGAAATTTTTCAAACGAAACTTTTTTTCAAAACCCACACACATTTGAAAAGCAAACATCTTTTGAAAACATAAGAGCAAGTACCTAAGAGCCCGTGGATAACCACAGATAGAAAGGGTGCTAACACCTTCCCTTTCTATAAATCTACCTCCCGAACCGAGAAACATTCTCGAATAAGGAATTTTGTTGTGCTTTTGTCCTTTCCATGTTGGAGAACATAAAAGATGGTGGCGACTCTTGCTTACCGCGACATTTCACGAACCAGCTTAAAAAACAGTCAGTTCTATTTCCACCGATCACAGAACTGGCGACTCTGCTGGGGATAAATAAAAGTGAGGTGTACCTTAGGATTAGACCACTCTTATGTTTTCTATTGCTTGCTTTGACTGTTTTAAATATTGTGGGCCTGTTTTGGGAGTTTCATAGATCCTAACCCGGATCTGGGGGATACCTTTTAGAAAGTAGCAATAAACTGTGAGGGAACTGTGTGGGGTATACCGACACGGTTGAAGCAGTTTGCTACGTTGATGTGGCACTTTGGTGAGTACCGGTAACCCTTGAGTCAAGTCAAGGAGAGTACGGGGCCGCCGCGTGGTGTCGTGAAGCATCAACTGACCTTAGGAACCTTACTTGACCATCCTGGCCTCTTTAGGGGTAGTGAGATGACTGACTTTGGTGCAGTCCGAAGTTGGTTGATACTCGATACTACACTCATTGAGGGTTGTTTTCTTGGAATATTTTGATCGCCAGTTCAGTGGCTAAATCAAAACAATGAACATAGAAAACAACCCAATGATATTGAGATCCTTAGAACCCGGTTACTTTCGATAGGACAGGTTTTGAGCCCACCAACTTCAAGAGGGTAGTACCCAAACTTCACGCTGGCCTGAACCCTAAGGGCTGTCTTGTGTGACTTGTATGCTTTCAAACTTGACTACTTGCATGCTTGTTATCTAACACATGAGTTTCTTGCAGGGTTTGTTTACAGTCCTTAACCTGGACTCATAACAGGGTTTACTTACATCACTCCACGCATAGCATAACATCATGCCATCATACCATTGCATACATCCTACATAAGGACTAATCCATTTCAAGGATCTCAAGGGTTTGTGATGCAGGTCATGATGTCTAGCAAGGGGCAAAGGGGATTTATTTTCCTCTAGCCAAGGTTGATAACTTGAGTCAGGGGCTATGACCCACTCGATATGGTGAGCCTTGACTCTTGAAGAAGGACTCTCAGTAACATGAAGTTCCTTCAATCAAGCTACCCAAATTCAAATTCTAACAAGTTTCTCTGTTTACCCCGCGAGATCCTTGAAAACATCGCATGCATACATACATATCATTGCATTACAGGTACTCTGTTCTACAGGTTACTTAATCTTCTTCACTGTTTATTTCAGCCATCATCATGAATCCTGAATCATCCAATGAACAAGCTATCAAGGCCCTCCAGGCCCAGAACGCCCAGTTCCAGGAGCTGGTCATGAGCTTAGCCCAGGGACAACAGGAATTGAAGACTTTGCTTTTGAAGAAGAAGAAGAAAAGGACTTTTTTGTTCAACCCTAGACGCAGATCTGGGAATGGATCACAAAATGAGGCTGAGCTGACCACCCCATCTGCTGGGAAAGACAGCCCACAAGGGAGAGAGGTTCCTAGTCTCGTGGTCTCCGACAACGAGACAGATTTCAATGATGAACAGTACCCTCCTGTTGAGGACAGGTACAAGCAACTAGAGGACCGTCTAAATGCCATGGAGATTCAACAGGTGCCCGGGTTGGACTTTGGAGACCTAGGCTTATCTTCTGGGGTGGTGATCCCTCACAAGTTCAAGACACCTACCTTTGCAAAATACGACGGGGCTTCCTGTCCTAAGTTGCACCTCCGTTCATACGCAAGGAAGATCCAGCCCTACACGGCAGACAAGAATCTATGGATCCATTTCTTCCAGGAAAGTATTTCAGGGACTCAGCTCGAATGGTTCTATCAGCTGGATGGAACTAGTATTCGTAACTGGGAGGACTTGGCAACTGCTTTTTATAAGCAGTATCAGTATAATGCCGACCTCGCTCCTACGCGTACCTAACTCCAGGGTATGTCACTGGGGACGGGTGAAGGTTTTAAGGAGTACACGCAAAAATGGAGAGACCTGGCTGGCAGGGTGCAGCCACCGTTGACTGACCGTGAGCTTGTTGACATGTTCTTAGGGACCCTGTCTGGTCCGTTCTTCAACCATTTGATTGGGAATTCTTCTGCTGGGTTCACAGATCTGGTCTTAACTGGTGAGAGGATAGAAGCTGGTATCAAGTCTGGGAAGATACAAAAGGGTGACTCCTCGAACACTGAGAAGAAACCGTTCAAGAAAGAGTCCAATGCTACGTACAGTCAGAAGGATCGTCGTGACCAACACGTAGGGGCAGTCATGATCTCAGGTTCTGCGTCACGCCGACAACCGCCAAAGGGAAATCAGCAAAGGCCGGACGAGCCTAAAAGACAATTCACCAACATCAACATGCCATTGTCACAAGCATTGCAGCACATGTTGAAAATGAATCTGATTGCGGTGATCAACCCTCCTGCAAATCCCAAGACCTCTTCTCCAAACTACAACCCAGATGCGAGGTGTGCTTATCATTCCGGAAGCCCGGGGCACGATACTGAGGATTGTTGGGCGCTGAAATACAAGATTCAGAACATGATTGACGCCAAGGAGATCGAATTCGAGCTTGCTGAGACTCCCGATGTGATCACTGCTCCCTTGCCAAAACATGGCTAGGATTGAGAGACTCTTGTTCATTTAAATTCTGATATTGTATTTTTCTATGCTTATTCAAACAATTATTATGTCAAACTCTATTATTTCATTAATGCATTACACGTGTCTGTTTTGAAGTAATTGTGTTCTCTATATTCAAAAATTGCTTTTATTTTTTCTTGATGTTCAACTCTCGATTGAAAATTCTAAGCCTCTTGAGGGAGGATGACGAAAACGATACCACGACCTTTACAGTATGCTTTTGAACAAACCCCACTGATGAGGTACAGGCATTGTTTCAATCCCTAAACACTGGAGTTATAAGGAAGATAATCCCTCGTCAACCCCTTTGAGCCAAAGAAGTAGGAGTTTTTTCTTTTCGAAAATTAAAACCCTTAATCATAACCTGGGGCAGGGTAGTTCTCTCAGTTGATCCAAGTGCACAACGAATGGCACCAAAGAAATCCTTACAAAACAAAAGACAATGATGGCTCCGAATAATCATAAAAACAGGCAGTCATTATCTCCCAAAAATAAAAGCCCATTAGGTCAAAACCTATGAAGGAGACTTACAAAACTGGGGCATCCCGCTGACTGTGATCATGAAAGAAACAGTTCAGGCAAAAAAACAGGGATAACGAAATCAAAAAAGAAAGAGGTCCTACAAACCCTCAACACAAAAATGACTGCCTATTCAAAATAAACCGTCAGTATCCGAAACATCACTGGTATATCAAAGCAAAGACTCAAACAAGGTCTAACGCACGATCAGCTGAGTTTAGGTTTGAAGAACATCACGAAGAGCGGGTGGGTATAGATAAATTTGAGCCTTTATCCTTTGTTTCTTAAACCGTGAACCAATCCACGTTATAACCCTCAAAAGTCCTAGCTGAAGCATGGGTTAATTCGAAAGCATACTGTTGCAAAGGTATCCTGACTCCTTAACGCTCGCTGTAAAATCTTGAGTTGACATCACATGTTACATAATTTGCTTGTTTTACTAAAAAATGCATTTTCAAAAACTTCAAGACAGACATAAGCTTTGCATTTTTAATATAACATTGCTTGCATATGACTATTTGTTTGAACAGCATAGAAGTTCGCACGACGAATGTTTAATGAATAAAAGCACCTCCAAGCAAGGGGCGTGGTATGATCATTGTCCATTATCTGGGGCAGTTAAGTCAAGATTCGGAGAATCTCTCAAAAGGCCAACCAGCTTGGGGCAAATCTCCATCTGGATCACTTGGGGCATTGGATGATCAAACGAAGATCTTCTGGTGGCATGGTAACACTGCACTACTGACAGTGACAACTCCCCGCATCCTGAGAGCACGGACATAGTCGAAAAATACTGCGCATAATCAAAGACCCGCTAGGTTGACACACCTAGGAAAAAATAAGGGCTTCCCGGCGAACCGAAAGGGTTCGGGCAAAATAAGGGATGAAATAGAAAAATCTGTACACCCGGCAAGTCGAAAACCTGAAAAGGCGGCTTGGGCAAAAATGGGTATCCCGGTGGACTGAAAACCCGAAGGGGCGGTCTGGGCAAAAGTTAGGGATCAAAAGCGTACGACTATGTTCCGTCAGCTCGTCACTTGCCTACCAGAAGAAGATTTGTCGATCGGCAGTCATCAAGCACCTCCACAGGTATCTCCTCCCACAGAAACAGGGGCAATCGTCTAAGCGATCTAGTTGCTCTGTCCACCGAGGTACCAAGGTAAGTTCAGCTAAAGAATGTAATCGAGATACCTTCACTCCCCGCAGGTTAGGACAAGATTCAGCCAATTCCCCCCGAGCAAAGTTGGTCTCCCATCACCCCTGAAAAGGCACAGCATCTCCAGCAAGTCAGCAACACTCTCCCCAAGCAGAGTCAGTCTACTGTCAGCCTTAAGGAAGTTAGGTATCCCCAGAAAATCTCAATATTCCCCAGCGGAGTATACAGATGTTCCTAAGCAAGCATCCCCGGCAGTCTTAATATAAGATTATTCCCCGGCAGAATACAGACATCCTGTGGAGCCACTTCCCAGTGCAGTCCAAAGTCTCCCCAAGAGAGTTGAATCAATCCCCCCAGTAGATTCTTGAAGCTTATCCCCAGTAGATTCTGGAAGTTTATCCCCTGCAGAGTACGAACGCTTCTCCCCGACTTTATTTCAGAGGGTTATTCCCCACCCGAGCTTATAACTGGGTTATCCTCAGCTAATTACCACGGAAAGATCATCCTCGGCAAAGTTCTTCCTATCCCCCAGCGGCGTTCATCAAATCTTCCAACATAACTCATCAACGGTATCCCCAGCGGAGTTATCGTCAAAACCTCAGTGAAGTATCTCTTCTCCACAGAGTAACTCCCCGTAGAGTAATCTCTCCAACAAGTTTATTCCCCAACGGAGTCATCTTCTCCTACCGGTTTATTCTTGCAATCATCATCCCCAGCGGAAACGAAGAACTCTACTCTTCAACAGCAGCCCAGGATTTAAACAAGCTCCTGGCATTCGTCAAGGATTTATTTTCCCAGACGAAGATACATTCATAAACATCACATCTTCATACATTATAGCATGCATACGCATCATACAACACAAATCTCATTTATTTTTGAGAACATCTTAAAATCATGCAGTTCATGCATCATGACATTGCATACGACTAATACTTTGCCTTTTCAGGAAAAAGTCAATCAAAAGATGATTACCATCTACCTTTACAGTTCCAGATCAACACCAGTAACAAGCCAGGAAAATTCTGTAGACGACTGATCGTGGGTTAATATCCGAAACCAAACAGGACAATTATCTACTTGATCATCCTCAAGCAACCCTACACCGGTTCCTTTTCTTTCAGAAGAAGTCTTACACGGGCTCATCAACAGGCAACCCTACACCGGTTCCTTCTCAACCTCAGATGTAGTTTTACACGAACTCATCATCAGGCAACCCTACACCGGTTCCTTCTCAATTTTCAGACGAAGTCTTACACGGACTTATCATCAAAGTAACCCTACACCGGTTCCTTTTCTTTCAAAAGAAGTCTTACACGGACTAATCTCAAGATGACCTTACCCCGGTTCATCCAGAAGTTTTACACGAACTTATCCTGCAGTAACCTTACCCCGGTTCCTCCAGAAGTCTTACACGGACTTATCCTGAAGTAACCTTACCCTGGTTCCTCTAGAAGTTTTACACGAACTTATCCCAAAGAAACCCTACACAGGTTCTCTCTCTCCAGACGTAGTTTTACACGGGCTCGTCGTCAAAGAAACCCTACACGGGTTCTCTCTTTCCAAAGATGCAGTTTTACACGGACTCGTCATCAGAAACCCTACCCAGGTTTTACTTCTTCCATGATGCAGTTTTACACGGGCTCATCATCAAAGTAACCCCACACAGGTTCCCTCCTCAAACTCCAGACGTAGTTTTACACGGACTCGTCATCAGTAAACCCTACACAGGTTTCCTTCTCAGCTCTATATGCGGTTTTACACGGACTCGTCATCAAAGTAACCCTACACAGATTCCTTCTCCATTTCAGATGCAGTCTTATACGGACTCATTATCAGTAAACCCTACACCGGTTCCTCCCAAAGTCTTACACGGATTTATCCCAAGATGCAGTTTTACATGGACTCGTCATCAAGAAACCCTACACAGGTTCTCTCTTTCCAAAGATGAAGTTTTACACGGACTCGTCACCCAGAAACCCTACACAGGTTCTCCATTTCCACAGATACAGCTTCACACGGGCTCATCATCAGTCAACCCTACACAGGTTTCTTCTCCATTTCAGATGCAGCTTCACACGGGCTCATCATCAGTCAACCCTACACATATGCAGCTTCACACGGGCTCATCATCAGTCAACCCTACACCGGTTTCCTTATTTCCAAGATGCAGTTTTACACGAGCCCATCATCAGGTAACCCTACACAGGTTCCCTCTTTCAACTCACAAAATTACAACTCAACAGACAGTCTCCAAATGGCATCTATAAGCCCATTCCCGACAAGATTCTGTCGCATCTCCAGATGGCATCTATAAGCCCATCCTCCTATCCACCATCTTTCCAAATGGCATCTATAAGCCCATTCCCGCCATCACACTGCAGATATTCTACTATGTGAGTGCAAATTTCTGGGCACTCTAGTGTTCAATCATCTTCCACCTTCGGATCACGAAAGGCACGCAAGCCAATCTACATCCTCAGATCTAAGAAGATTGAACAGGGGAAACTGTTGTACCCCAAAATTTTCCCTCCCATATTCTTCAAAGTTTTGACAAGCATCATCTCAATTTGCTCAAGTCTACTCAAGGATTGCACAGTCAACCATCCTCCTAAGCCAGTCAAATTAGGGTTTTGGTTCTTGCAAGGAAGTTGAGGTTTTCAAGGGCTCAATCAAATTACATATGCCTATACACATTGTCAAGCATCTACATGCCAAGTTTCAAGGCTCACAAGGTCAAGTTGCACAGTCAAAAACCCTAATTGCTTCACAATCAACTGCAGGGGCAAAATGGTCATTTGGCAGTCAAAAGTCAAAAAATTTGGTCAACATCTTATTTTGAAGCCACAATCATCATTTGATCAAGTCTTGATCATGATTCCATAAGCATGGCTCAAAAATCATCAAGATGCAAAAGTTTCCATTTTGGGACAGCTGAAAAGTTAACTGTAACTTGACCAAGGCATAACTTTTTCATGGTTCATCAGAAAAATCCCATCCAATTCTCATTTTGAAGGGGATGACATTTCCTACAACTCATCTTCACATTCCAAGTCCAAGAAATGCTCTCACAAAAAGTTATCAATTTCAACATTATAGGTCATTTTCAAAAGTCAACAAAAAGGCATTTTAAGTCAAAGACCATAAATTTAGATTGGTAAATTCACATGACATGGGACCAAAGGCATTGGTTAGAGGACTTCAAGACCTTTCCAAAATGTCCAAGAACATGTTCATATGATCAAAATTGAGCAAGATATGCATAGGAGAAGTTGGGAAATTTTTGTGAAATGGCAAAAGTCAACTATCCTTGAAACTTCAATTTTTGACAAAAGGACCCACTTTTTCCACTCGATTCAGCCTTGTCATGCCACCCACGTGTCCCATGATCAATTTCAAGATTAAACATTAATTTTTCTATTTTTATTTAATTTTATTTGATTTAATTCATTTTAAATCCATAAAATTCAAATAAAATCAAAAAAAATAATTAAATAACATCTTTTGATTTGAATGACTTTTATGTGTCATGAACAACCTACCAATTTCGTGCTAGGGCCATTTTATGCATAAAAATTCAAAATTTGAACAAACTTGGAATGATCTTTAATGGTGATTAAGCAAAATCCAAAAACTTAATTGCAATGGATCATTGGCTCATAATGTGACTTATTATCATTCATTACTACATATGCAAGTGTGACAAGCCTCATTCACGACCGAAGCATCCCTGAAACGGCCAAAAAAATCCAAAAATTCCAAAGAAATTTGAAAACTGAAATCCACCTTTCAGCACGATTCAAAGTGTTTTCAAGATTCAAACATATTCCTAACACTCCCAGGAACATTTTGCAATCACAAACAAGCTCCAACACTCAAAGAATCACCATTCAAGGACCTTCGGTTTGTTATTTTTTTTCAGAATCATAGCTCTACCTTTATGCATCATTAACATGATTTTTTAGTTGTATTGTGTTGCTTGAATCTGCAGGGAACTTTTGGCATAAGTTAATTGCTTTGAAACGGCCTAAATCATGAATCACCATGTTCAAAATCTAGGGTTCATAAACCTTTGAATTGGGGGTTTACACATCCAGCAAAATTGGGACCTTTTATGCATATGGTTGTGATCCTTGCAACCAGACGAACACAAATCAATCATCGCGCCCAATTTATATTACATACAATTCTATTCGCTATTTTTGACGTTTGCAGGTTGTGGGGGTTTAAAACCCCCGCTATCTAACTTTTATTTTACAGGAAAATACGAAGAAGATGATTGCGTGTTGATACATGGTTGGCTCATTCAAATGAAACGCGCGTGTTTTTTTTTAATTTCCAGAATAATGGTTGTTTTCATATTTTAATTTCTTTGATTGTTATATTAACAAAGCTTGCAAGATGACGTAGTGGAAAATGACATGGTTGGTAACCATTGGGACCTGGGTTCGATTTCCAGGTCCCCCAAACATTATTTCTATTTTTTTTCTTAACATGATTTTGTGCAGGCTATCCCAAGTGTCCCACCTCATCCTGATGCACGCCATGTGTCCTCAAACGCTGATCTAATGGCCAAAAGATGCTAGACACCATGCTCTCAGTCAATCGTGCCATGGAGAATCTCACAAAGTCAAACAGGCTTGCTTCTATTGGGCCTAATTTCCAGATGCACCCCTGTGATACGGTGGGAGAACTGACTTGAGGTTTTGCGTTTGTTTTTGCAAATTTTTCGGTTGAGCAAGAGTCGCCACCGACTTTTTATTTTATCCTAAGGAAAGGTTAAAAAGCACAGCAAAAACCTTTGAGATGTTTTCTTGGGTTCGGGGAGTAGATTATAGAAAGGGAAGGTATTAGCACCCTTTCTATCCATGGTTATCCATGGGCTCTTAGTTACTTGCTTAGATCAACTTGCCTTAATTTTCAATTGTTTGAAATGGTGCTTTGTGTGTGTGGGTTTGAAAATGTTTTGAAAAGAAGCCAATGTGGTGGCAACCTTTGTAATGATCCATGTTGGGATGTATACAAAGGTGTATGTCTTTTGAAAAGGTTTTCAATGTTTTTGAAAGTTGTTTTGAAAGTGTAGTGATGTGTGGTTTGAAAAATAGGCAAGTGTTTTATTTTGCAAGTTGACAAGTAATCAAGAGCTATCTACCCTAGATTTCTCAAAGATCTTTGCTATGTTTTAACCCTTTTAACAATTTTGTTCCACCATTGCATTTGGTGGACAATCTTGTGTTAGGATGTGAAAGGGACGGGCGCGGGTCATCGTTTAGACCATAATTGCAATGGTGCCAAGTATCTTTGGGCAATTTTTTCTTTAAGGGACTTGATCATTTTTTAGGCAACTTTTGAAAGTGTCATCGAGGGACTATGATCATTTGATTGTTTTGTTTTTGCCAAAGATACCTAACATGCAATATGGCCCATTATTGAAGGCAACAAGTGGAATACCCTAGGGGTGCAAGTGTGATTAGTGTTGTCCATTTTCATGCTTGATTATCTTTGAAGTTAGGTCAAACTATTTTGGTTAATTGATTCGCATACAACCCTAATTCTAGCATGGCATATTTAGAAAGCTTGTAAATGCGAAAAATAAAGTTCCTAAGTTATTACAACACAATATATGGGATGGGGGGTACAAATGTTCAAATGGGGGTATTTTGACAAGAATTAAAACCCTAGACTATTACATCAAATTGGAATTTTGCAAGGTATTTAATTACACAATATTTAATAAAATAAAATAAATATGCAGAATGCGAAAAGGTTTTCTTTTTTATGTGTATGTAAAAGGTATTTATCATGTACCAAATAAAATAAAATTAATTAATTTTTGGGATTCTTATGCATTTAGGGCAAAAACCCTAATTTTACAAATAAAAGTATTTATATGTATAATATATGTAATATTTATTTATCATGTACAAAAAATAAATGAAAAGAAAAATATATGAAAAAAAGTAACTTTTAAGTTAAATATTAGTAAAAAAAATAAAATGTATTATTATGTTATGTTTTTAACCTAAATGTATTAATAAATACCTAAATATTTATAATATTCACTAAATACTAAATATATATATAAATAATAATATTTAATATTTTTTTTTAAAAATGTATTTTTATTATAAAATGTTTTCAAGAGATAACATAAAATAAAAATCAGAAATAAAATATGTGTGTATTATTTTTTGTATTGAAAAATAAAAGTATACTTATTTATTTATTTACAAAAAAACCTAATAAAACCAAATAAATATCAAAATAAATGCAAAAAATATGGGAAAAATGTTTTTAATGTCTTTTATGATTTAAACAAAAATATGGAAACAAAATCAAAAAGAAAAAATGGAAAATAACAAGTATATCTCAAAATGGGCCAGGGGGGTTCAAAAGTAAAAAACAAGGTGCAAATAGGAAAATGAAACAGGCCCAGCCCATGAAGACTTTGTCTTCAACCTCAGAACCTGTATGAACAACAACAACACGCGTTTTCTATCTCCAGATTCCTTGATCTTTTGCCAAATCTTGCAACATGAAACCTGTAGAGCTTGAAGCCACGAGTCTAGACATATAAAGAAATCAATCTAACTCTCAGAAATGAGAGAGAATTTCTTCTCCCCCAATTCCTGACCTAGTTTTTGTTCCATGTTCAGACATCAAATTCTCATAGCACACATAACATAAATGAAAACTAATTATATGGGCATGTTCAGGGCCATGAATGTGACATAATTTCTTCACAAATCTAAACCTAACAATGCCTGGATAGAGAGATAAGAGTTCATGAACTTACCTGTTCAGTTGGAATCGTATCTGGTGATGGAGGTGTTTTCAATGCAAGGTGATGATTGGTATATCTTCCTTGATGTCCAGGGATGCTATTCCAAGCTTTAGTTTGCTTTGAAACCAAGTGAATCGTGTTATGGCACTTCAACTGCAAAACAGAAAAATGAAAATGGTGATGTTGATTAGGAGTGTTACAGTCTGCTTCTAATGCTTTGGACAGTTTGTATGGATGGTAGGGAAAGTGTTTGAAGTGCTTTTGGCCAAGGTGCACGGTGGAAATGAACTATGGAAGTCCAACTGTAGCTTATGCCCTGTTTTTGCAGTTTTAGGGTGATTCTGTGTTTGAGGATGTTTGGAACTTGGTTGGCTTGTGTTTCAGCTTAAGTTTAGTGTTTAGAATGTATTTGATAACTTTGCTTAAGGTTGTGTTGGCTGAGATGAGAGTTGGTGTATGTTATGCAAGTTTTCTTCACACTTAAGCAACAAAATGTCAAGTGGTGTTCTAGACCTGTGCAGGCCCCCAATCTATGCTGCATACATTAGTCTTGGTCAGTGTGTTATGCTCCTTAACTTGTGCCTCAGAGATATGCCTTGGTACTTCTTGGATTTGCTTTTGACATAAAGCCATACCTTTTCAAAAATGGATAATTTGCTTTTTCTATTTTAAGACTAAACTTTTATGTAATGCTTAAACACATAATGCAAGGCTTGAACACAAAGGGCTTGCATTTAATTATTGAGTGCAAATTGGATATAGGACCTGTAATCAAGTTGTGCAAGCTGATTTCAAAATGGCACAAGTGTATGAACATGAAAATTGGCCATAACAAAAGTGAATTTTCCCAACTTGCCAAATTCGATTCTCCCTAACCATGAGGTTGTTTGATGAGTTCTTGGACATTTTGAAAAGCTTGGAATGTGTACTACAATCCATCTTTGAAATGCAAATTGAAATTCCAAGTGGAAGCATGTGAAAAGTGGTTTTGAAGTTAGGCAAAAATCCTGCCTAAAATGGTTGAAAATTTCTCTAAGTTAAGAATGGTTTGGTACCCTTGTTCCAAAAATTGTAACTTGAGCTACAAGATTCTTTTGAGGAAACTTTGTGAATCAAAGTTGTAGATTTTGCAATGTACTACAACTTTCATGTTTTGACTTTTCCTTGAATCCAAATGAATCTTGGTGAGAAAGTGGGACAAAGTTAGGAAAAAATTAGGGTTTTTCATAACTTAGAAAAATTCTAAGTTATGAAAAATCTTCATTTCAAACCCTAATTTGTGATTCTTGATTTCTTGATGAACAAGTTTCATGATTTGGCATATTTTGATGAAAAATGAATCTTGACACTTGATTTTGACCAAAAAGTCAAAGTTTGACTTTTCAGTATACAGTCAAAATTGATCAATTGACTGGGAAATTCAACTGTCAATCTTGTGCATTTGGGATCTTTTGGACTTGTTGAGTATGTCAAGACAATTCCATGGGGTCCTTGAGTCCATATGTGAGCTTGGTTTGCCATTGGCTAGGTCAAACAGTCAAAAATTGCCTTTGTGCAGTCAAAACCCTAAAAATGACCATTTTGCCCTTTTGGTGATCTGATCAAATTTCTTGTGGAATTGTGATCCAAACTTGATCAAATGGTCCATATGAGTTCATAATGTTGATGTGGGTCAATTTCCATGAGATTTGACTATCAATTGGCCACAGTTGATTTTTTCCCCAATACGGCTGATTTCTAGGTCAACTGTCCAATTGACTGGGCAAAGTTTGGAATCAAGGCTTGAAACTTGGTATGGATAAACTTGGGAGTCCACCATGAAGCATGAAAGTCATATTAGGCATTTTAGGTCAAAATATCTTTGTGCAAACACAAACCCTAATTTGGGTCAACAGTGCAAGGAGAAGTCTTGAGCAGAGGAAACCCTAACTGGGTCTTGAGCTCTAAGGGCCTTTGTGATGAGAAAATGTTGAGAAAATGGGAGGGTAAATTTTGGGGTACAACAGTTGCCCCTGTTCAATCTTCTTGAACCTGAAGAGTTAGATTGGCAAGCTTGCCTTTCGTGACTCGAGGGTAAAAGGAGATTGGACACTAGAGTGCCCGGAAATTTGCACTCGCATGTTGGAGTACCAGCAATGTGATGTCGGGAATGGGCTTATAGATGCCATTTGGAGAGATGGTGGATAGGGAGATGGGCTTATAGATGCCATCTGAAGGCGTGACAGAACCTTGTCGAGAATGGGCTTATAGATGCTGTTGTACCCCAAAATTTTCCCTCCCATATTCTTCAAGATTTTCCAAAAGCATGCTTCAAAATTCCCCAAGGGTTGCACAGTTCAAGGGCCTCCTAACAGTCAAAAACTAGGGTTTTGGTTCTGACAAAGAAAATGAAGTTTCCAAGGGTCCAATCAAGTCCCACATGCTTATAAACATTGTCAAGTATCCTCATGTCAAGTTTCAAGACTTACAGCACAAAATTGCACAGTCAAAAACCCTAATTGCCCTACAGTCAACTGCAGGGGCAAAATGGTCATTTGACAGTCAAAAGTTCAAATTTTTGGTCAACATCTTATTTTGAAGCCACAAACATCATTTGATCAATTCTTGATCATGATTCTCAAGGTATGGCTCAAAAAGTCCCAAGATGCAAAAGTTTCCATATTTGGACAGTTGAAAAAGTCAACTGTAACTTGACCAAGGCATAACTTCCACATGGATTATCAGAAAAATTCCATCCAAAGCTCATTTTGAAGAGAAAGACATTTAATACAACTCCTCTTCACACTTCAAGTCCAAGAAATGCTCTCACAAAAAGTTATCAATTTCAACATTATAGGTCATTTTCAAAAGTCAACAAAAAGGGACTTTAAGTCAAAGGCCATAACTTGAGATTGGTAAATCAAAATTACATGGGACCAAAGGCATTGGTTAGAGGACTTCAAGACCTTTCCAAAATGTCCAAGAACATGATCAAAGCTTAAAAATTGAGCAAGATATGCCTTGTGGAAGTTGGGAAATTTTTGGGTATTTTGAAAAGTCAACTTTGCTTCAAATGCCTTAAAATTGCTAATGGGCCACATTTTCTTCCAAGATTCATCATCCAAAGCATATGCACGACCATTTGGCCCAAAGGGGATTTTTTTTTCATCATTTTTATTATTTATTTGAATTTTTAATTACAATTAATTCATTTAATTAATTAAAATATGGAAAAAATACTAAACCAATGTGATCAAATCTTCTTATGCAGTACAATCACTCATGATTCACTCAAGATTCGTGCACAACTCAAATTGGGAAGATTGGCCATGATTGGAATCAAAAACATGTGAAAAAGATTTGTAAAATATGCCATGAAAATCAAATATTGTTCTCATCAATGCAAAGATCTTTTGATTGAAAACTCAACCCTAATTCACTCCATACATAAGCCAGATGCTAGACCTAGTGCAAGAGACCTCTAAGCTGCGCCCCATCTGAAGAATCAAGTTGGCATTTTTATCAAAAAAATCAAAAACTGAAAACTGTCTTGGAGGACGATTCAAAGGAAAAGATTGATCCCATTAGCTTGCCAAGACATCATTGAACCTGACTGAACACTTTTCCACGTCCATAGCGCCCAGAATTGGTATATAGAACTCAAAGTTTTTCACATTTTATGCATATTCGTGTTTTAGTTTTTAAGCATTCTCATTGCATTTTCTTTGTGGATTTATACTAATTGATTCATTCTAAAGCTAACCATATGTTTTAATTGAGTTTTTAAGCATCGTACGTGATTTCACCATTGAAGCTTTCTAGGTTTTCAGAAACCTTGAATTGGGGATTCTGGCATAGGGTAAAATCAGAACACGAGACTTAGACCATTAAAACCAGGAGCTTCAGATGAATTCAAGGCATAGCTCGCGATCAATTTATGATCAAAGGATTTCTATTCGCTATTTTTTCACAGATCATATAGTGGGGGTTTAAAACCCCCGCAATCTTGTTTGTTTTTGTTTCAGGTAAAACGCACAAACGGAGAAGATGGTGATTTGTCTCAATGTGATAGGGCAATTTGAAATTAGCGCGCGTTTTTGTTGTTTCTAGGCCACTAACCAAATTTTCTCTTATATTATTTATTTGTCATTCTATATTCAACGCGCGTTAATAGCTCCGTTGGTGGACAAGGCGTTTGGTAACCTCTGGGACCTGGGTTCGAATCCCAGGTCCCCCTTCCTTTCTCATATTATTTTCCATTCCATCTTCCTATGCAGCGCGTACTCCAGGGGTTCACTATACACTCCATATCCAAGCTTGCCACATGGCCTGTAACATCAATCCAAGGGCACTGATTGGGAGAGTACCATGGGCATGAGTCAAAGGTGCCACACACGCGCTGAAAAGTCAACCAAAGGCCTCAAATCATTGGGCCTGGTTGTTACAATCTAACCTCCAGCTTGGGGACAGAACCCCCCATGGGTTTGCCTTTTCATTCTTTTTTCATATTTTTCTATTTTTATTTGTCTTAATTAATTTTAACTTAATTCTTTAAATTAATTTATTTTCATAAAATATAAATAAATAAAAAATCAGAAAAAGGCAAAAACAAGAATACATGTTATTTTAATATCTTTGTAAATAAAATTGTATCAATTAATTTAGTTTTAAATTCTAGGATTAATTTTAATATTTTCTAACAAACTAAAAAATTGTAGAACTAGGTTTTAATTACTT
Source organism: Vicia faba (assembly GCA_948472305.1). Taxonomy (NCBI): domain Eukaryota; kingdom Viridiplantae; phylum Streptophyta; class Magnoliopsida; order Fabales; family Fabaceae; genus Vicia; species Vicia faba. Next base: position 624,046,849 of record OX451741.1, read on the forward strand.
TTATCTTTTTCTTTTCTTTTATCATTATTAATAATTAATTATTTATTTTCGTAAATAAAATTGTATTAATTAATTAGGTTAACCTTAGATTAAAGTTTAAATGCTTTTCTTAATAAATTAAAAAATAACTAGAATTAGGGTTAATTAACTTTTTAATTCCATTTAATTCCCATAAAATTCCATAAGTACAAAAAACTCTAAAAATCTTTTCTTTTTTTATTTTAATTTAATTAATTCGTTGATCATAATTTAATTTCATTAAAAAGGGTCCAACGCCCTCGCTTTCGATTATTAATTTGTTTCGCACATTTTATTTCCTTTCTTATAATATTTATGTAATTCTCCCAAAGCTGTGTAAATTAAACATTTATATTTCTCGCATCTTTATTTTATGTCAAATCGGGTCCTGGATTTAATTTGGCGATGTGGACCCGCGCCTTTGTAATAGTGTAGGAACTTTTAATTTCCGCATCTTTTTAACTGTTAATAAATTTGCATGCAAGAATGAATTTTAAAATAAAAACAAAAGCGTAGATCACCCATGACATGATAAGACAAAATATCTGAAAACGACACACAAATCACACACCACCCCTAGGGTACGCTTCATTGTTGCCTTGCCCCTCGAAAGGTGATCGTCGAGTAGAGGATGTCTTAGTAAGTCCTCATGATCCGGGAACCTGGCATGAGGGTAGCTTCTAAGGTATCTTCCTATTGCTCTGGTGATCACCATGTCCCGAACCTTCGAATTGACCCGAACACCTCCAATAGTGGTGCTACCTACCTCTCAATGGTGGGATGGCATTACTTTAAAGGACATTTACACAGACGAATTCCTTAGGGTAGGTAGACGACTCTAGATACTTGCTCTAAATTTCAAAACAAAAATACTTTTCACACTTACACCCTTTTCAAAAAGCTTTCGAAAGCAACTTTTCAAACACTCTTGAGGACCGATACAAGATTCGAACTGAAATTTTCAAAGAAACTTTTTTAAAACCCACATTGAAAAGCAAACAAACCATTTTTGAAAACACAATGAGCAAGTATCTAAGAGTCCATGGATAACCATGGATAGAAAGGGTGCTAACACCTTCCCTTTCTATAATCTACCTCCCGAACCGAGAGCAATCTCTATAAGGAATTTTTCTGTGCTTTTGTCCTTTCCATTTGGAGAAAATAAAAGACGGTGGCGACTCTTGCTTCCGCGACATTTCGCGAACCAGCGTTAAACAGTCAGTTCCAGATCCACCGATCACAGAACTGGCGACTCTGCTGGGGATCTTTATAAAGTGAGGTGTACCTTAGGACTAAGATCACTTGTGTTTTCCATTGTCTGAACTGTTTGCTTTATTATTGTGGGTATTGTCTCGGGAGTTCTATAGATCCTAACCCGGATCTGGGGGATACCTTTTTAGAAAGTAGCAACAAGGCTGTGAGGGAACTGTACGGGGTATACCGACATGGTTGAAGCAGTATGCTACGTTGATGTGGCACTTTGGTGTGTACCGGTAACCCTTGAGTCCAGTCAAGGAGAGTACGGGGCCGCCGTGTGGTGTCGTGAAGCATCAACTGACCTTAGGAACCTTAATTGAACCATCTTGGCCTCTTTAGGGTAGTGAGATAACTGACTTTGGTGCAGTCCGAGGTTGGTTGATACTCGATACTACACTCAATTGAGGGTTGCTTTCCTTGAATATTTCGGTCGCCAGTTCAGTGGCTAAATCGAAACGATGAACAATGAAAGCAATCCAGTGATATTGGGACCCTTAGAACCCGGTTACTCCTAATAGGACAGGTTGAGCCCACCAACTTCAAGAGGGTAATACCTAGACCCCATGCTGGCCTAAACTCTAAGGGTTGTGGTGTGACTTGTGTGCCTTCGTACTTGACTACTTGCATGCTTGTTATCTGACACAGGAACTACTTGCAGGTTTTGTTTATAGTCCTTAATTGGGACTCATAACAGGGTGTACTAAGTTTCTTGCAGGTTTTGTTTATAGTCCTTAATTGGGACTCATAACAAGGTTTACTAAGTTTCTCGCAGGTTTTGGTTTGCAGTCCTTAATTGGGACTCATAACAGGGTTACTTACATTACCCCATGCATAGCATCACATCATACCATTGCATACATCCTACATAAGGACTAACCCATTTCAAGGATCTCAAGGGCTTGTGATGCAGGTCATGATGAATCAAACATCTAAGCAAGGGGCAAAGAGGATTTATTTCCCTCTGGCCAAGGTTGTCAGAGGCTACGACCCACTGGATATGGTGAGCTTTGACACTCGAAGAAAGTTCCTCGAGCCAAGGTTGTCAGGGGCTATGACCCACTGGATATGGTGAGCTCTTGACCCTTGAAGAAGGATTCTCAGCAGCATGGAGTTCCTTTAATCAAGCTACAAATCCAAATGCTAACAATCTTCTTGTTTACCCTGCGAGATCCTTGAAAACATTGCATACTTATCATGCATATCATTGCATTACAGGTACCCTCTGTACAGGTCACTTACCTCCTTCGCTGTTTATTTCAGCAATGGCTTCCCAACAATACAACCAGGACCTTCTTGCTCAAGAGACTCGGTTCGGGGAAATCCTCCTGAATCTATCCAAGGGGCAGGAGGAGCTAAGGACACTTCTCATGGAGACTTTGGTCAGGAACAACACTGAGGACGAACGGCTGAAACATCTGCAAGCTGAAGTGGATGCAATGAGAGCCCAGATACTGGGGCAGGTGACTATCATCCAAGACTTAGCTCAAAGACAAGATGAGCTTGGGGTTCTCGTCAACCAACTGCTTCGGGGTAACCAATTGGGGCAAACATCTAAGGTTGAAGGGCCAGTCATCATTCAACCATCTTTGAGACAAGGAGGTAAGGGGAGAGCTCCTCAAATGGCTCCAGTGTCACAAATTCAGCATCAACCTCACCAGCTTCAGCCAGACCAGCCCAGGAGGCAATTCACCCAACTCAACATGTCGTTGTTTCAAGCTTTACAATGCCTGTTGAGGTTGAATCTGATCACATTAAGGGCTCATCCCCGGAACCCCAACACAGCATCTCCTATCTATGATCCCAATAAGAGGTGTGCCTACCACTCTGCCAGCCCAGGACATGATACAAATGAGTGTTGGGCTCTGAAGAACAAGATCCAGGACCTGATTGATGGAGGAGCATTGGAGTTCACACAAGATGGTCAGGCTGAGTTTTTCTACCATCCCTCCAAGGCTCACCATTTGAAGTAACAAGCCCTGAGATAAAAAGACTTTTGTTCATTAGGATTTTCAAGTTGTAATTTTCTTTTGTTCAAACATTTACTCATGTTAAACGTTGTTATGTCATTAATGCATCGCATATGTCTGTTTTGAAGCAATATATTCATATTCACTATATGCAAATAATTTTCATATTTTTTCTGATGTCAACTCTCAATTAATAATTCTAAGCCTCTTGAGGGAGGATGACGAAAACTATACCACGATCTTTACAGTATGCTTTTGAACAAACCCCGCTGATGAAGTACAGGCATTGTTTCAAATCCCTAAACACTGGAGTTATAAGGAAGATAATCCCTCGTCAACCCCTCTGAGCCAAAGAAGTAGGAGTTTTTCTTTTCGAAATTTAAAACCCTTAATCATAACCTGGGGCAGGGTAGTCTCTCAGTTGATCCAAATGCATAACGAATGGCGCCAAAGAGGTCCTTACAAAATAAAGAAAGACAGTGATGGTTCCGAATAATCAATAAAGAAAGACAGTCATTATCTTCCAAAATAAAAACCCATTAAGTCAAAACCTAGGAAGGAGACTTACAAAACTGGGGCATCCCGCTGACTGTAATCACAAAAGAACAGCTCAGGCAAAATTTAGGGATAGCGAAATCAAAAAAGAAAGAGGTCATGCAAACCCTCAACAATAATAAAAAGGAATGACGGCCTATTCAGAATAAATCATCAATATCTGAACCATCACTGGAACGACAGGACAAAGACTCAAACAAGGCCTAACGCACGATCAACTGAGCTTAGGTTTGAAGAACATCACGAAGAGCGGGTGGGTACAAATAAAATTTGAGCCTTTATCCTTTGTTTCTTAAACCGTGAACCAGGCCCCGTTATAACCCTTAAAAGTCCTAGCTGAAGCATGGGTTAGTTCGAAAGCATACTGTCACGAAAAGTATCCTGACTCCTTAAGACCTACCATAAATACGGAGTTGACATCGCGTTTTACAAACATTCACTTGTTTTATGAAAAATAATGCATTTTCAAAATCTTCAAGACAGACATAAGCTTTGCATTTTTAACATAACTTTGTTTGCATATGACTTTTTGTTTGAACAACATAGAAACTCGCACGGCGAATGCCTAATCAAGGGGCATGGCATGATCATGGTCCGTCATCTGGGGCAGTTCAGTCAAGATTCGGAGAATCTCTCAAAGGCCAAATAGCCTGGGGCAAATCTCCGCCTGAGTCACTGGGGGCATTCCAACAACTAATCTTGCCTGATCAAACACCTGCTGGTGGCATGACAAAACACTTCTAACAGGGGCAACTCCCTACATTCTGAAAGCACAGACATAGTCGGAAAAAAAATAATACGCATAATCAAAGACCCGCTAGGTTGACGTACCTAGGCAAAAATAAGGTCCTCCCGGCGAACCAAAAGGGTTCGGGCAAAAATAAGGGATGAAATAAAAAAATCTGTACACCCGGCAAGTCGAAAACCTGAAAAGGCGGCTTGGGCAAAAATGGGTATCCCGTTGGACTGAAAACCCGAAAGGACGGTCCAGGAAAAAGTTAGGGATTAAAGCGTATGACTATGTCCTATCATCCTGTCACCTGCCTACCAGAAGAAGGTTTGTCCATCAACAACTATCAGCACTTCACAGGTCTTCCTCTCCCACCTCAGAAACAGGGGCGGTAATGAGTCATCCAAACGGTCTAATGATTCTGTCCATCAAGGTACCAAGGTAAGTTCAGTCGAAGAACATAACCAGTATACCTTATTTCCCCAGAGAGTGAGCCAGCAAGTCAGTTCACTCTATACAAGCAAAGCTGCTATCAGCCTTAAGGAAGTTGGGTATCCTCCAACAGATCTCAACATTCCCCAGCACATCATACAGACATTCTTAACAAGCATCCCCGGCAGTCTTGACCTAAAGATTGTTCCCCGGCGGTATATCAAACTTTCAATGGAGTCACTTCCCTGATACAGTTCAAAACTTCCTCAGGAGAGTCCAATCCAGTTTCCCCAGGAAAGTTGGAATCCATCTCCCCAAGCAGTAAGCTTATCCTCAGTATATTCTGGAAGCTTATCCCCGCAGAGCACGAACGCGTCTCCCGGCTTTATTCAAAGGTTATTTCCCTACCGGGATATAACTGGGTTATCCTCAGCCAAAGACACGGGAAGATCGTCCCCGACGAAGTCTTCTTATCCCCAGCGAAGTCTATCAACACTTCCAACACAACAATGGTATCCCCAGCGAAGTTACCATCAACATTTCAGCGAAGTATCTCTCTCCCCACAGAGTATTGCTCCCCAGCAAGATCGTTAGAGTACTTTTCTCCTCGCAGGGTAATCCATTCGCCAAGTTTATTCCCCAACGGAGTTATCTTCTCCTACCGGTATTCTTGCAACTATCATCCCCAGCGGAGGCAAAAATCTATTCTTCAACATCAGCCCAGGATATGACTTCCCGGCACCCGTCAATGATTTACTTTCCTAGACGAAAAACATACATTCATAAACATCGCATTTCCATACATTATAGCATGCATATACGCATCATATCTCACAAACTCATTTATGTTAAGAACATCATTGCTTGATCCACATCATGCATTGCATATGACTGACCTTCACCTTTCAGGAAAGATTCAGTTAAGTTCTCAGCTATATTTCAAGACCTAGACCGGTTCAGTTAAATCGACCCTAAGATTTTTCTGTTTCTTATCCAGTCAAAGGCCTTCTCTGGTTCAGTCAGATCGACCCTAAGATCTCCCTGTTTCTTATCCAGTTGAAGACATTTCAAGACCTTGACCGGTTCAGTTAAATCGACCCTAAGATTTTTCTGTTTCTTATCCAGTCAAAGGCCTTCTCTGGTTCAGTCAGATCGACCCTAAGATCTCCCTGATTCTTATCCAGTTGAAGATTTCAAGACCTAGACCGGTTCAGTTAAATCGCCCCTAAGATTTTTCTGTTTCTTATCCAGTCAAAGGCCTTCTCTGGTTCAGTCAGATCGACCCTAAGATCTCCCTGCTTCTTATCCAGTTGAAGACATTTCAAGACCTAGACCGGTTCAGTTAAATTGCCCCTAAGATTTTACTGTTTCTTATCCAGTCAAAGGCCTTCTCTGGTTCAGTCAGATCGACCCTAAGATCTCCCTGTTTCTTATCCAGTTGAAGACATTTCAAGACCTAGACCGGTTCAGTTAAATCGCCCCTAAGATTTTACTGTTTCTTATCCAGTCAAAGGCCTTCTCTGGTTCAGTCAGATCGACCCTAAGATCTCCCTGTTTCTTATCCAGTTGAAGACATTTCAAGACCTTAACCGGTTCAGTTAAATCGACCCTAAGATTTTTCTGTTTCTTATCCAGTCAAAGGCCTTCTCTGGTTCAGTCAGATCGACCCTAAGATCTCCCTGTTTCTTATCCAGTTGAAGACATTTCAAGACCTTAACCGGTTCAGTTAAATCGACCCTAAGATTTTTCTGTTTCTTATCCAGTCAAAGGCCTTCTCTGGTTCAGTCAGATCGACCCTAAGATCTCCCTGTTTCTTATCCAGTTGAAGATTTCAAGACCTTGTCCGGTTCAGTTAAATCGACCCTAAGATTTCTCTAATTCTTATTCAGCCAAAGGCCTTCTCTAGTCCAGCTAAATCGACCCCTAAAAGATTTTCCTGATGAAGACTCGGTAGAAGTCGCCCAAGATTTTCTCAGCGTTACTGTTGAGGTAGTAGTCATCCAAGGTTCTCTCATCGTTCCTGTTGAGGTAGTAACCATCCCTGGTTCATTCATCGCCGTTTGAAGCTCCAGATTCAATTCCTGTAACCAGTCAGGGCGCATCTATACAAAGAGTTTGAAGGCCGGCTCCTGTAACAGGTCAGGTAATCCTTTTCTTTTGCAGGTACGCAAGTTCTCGCTAAGGAATCTCTTACGCGATTGACACCCAGATGGCATCTATAAGCCCATCCACCTTCCATCATCTCTCAGCATGGCATCTATAAGCCCATCATCCTATCCATCAATCTCCAAATAGCATCTATATGCCCATTCCGCCATCACACTACTATGTGAGCGCAAATTTCTGGGCACTCTAGTGTTCAATCATCTTCCACCTTCGGATTACGAAAGGCACGTCAGCCGATCTGCATCCTCAGGTCTAAGAAGATTGAACAGGGGCAACTGTTGTACCCTAAAATTTTCCCTCCCATATTCTTCAAGATTTTCCAAAAGCATGCTTCAAAATTCCCCAAGGGTTGCACAGTTCAAGGGCCTCCTAACAGTCAAAAACTAGGGTTTTGGTTCTGACAAAGAAAATGAAGTTTCCAAGGGTCCAATCAAGTCCCACATGCTTATAAACATTGTCAAGTATCCTCATGTCAAGTTTCAAGACTTACAGCACAAAATTGCACAGTCAAAAACCCTAATTGCCCTACAGTCAACTGCAGGGGAAAAATGGTCATTTGACAGTCAAAAGTTCAAATTTTTGGTCAACATCTTATTTTGAAGCCACAAACATCATTTGATCAATTCTTGATCATGATTCTCAAGGTATGGCTCAAAAAGTCCCAAGATGCAAAAGTTTCCATATTTGGACAGTTGAAAAAGTCAATTGTAACTTGACCAAGGCATAACTTCCACATGGATTATCAGAAAAATTCCATCAAAAGCTCATTTTGAATAGAAAGACATTTCCTACAACTCCTCTTCACGCTTCAAGTCCAAGAAATGCTCTCACAAAAAGTTATCAATTTCAACATTATAGGTCATTTTCAAAAGTCAACAAAAAGGGACTTTAAGTCAAAGGCCATAACTTGAGATTGGTAAATCAAAATTACATGGTACCAAAGGCATTAGTTAGATGACTTCAAGACCTTTCCAAAATGTCCAAGAACATGATCAAAGCTTAAACATTGAGCAAGATATGCCTTGTGGAAGTTGGGAAACTTTTGGGTATTTTGAAAAGTCAACTTTGCTTCAAATGCCTTAAAATTGCTAATGGGCCACATTTTCTTCCAAGATTCATCATCCAAAGCATATGCACGACCATTTGGCCCAAAGGGGATTTTTTTTCATCATTTTTATTATTTATTTGAATTTTTAATTACAATTAATTCATTTAATTAATTAAAATATGGAAAAAAAATACTAAACCAATGTGATCAAATCTTTTTATGCAGTACAATCACTCATGATTCACTCAAGATTCGTGCACAACTCAAATTGGGAAGATTGGCCATGATTGGAATCAAAAACATGTGAAAAAGATTTGAAAAATATGCCATGAAAATCAAATATTGTTCTCATCAATGCAAAGATCTTTTGATTGAAAACTCAACCTTAATTCACTCCATACATAAGCCAGATGCTAGACCTAGTGCAAGAGACCTCTAAGCTGCGCCCCATCTGAAGAATCATGTTGGCATTTTTATCAAAAAAATCAAAAACTGAAAACTGTCTTGGAGGACGATTCAAAGGAAAAGATTGATCCCATTAGCTTGCCAAGACATCATTGAACCTGACTGAACACTTTTCCACGTCCATAGCGCCCAGAATTGGTATATAGAACTCAAAGTTTTTCACATTTTATGCATATTCGTGTTTTAGTTTTAAAGCATTCTCATTGCATTTTCTTTGTGGATTTATACTAATTGATTCATTCTAAAGCTAACCATATGTTTTAATTGAGTTTTTAAGCATCGTACGCGATTTCACCATTGAAGCTTTCTAGGTTTTCAGAAACCTTGAATTGGGGATTCTGGCATAGGGTAAAATCAGAACACGAGACTTAGACCATTAAAACCAGGAGCTTCAGACGAATTCAAGGCATAGCTCGCGATCAATTTATGATCAAAGGATTTCTATTCGCTATTTTTTCACAGATCATATAGTGGGGGTTTAAAACCCCCGCAACTTGTTTGTTTTTGTTTCAGGTAAAACGCACAAACGGAGAAGATGGTGATTTGTCTCCATGTGATAGGGCAATTTGAAATTAGCGCGCGTTTTTGTTGTTTCTAGGCCACTAACCAAATTTTCTCTTATATTATTTATTTGTCATTCTATATTCAACGCGCGTTAATAGCTCCGTTGGTGGACAAGGCGTTTGGTAACCTCTGGGACCTGGGTTCGAATCCCAGGTCCCCCTCCCTTTCTCATATTATTTTCCATTCCATCTTCGTATGCAGCGCGTACTCCAGGGGTTCACTATACACTCCATATCCAAGCTTGCCACATGGCCTGTAACATCAATCCAAGGGCACTGATTGGGAGAGTACCATGGGCATGAGTCAAAGGTACCACACACGCGCTGAAAAGTCAACCAAAGGCCTCAAATCATTGGGCCTGATTGTTACAATCTAACCTCCAGCTTGGGGACAGAACCCCCCATGGGTTTGCCTTTTCATTCTTTTTTCATATTTTTCTATTTTTATTTGTCTTAATTAATTTTAACTTAATTCTTTAAATTAATTTATTTTCATAAAATATAAAAAAAATAATAAAAATCAGAAAAAGGCAAAAACAAGAATACATGTTATTTTAATATCTTTGTAAATAAAATTGTATCAATTAATTTAGTTTTAAATTCTAGGATTAATTTTAATATTTTCTAACAAACTAAAAAATTGTAGAACTAGGTTTTAATTACTTTTATCTTTTTCTTTTCTTTTATCATTATTAATAATAAATTATTTATTTTCGTAAATAAAATTGTATTAATTAATTAGGTTAACCTTAGATTAAAGTTTAAATGCTTTTCTTAATAAATTAAAAAATAACTAGAATTAGGGTTAATTAACTTTTTAATTCCATTTAATTCCCATAAAATTCCATAAGTACAAAAAACTCTAAAAATCTTTTCTTTTTTTATTTTAATTTAATTAATTCGTTGATCATAATTTAATTTCATTAAAAAGGGTCCAATGCCCTCGCTTTCGATTATTAATTTGTTTCGCACATTTTATTTCCTTTCTTATAATATTTATGTAATTCTCCCAAAGCTGTGTAAATTAAACATTTATATTTCTCGCATCTTTATTTTATGTCAAATCGGGTCCTGGATTTAATTTGGCGATGTGGACCCGCGCCTTTGTAATAGTGTAGGAACTTTTAATTTCCGCATCTTTTTAACTGTTAATAAATTTGCATGCAAGAATGAATGTTAAAATAAAAACAAAAGCGTAGATCACTCATGACATGATAAGACAAAATATCTGAAAACGACACACAAATCACACACCACCCCTAGGGTACGCTTCACTGTTGCCTTGCCCCTCGAAAGGTGATCGTCGAGTAGAGGATGTCTTAGTAAGTCCTCATGATCCGGGAACCTGGCATGAGGGTAGCTTCTAAGGTATCTTCCTATTACTCTGGTGATCACCATGTCCCGAACCTTCGAATTGACCCGAACACCTCCAATAGTTGTGCTACCTACCTCTCAATGGTGGGATGGCATTACTTTAAAGGACATTTACACAGACGAATTCCTTAGGGTAGGTAGACGACTCTAGATACTTGCTCTAAATTTCAAAACAAAAATACTTTTCACACCGACACCCTTTTCAAAAAGCTTTCGAAAGCAATTTTTCAAACACTCTTGAGGACCGATACAAGAGTCGAACTGAAATTTTTAAAGAAACTTTTTTAAAACCCACATTGAAAAGCAAACAAACCATTTTTGAAAACACAATGAGCAAGTATCTAAGAGCCCATGGATAACCATGGATAGAAAGGGTGCTAACACCTTCCCTTTCTATAATCTACCTCCCGAACCGAGAGCAATCTCTATAAGGAATTTTTCTGTTCTTTTGTCCTTTCCATTTGGAGAAAATAAAAGACGATGGCGACTCTTGCTTCCGCGAAATTTCGCGAACCAGCGTTAAACAGTCAGTTCCAGATCCACCGATCACAGATGCCATTTGGAAGTGTTGATCGCATAAGAGATTCCTTAGCGATAACTTGCGCACTTTGAGAAAGACAGATGTTTTCCTGGCTTGTTACAGGTGTTGATCTTCAATCTCTTCATGCAGACATGCCCTAGCTAGATACAGGTGTCGAGTCTACAATCGGTTGTTCGCAAATATGCCCTGGCTGGATACAGGAATTGAATCTGGAATTAGTCATCAACAAATATGCCCTGGCTGGATACAGGAATCGAATCCTCAAACTCTTCAGATGTGCCCTGGCTAGATACAGGAATCGAATCTGGAATTAGTCGTCAACAGATATGCCCTGGCTGGATACAGGAATCGAATCTTCAAACTCTTCAGATGTGCCCTGGCTAGATACAGGAATCGAATCTGGAAACTGATCACTCACAGATGTGCCCTGGCTAGATACAGGAATTGAATCTGGAATTGTGACAGTTGAAGGTAGTCATCTTTTGGATTGTCTTTTTCCCTGAAAAGGCAAGACATCAGTTGTATGCAATGTCATGATGTATGAAATGCATGATGTCATGATGTTCCAAATGAGATAGTGTTGTATGCACTTTATCATGTATGTAAGCAAGATGTATGAAATGTGAAATGTTTATGAATGTATTTTCGTCTAGGAAAATAAATCCTTGACGATTGGCTGGGGAATTAAATCCTGGGCTGACGTTGCAAGAATACACCGGTAGGAGAAGATGACTCCGTTGGGGAATAAACTTGTTGGAGAGATTACTCTGAGGGGAAATACTTTGTGGGAAGAGATACTTCACTGAAGTTTTGATGAGAGCTCCGCTGAGGATTTCAATGATGGACCCCGCTGGGGATAACAATGATAAACTCCGCTGGGGATAACAATGATAAACTCCGCTGGGGATAACAATGATAAACTCCGCTGGGGATTGGAAGAACTTCGCCGAGGGCGATCTTCCGTGGTAATTAGTTGAGGATAACCCAGTTATAGGCCCTTGTGAGGAATAACTTTGAATAAAGCCCGGGGAGACGTCCGTACTCTACAGGGGATAAGCTTCCAGAATCTACTGGGGATAAGCTTCAAGACCTGCTGGGGATATGAATTCCACTTTCCTGGGGAAACTTTTGGAATTGCACTGGGGAATGGTTCCACTGGGGTGTCTGTATTCCGCCGGGGAACAATCTTAGATCAAGACTGCCGGGGATGCTTGCTGAGGGATGCCTATACTCCGCTGGGGAATATTGATATCTTCTGGGGATACCCAACTTCCTTTAGGCTGGCCGTAGACTAACTCTGCTGGAGGAGAGTACTGCTGACTTGCTAGGGGAACAGGGTGCCTATTGTAGGGCTGATGATAGACTAACTCTTCCTGGGGAGAGTATTGTTGAATCTTGTCTTACTCTGTGGGGAGTTGAGGTAACTTGGTCATATTCTTCAGTTGAACCTACCATGGTACCTTGGCGGACAGAGCAACTAGACTGCATTAGACAACTCTACATTGCCCCTGTTTCTGATGTCACCTGTAATCAGTCTTTTGTTTCGTATGCAAGTATTTATGAATTAGCAATTTAATGTCAAATGCATATATCAAGAATGAACATTGGACGTTCTTTGCAAGACAAAACAGATAAAAGAAAAAAAAAACAATTGGCAATTTGTTTGGAAAAGTGAATTTGTATTGATTTTGAAATTTGCCTGTAAATAGGCGTTTTTTGTACAAGAGGCTGACGTCCTAGTAAGAGAACGCCGCCAAACAACATAAAGTTTATACAATTTTGAAAAGGAAACAAAACAGCTATGTGAACAGTATTCCCACTGGGTTCCAACTCTGCTATCGCCTTTATGTCTTCAAGCGTCTCATCACTTTGCTGCTTAGTTGAAGATGAAGTTGATTGATCGATGCCGAAGTCTGAGCCAGATAGTTGATGCCGAATTCTGGATGCAAGGTGATCCAATGAGACATAGTGTTACGCTTTATCCCTAACTTTTGCCTGGACCGCCCTTTCGGGTTTTCAGTCCACCGGGATACCCATTTTTGCCCAAGCCGCCTTTTCAGGTTTTCGACTTGCCGGGTGTACAGATTTTTTTCATTTCATCTCTTATTTTTGCCCGAACCCTTTTGGTTCGCAGGGAAGCCCTTATTTTTGCCTAGGTATGTCAACCTAGCGGGTCCTTTATTCATGCGTAGTATCTTTTTACTATGTCTGCATTGGCGGGGTGAGGAAGGTCGTCACCATCCATGGTGGTCAGAATCATGGCTCCTCCTGAGAACACATGTTTAACCACAAATGGCCCTTCGTACGTAGGGGTCCATTTTCCCCGGGGATCACTTTGAGGAAGGATGATGCGTTTGATTACCAGGTCCCTAACTTCATACTCTTGTGGTCTGACTTTCTTGTTAAATGCCCTGATCATCCGTTTTTGATACGTCTGACCATGAGAGATAGCAGTGAGTCTCTTTTCGTCAATTAGGTTTAATTGATCAAGTCAAGTCTGGATCCAGTCATCTTCACTCAAGTCTGCATCCTTCATTATCCGGAGAGAGGGTATCTGGACTTCAATCGGCAAGACTGCCTCCATGCCATAGACCAAGGAAAAAGGAGTTGCCCCGGTTGACGTCCTTGCTGAGGTACGGTACCCATGAAGAGAAAATGGTAACATTTCGTGCCAATCTTTGTAGGTCACCGTCATCTTCTGCACAATCTTCTTGATGTTTTTATTTGCCGCTTCGACATCTCCATTCATCTTCGGCCGGTAAGGAGAAGAGTTGTGGTGCTGTATCTTGAATTGCTCGCAGAGCTCAGTGATCATCTTGTTGTTAAGATTGGTACCGTTGTCCGTAATGATTCTTTCCGGGACGCCGTACCGACAGATCAGGTTATGCCGAATGAAACGTGCCACGACGCTCTTGGTTACGGTGGCGTAGGAAGCTGCTTCCACCCACTTCGTGAAGTAATCAATCGCTACCAAGATGAAGCGATGCCCGTTGGATGCCGTTGGTCGGATCTCGCCGATCATATCAATGCCCCATATTGCAAAAGGCCATGGTGCCGTCAGGACGTTCAGAGGAACCGGAGGGATGTGCACCTTATCAGCATAGATTTGGCATTTATGACAAGTTCGAGAATGTTGGTAACAGTCGGCTTCCATTGTGGACCAGAAATATCCTGCCCGAAGGATTTTCTTTGCCATGGTATGTCCACTGGAATGTGTTCCGAATGTACCTTCATGTAGTTCTACCATGATCTTCTCTGCTTCAGCCTTATCCACACAACGCAGTAAAGTTGAATCATGGTTTCGTTTGTAGAGAATGTCGTTGCTGAGGAAGAATTTTGCCGCAAACCTTCTCAGGAACTTCTTGTCATTGACCGATGCGCCTTCGGGGTATTCTTGAACTTCCAAATATCTCTTTACCTCATGATATCAGGGTTTTTCGGTTACCTCTTCGGCCTCGAGATCGCAGCAGTATGCAGGTTCTTCCAACTTCCAGATAATGATCCGGGGAGCCTCGTTGTCCCATTTGACTTTGAACATTGAAGACATCGTAGCTAGTGCGTCCGCTAACTGATTCTCCTCTCTTGGGAAGTGTTCAAAAGTTATCTCTTCAAAGTGGGGAAGCAAAGTCAGCACATACTCCTTGTAAGGAATAAGATTTGGGTGTTTCGTATCCCACTCGCCTTTGATCTGATTGATCACGAGAGCGGAATCTCCAAAGACACTCAGAAACTTGATCCTTAAGTCGATTGCAGCTTGAAGACCCATAATACATGCCTCATATTCTGCCATGTTGTTGGTGCAGTTGAAACACAGTCGGGCGGTGAGTGGAGTATGAGTACCTTTAGGGGCTATGATCACAGCGCCGATGCCGTTACCCAAAGCGTTTGAGGCTCCGTCAAAATGCATAGACCATCGGGATCCTTCCTCAGGTCCTTCATCCGGTCCAGGTACTTCACAATCAGTTACTACCATGATATCTTCGTCCGGAAATTCAAAGTTCAATGATTGGTAATCGTCCACAGGTTGGTGTGCCAAATGGTCTGCCAATACACTTCCCTTGATTGCTTTTTGAGTTGTGTACTGGATATCATATTCTGTCAAGATCATTTGCCATCTTGCTATTCTTCCAGACAGAGCAGGCTTTTCGAATATGTACTTGATTGGATCCATTTTTGAAATCAACAGAGTAGTGTGAGTCAACATATACT
The DNA here is from genome assembly GCA_948472305.1 of Vicia faba. Taxonomy (NCBI): domain Eukaryota; kingdom Viridiplantae; phylum Streptophyta; class Magnoliopsida; order Fabales; family Fabaceae; genus Vicia; species Vicia faba. The sequence goes on from OX451741.1 coordinate 624,062,174, forward strand.
GTCTCAGCCGGCGAGCAGCCCATACCAAAGCGCAGCAAGTTTTCTCGAGCAGTGAGTACCGAGTATCACAGTCGGTAAACTTTTTGCTCAGGTAATAAATAGCGTGCTCTTTTCGGCCAGACTCGTCATGCTGCCCCAGCACACACCCCATTGAGTTGTCAAGTACTGTCAAGTATAGTATTAGAGGTCTCCCTTCCACTAGAGGCATAAGAATGGGTGGTTCTTGGAGATACTCCTTTATCTTTTCGAAAGCAGCCTGACATTCATCATTCCAACGTACTACTTGATCTTTCTTCAGTAATTTGAAGATTGGCTCACAGGTAGAGGTTAGATGTGAGATGAATCGGGCAATGTAATCAGTCGTCCTAGGAAGCCTCTGACTTCTTTCTCTGTCTTGGGAGTCGGCATCTCTTGTATGGCTTTAACCTTGGCAGGGTCCACTTGAATACCTTTGTCGCTTACAATGAAACCTAGCAACTTTCCAGACCTCACCCCAAAGGTGCATTTGTTTGGGTTCAACCTCAGCTTGTACAACTTCAGTCGGTCAAACAGCTTCTGCAGATGGTCAAGGTGTTCCTCCTCAGTTTGGGACCTTGCAATCATGTCATCGACGTATACTTCAATCTCATGGTGGATCATGTCATGAAATAAAGCAACCATGGCACGTTGGTAGGTTGCCCCAGCATTTTTCAACCCGAATGGCATGACCTTGTAGCAGAAGGTGCCCCACTGAGTAACAAAGGTAGTCTTTACCATATCTTCAGGAGCCATCTTGATCTGATTATACCCTGAAAAACCATCCATGAAGGAGAACACCTTGTGTTGAGCAGTATTGTCAACAAGAACGTCGATGTGAGGCAGAGGGAAATCATCCTTAGGGCTGGCCCTGTTTAAATCCCTGTAGTCAACACACATTCTGACTTTACCGTCTTTCTTTGGCACTGGAACCACGTTGGCCACCCACTGAGGATAAGAAGTCACTGCTAGAAACCCGGCATCAAATTGTTTCATAACCTCAGCCTTGATTTTCTCGGACATCTCTGGGTGCATGCGGCGGACCTTCTGTTTTACCGGAGGGCAGTCTTCCTTGGTAGGCAGGTGATGAACCACAATGTCGGCATCCAAACCAGGCATGTCTTCGTAAGACCAAGCAAAGATTTCCATGTAGTCATGCAGCCTCTGGATTAATCGTTGCTTCACACTGAGCTCTAGATTGGCACCAATCTTGATTTCTTTTCTATCTGTCTCAGTACCCAGGTTTATCGTTTCCACTGGCTCTTCATGCGGCTGAATGGCCCTCTCTTCCTGGAGTAGCAGTCTTGCAAGTTCACCAGGCACTTCGCAATCATCTTCACCTTCGTCTTCGGCCAAGTTGATCGGATTTTCGAAGTGATAACTGGCAGTAGCAGAGCTGTTATCAGTGAGATCCAGAGTGGATTGGAACCTGTATAAGTGAGTGTATGTAAATATAGCTGTTTTGCAATATATAACAAAGAAAGAAAAAGAGCACAAGATTTGAAATGCAACAACGTCCAATGTTTTGATTAATGATATATGGAAATGTCATACAAAAAGCCCTCACAAATGGAGCCACGGTGTCCCGGGTAGGACACCGAGCCAATAAAAGTTTCAACATATTGTTTGTTACAAATTGAAAATAAAAGAGTTCATTACTGCGTGACAAATGTAATAGGTGTAAAATCTTTTGCCGTCCAGTTGCTTGGTCCGTTGTTGGTTGTTGGATAGATCCAACTGTCAAATTCTGCTTCCTCTACGTCCTCCTCGATAGCATTCACCCTTGGGTTGGTGATGAACACCGGAGGCTTTCTGATCCTTTCTTTGCGAACAGCCCTCTGAGCCTCTGCAGTGAAGCCCAACCCAAATTTGTCGGTCTTTTGAGTGAAGTCAGGAAGTTGACCCCAGTTTGCGCACTTGCCTTTCTCGATTACAGCCCGGGCATCCTTCAGGGAAGCCATCTTCAGAGGAAAGTCTTCTTCAACCACTGTCTCAGCTGACGCCAACGTTGGAGGTACCTCCTCAAAATGTTGAAAGTGGGTTTCAATAAACTCCCCGTCCATCTCGATATACCGGAATGAATTTAGGTGACTAACCATGTATTCCTCCTCTCCCTGCACAGTAACAATCTTCCCTCTGACAGGGTATTTGAGCTTTTGGTGTAGAGTGGATGTTACCGCCCCAGCCTTGTGAATCCAAGGTCGACCCAACAAACAGGAATAAGAAGGACGAATATCCATCACATAGAACGTTGAGTCAAAGACTTGGGAACCCACACGAATAGGAATGTCTACCTCACCATGCACCATCCTCTTAGAACCGTCGAAGGCTCTAACAATGATGTTACTAGGCTTCAATTCCAGGCCCTCACAATCCAACCGATCTAAGGCCTTCTTGGGCAATACATTCAGGGAAGAACCGGTGTCCACCAACACGTGTGCAAGAGTAGTGCCCCTGCATTCTATAAAGACATGCAGGGCATCATTGTGGTTTTTTCCCTTGGCGGTAAGGTCTGCATCCGAGAAACCCAAACCATTGTCAGCTGTCAAATTAGCCACACAGTCAGTAAATTGATCTACAGATGTCTCTTGCGGCACATGGGCCGTTTTCAGAAATGAAATCAGGGCCTTGGCATGGGCCTCTGAGCACAGCAGCAATGATAGCATAGAGATTTTGGAGGGGGTATGCCCCAGCTGTTCAACGACATTGAAGTCACTCTTTTTAATGATTTTAAGGATTTCCTCCATCTCTTGCTGGGAGGCTTCAACAGCGGTCTTTTTTGGTGCCTCCGTCCGGGCAGGCAAATCGGTAGCAACTTCTTTGCCCCGAGCATCAGAGGACTCGGCGGCAGTAGTAGACACAGGAACTTGATTTGGAACATGCACACTTGCGGGTGTGATGATAAGAGGTTTTCGGATAACTGGTGGTGCAATGTCAGGCGAGAAGAGCCTGCCACTGCGAGTAATCTTGGCGGGACCAGTGATGTTACTGATACTGGTACCGGTGTTGAACTCCTGCTTCACTCCAAGCACATACACGTCTGCCCCATAGTGCCATGGGACAGCCTTGTCAGATTCATAGGGGAGGGGCCCCGGAACAGTAATGGTGATGGGTGCAACAAACATAATTTTGACTGGCTTCCTCGGGGGAGCCTTGGTAGGATTGTTGAAAATTGTGACGACAGATACTTCTTCAGCGGAAACAAATGGAACAGCGGTTTTCTTGAACAGAATCTCCTTGCTATCCATCAGGCTTTGGACACCTGACTTCAGCAGCGGACAACCGGTAGGGGTAACAGCACACATGAGGCAACCCTTGCTACAACCCGGAAATAAACCGGCTAGTAGTAGGTTCCTCTTAACAGTCAATAGAGGGGTAGCAACATCATTCACCGAAACAGCATACAAATCTTCCTCGACGGCATTTACTCTATGTTGGGGCATAGGAGCAGTTACAACATTTGGCCTCTCAGGCGCCTCAAACTGAATTTCCTTCGCATCAATAAGGTCTTGAACCTTATTTCTCAGGGCCCAGCAATCATCAGTAGTATGCCCGGGGCTATCAGAATGATAAGCACAACGGGCATTTGGGTTATACTTAGGAGATGCAGTATTCACGACCTTCGGAGCTTCTCTGGTGGTCACCAAGTTGGTTGATAGCAGTTTCGGTAAGATTTGTGACAAGGTCATACTCAGCCGAGTGTATTGCCTCTTGGGCCTCTCACCCCTTTGTTGATTGTACTGCTGAGGAGCAGCAACAGGTTTTGAAATTACCAAGGCATTGACGGCTTGGAGGCGTTCTGGCTTGACTTGTCTTCTAGGACCATAGACGGCACTAGCTTCCTTCTTGAAAGGCTTTTTCTCAGTACTTGCGGCGGCTCCTTTCTGTATCTTTCCTGACCTGGTGCCAGCTTCTATCCTTTCACCCGTTAGGATCAAATCCGTAAACCCAGCGGAGGAATTACCAACCAGATGATTGAAGAATGGACCAGACAAGGTCCCTAGAAACATGTCAACCAGTTCGCAGTCAGTCAATGGAGGATGCACCCTGCCAGCCAAATCCCTCCATTTTTGTGCATATTCTTTGAATCCTTCGCCCGTTCCCAGTGACATGCCCTGAAGTTGGGTACGCGTAGGAGCGAGGTCAGAATTGTATTGATATTGTCTATAAAAAGCGGTAGCCAAATCCTCCCAGTGTCGGATACTGGTTCCATCTAGCTGATAAAACCACTCAAGTTGTGACCCCGAAAGGCTATCTTGGAAGAAATGGATCCAAAGATTTTTGTCTGTCGTGTAAGGTTGGATCTTCCTTACGTACGATCTGAGGTGCAGCTTAGGACAGGAAGCCCCATCGTATTTGGCAAAGGCAGGCGCCTTGAACTTGTGTGGGATTACCACCCTAGAAGATAAACCTAAATCTCCGAAATCCAGCCCCGACACATTTTGAATCTCCATGGCACTCAAGTGGTCCTCTAATTGCTTGTATTTGTCAGCAGCAGGAGGGTATTGTTCGTCATTGTAATCCGTCTCGTTGTCAGAGACTGCAGGACTAGGAGCCCCTCCCCCTTGGGGACTGTCTTTCTCTGCAGAGGAAGTGGTTGGATCAGCCTCGTTATGGAGTGTATTCCCAAACCTGCGTCCAGTATTGAACAATGCCGTCATCTTCTTCTTCTTCTTCTTTAGGAGCAGAGCCTTCAACTCTTGTTGACCTTGGGCCAGGCTCATAACCATTTCTTGAAACTGGGCATTCTGGGCCTGGAGGGCCTTGATAGCTTGCTCACTGGATGATTCTGGATTTATGATGACTGTTCAAAATAAACAGCGAAGGAGATTAAGCAACCTATAGAAAAAAGGGGTACCTGTTATGCACATGATGCATGAGATGCTATCTATGCAATGCATTCAAGGATTTTAGAAATTCACAATTGTTGCAGACAAAAAGAACGCACGTCATATTAATAAGAAGAAATTTGTTAGTACATAAGTGCCCCATGGGCCAAATATTACAGAAAACAACTTCTCAAGGTAAAAAGACGTTGCGCATCCTCTTTGGCGCAATGTAGGTGTTGAGGGCCTCTTGCTCATGGAGTCGGCGGGTGAGCTCTAAAACCTTCTTCTCGCTGGCGTAGAAGCTGGCTTCAAAAGTGTTCTGTTCCTCCTTGAGTTGGATCTAACTCTTCTGCATCTCCTCCCACGATGTAGGCATGTCAGGATGTAAGATGGTGTAGGGAACCTCTCCTTCCTTGACGGGCTCTTTAATCACAGGGAGAACATGAGGATAAGGCATCATTAGACTCTGGGCTCGGGCTCGTACCCACTTGAGATAAGGCTCAAGAGGGATGGAGTTCTTGTGTCCCAGTGTCTTGCTATCAACCTTGTTGGGCATCCTCCAAGCTTTGATGAATCTTTGGCGAAGTCCTTGCGCATCGTTGTCGAAGTCAAAAACTAGGTCAGGAATCAACATGTCGTGAGGACCATCTCTTCGTGCGTATCCAAATTGCCTCAAAGCTAAACAAGGGTTGTAGGTAATGCCCCTTCTAATGCCAAGTAATGGAACATTAGGGAACTCTCCACAACGGTCGATGATGATGACATTTTCTCTGGACCGAGAACACCAATGTACATCAGAGTGAGTAAGAGTCATCAACCGTTGGGACCACCTTGAGCCTTGGTCATTCTTCAAGACAGATTGTGGAAGGTGCGAAATAAACCACCTTGCAAGGAGAGGAGTACACCACATGAGAACACCCCTTTTCTCATTGTTCGTGTGTAAAATGAGTGAAGGATGTCCCCAAGTAATGTTGGTATTGGATTTCTGGACAAGAAGATTTTGACAGCGTTGACCTCTACAAGCTGGTCAGGATTTGGGAACAAGACCAACCTATAGATAAGGAGTGCCACAATTTCTTCAAAGGCTTGTAGGTCCAATAAATTCCAACATTCTTGTGCCTTCTCAAACAAGAATTTTGCTAAGAAGCCTTTGACACCGCTTCTAGTTTCCCAGTGCCCCTTGATGTCAGATGACTGTAGATGTAGTGCTCGAGCAACATCTTCAGGCTTTGGTTCCTTTTCCGTACCGTTTAAAGGTAGTTGATTTAGGATAGGAATTCTCAGGAGTTGAGAAAATTCCTCCAAAGTGGGTACCAACTGGTAGTCAGGGAAAGTGAAACAGTGGTGAAGAGGGTCAAAGAACTGGAATAGAACTTTCATCATGTCCTCTTCAATGTTGGTGTTGACTAAGCTGAGCAGTCTACCATGTCTTTCACTGAAGGGAGAGCTTTCCGGAATTCTTGATGTAAGCTCCTTGAGTTGAGGAGAGATTCTCACAAGGTTGACTTGGATGGTTTTTCTGCGAGGAATTTCCATGACTTGTAAAACAAAAACAAAGATGAAGATCTAAACCCTTGAAGTGGTTAGTAAATGCTTATGATGCTTTATGATGTTCATGATGTATGCACAAACATATGTACAAGCAATTCACACCAAACCCTAGTTTCAGGCTTGCATGGGGTTTCATAGATAAGTACCCTCTTGAGTGTAGTTGGCTTAAAAACCTGTCCTATAAATAGTAACCGGGTTCTAAGGAGCTCAATATCACTGGATTGTTTTCATTGTTCATTGTTTTGGTTTAGCCACTTAACTAGCGACCAAAATATTCCAAGAAAACAACCCTCAATGAGTGTAGTATCGAGTATCTACCAACTTCGGACTGCACCAAAGCCGGTCATCTCACTACCCCTAATGAAAGGCCAAGATGGTCAAGTAAGGTTCTAGGTCATTAGTGCTTAGTGACATCACTCAGTGGCCCCGTACTCTCCTTGATTGAACTCAAGGGTTACCGGTACTCACAAATATGTCGCACTAATATAGCTATTGCTTCGACCGTGTCGGTATACCCCGCACAGTTTCCACAACGTATTGCTATCTATGAATGTTTCCCAAAATCCGGGTGTAGGATTGCAAACCCAAACAAGAGAGCCAAGATATAAAGCAATCAAATCAAACAATTAGTCATGCAAGAGGGTGATCTAAGCCCTAAGGTTACTCCACTTTAAAAGAAATCCCCAGCAGAGTCGCCAGTTCTGTGATACGGTGGGAGAACTGACTTGAGGTTTTGCGTTTGTTTTCGCAAATGTTTCGGTTGAGCAAGATTCGCCACCGACTTTTTATTTTATCCTAAGGAAAGGTTAAAAAGCACAGCAAAAACCTTTGAGATGTTTTCTTGGGTTCGGGGAGTAGATTATAGAAAGGGAAGGTATTAGCACCCTTTATATCCATGGTTATCCATGGGCTCTTAGTTACTTGCTTAGATCAACTTGCCTTAATTTTCAATTGTTTGAAATGGTGCTTTGTGTGTGTGGGTTTGAAAATGTTTTGAAAAGAAGCCAATGTGGTGGCAACCTTTGTAATGATCCATGTTGGGATGTATACAAAGGTGTATGTCTTTTGAAAAGGTTTTCAATGTTTTTGAAAGTATAGTGATGTGTGGTTTGAAAAATAGGCAAGTGTTTTGTTTTGCAAGTTGACAAGTAATCAAGAGCTATCTACCCTAGATTTCTCAAAGATCTTTGCTATGTTTTAACCCTTTTAACAATTTTGTTCCACCATTGCATTTGGTGGACAATCTTGTGTTAGGATGTGAAAGGGACGGACGCGGGTCATCGTTTAGACCATAATTGCAATGGTGCCAAGTATCTTTGGGCAATTTTTTCTTTAAGGGACTTGATCATTTTTAGGCAACTTTTGAAAGCGTCATCGAGGGACTATGATCATTTGATTGTTTTGTTTTTGCCAAAGATACCTAACATGCAATATGGCTCATTATTGAAGGCAACAAGTGGAATACCCTAGGGGTGCAAGTGTGATTAGTGTTGTCCATTTTCATGCTTGATTATCTTTGAAGTTAGGTCAAACTATTTTGGTTAATTGATTCGCATACAACCCTAATTCTAGCATGGCATATTTAGAAAGCTTGTAAATGCGAAAAATAAAGTTCCTAAGTTATTACAACACAATATATGGGATGAGGGGTACAAATATTCAAATGGGGGTATTTTGACAAGAATTAAAACCCTAGACTATTACATCAAATTGGAATTTTGCAAGGTATTTAATTACACAATATTTAATAAAATAAAATAAATATGCAGAATGCAAAAAGGTTTTCTTTTTTATGTGTATGTAAAAGGTATTTATCATGTACCAAATAAAATAAAATTAATTAATTTTTGGGATTCTTATGCATTTAGGGCAAAAACCCTAATTTTACAAATAAAAGTATTTATATGTATAATATATGTAATATTTATTTATCATGTACAAAAAATAAATGAAAAGAAAAATATATGAAAAAAAGTAACTTTTAAGTTAAATATTAGTAAAAAAAATAAAATGTATTATTATGTTATGTTTTTAACCTAAATGTATTAATAAATACCTAAATATTTATAATATTCACTAAATACTAAATATATATATAAATAATAATATTTAATATTTTTTTAAAAAAATGTATTTTTATTATAAAATGTTTTCAAGATATAACATAAAATAAAAATCAGAAATAAAATATGTGTGTATTATTTTTTGTATTGAAAAATAAAAGTATACTTATTTATTTATTTACAAAAAAAACCAAATAAATATCAAAATAAATGCAAAAAATATGGGAAAATTTTTTTTAATGTCTTTTATGATTTAAACAAAAATATGGAAACAAAATCAAAAAGAAAAAATGGAAAATAACAAGTATATCTCAAAATGGGCCAGGGGGGTTCAAAAGTAAAAAACAAGGTGCAAATAGGAAAATGAAACAGGCCCAGCCCATGAAGACTTTGTCTTCAACCTCAGAACCTGTATGAACAACAACAACACGCGTTTTCTATCTCCAGATTCCTTGATCTTTTGCCAAATCTTGCAACATGAAACCTGTAGAGCTTGAAGCCACGATTCTAGACATATAAAGAAATCAATCTAACTCTCAGAAATGAGAGAGAATTTCTTCTCCCCCAATTCCTGACCTAGTTTTTGTTCCATGTTCAGACATCAAATTCTCATAGCACACATAACATAAATGAAAACTAATTATATGGGCATGTTCAGGGCCATGAATGTGACATAATTTCTTCACAAATCTAAACCTAACAATGCCTGGATAGAGAGATAAGAGTTCATGAACTTACCTGTTCAGTTGGAATCGTATCTGGTGATGGAGGTGTTTTCAATGCAAGGTGATGATTGGTATAGCTTCCTTGATGTCCAGGGATTCTATTCCAAGCTTTAGTTTGCTTTGAAACCAAGTGAATCGTGTTATGGCACTTCAACTGCAAAACAGAAAAATGAAAATGGTGATGTTGATTAGGAGTGTTACAGTCTGCTTCTAATGCTTTGGACAGTTTGTATGGATGGTAGGGAAAGTGTTTGAAGTGCTTTTGGCCAAGGTGCACGATGGAAATGAACTATGGAAGTCCAACTGTAGCTTATACCCTGTTTTTGCAGTTTTAGGGTGATTCTGTGTTTGAGGATGTTTGGAACTTGGTTGGCTTGTGTTTCAGCTTAAGTTTAGTGTTTAGAATGTGTTTGATAACTTTGCTTAAGGTTGTGTTGGCTGAGATGAGAGTTGGTGTATGTTATGCAAGTTTTCTTCACACTTAAGCAACAAAATGTCAAGTGGTGTTCTATACATGTGCAGGCCCCCAATCTATGCTGCATACATTAGTCTTGGTCAGTGTGTTATGCTCCTTAACTTATTCCTCAGAGATATGCCTTGGTACTTCTTGGATTTGCTTTTGACATAAAGCCATACCTTTTCAAAAATGGATAATTTGCTTTTTCTATTTTAAGACTAAACCTTTATGTAATGCTTAAACACATAATGCAAGGCTTGAACACAAAGGGTTTACATTTAATTATTGAGTGAAAATAGGATATAGGACATGTAATCAAGTTGTGCAAGCTGATTTCAAAATGGCACAAGTGTATGAACATGAAAATTGGCCATAACAAAAGTGAATTTTTCCCAACTTGCCAAATTCGATTCTCCCTAACCATGAGGTTGTTTGATGAGTTCTTGGACATTTTGAAAAGCTTGGAATGTGTACTACAATACATCTTTGAAATGCAAATTGAAATTCCAAGTGGAAGCATGTGAAAAGTGGTTTTGAAGTTAGGCAAAAATCCTGCCTAAACTGGTTCAAAATTTCTCTAAGTTAAGAATGGTTTGGTACCCTTGTTCCAAAAATTGTAACTTGAGCTACAAGCTTCTTTTGAGGAAACTTTGTGAATCAAAGTTGTAGATTTTGCAATGGACTACAACTTTCATGTTTTGACTTTTCCTTGAATCCAAATGAATCTTGGTGAGAAAGTGGGACAAAGTTAGGAAAAAATTAGGGTTTTTCATAACTTAGAAAAATTCTAAGTTATGAAAAATCTTCATTTCAAACCCTAATTTGCGATTCTTGATTTCTTGATGAACAAGTTTCATGATTTGGCATATTTTGATGAAAAATGAATCTTGACACTTGATTTTGACCAAAAAGTCAAAGTTTGACTTTTCAGTATACAGTCAAAATTGATCAATTGACTGGGAAATTTAACTGTCAATCTTGTGCATTTGGGATCTTTTGGACTTGTTGAGTATGTCAAGACAATTCCATGGGTTCCTTGAGTCCATATGTGAGCTTGGTTTGCCATTGGCTAGGTCAAACAGTCAAAAATTGCCTTTGTGCAGTCAAAACCCTAAAAATGACCATTTTGCCCTTTTGGTGATCTGATCAAATTTCTTGTGGAATTGTGATCCAAACTTGATCAAATGGTCCATATGAGTTCATAATGTTGATGTGGGTCAATTTCCATGAGATTTGACTGTCAATTGGCCACAGTTGATTTTTTTCCCCAATACGGCTGATTTCTAGGTCAACTGTCCAATTGACTGGGCAAAGTTTGGAATCAAGGCTTGAAACTTGGTATGGATAAACTTGGGAGTCCAACATGAAGCATGAAAGTCATCTTAGGCATTTTAGGTCAAATATCTTTGTGCAAACACAAACCCTAATTTGGGTCAACAGTGCAAGGAGAAGTCTTGAGCAGAGGAAACCCTAACTGGGTCTTGAGCTCTAAGGGCCTTTGTGATGAGAAAATGTAGAGAAAATGGGAGGGAAAATTTTGGGGTACAACAACCCCCATCAGGGCCCAAACCCCCTTGGTTTTGTTATTCTTTTTTTATTTTTATTTTCTTTTATAATTCCCTTTTTTATTTATTATTAGTATTATTTAATTAATTAACATAACTAATTTTTCCCATAAAATTCAAAAAAAAAACCAAAAAAAACATTTTATTATTTATTAACTTATTTTGTAAATAAATTCTAATATTAATTAATTAGTTGTGTAATTAGGACACTTTTAACATTTTTTTTAATAAATAAAATTAATTTAGAATTAGGTCTTTCACTTTCAATTTTTAATTTCCTTTTTAGTTTATTTCCTTTAAAAACATAAAAATACAAAAAAAAAATTCTTTTAATAAATTAATTAATTAGTAATTAGGCTTTATTTAATTAATTGCAATTTCAAAAAAGGGTCAAAACCCTTAGGACGTTCCCGATTAAATTTCAATTCGCGCGTATTTATTTATTTTGACTATGTTTATGTATCTGTACAGAGGATGTAATATCAATTAGGATTTTATTGCTTTCTTTAATTTTCTGCATTTACTTTTCAAAACGGGTTATTGTTTTTGGTGATGTATAGACCCGCGCCTTGTAATAGTTAGATTTATCTTTCCGCAATTTACTTTCCGCACTCCTAACTGTTAAAAAAAATGCCTGCAAGAATGTATGTAAATAAAATTAATCCGTAGCTCACAAATAACATGTACAAAGACAATTAACTGAAAAACAACACACCAAGCACATGCCAATCTTAGGGTACGCCTCACTGGTTGCCTCGAACGTGGTCATCAAGTATAGGGTGTCTTAGAGGTCGCCCTCCTGTCTAAGATCCAGTTGCCTCGAAACGGTTGCCTCGGATAAAAAGGATCTAAGACATTAGGGTTACCACTAAGGTGTCCTACTATTGTTTCGGTGACCACACTGTCCCTAATAATCGAATTGACTCGAATACCTCCAACGACGGTGCTACCTACCTCTCAATGGTGGCATAGCACTATCTAAAGGACTTTTACACAGCCTAATTCCTTAGAGTAGGTAGATTTCTCTTAAGTACTTGCTCTTTTCAAAACAAACAAAAATACTTTTCACACCTACATTTTCAAAAGTTTTCAAACAAATTTTTCATACACTCTTGAGGACTGATACAAGAGTTACTTAGAAATTTTTCAAACGAAACTTTTTTTCAAAACCCACACACATTTTAAAAGCAAACATCTTTTGAAAACATAAGAGCAAGTACCTAAGAGCCCGTGGATAACCACGGATAGAAAGGGTGCTAACACCTTCCCTTTCTATAAATCTACCTCCCGAACCGAGAAACATTCTCGAATAAGGAATTTTGTTGTGCTTTTGTCCTTTCCATGTTGGAGAACATAAAAGACGGTGGCGACTCTTGCTTACCGCGACATTTCACGAACCAGCTTAAAAAACAGTCAGTTCTATTTCCACCGATCACAGAATGCATGACAAGATCCAATATATGAACTTAAAATCAACATAGATAACCCATGACATGTACAGATAAAATCAACCGAACTAACACACTTGCACATGCCACTCTTAGGGTACACCTCACTTGGTTGCCTCAAACGTGGTCATTGAGTATAGGAAGTTTTAGAGGTCGCCCTCTTGTCCAAAGATCATAAGTTGCCTCGAAACGGTTTCCTCGGATAAAATGATCTAGGATATTAGGGTTACCGCTAAGGCGTCCTAACGTTGCTTTAGTGACCACACGTCCCTTAATCGCATTGACCAGAAAACTCCAACGACGGTGCTACCTACTCCTCAATAGTGGGATAGCATTGTCTAAAGGACATTTGTACAGTTTAATTCCTTTTTGAGTAGGTAGATGTTCCTTAAGTACTTGCTCATTTTAAAACAAAACAAAATTTTTCGCACTTACACTCTCTTCAAAACAAAAACTCTTTTCAAACCCACAAACACAAAGAAAAGCAAACTTTTTAAAACACAATGAGCAAGTACCTAAGAGCCCGTGGATAACCACGGATAGAAAGGGTGCTAACACCTTCCCTTTCTATAATCTACCTCCCGAACCCGAGAAACATCTCAAAAAGGAATTTTTCTGTGCTTTTGTCCTTTCCTTGTTGGATAAAATAAAAGACGGTGGCGACTCTTGCTTACCGCGATATTTTGCGAAAACAAACGCAAACGCGAACCAGCATTCCAAAACAGTCAGTTCTCATTCCCACCGATCACACATCCCCTTGGCCCATTTATTTATATTTTTCTATTTTTCTATTTATTTTTCATTTCTAATTTTATTTTATATTTTCTAAACATAAAAAACATCAAAAAAAATTTTTATAAATTTTCACATTTTATTATTTTATTTTTTAGACATAAAAATAATTACTAATTAAGTATATACTTTTATTTTCTTTATTAAAAAACTTGAAAATAACACATAAAAATATTATATTTTATTATTATTATTTACATACTTAAATAATATCTTTCTAATTATTTTCATTTTTTTTATATTTGTACATATTTTATTATTTTATTATTCTTATTATACATAAATAATATATTATATATATTTTCTTAAAGAAAATTAGGGTTTTTACTCTTAATAAAAAAAATAATCTTTTATTTCTTTTTTTTAATACATTAAATATTTTATTTTTACATACATAAAAATAAACAAAAACATTTTTTGCATATTCATAATATTTTGCATATTTATTTAATTGACCATTTAAATACTTGCCTATTTATTTATTTGTTCCATTTATTCAATTTGGATGTAATAGTAAATATTAGGGTTTTATTTTCTTGCAAATATTCCCCATTCAAAAAATTGTATCCCCCTCCCATATCAATGTTGTAATAGTCGTAGCTTTATTTTACGCATTTTATGCTTTCAAATATGCCATGTTAGAGATTAGGGTTAGTATGCAAAAAATCCAAAATCAAACAAATAGCTTAACTAATACAAAGACAAAAAGCATGAAAATTGACAACACAATGCACACATGCACCCCTAGGGTTTCATCCACTTGTTGCCTTTAAAATGGCCATGGTATGCATGTTGAGTATCTTGGCAAAACAAATCAAAGCAAAAAGATCATAGTCCCTCGATGACGCTATCTTGGTTGCCTATATAAAATGATCTAGTCCCTCAAAAATTTGCTAAAGATACTTAGCACAATTGCTATCATGGTCAATACGATGACCTGCGCCTGTCCCATTTAACATCCAAACACAAGCTTGTTTACCAAATGCAATGGTAAAACAACACTGTCAAAAGGGTTAAAAATGTGTAGGAAAGACTCTTGAGTAAAATAGTGTAGACAACTCTTAGTTACTTGATCAAAACTTGCAAAAACATCCTTGCTATTTTCAAACATACCTCACAACACAATTTCAAAACATTTCCCAAAAACAAACTTTCAAACATTGAAATATCTTTTCAAAAGACAAACGCCTTTGTATATATTCAAGCAAGAATCATTACAAAGGTGTCCTAGACAAGGCCTCTTTTTCAAAGCATTTTCAAAAACCACACACAAAGCACCATTTCAAACAATTGAAAATCAAAATCAAGTGATCTAAACAAGTAACTAAGAGCCCATGGAAAATCATGGATGAAAAGGGTGCTTGCACCTTCCCTTTTCATAATCTACTCCCCGAACCCAAGAAAACATCTCAAAGGTCTTTCCTATGCTTTTTGACCTTTCCTTTGGATAAAATAAAAAGTCGGTGGCGACTCTTGCTAAACCGAAACATTTGCAAACACAAACGCAAAACCTCAAGTCAGTTATCCCACCGTATCACAGTATTGTTTGTAAAAGGCAGCGGCCAGATCTTCCCAGTTATGAACATTGGCTCTCTCTAACTAGTAAAACCAATCAAGTTGAGTTCCAGACAGGCTGTCTTGGAAGAAGTGTACCCATAAGTCCTTGTCAGCGGTATGGGGATGGATTTTCCTTACATAGGACTAGAGATGCATTTTGGGGCATGAAACTCTGTCATATTTGGCGAACACAGGTGCTTTGAATTTTGGAGGAATGACAATTCCCGATACTAATCCCAACTCCTCAAAGTCCAATCCAGGTACTTTTTGGATTTCCATTGCACTTAACCATTCTCCCAAATGCTTATACTTGTCGTCGGCTGGAGGATATTATTCTTCAGAATAGTCTTCTTCTTCCTCTTCCTCTTCTGACTCTGACTGGACAACTATTTCTTTGCCCTTCCCATCTTGATTATCTTTCTCACCGGATGTTGTTGCAAAGTCTAAGGCCCTTCTTGTTTTCCCTTGGAATCTTATTCCCATGTTTAGAACTCCGATTATTTTATTCGTCTTCTTTTTCTTCTCCTCAACCAGCAAGGTCTTCAACTCTTCTTGTCCTTTGGCTAGAGTTAAGAACAACTATTGAAACTGTGCATTCTGAGCTTGGAGGTCCTTCACTGTTTTCTCGAGATCCATATTACTAAAATAAACAATAGAAAGATGAGGAGACTTGTTTCAAGAAACCTGCTTATGTTATGATGAATGGTAAATACATATGAAATGATTTCAAGGATTTTAAGGTTCAAATTTGTTTTATACAAAAAGGAAACCCACGTTATATTAATAAAATAAAGCTTGAGTAGATCAATGCCTCCTTGGGCAAAAAAAATACAAAAAACTCTAAGATAGAAAGGTAGTATGCATCCTCTTTGGTGCAATGTAGGCATTCAGAGTCTGCTCCTTATGAAGTTGCTTAGTGAGTTCCAAAACCTTCTTCTCGCTAGCGTAGAATTGGGCTTCGAAAGTATCTATGTCCCCCTTGAGTTGTATCCAATCTCTTTGTAGGTCTTCAAGAGAGGTAGGCATGTCAGGATGCAGGATAGTGTATGGAATATCTCCTTCCATAACAGGCTCAATGATTACCGGGAGAATGGAGGGATAAGGCATCATAAGATTTTGAGCACGAGTTCGTACCCATTTGAGGTAAGGCTCAAGAGGGATGGAATTCTTGTTCCCCAAAGTCTTGCTATCTACCTTGTTCAACATCCTCCAAGCTCGGATAAATCTTCGGCGAAGACCTTGATTGTTGTTCTCATAATCAAATACCAAACCTTGAATCAGCATCTTGTGCGAGCCATCCCTTCGGGCGTAACCAAACTGTCTTAAGGCTAAGCAGGGGTTATAGGTCATACCTCCCATAATTCCGAGTAAAGGGACATTAGGGAACTCTCCACAACAGTCGACAATAGTAACATTCTCTATGGATCGGGAGCACCAATGAATGTCTGAATGTTTGAGCGTCATCAACCTTTGTGACCACCTTGAACCTTGCTTGTTCTTCAATACAGATTGGGGAAGATGCGAAATAAACCATCTTTCCAAGAGAGGAGTACAACACATAAGGACACCTCTTTTCCTCATAGCGCGAGTTTGAAAAGAATGTAGGATGTTCCTTAGTAACGTAGGCACCGGGTTGCGGGATATAAATGAAGGGTGAGAAAACACTTAGAAGGGGGGGTTGAATAAGTTTCTCTTTTTCTTTTTATTAAAGGCTCAACAATAATGGAAAGACACATTTATTTTTATCCTGGTTCATTTGAACTCAAACTACTCCAGTCCACCCGCCAAGGTGATTTCGCCTTTGTCAACAATGACTTAATTCACTATAATCAAATAGATTACAATCACACAACCAAACTGTTGTGACTAACAATTCAAAGCACAAGTAAACTTACAAGTGACTAACACCACTAAGACTCAAACTAGTCATAGCCTTCTTGAGAAATCTGACCAAGCTTGGTCTCTTAAGGAACAAATACAAGAATTAAATCTTTACAAATAGTGAAACAAATTGCTTCTTAGAAAGCTATATCATAAACTATGATTTTTCACTAAGATGAGTTTTGCACAAAGTGTTTGTAAAATAATTTGTGAGCAGCAAAATATTTTCACGTAGTTAGTTAGTTGGCTTGCAATAAATGATCTTCTATTTATAGCATGAAGAAAATGACTGTTGCTGCCTTCAAAAGTGTGGAGAAATTAATGTTTGCGTGTTTGCTTGCAGTATTGCATTTTCCAATGAATTAGCGTAGACACTTGAGTGCTTTTAGCCGTCTTTGCATTAAATGAACAAACGGCACTTGTCAGAGCATGTTTCCTGAAACTTGACAAGACTTGTTAGCTTCTTTATTCTTTCAGAACTAGCTTCACGTCTTGCTTCAGAGTATGCTTGCAAATAACTTCTCATAAGTGCTTGCTTGCAAAGTACTTCTGAACATAGTTTGCATGGAAACTTGCTTAGGATTAGAAGATGCATTAAATAGTTTCTTATCAGTGTCAGTATTAGAACTTGCGCTAAAACAAATAGTTCTTTCATTAAAGAAATTCTTCATTTATTTTCAGCTCAGCACGTAAAAATGATTTTCATCTAAGAAAATACTCCAGTCAGAACATTATCTGAAACAAAGAAATATGCTCATTAGAGTATCAATTATATAAAAATATATTTTATTGTTATCATCAAAACTATGAGATATGATCTGAACCAATCTTGTTCTAACAATCTCCCCCTTTTTGATGATGACAAAAATATTCAGGTTTGAAAATAAAAAATGAACAAGAGATAAGAATCTCCCCCTGAAATAAATATTTCTATAAGAAAAAACTTCCTGAGAATTTTCATCAGAGCTTTGAGATTTTTCTTTTAGGATTTCTTCAACAAGTCTTTTGAAGATAATGTTCAGATGATTAAACTTCCAGAGTTTAGAGATACCTGCAAAATTCTTTAAACAGAGAAAGAAATCTTTGTATTTTGTTAGTAATGTTTGAGAATTAGTCCCATAACTGTTAATCAGATATTAGATCAAAATACTCATTTTCTCCTCCTTTTTGTCATAATCAAAAAGTATATAAAATTAAAGAGCGTAAAAAGTTTTTTTTTTTAATAAAAAAAAGATTCAGAGGTACGAAACAAAAACAAAAACAAGAAACAGAATGACACTAAGATTTTCTAGAAACAAGAGCCATAAGAAGATTCTTGATCTCAGATGAAGATTCCTCTTGCTTCATCATCCAATTTCTGATTTCCTTGTTAGTATCACCTTGCTTGTCCAAGCGCTCATGAATAGCTTCATTTTCCTTCTTAAGCTTATTCAGAGTATCCATAATTAATGAAGAAGGAGCAGAGGATGAAGTAGCTTCAGCAGATATAGCCTTTGGAGTAGATGCAGCTGAGTCAGAATGAACAAAATTTGAGAGAAGAGTGCCCAAATCAACCATAAGAGTTAGCACAGGTTCTGGTGCAGCTTTAGCAGAAGGTTGATTACATAGAATTATTACCAGGGGATTTGAATCTTCAGAGGCATCTTCAGACTCATCTTCTGAAATATCCATATGATCAGCAGGAGCATTGGCAATCAGCAAAGAAGACTTCTTGTCCCAAATATCAACAACTTCTGATTGGAAAGCATGCAGATGTTTGGAGAAATTCTCAAGCACTTGAGAATGACACAAGTCTTGTAGTTTCAGTGATTCAGCATCTAAAGTTCTTCTGAACGTTTCCCACAGAAGATATGTTGCTGCTGGATTCACGTTACTGATGCAGTCTGCCTTCAGTAGGTCTATCCAAGCTTGTACTTCTGTTAAAAAATTCTAAAAACATATATTTACATCTGGCTGGACAGGTTTGGGAACAGCCTTTTTGTAGGTTTTATTTTTCATAAATTGTAGGGATTCAAAATCAACTACAGTTTTCAGAAAGTCAGATGGTTCAGGATTTTCTAATTGTTCAGGTGTTTCTGTTTGGTCAGGATGTTCAAATGGTTCAGGTGTTACTGATGGATTGAGAGTTTCAGAGGGTTCATGTGTTGTTGATGGTTCATGGGGTTCATATGGTTCATGTGATGGTGATGGGTCACAAGGTTCAGATGGTGCATGAGTTGGATTGAGGGTATGTTCTGGAAAGTGAGGAGGTGAAAGCATTGGTGAGTTAGGTGTTGGAAGTTGTGGAGATGTGGGTGGTGTGATGTCAAGTGAAATTATGATGGTGTTTTCAGCAGCGGGGGTAGGATTCTGAGGTTGAGTTCTGTTCATAGAAAAGATGTTTTTAGAGGGTAGGGTAAAAGGTGGCTTTTGTATGGCCAGAGGTACGTTTATACCAGGTATTCTCCAAGAGCCAGCATCATACCATCCAGTAGGTCTTGGTGATAAAGATCTGGGAGGTGGTTTAGAAAAGTTTTCAGCAGGAGTAGTTTGAGAGATAGGTGTTTGAGATGGTTCTGTTTGAGATGGTTGTGTTTGGGTTTCAGAAGAGTCATCAGAGTCAAAATCACTTAAGTCTGATAAAACTTGATCTTTTTGAGGGTTATTAGCAAGAGGTTCAGAGGGAATGGTTAAATCTATGTCAACATCTATGTCACCTAAGGTTTGAGGTTCAGCAGATGTAGATATATGTACAGAATCATAAACAAAAATAGTCTCAGAAGATGTACCTGATTTCTTCTTCTTCTTGAGTTCTAGCATATGGTCCTTCAACTGCTTTCCTTTTCATTGGTTGCTTGAAGACAACATCGGGAGCTGCTTTATGTCTACCTTGAAGCCAAGAAGGATCAATTGGAGTTCCACTTTCTTTGCAAATCTGAATGTAATGCAGAATTATACGAGGATGATCTCCTGAGTTGAATAGTGGAAAGTCAGTAATTGGAATCCTTCTTCTGGTAACGGTTGCTGAAACATAAGGGGTTGGTTATATCAACAATTTATCAATGATCTTTCTCTTCACCAGATTCTTTCTTGTCAGAGCTTTCCCACATGTAGACTCTAACTCCCCCAGCAGGTTTGCTTCGTCCAAGTGAGTAATCAGACAATTCTCTGTCAGAATGTCTGAAATCAGTCTTCCCATTGGAATCCAGTTCCTCTTGGATTTAGGGTTCTTCACTCTTTCTGCTTCCCTTGTTTCCTTGGCATGAGTCCAGAGGTGATCAAACAGAAGATAGGGTAAATCAATATTAACATTTGTTCCTAGACAGAACAACAGGTATTGTTGGTCAACATTTATATAGTTAGGAGAACTTGTTTCCTTTCTATGATGAATGCAGCCATGGATGATTCTAGCCCAGATCTTGTACTTATTCTTCAAATCTCTGACTTTTGAAGAAGCTTGCTTAGTTGTAAAAATTTCAGCATGAACTTTTGACATGTCCATTCTGCCATTTGAAATTCCAGTCACTCCATTTCCTTCAAAACCCAGTAGTTTTCTGATGAGATTTTCAGTTATAGAGATTTCCTTACCCATTACAAACGAGAGGATGACTTTTGGTGATGCAATAGCGTGTATCCAAAATTCCTTAACAAGGTGTGGAAATACAGGGCCAACAAGACGGTCAAAGAAGTTTCCCCATCCTTGAAACTCCACAGCAGGAAGAAGGTCAAACCCATTTGCTTTTAGGTTATCAAAATCCACCATTAATTCACTTATAACTTCTAGACTATCCACTGGAATGAGAGTGGTTCTCTCAGAGATGATGTACTGTTCAGTTTGGGTGTTTCCAGAATGAGTAGAGGAAGAAGCCATTTGAGCACTTAGGTTGAGAGAAAAAAAATGGGTTGCAGAGAAAAATACACAGAGACGGTTGAATTTTGAAAGAGAAGGTAAAAAGTGAGAAAGGGTTTTTACAAAGGTATTTATAGGTAAACCTAAAAAAAAACGTTTTGAGAAAAAGGTTTTAAAAATAAAACTGTAAAAAGATTTTAAGAAAAAATTAATTAAAAAGAATCTAATCATTACTTAGCATTTAATGACATTGAAAAGTGAGGGGAAAGCGTGAGATTTGAGCAAATCATAACAGTTACCTAGGAACGACGTCAATAGCATAGCACACGTGACCTTTCAGAAACACAACACGTGTTCATCTCCTGAAGGTTGCATGGGACAACTGTTTGATATAATGAACTGCTGAACTATACTTGTAATGAAACGTTAGAACATTTTAGAACTTTATATATAGCTTCTGATGTAACTTCTCTTCTAACTTCTGAAGAGTTTTTAATCAAAACATTCATTTCAGAACATTCTGAAGGCAAACACAGAAGATAAATACAATTTTATTCAGGACATAATTCCATACAAATATTTTTTTAAATAAATTTAAATCTATCTTCTGAAAGGGGTTTGGTAAAAATATCAGCCCATTGATGGTTTGTTTTTACAAAGTTTAAATTTAAAGTTCCTTTCTGAATGTAGTCCCTTATAAAATGATATTTAATTTCTATGTGTTTTTCTTTAGAATGCAAAATGGGATTTTTAGAAAGACAAATTTCAGAGGTATTGTCACAGAAGATAGGAATCTTACTTTCATAAAGATTAAAATCTTCTAGCTGACTTTTCATCCAGATCATCTGAGAACTACATCCAGCAGCAGATATATACTCAACTTCTGTTGTTAAAAGTGCAATTATTGCTTGCTTCTTGTTGTACCATGAGATAAGGTTGTCACCCAGAAAATGACAGCTTCCAGAGGTGCTCTTTCTTTCAAATCTATCTCCAGCAAAGTCAATATCACAATAACCTACTAGTCTGAATTCTTTTGATCTTCTATAACACAGACCCAGATTAGTAGTACCTTTCAGATACCTCAGAATTCTCTTAACAACAGTTAAGTGAGATTCTATAGGATCTGGTTAGAATCTAGCACATAAATATACGCTGAATAATATATCAGGTCTAGATGCAGTCAGAGTGAGAAGGGATCCAATCATACCTCTGTAGAGCTTCTGATCTACCTTCATACTTACCTCATCTTTTCCCAGAATGCATGTTGGATGCATTGGTGTCTTAGCATGTTTGCTTTCTGACATCTGGAATTTCTTCAGAAGTTCTTTAACATACTTCGTCTGATGTATGTAAGTACCTTCTGGAGTCTGGTTAATTTGTATTCCCATAAAGAACTTTAATTCTCCCATCATGCTCATCTCAAATTCTGCCTGCATGGTCTTAGCAAATTCTTTTCCAAGATAGATATTATAGGTTCCAAAAATAATGTTGTTGTACCCTAAAATTTTCCCTCTCATTTCTCAAGAAATCACCCTGGATCCTCAAGTTTGCTTCCATCCAATTCCAAGTCTTGAACTGCAATTTTTCAAGAAAGTCACCCACAAGGGCAAAATGGTCATTTGCATGCTGAAAAGTCAAACTTTGACTTTTAAATCAAAAATCAAGTTTCAAAAATTTTATTTCATCAAGACATGAGATTGGTTCATCAAAAATCAGGAGTCAGAAGCTACTTTGGAAAAATCAAATTTTCTAAACATTTAGAAAATTTTCTAAGTGTTAAGAGTATGCGATACTTCAGAACTTCTGAGCCAGCCCCCGTGCAAGTGCAGTCAGAAGTTGCAAACTTGGTTTAGGACATAACCTACAATCAGAACGTGGCTCTTCAGCCTCTACGCGAGCGCAATCAAAAATTGCAAACGTGGTTCAGAACATAATCTTCCATCAGAACGTGACTCTTCAGCATATAAAGGCCACGCTACTGATCTTATCTGACCAGATTATCACCATAACGCTCAGCAAATTCTGGATATTCTCAAGACAGAGTTTGGTCAGAACTTCTGGGCAAGTTTTCACAAAAGTTCATTCAGAGTTTGCAAGGATAAGTCAAAGAAGGTTAAGAATCATGCTGCCAGCTTTCTAGAAAGTCTGAAAGCTCCTTCAGAACATGCTGGAGCCAGAAGATAAAAGATCATAGGTTGGATGTTACGCTGAAGCAGAACTTCTGATCCATAACTAAGCCATGGTGTAGAATCTTACGTTGCAGGATTTCTGGTTCTGATAAGTCTCATCATCATTTAATGCTCACAACCACTTTTGAGTTTTTATTCAAAGGATTTCCACCACGTGCACCTCTACTGTCTTGGGATGGCAAACTTTGGTGCTAGGCCCATGCTTTTCTTTTTGCTTTTCCTTAATTCCTGCTGACAACTCCAGCTTAAGCATGGTTAAAAGCTGCTAATCAGCAGCTAGTTCAGCCTATGCCTGCATCCCATAATTGCACCAAACTAGCATACGAAAACAGTGATGAAAAAGCAAGGGAACAGGATGCCAACAAAGGTTCAAATCCCATTTGTTTCCCCCCCCCCCCCCCCCCCCCCCCCCAAATCACAACAAATTAACCTATAAATAAGTTTCTCCATCACATTTTCAAGGGGTTGGCTTTTGGAAAGAGAGAACTATCAAAAGAGAAAAGAAACCTGGAAACCCTTCATAAAAATCCAGATTTCCCAAACAGAAAACCAAACCTTTGTTCTTCCCTTTGAATCAAAGAACTTGGCATTTTCTCTTTCGTTACTCTTGCTGATTCCAGAACATCTAAAGGCAGCAACTCAAAGCTCCAAACACGCTCCAGGTTCAAGGTAAGTCTTTCTGACTTTGCTTGTTTTTCATTTTGAACATCATTAACATGTAAATATCATAGTATTAATGTTGTAAATATCATTGCTTAAGTAGAAAAACTGTGGATCAGAACTTCTTGATTAGGGCTAGACTCAGATTTAGGATTAGAACTTCTATAAACTGTTGTGTTATTATCCTTCTGATTTGCTGTTTATTAAGAACTGAATAAATTGTTGATGTGCTGATTAAGAGTTGAAATATGGCATAGAACTTCTGATGTTCACTCACAGCTTTAGTAACACACAGAACTTCCATGATTTTCTCACTGTTTAAACACACTGAACTTCTGATATTTCCAATCGTTGTTTGAAACACTCAGAGTTTCTGATTTTCACATGTTGACAGTACAATGAATTTCTGATGTTTACTCACTGTTTTAGCATAACATAGAACTTCTAACTTTTGGTTCACTAGCTGAACACCACCAAGAACCTCTGTGTTTTCGCTCTAACATTTTTTGCAGGACTTATGAATGTACCAATCTAAAACCTTTGTTCCCTTTTCGTCTGACATTTCTTGCAGGGCCTTAGAGCGTATCAGCCCAGAACTTCTGATCCTTGTTTCCTTGTTGGCAGCAACACGCTATTTCTATTTTGCATTTGTTTTCCTTTTCATCATTTTTAATATTAACATAAAAAGACATAAAAAATATTTTCCTTTTACTAATTAATTTATTTCCTTTTCTTAATTCATTAAGACAAAAAACCATTTTCTAAACAAATCCTTTTTCTTTCTTATATTGTACATTTCAATATAGTTGTAATAGTAACTTAGGATTTAATTTTATTTGCAATCCTCATTTGTAAATATGTACCCCCATTCCCGAAAACTTTGTAATAGCGTAGAATTTCATTTTCCGTAATTTATTGTTTTCCTTATACTGTATAGTAATTAGGCGTGCATGGCAAGTGTGATACAGTGGGAGAACTGACTTGAGGTTTTTGCGTTTTATCACAAATGTCGCGGTTAGCAAGAGTCGCCACTGACTTTTCTTTTATCCAAAAGGAAAGGTGAAAAAGCACAGGAAAGACCTTTGAGATTGTTTCTTGAGTTCGGGGGGTAGATTATGAAAAGGGAAGGTATTAGAACCCTTTTCATCCATGGTTTTCCATGGACTCTTAGTTACTTGCTTATATCACTTGCTTTTGTTTGAATGTGCTTGTGGTGTGTGTTTTGAAAGTATTTTTGAAAATGGAACTTCGTAATGGTTCTCGTTTCTATAAGAACGCCTACAAAGTGTTTGTTTCGAAAATAGTTCAAAAGTGTGTTTGTGAGATGTGTTTTTGAAAGTATTTTGAAAATGGAACTTCGTAATGGTTCTTGTTTCTATAAGAACGCCTACAAAGTGTTTGTTTTGAAAATAGTTCAAAGATGAGAGTGTTGGTGTATAAATGTTTTTGTTGTGAGCAAGCGAATAACTAAGAGCGAATCTATCTACTCAAAAGGTCTTAGATGTGCTTTTCCTCTTTCTTTAGATGTTGCTATCTTACCATTGATTTGATAAGAAGCCCCATCTTTGGATGTGAAGGGACGGATGTTGGGACGTTTGTATAGTCATAGAAGGTAACATATGGGACGTTTTAGCAATGTCGTTTTAGGGACTAGATCGTTTACCGAAGGCAACATCGAGGATCATCGAGGGACTATGATCTTTTATCAAGGGTCTTTGCTAAAACTCCCATGCTCGAGGGACATGACTATTTTCCGAAAGGGGCAACGAGATGGGATTACCCTAAGGGTGCATGTGTGAATAATGTGTTAGTTTGCATGCATTTTGTCTTGTTTTTGAAAGTAATCTATTTGTTGATTTTATCTTTCCATACATCTTATTTACTAGCAATATATGAAAAGCAAGTAAAAATGCAGAAAATAAAATCTAAGCTATTACATCACTTTAGGGAGATGGGGATACAATTTAACAATGGGGGTGAAGTAGGAACTAAAATATTACAACCACATCGAATGGTAATGAAAAGAATGTGAAAACAGTGTAGAATAAAGGAAAATGCATTTTGAACTGCTATGTGTCGATCCATGCTGCTATGCATCGACATATAGCTTTTCCCTGCCCCTATAAAACAAAATTAGTTCAGTATGGGTCGACACATAATGGGATGTGTTGACTCATGCACCTTCTTGTATCAACGCGAAATGCGTATGTATCGACTCATAGGCTTTTTTAGCTTCTGTAAAGTGAAATCTGTTCAGTATGGGTCGACACATAATGGGATGTATCGACTCATACACCTTTTTGCATCGACTCGAAATGCGTATGTGTCGACTCATAGTCCTTTCCAATTTCTGTTTTGTGACCTGAACTCAATATGGGTCGATGCATGAGGGTCATGTGTCAACTCATACCCTGTATTTTCACTAAGATGGGTCGACACATGTGGATATGTGTTGATACATCCTGCCTTTTTCTGCCTTAAACACCATTCTTTGCATACGTCAATTAGTTTTTAACATATAAATGAATAACATGAACAACAAATAAATGATTAACTTCAAAAATAGTGATTGCTACATCCTATAAACATAAAATTTGATGTATGGAAAAGGCAAGGTAAAGATGACTTACCTTAAAACTGCACTTTAGGTTTTGAAACCAAATACTCTTCAAGATGTTGTATGAACCTTAAGGAAGCTCCAACAGACTGCTAGACTTTCCTTTTTTTTGAAGGTTATTAAACAACCTCTGTGTGGTATGAAATGTTTGGATGGTTTTTAGATGGAATATGCAAAGTGTGAGAGGTTTTGAGGTTTAGACTTAGAAACTCAAGAGTGGAAGTCTTAGGGTCTGTTATGGCTTTTGTGAATATGAGATTTTGAGGGTTTATCAATATAACTTCTGACTTTTCTCCTTGTTCTTTCTCTCTATTTTTTCTAACCTTCTTTCCAACCTCTCTCTCTTGCAACTGGCCTCTCTATTTATAGAGAAGGTTTGAGAAAATCATACTTTTTGAAAATCACATGTTATGCCTTTTTTCAAATTCATAAAGACAAGTTGCTTCATGATGAAGAAAGGAGTGAATTAAGGAACTTTAGCCATTCTTTGCAGGTCTTGTAGATTGCTTCTGATGTTGAGAGATTTTTCTGTCATCTTTGGAACAGATTTCAAGCTTTGAAAGAAGAGAGTGGTTGGAAAAGCGAAGCTTTATGCAAATGGAAATGTTGCTTTTGCATTTCTAACCATAAATGGTATCAAGACTTGGGCAAAGCTTTAAATCCTTGTGTAATACACTTAGGGTTTGTGTAATTGCTTGATTATGCGTAGATTTGGAGAGAACATAGCCTGAAAAGAGAGATCTTGTAGCTTTGGTTGGAATTTAGTCAAGTGTTCATCACAAATTCTGCTTTGTAATTCAAGAATGAAACCCTAACTTCATCTCTTCGATCCTCTCAGCTCAAGAATGACCTCAATGAGTTCTTGGACTTTTTGGAAAGATTGGAACATCCCCTACAACTTTCATGTTGACCACTTTTGTTAAATCAAACTGGAACTTGATGAAAATTGGCCAAGAAGTTGGGATAAAAACCTGACCAAAACTGCTGAAAATTTCTTTAAGTGTTTAAATGAAAATGTCATGACTTCATGAATTTATAACTTGAGATCCAAGCATATTTAGGAGAAGTTGTGTAAAGAAATGTTGTAGATATCATGGAGATCTACAACTTTCATGTTGAAAGTTTCCCTTGAACCGTCTTGCATCTTGGTGAAAGAATGGCATGAAGTGATGAAATTATCATGTATAAAAACACTTAGAAAATTTCTAGGTCTTGGAAATCTTGACTTTTCAAGTTGACTTTTGACTTTCTTAACTTCTTAATGATCAAGCTTGATATTTTTGAATGTCTTGATGAAATTTGATCTTTGGGTTGTAATGTTGACCAAAAAGTCAAAGTTTGACTTTCTAGTATGTAATTGACCATTTTGCCCTTTTGCCAATTCTAAGCCTAAATTGATGTATCAGTGCTGCAAACTTGATGTCATAGAAGATCTTGTGAGAAAATCCTTGAGAAATGAGAGAGAAAAATTTGGGGTACAACAACAAGATTCAAAAATCAATCGCTAGATAACCATAATCAAAGACTAAAATGCATGCAATCAAACACATTATTCACACATGAACCACTAGGGTAATCTCACTTGTTGCCTATAGGAAAATAGTCATGTTCCTCGAACATGGGCGTTTTAGCAAAGACCCTCGATAAAAGATCGTAGTCCCTCGATGACCCTCGATGTTGCCTTCGGTAAATGATCTAGTCCCTAAAATGACATTGCTAAAATGTTCTGTGGGTTGCCTTCTATGACTATACAAAACGTCCCAATGCCCGTCCTTTCACATCCAACGATGGGGCTTCTTAGCAAATCAATGGTAAGATAGAAACATCTAAAGGAGGAGGAAAAGAACATCTAAGACCTTTTGAGTAGGTATGTTCGCTCTCAGTTACTCGCTTTCTCACAACAAAAACATTTTATGCACCAACACTCTCACTTTGAAACATTTTCAAAAGACAAACACTTTGTACGCGTTCTTATAGAAACGAGAACCATTACAAAGAAAACCCTTTTCAAAATCACTTTCGAAAACACATACCACAAACACCTCTTTGAACTACTTTCAAAACAAAACTTTGTACGCATTCTTATAGAAACGAGAATCATTACAAAGTCACATTTTCAAAATATTTTAAACCACACAAAGCACATTCAAATAAAAGCAAGTGATCTAGTGAGTAACTAAGAGCCCATGGAAAACCATGGATGAAAAGGGTGCTAATACCTTCCTTTTCATAATCTACCCCCCGAACCCGAGAAAACATCTCTAAAGGTCTTTCCTGTGCTTTTTCACCTTTCTTTTTTGGATAAAAGAAAAGTCGGTGGCGACTCTTGCTAAACCGCAATATTTGCAAACACAAACGCAAAAACACTCAAGTCAGTTCTCCCACCGTATCACAAATATCATCAACATAAATTTGACAAATTAAAATGTCATTTTTAAATGTTTTTCTGAATAAATTTGTATCCACTTTCCCTCTGGTAAAATCTTTTTCTAAAAGAAGATTACTCAAACGTTCATACCAAGCTCTGGGAGCTTGTTTTAAACCGTATAAAGACTTTTTTTAGTTTAAAAACATGTTCTGGATACTTTGAGTCATTAAAGCCAGGAGGTTGATGGACATAAACTTCTTCTTCTATATAGCCATTTAAAAATTCACTTTTAACATCCATTTGATATAATGAAATGTTATTTTGAACAACAAAAGAAATTAATAATCTAATAGATTCTAACCTAGCGACTGGGGAAAAGGTTTCATTATAATCAATTCCTTCTTGTTGACTATAACCTTGTGCTACCAGTCGTGCTTTATTTCTGACCACCTCTCCTTGCTCATTTAGTTTATTTCTGAAAACCCATTTAGTTCATATAATGTTGAATCCTTTGGGTCTTAGAACTAGATCCCACATATCGTTTCTGGAAAATTGATTGAGTTCATCTTGCATTGATAGGATCCAATCATTGTCTTCCAGAGCTTCATCAATAGAGGTTGGCTCAATTAGAGATACCAATCCAAACAATGATTCTTCATTGATTCTGAGGGAGGATCTTGTTCTGAAGGGATCTTCTTTCCTTCCAATAATCACGTCTTCTTTATGAGCTGAAGAGATTCTGGGAAACCTTTTTTGAGAGGGTTGTTCAGAGATTCTGAGATTATCCAGAGCATTATCAAGAGGAGGATATTCCGAGTCTTCCTTTGCTTCTGACTTTTAAGAGTTTGAGAGATGATCTTCTGTACCTTCAGAAATATCAATTTGCTTTGGCTGTTGCTGGCCAAGCTTGTCATAAAACCTGACTTTGATTGATTCTTCAACAATCAGAGTTTCTGTGTTGTATACTCTATAGCCTTTTGAGCATTCAGAATATCCAAGCAAAAAACAATTTTGTGCTTTAGAATCAAACTTATTCAGATTATCTTTAGTATTCAAAATAAAACAAGTACATCCAAAAGGATGGAAATAAGAAATGTTGGGTTTTCTGTTTTTCCACAATTCATAGGGAGTCTTTTCAAGAATAGGTCTTATAGAGATTCTATTCTGAATATAACATGTTCTGTTCACAGCTTCTACCCAAAAGTGCTTAGCCATATTTGTTTCATTGATCATGGTTCTGGCCATTTCTTGTAACGTTCTATTCTTTCGTTCTACAACTCCATTTTGTTGGGGAGTTCTAGGACAAGAGAAACTATGGAGAATACCATTTTCTTTAAAATATTTTTCAAAATAATGGTTTTCAAATTCTCCTCCATGATCACTTCTGACTTTTATAATTCTAAAATCTTTTTTGTTTTGCACTTGGTTACAGAATTCAACAAACACAGAATGTGACTCATCCTTGTGTTTTAAAAACTTAACCCATGTCCATCTGTTGTAGTCATCAACAATGACCAATCCATACTTCTTGCCTCTGATGGATGCAATTTTAACTGGCCCAAACAGATCAATATGAAGTAGTTCTAATGGCCTAGAGGAAGAAACAACATTTTTTTGATTTAAAAGAAGGTTTTGAAAATTTTCCTTTTTGACATGCTTCGCACAGAGCTTCTGAGTTGTACTTCAGATTGGGAAGTCCTCTCAATAAATTCAGTTTATTTATTTGAGAGATTTTTCTCATGCTGACATGTCCCAATCTTCTGTGCCATACCCATTGCTCATCGCTAACAGACAAAAGGCATTTTACATTCTGAGTTTTAAGATATGACAAATCAATTTTGTAGATGTTGTTCTTTCTCTTGCCAAAAAAGAGGGTTGTTCCATCTTTTTGACTAACAGCTCTACAGGAATTTTAATTAAAGATAATGTCATAACCGTTGTCACTTAATTGACTTATGGACAACAGGTTATGCGCTAATCCTTCAACTAACAGAACATTAGAGATAGAAGGAAGGTTACCATTTCCAATGGTTCCAGAACCAATAATCTTCCCTTTTTGATTACCTCCAAACTTGACGTCTCCTCCAGATTTAAATTCCAGGTTTTGGAACATAAACTTTATTCCCGTCATGTGTCATGAGCATCCAGAGTCCAAGTACCATGACTGGTGTCTCAATTGAGCTGTTAAGGACATCTGCAACAAATATTATTTTCTCCTTAGGTACCCATATCTTTTTGGGTCCTCTTTGGTTAGAGTATTTAAAGTTCTGTTTGAACTTTGGATTAGCATAAGAGTTTCCAAAGTGAGATGTATATTTAATATCATGTGTGTGTCCAAATTTGAATTGTTTATTCAGAGGTTTATATGTGAAAGTCATCTTAGAAACAAGTTTTGGTATATATGTCTCCTTCCCTTTAGGAGTTTCATATCCAATTCCTCTTCTGTTGTTCCCACTAACTCCATAGATCATTGAAGCCATTTTGCTTCTATCTATGCTTTTAGCAATAAAAGTTTGAAAACTAGAGTCATATTCTTTCAGAATATCTTTTGAACTTGACGCAGACTCTGAAATAGAAATTTTTTGAACCTT
Organism: Vicia faba; assembly: GCA_948472305.1. NCBI lineage: Eukaryota > Viridiplantae > Streptophyta > Magnoliopsida > Fabales > Fabaceae > Vicia > Vicia faba. The sequence continues at coordinate 624,093,311 of OX451741.1, forward strand.
TTGAATTTCTTATTTAAGTTTAAAATTATTTTCTTTGAGTTCAGAGTTTTCTGTTTCATGTTTCTCAAGATCAGATGTGTGATCGGTGGGAATAGAACTGACTGTTTTGGAATGCTGGTTCGCGAAATGTCACGGCAAGCAAGAGTCGCCACTGTCTTTTATTTTCTCCAACAAGGAAAGGACAAAAGCACAGCAAAATTCCTTTTCGAGATGTTTCTCGGTTCGGGAGGTAGATTATAGAAAGGGAAGGTGTTAGCACCCTTTCTATCCGTGGTTATCCACGGGCTCTTAGATACTTGCTCACTATGTTTTCAAAAATGTTTTGCTTTTCTTGTGTTTGTGGGTTTTGAAAAAGTTTGTTTGAAAACTTCGATTTAACTCTTGTATCTATCCTCAAGAGTGTATGAAGTGTTGTTTGAAAACTTTTGTCAGAAAAGTGTAGGTGCGAAAAGTATTTTGGTTTTTTTTGAAAGAGCAAGTACCTGAGAACCTCTACCTACTCAAAAGAAATTAAGCTGTGTAAATTTCCTTTAGACATTACCATCCCACTATTGAGAAGTAGGTAGCACCGTCGTTGGAGTTTCGGGTCAATTCGATTATAGGGACATGTGGTCACTAAAGCAATGGTAGGACGCCTTAGCGGTAACCCTAATGTCTTAGATCGTTTTATCCGAGGCAACCGTTTCGAGGCAACTTGGATCTTTAGACAGGAGGGCGACCTCTAAAACACCTTATACTCAATGACCACGTCGAGGCAACCAAGTGAGGCGTACCCTAGGAGTGGCATGTGCGAGTGTGTCCGGATTCAGTTAAGTTATCTTTGCACATGTTATGGTGAGCTATGGGTTGATTTTAATTTCAGAGAAGTCTTGTCATGCATAGCCTAGTTAGCATACATCTAGCAGTTAATAGTTGCAGAAGATAAATTACGGAAAGTAAAGCTACGCTATTACAAGGCGTCGGGTATTTACATCGCCAAAAACAACCCTTGAAAAGTAAATTGCGGAAAATAAAGAAAAGCGATAAAGAGGTCCTAATTAAAGCTATTACATCCTCGGAGCAAATACATAAATATGGATCAAAAATTAATCAAGAATAATCACACGCGCGAGAAAAATTGGATCGGAGAAGTCCTTAGGATTTTGACCCTTTTTTGAGAAAGAAGGAAGTTTTTTTGGTTATTTTGCATTTAATTAAGTTAATCCTAAACTAATTAATTAATTAAAAGAAATATTTTTTTTTTGGTTTTTTTATATTTTTTAAGGAAAAAAGGAAAGATGGTCAAATATATTAATTAACCCTAATTCTATATCAATTTTATTTATTGTGAAAATATTGAAATTAACCTAATTAAAACAACTAAATTAATTATGTTAGCATTTATTTACAAAAATAACTAATTAAAGGTGGAATTAATTTTAATAAATAATAATAAAAAAATATTATATTTTTTTGTTTTCTGATTTTATTATGAAAAATTAATTTGGTTAATTAACTAATAATAATAATAATTAATAATAATTAAGTGAAAAAATATAAAAGAAGAAAATAAAAGAAATAAAACCCAGGGGGTGATGGGCCAGCTTTGGAGGTGTGTTTGAATTTTGAAGCCCAATTGTACTCAAGCCTGCTTTGACTTTGGTGATCATCCACGCGCTGGTTGACTAAGGACCATGATAGTCCTTCCATCTAGGCCATGGGATTTGAGCTAGAGGCCACTTGGCGTGCTGAGATCTGAAGCACATGGTGGACATCACTTTGGAATCTGCATATGAACACATAAGGAAAAATGGAATAAGTGTTTTAGGGGGACCTGGGATTCGAACCCAGGTCCCAATGCTTCCAGGCTAGCGTCCCTGCCACTACACCAAGTTGTTATATTTGTTAGTGAAATAAGTGGAGATTATTATATTGGGAAATAAATCAACATGCTGTAAAACACAAAAATACGCGCGTGTTTTCAAACACGCCAATGGGACACCAACACCTCATCATCTTCTTCGTTGTACCTGCAAAAACAATATTAGATAGCGGGGGTTTTTAACCCCCACTAACCATTGCAACGAAAAATAGCGATTAGCACTAGGGTTCATATAAATATTTCACGAGGGGTAAGTCTTGTTCGTCTGGTTCTCACGATCTCAACCATCTGTCTCACTAGTCCTAATTTTGCCTGGTTCAAAAAGCCCTAATTGCAAGCTCAAGAACCCTAGAAAATCGTTCATGGCATCTTTGGATTCAGGGCATTATAATCCAATTCAGTTATACCATTAGCTTCGAATGGTCCCTATCAACACAAATCAATCAAGAAAACGCGTTAAATATGCATGATTTAAGAGTTACGATTCTAGATAAAAGAGCCAAACCGTGAAACTGTAAGCGGTGATTCTTTGAGCTTTAGGGTTTGAACTGGATTGCAAAACACTCCTGACACTTCCTGCAGTGTATTAGAATCAACAAAAAACCTTGAATCGCCCTAGAATGCAAAAGTCAATTTTCAATTTTTCTTGGAATTTCTTGAATTGGCTATGGTTTTTTCTGCAGCTTTTTCACGTCCATTAGGTCAGGCTTAGCTTGCTTATGTATAAGAGAATGAAATTAGGTCAAAAACTTGGGTCCAATCCATGTGCATTCAAGTTTAAATCTTTGATTGGAAATCAAATCTTTTTGATTTTTCATGATTGAATAATGTTGCCAAATCTGGATTTTTTTGCATCTTTGACTTGTGTACGAATTTGCCAGCATGATTAGGCCCTATTTGCTTCACAAAAAGATTTAAAAACCAAATCTTGTATTTTCCTACAATTTAAATTAATTAAATGAATTAATATTAATTAAAAATCCAATTAATCAATAAAAATAAGAAAATAAATTCCATTAAGCTTGATGGGTCGTGCATAGGTCGTGGATGAAGTTTCAAGAAGATATTTGAGGCCCATTAGCAAAAATAAGGTGTTTTGAGCAAAGTTGACTTTTGCAAATTCATGAAAATTTTCCAACTTCTCCAATGCATATCTTGCTCAATTTTGATCATATGACAATGTTCTTAGACATTTTGGAAATCTCTTGAAGTCCTCTAACCAATGCCTTTGGTCCCATGTCATTTGGATTTACCAATCTCAAGTTATGGCATTTGACTCAAAGTGTACTTTTGTTGACTTTTGAATTTGACCTATAATGTGGAAATTGATAACTTTTTGTGAGAGCATTTCTTGAACTTGGAGTGTGAAGATGGATTGTAGGAAATTGCATCCCCTTAAAAATAAGCATTGGATGGGATTTTTCTGATGAACCATGAAAAAGTTATGCTCTGGTCAAGATACAGTTGACTTTTCTGCTGTCCAAAAATAGTAACTTTTTGCACCTTGATGATTTTTGAGCTATGCTTGTGGAATCATGATCAAGACTTGATCAAATGATGATTGTGGACTCAAAATAAGATGTTGACCAAAAATTATGACTTTTGACTACAAAATGACCATTTTGCCCTTGCAGTTGACTGTAGGTCAAATGAGGCTTTTGACTGTGCAAATTGGCACTGTGAGTCTTGAGACTTGGCATGTAGGTGCTTGAGGATGTATATAGGCCCTTGAGACTTTATTGAACCATTTAAAACCCTAAATTCCTTGAAAGAACCAAAACCCTAATTTCAGCTGGCTTAGGAAGTGGTTTTACTGTACAATCCCTTGAGCAAACTTGAGCAATTTGAGGATCATTCTTGATAAATCTTGAGGAATATGGGAGGGTAAATTTTGGGGTACAACAAGATGCAAAACTCTTCTTGATTTTCTTGTATTTGATTTTGAGTTGACTATAGTTTTCCAGAAGTTCTGATAAACTTTCAGCAAGTTCAGCTCTAGTAAATTCAGAGAATACCTCTTTTGGTTCTGACTCACAGTCTGAGTCACCTGCTGTGGTAGCCATCAGAGCTAGGTTAGTGTTCTCATCTTCAGAATCAAATTCATCTTCAGAGGACTCTGAATCGTCCCAGGTGGCCATCATGCATTTCTTTCTACCAAACTTTTTCTTTGGTCTTTCTCTTTGTAGTTTTGGACAATCACTCTTGTAGTGTCCAGGTTCTTTACATTCATAACAGATTATCTCTCTTATGTTTGACTTTTTGTGTCCAGAAGGTTCTGGTTTATCTTCTGACTTCTTGAAGTTCCTGAACTTCTTCTGTCTGTGCTTCCACATCTGGTTGATCCTTCTGGAGAGCAAGGATAATTCATCTTCTTCTGGTGCAGATTCTTCAGAGTTTCCTTCTTCATCCTGAAAAGCGTTAGTTTCATATTTTTTTAATTGATTTAAGGGCAACCGACTTACCTTTCTTCTGAGGCTCATGTTCATCAAGTTCTATTTCATGACTTCTTAAAGCGCTGATGAGTTCTTCAAGAGACACATTGTTCAGATCTTTTGATACTTTGAAAGCAGTGACCATAGGTGCCCATATTCTGGGTAAACTTCTGATAATCTTTTTAACATGGTCTGCCTTAGTGTATCCCTTATTCAGAACTCTCAGGCCAGCGATCAGAGTTTGGAACCTTGAGAACATAGCTTTTATAGATTCACTTTCTTCCATCTTGAAGGCTTCATACTTCTGGATGAGAGCCAAAGCTTTAGTCCCCTTCACTTGAGCGTTTCCTTCATGAGTCATTTTGAGAGACTCAAACATATCATGTGTTATATCTCTATTTTTGATCTTCTCATATTCCATTTTAGAGATAGCGTTTAGAAAAATATTTCTAACTCTGTGGTGATTTTTGAAATAAGCTTTTTGTTGTCTATCCATATTTTTTCTATCAATTTTGTTTCCTTATGAGTCTATAGGATGTGTGTAACCATCCAAGACTATATCCCATAAATCACTATCATGACCTAGAAAGAAACTTTCTAGTCTATCTTTCCAATATTCAAAATCTTCTCCGTCAAACACATGAGATTTGGTGTAGTTATTGTTGTTTTGTTCAATTGCCATTTGTGTTTTCCTTCTGGATCTTTTCCTGACACGGTTAAGTGTTTGCGCTCAGAGTTAAGCTCTGATACCAATTGAAGGGTGATAAAACACTTAGAGGGGGGGGGGGTTGAATAAGTTTCTCTTTTTCTTTTTCTTAAAGGCTCAACAATAATGGAAAGACACAGTTATTTTTATCCTGGTTCGTTTGAACTCAAACTACTCCAGTCCACCCGCCAAGGTGATTTCACCTTTCTCAACAAGGACTTAATTCACTATAATCAAACAGATTACAATCACACAACCAAACTGTTGTGACTAACAATTCAAAGCACAAGTAAACTTACAAGTGACTAACACCACTAAGACTCAAACTAGTCCTATCCTTCTTGAGAAATATGAACAAGCTTGGTCTCTCAAGGAACAAATACAAGAATTAAATCTTTACAAATAGTGAAATAAATTTCTTCTTAGAAAGCTATATCACAAACTGTGATTTTTAACTAAGATGAGTTTTGCACAAAGTGTTTGTAAAATAATTTGTGAGCAGCAGAATATTTTCACGTAGTTAGTTAGTTGGCTTGCAATAAATGATCTTCTATTTATAGCATGAAGAAAACAACCGTTGTTGACTTCAAAAGTGTGGAGCAATTAATTTTGCGTGTTTTCTTGTAGTATTGCATTTTCCAATGAACTAGCGTAGACACTTGAGTGCTTTTAGCCGTCTTTGCATTAAATGAACAAACAACACTTGTCAGAGCATGTTTCCTGAAACTTGACAAGACTTGTCAGCTTCTTTATTCTTTCATAACTAGATTCACGTCTTGCTTCAGAGTATGCTTGCAAATAACTTCTCATCAATGCTTGCTTGCAAAGTACTTCTGAACATAGTTTGCATGGAAACTTGCTTAGGATTAGAAGATGCATTAAATAGTTTCTTATCAGAGTCAGCATCAGAACTTGCGCTAAAACAAATAGTTCTTTCATCAAAGAACTTCTTCATTTATTTTCAGCTCAGCACGTAAAAATGATTTTCATCTAAGAAAATACTTCAGTCAGAACATTATCTGAAACAAAGAAATATGCTCATCAAAGTATCAATTATATAAAAATATATTTTATTGTTATCATCAAAACTCTGAGATATGATCAGAACCAATCTTGTTCTAACAATAAAGATTTTGACAGTGTTCACATCTATGAGTTGGTCAGGATTTGGAAACAAAACCATCACATAGATGAGGAGAGCCATAATTTCCTCAAAGGCTTGCAAGTCCAAAGAATTCCAACAGTTTTGGGCTTTCTCAAACAAGAACTTTGCTAGGAAACTCTTGACACCACTCCTTATTTCCCAATGAGTTGTGACATCAGATGAGTGCAAGTGTAGAGCTTGAGCAATCTCTTCTGGCTTTGGGTCTCTTTCCGTACCGTTGAAAGGTAGTTGGTTGAGAATGAGAATCCTCAAGAGTTGGGAGAATTCTTCCAAAGTAGGCACAAGTTGATAGTCAGGAAGTGTGAAGCAATAGTGTAAAGGATCAAAGAAATGAAAGAGAACCTTCATCATGTTCTCATCTGTGTTGGAGGTGACCAAGTTGAGACCATGTCTCTCGATGAATGGATAATTTTCAGGAATCCTTGAAGCTAGCTCCTTAAGTTATGGAAGGATCTTTACAAGATTGACTTGAATAGTTTTCCTGTGAATAGAATTCATGTCCTACAAAATAGAACAAAGATAAATCCCAAGATCCTTGAAATGGTTAGTGAATGTGTATGATGTTATGATGTTCATGTTGTTATATACAAGTAATGTATATACAAACAAAGCAAACAATTCCTTAGGTTTAGGCTTGCATGGAGTCTCATAGGTAAGTACCCTCTTGAAATTTAGTTGGCTCAAACCTGTCCTAGCAATAGTAACCGGGTTCTAAGGAGCTCAATATCACTATTTTGTTTCTTTGGTCATTGTTTTAGCACAAGCCTCTTTAATGGCGACCGAAATATTCCAAAAAACCAAACCTCGATGAGTGTAGTATCGAGTATCTACCAACTTCGGACTGCACCAAAATCGGTCATCTCACTACGCCCTAAAGACCAAGTTGTCAAGTAAAGGTTCTAAAAGTTCATTAGTGCTTCATGACATCACTCAGCGGCCCCATATTCTCTTTGATTAACTCAAAGGCTACCGGTATCCACAAATATGTCACACTAATGTAGCTATTGCTTAGACCATGTTGGTATACCCCACACTGTTTCCACAACGTATTTCTACTTACCTATAAGGTATCCTAAATCTGGGTAGAGGATTCAAACCCAAACAAAGAACCATAATGTAAAGAAAATAAGTCAAACAATGAAAGCAAATAAATGTGATCTAACCCTAAGGTAACCCCACTTTTAGAATTTTCCCAAGCTGAGTCGTTAGTTCTGTGATACGGTGGGAGAATTGACTTGAGGGTTTTGCGTTTGATCGCAAATGTTGCGGTTAGCAAGAGTCACCATCGACTTTTCTTATATCCAAAAGGAAAGGTGAAAAAGCACATGAAAGACCTTTGAGATTATTTCTTGAGTTCGGGGGGTAGATTATGAAAAGGGAAGGTATTAGCACCCTTTTCATCCATGGTTTTCCATGGGCTCTTAGTTACTTTCTAGATCACTTGCTTTTGTTTGAAATTGTGCTTTGTGTGGTTTTTGAAAGTATTTTGTAAAAAGTCCATTGTTTAGGCAATCTTTGTAATGATTCTCGTTCGTAAGAATGTATACAAAGATGTTGATCTTTTGAAAATGTTTTCAAGTTTGTAATATGTTTTGAAAGTGTAGGGGTTTGTTTTGAAAATAGAAAGGATGTTTGTTTTAAAATGGAGAAAGTAATTAGGATCATTCTACCTACTCAAAAGTCTTTCTTGTTCATTTTCTTTTCCTTTGACATTGTTATCTTACCATTGGTTTGGTAAGTAACTCTATCTTTAGATGTTAACGGGACGGGCGTGAGTCATCGTATAACCATGATTAGCAATGTTGCAAGGTATCTTAGCATTCTTTTTTAGGGACTAAGACCATTTGAAAGGCAACTTAGATAGCGTTATCGAGGGACTATGATCTTGTATTTGCTTTGTTTTTGTTAAGATACCTCACATGCGTAATATGACCACTTTGTAAAGGTAACCAAGTGGATTTACCCTAGAGGTGCTTGTGTGTAAAATGTATTGTTTTCATGCTTGATTTTGTCTTGAATTAGGATTTTCTAAGTATTGGTTTTAGTCTTTCCAAACAAACTCTAATTACTAGCATGTTATATATAAAGCGATAAATTGCGGAATTTAAAGTTACTATGCTATTACAACACTTGTGGGAGATGCCACTCATCCTTACAAAATCGGCCTTGTAAGGTGGGGGATGTCACTCTATATAAACTCTGATTGTAAGGTGGGGTATACAAATTCATGAATGGGGATTGCAAGAATTTAAACTTAATTAGTCTATTACAACCATATTGAATTGGTATCAATTTAAATGAATATAATGTACAAAATGAATAAATGTATAAAAATGCAAAATGTAAAGAAAATGGATCTTTGTTTGATTTTCATGAGAAAAAGGAAATTTGTTTTAACCTAATTAATTAAAGAAAATAATTAATTAAACTTAAATTTATCAAGAAAAGATTTTAAATAAACCCCTAAGTTTATTAATTGATTAAAAGAAAATAAGTTTGTAAGAAAAGTATTTTTTTTGGTATTCTTGTTTTGAAAATAATTTATAGTATTATAAAAATATTTTTGGCCTTTTTTATATTGAAATAATATATTTTTAATGGTGTGAAAGAAAATAAATAAAAACACAGTATTTTAATTAAATTTACAAGATAATTAGTAAAATAAATAAAGTATGGTTAGTAAAATAATTTTTTGTGTGAGAAAAATAAATAAACTAATTTAAAATGAAAATCTAATATTTTGGTATTTTTTATGATTTTTTTAATATTAGGAAAATATTTAGGAAAATAAAAAAAATTAAAAAAAATAAAATTGGGCCAGGGGCGCAAATAGCCTGCAGGGGATTAAAAAGAAGAAAAAAACAAAATAAACAGGCCCAAGAAGGCCCAGCGCGTGCAAAAAGAAAAAAAATCAGAAAACAAGAAAATGTGAAAAATTCCAAAAAGGGTACCACTGGGACTCGAACCCAGGTCCCAAAGATTACAGGCGCGCGCTTCTACCACTGGGGTAGCTATACATTCGTTAACATAAGAAAAACAATAAATATATGATGCAAAATGCGCCCTGATGACTTCATCTTCAACCTCCAGTCAGACCAACTGTAACTTGCTCATTTCTCATCAAAAATGAAAACTGTAAACATGAAACTTGTAGCAAATTTCCTCACGGTTTCAAATATGTAAAGCATTAAAACTATAGATCAAAGATAACCATGAATTTTATTGGCCCTAATCTGAACCCTAAAAATCTCAGAAACTTCAATCTTAAAATTCTCTAAGCTCAAGCAAAATTAATGGAAACTATGGACATGGTTAGCTTTAGGGCAATGATATCTACATGTTTTATTCACAAATAAATCATTAATGATGCATGTATGAAGAGTTCAAAGTTAAGAAAACTTACCTCAAAACTGGAAATCGTGTTTTGAGTTTGAGCTTGTTTCAAGTGATGGTGATGATCAGGTTAGCTTCCTTGAGGTCCCAGGAAGCTAATGTAATGATTAGCTTGAACAATGGATGGCTGAAATGGTCTGGAGAAGTCAATGTGCAGAGCTCTGTTTCTGAAAATGGAGGATGGTGTTAATGGTGTTACATTTCTGTAACATGGTGTGGGATCAATTATATATGATGTTTAGAAGCTTTAGAAACCAAAAGGCCAAGAAACGCACGAGTAGATTATGAGTTTCAAGTTTTTGGTCAGTTTGTGTGAAAATGGAAGTATGAGACGTGTTTCTGAGTTCTATCTCTTTTCAGTGGTCAAGCATTCGTGTATTTGTGGCCAATAGTTTGTGTATGTATAAACAAAAGTGTTTGAGAGCTTTGGACAATCAGAAGTACAAGTTTCTAGCTTTTGGCTAGGTTACTTGATTTTGAAGAAAAGAGGGAAACAAGTTTCAAGAGGAGGTACAAGCATGAGTTGGATGATTGTAAGTGTCTAAACCATTTCTCATGAGTTATAGGACTTGTTTGATCATAAGAGAACAAGTGCAAGGCTCAAGAACAAGTTTTGTACAAAAAGTCACTTTATCAAAATGGCAATGTAACATTTCTTCCAAAAATGGATATAAAGCATGTCCATGCATTGAATGCTTGAAGTGAAACCTCTAACAGCTGTGTAAACCATTAATTATGGAGTTCCTAACAAGTTTTAGGCCTTCAAATTAGTGTTTATGAAGCATAGTTTGAATTTTGAATTTGGTTCATCACAAAATGACTTGTAAATCAAGTGATAAAACCCTAACTTCATCTCTTCGATTCTCCCTACTCAAGAATGATCTCAAGGAGTTCTTGGATATTTTGGAAATCTTGTAATGTGATCTACAACACATATTTGAATTTCTTTTGAAGATTCCTCTTGGAACTATATGAAAAAGTGCCATGAAGCTGGGTCAAAATCCTGACCAAATTAGGGCAAAATTTCACTATGTGTTTAGTTTCATGACCACATGTTCTTAAAATTATAACTTGAGATCCAAGCACTTTTGGAAGGAGTTGTGTAAATAAAAGTTTTAGAATTCATGGATATCTACAACTTTCATGTTTTAAGTTTCTCTTGAATCATCTTGCATCATGGTAAAAAATTTGTTCAAAGTTGTGAAAAAATATGAAATTTCCAACACTTAGAAAAATTTCTAAGTTTAGAAATTTTGACTTTTCAAAATGAAATCTTGAATTTTTGATTTCTTGATGAATAGGCTTCATATTTTTACATGTTTTAATGAATTGTGATCTTTGACACTTGAATTTGACCAAGAAGTCAAAGTTTGACTTTTCAGTATACAGTTGACTTTTGATCAATTGACTGAAAAACTCATCTGTCAATCCAATGGACTTGCAATGTTTTGAACCATGTCATTAGGTAAAAGTTATGCAATTATACTCTTGTGATCATGCCTTAAACCAATTGATGATTTTCTAGGCTAAAAATCAGAAATTGTCCTTTCCCAGTCAAAACTCTAATTTTGACCATTTTGCCCTTTTAGAGATTTGATCAAATTTCTTGGGGAGTTGTGGTCCAAACTTGATCAAATGATACATATGAGTTTAAAATGTTGATGTGGATCAAAAATTATGAAGTTTGACTGTAAATTGGCCATGGTTGACTTTTCCCCCAATACAATTGATTTTTAGGTCAACTGCTCAATTGACTGAACAAAAGTGTGATCCAAGGCTTGAAACTTGACATGAGTGAGCTTGGGGGTTCATAATGATCCATGAAAGTCATATTGGGCATTGGAAGTTCAAAAATCCTTGTTCAAACTCAAACCCTAGTTTTGGTCATCAGTGCTTAAGGAGGTGTCTTGAGCTGATCAAACCCTAGTGCAGTCTTGAGCTAAGGAGATCTTGTGAGCAAATTCTTGATAAGTGAGAGGGAAAATTTTGGGGTACAACACATATGAACATATTATAATTCTATTGAATATGGGGTAAGATGATGGATTGTGTGATCTAGAAAGCAACAACAAGTTTTGTTTTATTGGTAAAAGATGCGTAAGTTACTTTTGATGTTATATCCGAGAATATTCGGAAAAGGTATTTCATTTCATGATGTAGGTTTATCTTAAAGAGACATACTCAATGAAACCGAAGAATGAATTCATCAACCAAATCGGTGAAATATGAGAAGGAGAAAGGTAACTAACATGAAAAGGATAAATATGAGAATTCAATCAAAATGAATTTTCATCAAATCAATGACCTTATTGGATTCATCACAAGGTATACTTTTGGGTACTTTGTAAAGGTGAAAAGTGGTAAGATCAATTTGTTCTAAAATCTTTGTGGCATACTTTACATTTGGTGCAACTTTCTTTCGAGAGTTTCGTGTAAAATACAAGTGCATCTTATATCATATTGTACGATGAGGTAGTATCGATATAACTTTTGCTTTGTTAGTAAGTTCTCTCTTTTACTTGTTTGTTTATCTAAATGTATGACAAACTTGGTGTATGGTATATATATTATGAGTACTCATTTGCAACATAATTCTTAATTGATAATGATATCATATTTGATTCTACTAACATATAACTTGTCAAAGAGTTCTCTAAGTTTATGCAGGGAGTGGTGAAATGAGTCTTATGGGAAGTTGAATTACTTTTTCAGACTCTAAATATAGTAGCTCAAGGAAGGAATACATGTTTGGGGAACTACCTTTGCGATCATGTTGAAAATTGGGAATTATTAATGTCTCCAATGTTGCTTTCTTTATTATGATGATTTCACTTTTATACTTTTTCTCTAACAATTCGTTTGAGTATTTTACATCATGTGAGTGAAACTTCCATTCCATCAAGAGTGAGGTAATATTGTTCCAAATCTCTCTTTGAAAGTAAGAAGTTTCTTAGTACATGTTTTAGTTGATGAAAAATGCTTGCTATATTCTTAAATGATGAAAACCATGAATGTTCATTTGCAATTTTTTTATTGATAAGCATTGTGTGTTCTCAATGTATATGTTTATAATGACTTCGTGTATTAAATTTCTCACATTTGTATAAGTTTATTCTTGTATGTACAAGTATGTGTTTCTATTATTATTTCTTGCATTTGTGCATGATTTGAATGTGAGCATGTTAATTGCATGTACGATTCATGTTATAGTTAAGTCACATTTTATGGCAATATTTTCATTTTGGATTGAGTAGTGACATGTTCTTGTCACTGTGCTAGGCACATACGTGTGCAGCATGGGAGTTCCATTATGTTGTGTTACGAAATTGTGACGCTATAGAAGCAACTTAATAGCTTGCTCTTGCATCGCAATCATTATTATTCATACAATTGCACTAAATGTGCTAATGTTAGACCAATTGCTCCTGTCCCACAATATATATCAAATAGTAATGTATCTAGACCTAAGCATGCCCAATCTTCGGAGTATAACTTCTCAGCAGAAAGTGTGTTAACCTAGCAGTAGACTTAAAAATTTATATTCTGGGAAAATAAATGTTGTCGAAACCAATATGAAACAACAATTTTCCTTCCACCCTGGAAAAATATAGAAAATCAGAGATTACTGATATAATCATGAATTCTAACTTCTGCAACATTAATGCTTTCATCCCTCCTAGGATCACCAACTACTATGGGAAGTGAATGCAGTGATGCATCACATGGTCATACATTAGGTATTCCTTGGTGATCTTACATGAAAGAACAATTTCCATCAAAAATCAATCCAAAAAATAAGTTACACCATAAGAAATTCCCAACAGCATATACTGAATCATAAAAAAAATCTTGTTTGAATGCATATCGTAGTAAACGGGATGAATGACAAATATATTATATAAGATTTTCGAAATTAAAGAGTGATAAATTACTGCAAATCGAATATCTTTAAGTACATCTAAGCAGAGAAGGATATGGAATGGCTTTTTCTTAACGAATCTAATATACTTCTTCATCAATTGTTTTTTTATCATTGCCATAAGTAAAGGAACATTTTCAAATTTCTTCACATTTTTATGTTTATTTTTTCTATCATAGAGTTGTAAACCATCTGCAGGTGATGACTATTCATATCAAAATTTGAAAACTAAAAAACAGATTTTAGATAGGGAATAAATTATCATCTGATTTCAAAATACTTGGAAATTCATAACATTAATTCAAGACAGAAAAAACATTTTATAACATTATTCACAAATCACAAAAACATTTCAAAACAGATGACTATCCCTTCACGAATTACAAAAACATTTCATAACATTCATTTACAATGAAAATTCAAGACACAACAACATTAATTCAACTCAAAAAACTTACCACACTGGCCTTGATCTTTGACCTGATTAACAACACTTTTCTCCCTACAATCAATAGATTCCGACAATTCCTCGTTATCACCAAAAGCATAACGGTTACTCTTCTTCGACCTAGATAAAAACCCTTTGGATTTTCTAGGTTTTGTACCTAAAAACATGGAATGATATTCCTCATTGGTAAGATCAGCAAACTTCGTGAGACCCAACTTGTAGGTTTGACCCTCCAAACTGTTGAGTTTCGATGAACTGCAGATTATCTTTGAAAATTTCAAATCTTCTTTCTTTCTCACCCAAAGTATTATAAGACTTACCATGTTTCACCAACCACGATTCAACAACCTGCAAAGAAGAGGAATCCACCATTTTTGAAAACAGGAAAGAACATAGAAAGAGAGAAAGAGAAAATGAATTCGCCTACTTAATTATTTCATGAAGGGAGATGCAGTGTCGTAAAGAAAATAAATAGAAGTAGATACAGTGTAGAGGAATGGTCTTACTATCATGTTTTATATAAGAATGTGAGGAGAATAAAGGAATTGAAAAAGTTGAGATTGTTTCAAAGCAAATTAAGAATCTTGAAGGATTTAAAGATAAATTGAAACGTTTCTAAAGCAAGTAGATAAAAGATCAATATATAAATAATTATTTCAAAATTTTTTTGATAGAAATAATTATTCCAATTTAAAGTTTAATGAAAAGAATTAAATAATATGCAATAAAGTAAGTTATAAATGCTAAGAAATAATTAATTGATATAATATAAAAAAATAAAATGCAACAATAATCCTGAACATAGCGGTATTTAATGCCCAATCAATATAAAATAAGTATCGTGTAATTAGACAATTTTATTTTTATAATTATATTAGATTTAACTTTTTAATCAGAGAGCTTATAATATAATTATCATATACTTTAGTTTTTATATATTTATAATAAATTTTCAAATTTTGACACAATAGAAAGCCTGGGTGAGAAGTCATTGTAAGTGTTTGCCCCACACCTTTTTTTTAACAGAAGCTATAAGTGGGTTTGGTCTGCATTCCACGTACTTTTCCACTTTAAATCCTCTTTTTCCTCAATGTAAAAGGCTGCTTAGTATACAACTGTATTTACACTACAACCAAATCGATTTAAAAAATTGATATTTTTTAACTAGTAATTTAACAAATACAATTTGTTTTTGAAAAACATAGGGTCTGTTTCTTTTAATTTTAAGTAAATAATTTTTAAAAAAAAATATTTTTAGAAAAATATTTTTTTAAATATTCAAAGTTTTTTTTAAAAAAATTTATAAATTGAAAAAATTGATTTTGACGTCATGTAACATGAATATATGTTATGAAGATTAAAACATAATTAAAATAATAATTTTTCAAAATAATATATTTTAAAAATAATTTTTATAAAAAATTATTGAAATAATTTCAAATTTAAGTGAATTTTAAAAAAAAATTATATTAAAAAAAATTATAGTAAAAAGATGAAATGATTAAAATAACATTTTAAGATTAATTATTTAAATTAATTTGTCATTTGAATTTTTTAATAAAAATTTGTAAAAAAAAATTTAAAACAAAAATATATAATACAACAAAATCCTTTTTAACAAACTGAAACAAACAAGCCCTTATTATGATTTTTTAAAACAAAATAATGAAATTAACAATAACCCATCTCAATAGAGATTTGAACAAATATTAGAGATGGTTCTACTTCTAACAAAAAGGTGTTTTGGCCAAATGTGCACAATTAGTCATTAAGTCGGCCTTGCAATTATTTTTTTTAAGTGGATAAGGCCAACATCACAGTTTCTAAATTGTGGTTTAGTTGCCTTAATCTTCTTTTTCAAGAGATACCAACCATATTCTTGATTATCCTCCCCTTCAATAAAATTAATCAATCTTTTGCGATTAGACTCAAAAATCACATATTATATGCGTTGCAAATATAAAAATAAGTAGAATTGTAATTTTAAATACCATTTAACAATTTTTGAGATATTAAGTAATAAAGTGTTTTATAGTGTTTTGATCCGTGAAAGTGAATGACAAAAAATAAAATAGAGATTTTAGTATTAATAAAAAAAAAGTTATTAGAAGTAAGTTTTGTTATTACTTATTTATCATGTATAATCATAGATTAATAATATGTTTTTCTAGTCAACTATTAATATTATCATTTGGTGCTCTCATTTGTATTTTTGTTGGTCTCAACATCGTGAAAAATAGTTTACCTAATAGTCCTATCTCGGTTTATTAACCAACACCAAACGTTAAGTTCTAGCCGTTATAAAACAATAAGACTCCATATTGAACCTACTATAATACGTGTGGATGTTGAACCTAAACTTATGTCTAGCGATAATTTTGGATCTAGTAATGACAACCATCTTTCGAATATCAAGTTACGTCGTGAAAACAAGTTTTCGTTAGCAAATTTAAAACATACATTAGGATTAAAGACTTATCAATATTAAAGCTTGAGTAGACATACATAAAACATCATGACCTATTTAATACATGAATATAATGACTACATCTAACTCCAAAAAAGAGATTTTTGGCTATGCTTAGTTATCATATTTGTGTCGATAATCCCACAAAGACAGGTTTGAAAGTTTATCGGCCCTATCACTTAAGATTAAAGATTCTATCAGGTGGCCTTAGCCACCTTGCTTGATTGGGCACACCATCCCTGCCCTTAGCACACAAACCTTTTCTTCATCATAAAGTACTTTAACTTTGAAGTGTCACCTGTCATCTTGGTTTCACTAAGCGCGTCTATGATCATGGCCTAGTCAGCCTTGCTTTGCAAGGTTTTCTTTAGCTTGGTCTTTACGTCCTGAAATGTTATTTTCCAGTCTTTTTTATAATTTTTTTAGTTGTGCTAGAAAAGTCTTAACAGGTGTTCTATCATTTTTTTAGTGTTATATTGATGACTTGTAAAATAAATTAATAAGTGCCTACATATTTTACATAAATTTAAAATTTATCAGAATGCAACAATTCTTTGTGAAGCTCATGGCTAGCTCCATATACTTAATCTCAGGAAAAAACAGTTATGCAATAATTGTTAGAATTAATTTAGATTTAATTAGATATTAATTTATATTTAGGAATATCTTTTAGATTGTTTATATCTTTGTTAGAAGATATATATCTTAGATCTTCTTAGATCTTTGTAGAATATATATTTTAGATTTAATTTTGTGTATAAATAGCCTAGTGGAGTAGGTTATTGTAATTCATTGTAAATCCTTATTTTGAAGATATCAGTAAATATTCCTTTTTCCTTTTATCTTCCTTGTGCACCAATAATTGGTATCTAGAGCCCCAACTCGAAATCTACGGGAAAAGAAGTATTGTGATTAAGAATTATAATATTCTGATTCTGAGAGTTTTGAGAAAACATTGATTTGGGAAATTCTGCGTAAATTGCATAAGGTAGAAGATGAACGGAAACGGTGGCGATATTCATTCCAAGCTTCCCGTATTTGATGGCAAAAACTGGAATCCTTGGAAGATCCAGATACACGTGTTATTTGGCTCTCAAGATGTGTTAGAACTTGTTACTGATGGCTATAATCTGTTAGAAGCAGATGCAACATAGGACCAGAAGATAGCACAGAAGGCGTTGAGGAAGAAAGGTCAGAAAGCGTTGTTCTACATCCATCAATGTGTGGATGTGAATGTGTTTGAGAAGATTGTTGATTCTGAAACATCAAAGGATGCATGGGACACACTGGTCAAATGTTACGGTGGTGACGCATCAGTGAAGAAGGTGAAGCTTTAGTCTCTCAGAAAGAAATATGAGAATCTCAACATGAAGGACAACGAGAAGGTTTATGAATACATCTCTAGAGTGATTTTGATCACTAATGAGATGAAAGCTTGTGGAGAAACTATGTCTGAACAAGTAACTATTGAGAAGATCTTGAGATCTTTAACTTCTGAGTTTGATTACATTGTGGTAGCAATTGAACATTCTAAAGATCTGAGCACCATGAGAGTTGAAGAGCTGCAAAGTAGTCTAGAGGCGCATGAGTTGCGTATGACTGCAAGAACTTCTGAGAGGGAAGTAGAGCAGCAAGCTCTGAAAGTAACTTCTGGTAAGAAGCATCAGAAGCAGACTTGGTCAAAATCCAGGAAGAAAACTAATGGTGGTCAAAAGTCAGGAGCTTCAAATTCTGATAGGCAGAAGAATGTCTAGAAGGAAAAGGAGAAGTCTGACAAGAAGAATGTTCAGTGTTACTGTTGCAAGAACTTTGGTCACTATGCCAGAGATTGTTGGTCCAAAAAGAAAGGACGTCAGAAGAAGAAAATATAGCAAGAGGAGACTCTGATGATGAACCTATGCTACTGTTGGCTTCTAAACCTGATGATCTGAATTCATCAGAATGGTGGTATATGGGAACAAGGTGTTTGTGATACGGTGAGAGAACTGACTTGAGGTTTTGCGTTTCGTCGCAAATGTTTCGGTTTAGCAAGAATCGCCACTGACTTTTATTTTATCCAAAAGGAAAGGTAAAAAAGCACAGGAAAGACCTTTGAGATGTTTTCTTGAGTTCGGGGGGTAGATTATGAAAAGGGAAGGTGCTAGCACCCTTTTCATTCATGGTTTTCCATGGGCTCTTAGTTACTTGCTTAGATCACTTGCTTTGCTTTTGCAATTGTTTGAAATGGTGCTTTGTGTGATTTTGAAAGTATTTTGAAAAGAGGCCATCGTTTAGGCGATCTTTGTAATGATTCTCGTTCGTAAGAATGTATACAAAGATGTTTGTCTTTTGAAAAATGTTTCAATGTTTTGAAAGTTGTTTGGAAATGTTTTTGAAATGTGTGTGTTTGTTTGAAAATAGCAAGGATTGTTTTGCAAATTGATCAAGTAACTAGAAGCATTCTACCTACTCAAAAGTCTTTCTTGTACATTTTTATTCCTTTGACATTGTTGATTTACCATTTCTTTGGTAAACAACCATATCTTTGTATGTTAAACGGGACGGGCATGGGTAATCGTATGACCATGATAGCAATGTTGCCAAGTATCTTAGCATGTTTGAGGGACCAAGATCATTTGTTTTTTAGGCAACTAAGTCTAGTGTCATCGAGGGTGTGATACGGTGGGAGAACTGACTTGAGGTTTTGTGTTTGTGTTTGCAAATGTTTCGGTTTAGCAAGAGTCGCCACCGACTTTTTATTTTATCCAAAGGAAAGGTCAAAAAGCACAGAAAAGACCTTTGAGATGTTTTCTTGGGTTCGGGGGGTAGATTACAAAAAGGGAAGGTGCAAGCACCCTTTTCATCCATGGTTTTCCATGGGCTCTTAGTTACTTGTTTAGATCACTTACTTTTGCTTTTCAATTGTTTGAAATGGTGCTTTGTGTGTGGTTTTGAAAATGTTTTGAAAAGAGGCCATCATTGTGGCAACCTTTGTGATGATTCTTCTTTGAATATATACAAAGGTGTTTGTCTTTTGAAAAGATATTTCAATGTTTTGAAAGTTTTGTTTTGAGAAATGTTTTGAAATGGTGTTGTGAGGTGTGTTTGAAAATAGCAAGGATGTTTTTTTTGCAAGTTTTGATCAAGTAACTAAGAGTTGTCTACCCTATCTACTCAAAAGTCTTTCCTACACATTTTTAATCCTTTGACATTGTTGTTTTACCATTGTATTTGGTAAACGAACTTGTGTTTAGATGTTAAACGGGACAGGCGCGAGTCATCGTATTGACCATGATAGCTGTAAGATTAAGATTGCGCCTAAGAGGGGGGGTGAATTAGGTGATGGTCGATTTTTGACTTATTTTATACTTTCTGGTTTTGATTTAGTGCGATGAAAACTGTAAAGTGCAGAAAGTAAAGAGACACGGAGAATTATCCTGGTTCCTTCCACAACCCGGAAGTACGTCCAGTCCCCTTGCAAACACGCAAGAGATTTTACTATATTGTTAGAACTTTTACAAGACTCTTCCTAGTCTTATCCACTAAAGAACCTAACAAATAACCAAGAACACCCTCTTGGATTTCCAATAAGTCTAATGAGAACAATCCTCTCAAAAGATACCTCTTGTTTCCAATAATGGACAACAAGGAACAAAAGTAATCTAATACTTAATTCCAACAATCCTGGAAATAAGTTACACTTTGTATGTTTTTATGAAGTATGATTTCTTGAAAGATGTTGATCACTTAGAGTGACTTCTTTGAAGTTTCTTCTTTCTTCTCTTGTAAGCAATTCAAACTGTAACACAATGGTTAGATAATGCTCAAAGATTTCTGTTCTTTATATGTGTGAAAGTGCAGAAAATCTTTGTTCTTAAAAGTTAAGAAATATGAAGTTTGAATATTTTACAAAGTTCAGATTTTATTGCAAGAGAAGAGTTGTTTTTGATTTGAGAATATTTTGTAATATATAGTAATCAAGATACCTTTCCAAAAGGACACTTTTCTGTTTGTAAAACTTGACAAGATGCAATGTTTGATCATGCAACCATTGGAGAAAAGGTATGAAGGATATCTTGAAACCATTTCAGATTTTTCAAAATTTTCAATGTGCAAATCGATTAACATAACATGCAAATCGATTGCACGTGTTTGCAACGTTCAGAATTTCAAAAAGTTTGAAGTGTAAATCGATTAGCATGTTGTGTCAATCGATTTACATGTGTTAAAAAATCAGTTTGTTCTGTGATCAATTGATTTACACAACCTGTAAATCGATTGCTGGCAGGAGCAAACAGTTTTTGAAAAAGCATGTGTAAATCGATTTACACAAGATGTTAATCGATTTACAGCAGAGAAAAACTTAAAAATTGTTTTGAAATATAATTGAAGTGATGTGGCAAGTGTGTATATCATTTTTGAGCATTTCTAATCAATGTAGTTTAATTGAGAATTGATATACTTGATTGCTTGCCAAGTTCCTTGAAGCTTTGAGTGAATGATGCTTTAAGATGATTTCCACTTCTTTTCCTTCTTTCCATAATGCTTGTTTGTCTTTCATCAAACTAGCTTGTTTGTCTTTCATCAAAACTAAAGTTGAGTTGAGGCTTGAGATTACATTCTCCCCCTTTTTGATGATGACAAACCATTTTCCTTTATGTGTTGATCAGAATTTGAGCAAAAGGTGTTTTCTCCCCCTGAGAAGATTTCTCCCCCTATGGAGAAAAAGATTTGAAAGTTTGCTCTGTAAAGACAATGAAAACAAACAACCATAAAGTGCTATTACATCCTTCTCCCCCTTTGACATTATCAAAAAGAAGGGAAAGATGCAACATGAAAGTATACCAGAAAGAAATGTATAGGAACATGAATGAAAAACAAAACTTCCAAAATATATAACAGAACATTTTTATGAAAAAATAATTTTCGTTCAGTGGTAAATCGATTTACATGTTGTGTAAATCGATTTACACACAAGATTTTATTAAAAAAATGATTTGCTTCAGTAGTAAATCGATTGACATATGGTGTAAATCGATTTACTTAAAGAGAAAATTTAAAAAATCATTATTTTTAACATTTGAAACAATGTCTAACCACATATATATGTACATTAGGGTATAGTTAAGGATTGAGTGCACCTTAAATATCTTGTTCATCGAGGATTCCAAGTTCACGACGAATTTTGAAAAATGCATCCTTTGCAAGTGGTTTTGTGAAGATGTCCGCGAGTTGATTTTGAGTGTCCACAAATGTGATCTCGACATCTCCTTTGAGTACATGGTCTCGGATAAAATGATGTCTGATGTCAATGTGTTTCGTCCGGGAATGCATAACTGGATTTTTCGTAATATTGATCGCGCTTGTGTTATCACATCGAAGAGGAATGCATCCAAGGTTTACTCCATAGTCAAGTAATTGTTGTTTTAGCCAAAGAATTTGAGCGCATCCACTTCCAGCCGCAATGTATTCTGCTTCGGCAGTGCTGAGAGCTACGCTTGCTTGCTTTTTGCATGACCATGAAACCAAGGCATTTCCAAGAATGTGACATGTTCCACTTGTACTTTTGCGATCAGTTTTGCAACCTGCATAGTCAGAATCAGAATAACCAACTAGATTGCACATACTACCTTTTGGATACCATAATCCGACGTTGGTTGTTCCTTTGAGATATTTTATTATGCGCTTGACTGCTGCAAGGTGAGACTCTTTAGGATTGGCTTGATATCTTGCACATAGGCAAACGCTGAACATAATGTCAGGTCTACTTGCTGTTAAATAAAGGAGTGAGCCAATCATTCCACGATACTTAGTTATGTCAATAGAATTTCCTGATTCATCTGGGTCAAGATAGGTGCCGGATCCCATAGGAATTGCACTTTCTTTGCTACTTTCCATCTCAAACTTCTTTATAAGGTCTTTGCAATATTTTGATTGGTTTACGAAGATACCATGTTTGAGTTGCTTAGTTTGAAGACCAAGAAAGAAATTCAATCTTCCCATCATAGACATCTCAAACTCTCCTTGCATCATAGACGAAAAATCCTTGCACATATTTTGGTTAGTTGAACCGAAAACAATATCATCTACATAGATTTGTACAAGTAAGGTATGATGATTAACATTTTTTATGAAGAGAGTGGTATCAACTTTACCCTTTACAAACCCTTTTTCACATAGGAATGCGCTTAGTCTATCATACCAAGCCCTTGGTGCTTGCTTCAGCCCATAGAGAGCTTTCTTCAGTTTGAAGACATGATTAGGATGTTTGAAGTCTTCAAATCCGGGAGGTTGCTTTACATAGACTTCTTCATTTATGAATCCGTTGAGAAATGCGCTTTTTACATCCATTTGAAAAAGTTCAAAGTCCAATGAGCATGCATATGCAAGTAATAGTCTTATTGCTTCCAAACGTGCTACCGGAGCAAAAGTTTCTTCAAAATCAATTCCTTCCTCTTGGTTGTATCCTTGAGCAACTAGTCTTGCCTTGTTTCGAGTGATTATTCCATTTTCATCCATCTTGTTTTTGAAAACCCATTTGGTTCCAATGATACGTTTATTTCCTGGATTAGGAACAAGTTCCCAAACTTCATTCCGCTCGAATTGGTTTAACTCTTCTTGCATGGCAAGGATCCATTGATCATCTTCTAGTGCTTGAGCCACTTTAGTAGGTTCAACTTGAGATACAAACGCCATATTTAAGCATGCATCCTTAAGATTTAGTCGAGTAGATACTCCTTTGCTAATATCTCCAATTATATTGTCAATTGGATGATCACGATGAGTTCTCCATTCTTGAGGAAGATCATCATCATTTTCATTTTGATGTGAAAGTTCATGTGTTTGTTCCGGATTGACAATTTTGCCATCTCCGCAGGAAATCTCATGAGATAGATCTATAGAATCATCATCATCACAAATAGCAACTTCCTCCTTGGAGGTGTTAGATTCATCAAAAGAAACATGCATTGATTCTTCTATAGTTAAAGTTCTTTTATTGTAAATTCTAAAAGCTTTGCTAGAAAGGGAGTAACCAAGAAAGATACCTTCATTCGATTTTTCATCGAACTTACCGAGATTGTCTTTGTCGTTGTTAAGGACAAAACATTTGCACCCGAAAATATGAAAGTGAGAGATATTTGGTTTTCTTCCTTTGTAGATCTCATATGGAGTTTTCTTTAGTATAGGTCTTATGATCACGCGATTGCTTACATAACATGCCGTGCTTACCGCATCCGCCCAAAAATATTTAGGCAAACTTGAGTCACTTAGCATGGTTCTAGCAAGTTCCACCAAAGACCTATTTTTCCTTTCAACTACTCCATTTTGTTGTGGAGTTCTTGGTGCTGAAAAATTGTGGAAGATCCCATTTTCTTCACAAAATTCTTCAAATAGACTGTTTTGGAACTCTCCACCGTGATCACTTCGGATTGATGTTATCTTTGATGACTTCTCATTTTGAACTTGTTTTGCATATCTCTTGAATGCCTTGAATGCTTCATTCTTGTGTACTAAAAACAAAGTCCAAGTGAAACGGGAAAAATCATCTACAATAACTAATGCATAAATGTTACCTCCGAAGCTTCTTGTTCTAGATGGACCAAAAAGATCCATGTGCAACAATTGAAGTGGTCTTGTTGTTGAAACCACATTCTTTGGTTTGAAAGTTGATTTGGTCTGTTTGCCCTTTTGGCATGCACTACATAATTTGTCTTTGATGAACTTCATCTTTGGTAGACCAATAACTAAGTCATGCTTAACCAATTTGTTCAAGTGCTCCATGTGAATGTGAGCAATCCTCTTATGCCATAACCAAGCGTCATTGTTGTTTACCATAAGACATTGTACCTTCATAGACAAATCATCTAGAGTAATCACAAAAATA
Source organism: Vicia faba (assembly GCA_948472305.1). Lineage (NCBI taxonomy): Eukaryota > Viridiplantae > Streptophyta > Magnoliopsida > Fabales > Fabaceae > Vicia > Vicia faba. The sequence goes on from OX451741.1 coordinate 624,117,566, forward strand.
TTGTTAGATCTTATACCTTTGAGTTTTACCTCATTGGTTGCCTCATCCATAATAAGGCATTCTTCTTTGTTGAATTTGATCTTGAACCCTCTATCGCAAAGTTGACTTATGCTAAGAAGGTTGTGCTTTAATCCTTCAACATAGAGAACATCCTCAATTTGAATGGATGGAGGTGTGCCAACTATTCCAACGCCAAGAATCTTTCCTTTGGTGTTGTCTCCATAGGTGACATACCCTTTGGCTTTATGTACTAGATATGAAAATTGGTGTACATCTCCTGTCATATGCTTTGAACATCCACTATCAAGATACCAAACATTTGAAGTGGATTTCAAGCATACCTACAAAAACAAATTATTTCTTGTTAGGTACCCAAGTTGCCTTGGGTCCTTCATAGTTAGTTCCCTTTTTCACCCATGCATAATGTCCACTAGCCATACTGAAATTTCTAATATAGCATGCATTTGGTGTGTGTCCAATAATACCACAGTAAAAACAATTTGGAACAAATTTACTCTTGTATCTAGGCATTTGTTTTCTTTTAGATACATTAGCCTTTTTCTTTTGATGATTATGAACAACTTGCTTCTTTTCTACTTTCTTGGGATTGGAACTATTACTAGCCTTTACAAAAACAGTGGGATTGTTACTTGGTTTCTTAGTATTCACATAACCAAGACCTCTTTTATCATTAGGATAACGTTGTTGGCTTAGTAATCCTTCCAATCCTATTTGTCCTTTTTCATATCGTTCAATGACTCTTTTCAATTGAACAATTTGAAAGACATTTGATTCACACTTGGAGCATGCAAAGTTTTCCTTTTCTTTTATAAAATTTTGTTTTTGAAGATCAAAATCTTTAGTCATGGTGTCAATTTTTTCTAGACAACTTAGAAGTTCTTTTTCTTGTTTTGACACCTTTTTGTATAAACTTTTGCATTCTTTCAAGAGTTCATCAATTGCACCTTGAACATCATCATCAAAAAGATTAAATACATTACTAACCTCTTCTTCATTGTCGGAGTGATGCGATGCCATTAAGGCTAAGTTTGCACATTCGTCGCTTTCCGATTCCGATGAACTGCTCATATCATTATCTTCCCATGCTATGTAGGCTTTCTTTTGTTTTGAGTCCTTTCCTTTGAATCCATTTTTCTTTGGGAGATTTGGACAGTTTGGCTTGATGTGTCCTTGCTTTCCACATTCATAACATGAGACATCTTGAGTTGATGTGGAGGCTTCTCTTTTCTTGAAGTGCTTTCTCTTATGTGCATGAGATCCACCTTTGTCATTTCTGCCAAAAAACTTCCCAAGTCTTTTCACTAGAAGCATGAAATTTTCATCTTCTTCCGGATTGTCTTCTTTTACCACTTCTTTTGAATCAATTTTTAAGGCAATGTTTTTGGACTTCTTTTCTAGATTCTCATGTTTTTCAAGTCTACCGAGTTCCGTTTCGTATTCTTGAAGTTTGCCGAATAATGTAGCGGAAGTCATTGCGGAGAGACTCTTCTTTTCCGAGATTGCCGTTACCTTTGGTTGCCATTCCCTAGTCAATGATCTAAGGATTTTCAAGTTGAGTTCATCATTTGGCAGGGTTTTACCAAGAGCAATTAAGTGATTTGTCAAATGCACAAATCTCTTTTGTAAGTCAAGAATGGATTCTCCGGGCTGCATTCGAAATAGTTCATATTCTTGACTCAAGGTATTTAGCCTTGATCTTTTTACTTCAGCCGTTCCTTCATGAGTTTGAACCAAGGTATCCCAAATTTCCTTTGCTGTTGTGCAGTTTGAGACACGAAAAAATTCGTCCATACTGAGAGCACCTTGAAGAAGGTTTATTGCCTTTTTGTCATAGAGAACTTTCTTTTTATCATCGTCGTCCCATACAGTTTTGGGCTTTGCAGACCCAACGCCATTGATTACCGTTATTGGGATAAATGGACCATTTTCAACAGCATCCCATACTTCCTCTCCTTGTGCTTCTAAATGCGCCTTCATGCGTATTTTCCAAAAGTCAAAATATTCACCACAAAATAGAGGAGGCTTGTTGTTACTACCACCATCTCTGAAAACTGGTTGATGATTTGCGGAAGCCATACTGGATCTCTAGGAGCAGGTTACCTATAACCTGCTCTGATACCAATTGTAAGATTAAGATTGCGCCTAAGAGGGGGGGTGAATTAGGTGATGGTCGATTTTTGACTTATTTTATACTTTCTGGTTTTGATTTAGTGCGATGAAAACTGTAAAGTGCAGAAAGTAAAGAGACACGGAGAATTATCCTGGTTCCTTCCACAACCCGGAAGTACGTCCAGTCCCCTTGCAAACACGCAAGAGATTTTACTATATTGTTAGAACTTTTACAAGACTCTTCCTAGTCTTATCCACTAAAGAACCTAACAAATAACCAAGAACACCCTCTTGGATTTCCAATAAGTCTAATGAGAACAATCCTCTCAAAAGATACCTCTTGTTTCCAATAATGGACAACAAGGAACAAAAGTAATCTAATACTTAATTCCAACAATCCTGGAAATAAGTTACACTTTGTATGTTTTTATGAAGTATGATTTCTTGAAAGATGTTGATCACTTAGAGTGACTTCTTTGAAGTTTCTTCTTTCTTCTCTTGTAAGCAATTCAAACTGTAACACAATGGTTAGATAATGCTCAAAGATTTCTGTTCTTTATATGTGTGAAAGTGCAGAAAATCTTTGTTCTTAAAAGTTAAGAAATATGAAGTTTGAATATTTTACAAAGTTCAGATTTTATTGCAAGAGAAGAGTTGTTTTTGATTTGAGAATATTTTGTAATATATAGTAATCAAGATACCTTTCCAAAAGGACACTTTTCTGTTTGTAAAACTTGACAAGATGCAATGTTTGATCATGCAACCATTGGAGAAAAGGTATGAAGGATATCTTGAAACCATTTCAGATTTTTCAAAATTTTCAATGTGCAAATCGATTAACATAACATGCAAATCGATTGCACGTGTTTGCAACGTTCAGAATTTCAAAAAGTTTGAAGTGTAAATCGATTAGCATGTTGTGTCAATCGATTTACATGTGTTAAAAAATCAGTTTGTTCTGTGATCAATTGATTTACACAACCTGTAAATCGATTGCTGGCAGGAGCAAACAGTTTTTGAAAAAGCATGTGTAAATCGATTTACACAAGATGTTAATCGATTTACAGCAGAGAAAAACTTAAAAATTGTTTTGAAATATAATTGAAGTGATGTGGCAAGTGTGTATATCATTTTTGAGCATTTCTAATCAATGTAGTTTAATTGAGAATTGATATACTTGATTGCTTGCCAAGTTCCTTGAAGCTTTGAGTGAATGATGCTTTAAGATGATTTCCACTTCTTTTCCTTCTTTCCATAATGCTTGTTTGTCTTTCATCAAACTAGCTTGTTTGTCTTTCATCAAAACTAAAGTTGAGTTGAGGCTTGAGATTACAATAGCAATTGTGCCAAGTATCTTAGCAAATTTTTTAGGGACTAGATCATTTTGTATAGGCAACCAAGATAGCGTCATCGGGGGAATATGATCTTTTGTTTTGTTTTTGTTTTGCCAAGATACTCAACATGCATAACATGGTCATTTTAAAGGCAACAAGTGGATGAAACTCTAGGGGTGCATGTGTGCATTGTGTTGTCAATTTACATGCTTTTATGTCTTGTATTAGGTCTAACTATTTGTTTTGATTTTGGATATTGCATACAAACCCTAAGCTCTATCATGGCATATTTGAAAGCTATAAATGCGTAAAATAAATCTACGACTATTACAACATTGATATGGGGAGGGGGATACAATTTTGAATGGGGAGTATTTGCAAGAAAATAAAACCCTAAGATTTACTATTACATCCAAATTGAACTCTTTGCATCAAATAATAAATAAGCAATATTTAAATAAGCAATTTAAATAGAAATATGCAAAATATTATAAATATGTAAAAATGTTTTTGTTTATTTTTATGTATGTAATAATAAAATATTTAATGAATTAAAAATAATAAAATAAAAGATTATTTTTATTAAGGGTAAAAACCCTAATTTTCTTTAAGAAAGTATATATATATATATATATATATATTAATTATATTATTTATGTACAATAAAATAAAATAATAAAATATATACAAATGTCAAAAAACAAAAATATATTAGAAGAAATATTATTTAAGTATGTAAATAATAAAAATAAAGGTATAATATTTTTATGTATTATTTTCAAGTTTTTATTAAAGAAAATAAAAGTATGTTATTTAATAATTATTTTTATGTTAGAAAAAATAATAAAAAATACAAAATATAATGTGAAAATTTATGAAAATGTTTTTGGTAATTTTTTATGTTTAGAAACAATAAAATAAAATCAGAAACTAAAAAAGAAATGAAAAATATAAAAATATAAAACAATGGGCCAAGGGGGTGCAAGAAGCAGGTCAGGGGGTGCAAAAAGTCATGCCAAGCCAAGCCCATCCCAGTTACAGCTTTGTCAACCTTTGAACAAAAAACACACGTTCTGATGTACAACTCGTATCTCCTGCATTTATGCTTAAAAACGAAAACTTGCAACATGAAAGTTATAGAGCATGATCATACGATTCTAACCATATAAAAAACTTAATATAACTCTCAAAGACCAGAGAGAATTTTTCTGGCCCTAATTTCTAACCTAACTTTTTCAGAAATTTCATCAATCAAATTCTCTCAACACAGTTAACTTAAATGAAATCTATGCATATGTAGAGTTTAAGGGTTATGAGTACTACATTTTATATTCACAAACCTAAGCCTAATGATTCCTAAATAGAGAGATAGGAAGTTGGAAAATACCTGCTTCAGTTGAACACGAGTATGGAAATGTGGAGGTTTTCAGTGAGACCTGAAATGTTTGTGAGCTTGCTTGAACTTCCTCTGACCTTCCCCAATGCTTTGTTGGCTTTGAGCTTGCTTGAATAAGCCTGTAGAAGTCAACCTACACAAGCTGAAAACAGAAATGGTGAAGCTTGCAAATGGAGTTACAGTCAATGGCCAATAGTTGGGATAGCTTAAGTGGGTTATATGGAATGTATTGGAACTGGTTTGGGACAAAACGCACGAGTGGTTTATGAGATGGAAGTGAAAATGCAGATGCTGCCCTGTTTTGTAAGAAGAAAGTGTTTTTGTGTTTTGGAAGGCTTGAGGGTTGAATAACTCGTGTTTCTGGCTCAAGGAAATGTGCAAAACTTGTTTCAAATGCTTACAAGAGTTGGTTATAACAGATACTCAAGTTGTGTAGACTTTTGCACATTTCTTGGTTTTGAAGCAAAAGGTGAGAAGTGACAAAGAGCAGGCCTGTACAGGCTAGCTCTAATCCTGCATACATTTTGTGAGCTTGGCCCCAAGTTTGTGGATTTTGTTTGCTGTCCAAGATTTCGTTCAAGGCTCAAGGGATGCAATTTGACATAAAGTAAGTTTTGACAAAAATGGCAATGTTGCCTTTTTGCTATTTTTGGATTAATCCCTTGTGTAAACCTCTAATGATCAGAAAAAAGATTCAATCCATTGAGTTTGCATTTAATTCTTGAGCTTGGAAGGGTTTAGATACCTGTAATCAAGTATAAACAATGATGGATGGAAATTGCAACTTGTGTCAATATGAAACATGTCATGGATCAAAGTGAGTTTTTGCCAAATTCAAACCTTCGATTCTCCCTAACCATAAATGATTTTAGAGAGTTCTTGGACATTTTGGAAAGCTTGTTACATGCTCTACAATCCATATTTGAAATTCATTTTTATATTCCAAGTGGAACTAGATGAAAAATTTCCATGAAGATAGGTCAAAATCTTGCCTAAACTAGGGCAAAATTTCACTAAGTTAAAAGTTTCATGGACCCTTGTTCCAAAAATCATAACCTGAGATCCAAGCTTCTTTTGAGAAAAATTTGTGAATCAAAGTTGTAGATTTTGTGGAGTAATACAAATTTCATGAATCCAATTGCATCATGGTGAAAAAGTTGGGCAAAGTTGGGAAAAAATAAGAAAATTTCATAACTTAGAAAAGTTCGAAGTTATGAAATTTTTCAATCTTAAACCCTAATTTGCAAAATTAGGTTTCTTGATGAACAAGTTTCATGTTTTGACACATCTTGATGAAAAATGACCCTTGGCACTTGATTTTGACCAAAAAGTCAAAGTTTGACTTTTCAGTGTACAGTTGATTCTTGATCAATTGATTGGAAAATTCATTTGTCAATCCAATGCAATTGAGATCTTTTGAACCTTGTGAATAGGTCAAGATGATTCCATTGAGTCCTTGAATCCATGCTTGAACCCAATTTGCCATTGGCTAGGTGAAAAATCAGAAATTGCCCTTCTGCAGTTAAAACCCTAAAAATGACCATTTTGCCCTTTTGATGATCTGATCAAATTTCTTGAGGAGTTGTGGTCCAAACTTGATCAAATGGTTCATATGAGCCTATAATATTGATGTGGATCAAAATTTATGAGGTTTGACTGTAAATTGGCCACAGTTGACTTTTTCCCCCATATAGCTGATTTTTAGGTCAACTGTCCAATTGACTGGGCAAAAATTTGATTCAAGGCTTGAAACTTGGTATGAGCAATCTTGTAAGTCCAACATGAAGCATGAAAGTCACATTGAGCATTAGAAGTCCAAAATTCCTTGTGCAAACTCAAACCCTAATTTAGGTCAACAGTGCAAGGAGATGTCTTGAGCAGAGCAAACCCTAGCTTGGTCTTGAGTTCAAAGAGTCTTTGTGAGGAGAAATCTTGATAAAATGAGAGGGCAAATTTTGGGGTACAACAGTGTTCAAACCATCTTACTGGAAACAAGAAGTGGTTGGTTGACTTTGACTCTGGGAAGAGTACAAAGATCAGATGTACTGATGATAAATACCTCAATGCAGAAGGTATGGGAAATGTCAGAATCATTCTAAACAATAGAAAAGCAACAGTGATCCAGAATGTTTGGTATGTACCTGGCATGAAAAGTAATCTGATGAGTGTGGGACAACTGATTGAGAAAGGTTTTTCAGTTACCATGAAGGACAACCTTCTGAAGCTGTATGACTGTAATCAGAAGCTGATTATGGAGTCAGAGCGGGGAAGGAACAGAACATTCAAGGTGAATGTTAAAACTGCAGACTCTGAATTTCTTAGTGCAATAAGTGTTGTCAAGGAGAGTGAGTTGTGGCACAGAAGATTTGGTCATCTGAATTTCAAAAGTTTAGGGCATCTGAAATCAAAGAATATGGTACATGGAATTCCTACAATCAAGAAGCCTAAAAAGTCATGCAAGGTGTGCATGGAAGGGAAGCAACCAAGATTACCCTTTGCATCAGAAGTAGCTCCAAGAGCAAAACATGCCTTGGGAGTAGTACATTCTGATGTGTGCGGTCCGTTTCCAGTAGCATCGACTGGAGGGAATAAATACTTTGTGTCATTTGTTGATGAGTTCACCAGAATGACATGGGTATCTCTCATAAAGTTCAAACATGAGGTGTTTGCTGAATTCAAAAAGTTAAGACTGAAGGATGAGAATCAGAGTCGCCAGACTCTGAAATTTTTTAGAACTGATGATGGTGGTGAGTATAACTCCACAGAATTCAGAAGTTTTTGTGAGGAGAATGTAATTGAGCATGAGGTTACTGCTCCATATACTCCTCAACACAATGGTCTTGCTGAAAGAAGAAATCGTACTTTGCTAGATATGGTGAGAAGCATGTTGAAAGAGAAGAAGCCTTCTCATACTCTGTGGGGAGAAGCTGTTGCAACTGCATGTTATGTGCTTAACAGATGTCCAACGAAGAAATTAAAGGAAATAGTTCCTATTCAGAAGTGGACTGAAGATAAGCAAAGTGTTAGTCATCTGAAGGTGTTTGGTTCTGTATGTTACAAATATGTCCCAGAAGCCAGAAGATAAAAGTTGGATGATAAAAGTAAAGTGATGTTGTTGGTGGGGTATCACAGTAAAGGTTCGTACAAACTTTATTGTCCAGAAACTAACAAAGTTAAGTTCAACAGAGATGTCATTGTAGAGGAATAAGAAGTTTGGAATTGGGAAAAGTCTCATCCTGACTCTGATGACAGAACTTCTGAAGAAAGGTCAGAAACACATGTTTCTGAAGCTGGTAATGACTCTGACTCTGAAGAAGATATAGAAGGAGAAGATGATTCTGACTCTGACTCCGATGGTAATCCAGACTCTGAAGACAGTCGAGGTTCTGGAGAAAATCCAATTGCTGAAGCAAGTTCTTCTGAAGGGGAAAGTTCTGGTGTCCAAAGTTCTGAAGGTCCAGTTCAGAGGTAACAAAGAGTCAGAAGCATCCCAAGAAGATTTAAAGAGTTTGACATGTTGCTAGACACTAAAGTAAACTCTGAAGGAGAAGTTATTCAGTGTAAAATGTTAGTAGACTCTGAACCCGTGAGTACGAAAGAGGCTCTTAAGTAGCAAGTTTGGTTACAGGCCATGAAAGAAGAACTTGATGCTATAGAGAGAAACATGACTTGGAAGCTGACAGAACTTCCAAAAGGCAAGAAAGCCATCAGCGTCAGATGAGTTTTCAAGCAGAAGGTAAAGCTAGATGGATCAATTGGAAAACACAAAGCGATATTAGTAGCAAGAGGCTTCCTACAGAAGCCTGGGTTGGATTACTTTGAAGTGTTTGCACCTGTAGCGAGACATAAAACAACCAGACTAGTGATTGCAATAGCTGCTAACAGGAATTGTCCTCTGATGCATTTAGATGTAAAATCTGCATTTCTGAATGGTCCATTACAAGAAGAGGCAGCCTCCTGGATTTGAGAAAAAGAATCAGGAAGGGATGGTGTTCAAATTACACAAAGCATTGTATGGATTGAAGCAAGCGCCCAGAGCTTGGAATTTGAATATTGATTCGTTTTTCAAGGAACAAGGGTTTCCGAAGTGTGAGATGAAGTATGGTGTTTATGTTCAGCATACTTCAGAAGATAATATGATTCAGGTCTGTTTGTACGTTGATGACATACTACTTACATGAAGTTCTGAACAAGAGATAGTTGAGTTCAAGAAAGTTCTGATGAATGCATTTGAGATGACAGATCTTGGAAAAATGAGTTTCTTTCTAGGGATGAAATTTATGTACTCTAAGAAAGGAATCATTTTACATCAGATGAAGTATGAACTAGAGCTTCTGAAGAGATTTAAGCTATAAAATTGCAAGGTTGCTATCACACCTGCTGATACGAATCAGAAGTTGGATTCTGATTCTGATGGAGAGGATGTGAATGCTACAACCTTTAAACAGATGGTTGGTTCTCTAAGGTATTTGTGTAATACCAGACCTGATATTTGCTATGCAGTTGGAATGGTTAGCAGATTTATGATCAAACCAAAGTGGTCCCATTACCAAGCTGCAGTCAGGATTTTGAGGTATGTGAAGGGAACTCTGAAATATGGAGTGTTATTTCCGTCTGGAAGAAAGATCGAATCAGAACTTCTGAGTTATTCTGATTTTGATTGGTGTGGAGATAGAGTTGACAGAAAAAATACTTTTGGATACTTATTCAAATTTTTGGGAGGTCCTATTTCTTGGTGTTCCAAGAAGCAGCATGTTGTTGCTCTGTCAACTTGTGAAGCTGAATATATTACAAATGCTCTGAGTACATGTCAAACTATGTGGATTCTGAACTTGCTAAAAGATCTGAAGATTGGAGTAAATAAACCTCTGAAGCTGATGATTGATAACAAGTCTGCAATCAATCTTGCCAAGAATCTAGTGTTGCATGGGAGAAGCAAGCATATTGAGACCAAGTATCATTTTCTGAGGAATCAAGTTCAAAATGGAATATTAGAGGTTGTGCACCGTAGCACTCAGAAACAGCTGACAGGTGTTCTCACAAAAGCTATCAAAACTGATCAATTTCTTGGTTTAAGTGATGGAATTGGTGTTGTCAGTTTTGAGTAAATATAAATTAAGGGGTGGTGTTAGAATTAATTTAAATTTAATTAGATATTAATTTATATTTAGGAATATCTTTTAGATTGTTTATATCTTTTTAGAAGATATGCATCTTAGATCTTCTTAGATATTTGTAGAAGATATATTTTAGATTTAATTTTGTGTATAAATAGCCTAGTGGAGTAGGTTATTGTAATTCATTATAAATCCTTATTTTGAAGTTATAAATAAATATTTATTTTACCTTTTATCTTCCTTGTGCACTAACAATAATGACTCTTATATGTTGTCGAATAACAATATTGATATTTCATTTACCATTAACAATTTAATTTGTGTCCATATTACACTTACACAAGTCACATGGAGGAGGAAGCCAATGCTTATTTCTTGCTGGATTATTTCTCATTTCATAGATAGGATTTCCTGTGGGGAGAATATAGTTACCTTACATGTCCAATTTGTTAGGGATTTTATCCCTGTGAAGGTTTTTGTCCTTATAATTGGATTTTATCCTTATGTGATAGAGATTTGTAGCTTTGGTGCCATTTTCCTTGTTACATAGCTCCATATCTCCCTCTTTCGTATTGACAATAGGATTGTCATATATAGCTTCTATGTCAGTATTTATGAAATTGTTGTCAATGAGATTATCATTTCAACAAGGGACTGAGCAAGAAATACTAAATATTGTGGATACTATATGTATAGATCTATATTATTAAATAATATAATAACTTATTTTTTTAAATATAGTTATACATCACAATTATTCTATAACACTTTTCATATTTAAAAATAATTAATATTTTTTTATTTTAATATGAATAAAAATATTACTCTATAAATAATTAAACAATCATCAAAATGAAGAGATTTGCAATTAGTTTTTTATTTTTGAAAAAAAAATTTGTTTTAGTCCCTCAATATGTGAGAAATTGTAGCTTTAATCCTAAGCCGGAAATATATTAGATGATTAAAATAATTCAAATAATTATTTATTATTTTTTAAGTAGGGGCAAATTACTCAATTAATTATTTTAAAATACTTATTTAATGTTAGAGTACGTTTCATTAATTTCTAAATGTTAGTGGAGACTCTAGTCTACCCAAACAACACTAACATAACTCCCTCCACGGTTCCAACAACCTTTTTTTTTTATCAATTACTCTCTCCATTCTTATCTATAAACAAATTTCACAAGGCTAGTTAAAAGTCAATTAATTCTTTGATTTGTACAAAAATTAGTTAAGCATTTTCAGTGTTACCCTTAAGTAATTTTTTTAAAAAAAGAATATTATAATTATGAGTCACCTTAATAATAATTAATGCATTAATTTGTGGTCTTTACGACACCAAATTTTTATCTTCTATTCACGTCCCACAAACTTTTTTTTTCCTTCTTTAAAAAAAAAAATTATCAAATTTTCATTCAAAATTTTCGTTTTACTATTTTCTTTGTTCTTTAAATTGAAAACTGAGATGAACTTGTGTTCCTCTCTTTTATTTGCTCATGACTGAAGTATCTCCTCAATTATAAACATGTCTCTAGACCTTAATTTAAATAAATCTCCTGCAAAATCTTTGGATGATGAAAGTAATACAGGTTTCATCAATCTTTTTTCAAGTTTGATTATGAATTAACAACAAAGCAGATCTAAACTTTTTTGATGAAATCAAAACAACTTCCATGAATCAATCTCTAAATTTGGTGATGAATTACAACAGAGCAAGTATAGAATTTTTTGATAATGAAAATATTACAGCCTTCATGAATCCTTCTTCAAACTCTGTAATGAATTACAACCAAACACTTTTAAACTTTTTTGAAGATGAAAATAAAGCAGCTACTGTGAACTCTTCTTTAAATTTGGAGATGGATTACAACACAACAAATAGAGAAATGTTTGATGACTATAACATGTACCCTTCACACATGAGTGATTTGTTTTTCGATGAAGATGATACCGAAGAAGACGAAGAAAATGCTCAAATTATATCTCAAGAAGATACATCAATTTTTAGATTTTGTATGTTATTTTTTCTAAAGATTATGATTTGTTTCACATTATATATATATATATATATATATATATATATATATATATATATATATATATATATATATATATATATATATATATATATATATATATATATATATATATATATATATATATATATATATATATATATATATATATATATATATATTAAAATTTCCTTATACGAAATTTATGTTTACTTCCAATTTTATAATTGCATTTGTTGTTTTATATAAAAATCATATTCTATTTTGCTATTTAAGTTTTTGTTTTCTTATGTAAAAATTTTGTATTGCATTGATTTTGTTTGCTTTTTTTAAAGAAGGCAGTATTATTAATGAGAGACATTCATCTAGAAAAAACCGTCACTTCCTTAATAACAACCAAAGAAAACTAATTTCTGAGTTATTGTTACATTCAAGTTATAATGAAAAACTTGAAAAAGACACTGTTAAAAAGATGGCTTCTTCATTTTCGGTATCAATCGATGTCTTTTATCGGATTTGGAGACAAATTTGTGGAACGGGAGATGTTTGTCATAAGAAAACAATAAATTATGGTTGAAAAAGAGTTGAGATTGATTATGAGAAAATGCGTGAAATTTCATTAGCTAAACGTAGAAATCTTCTATCTTTATCTTGTGCCTTGGGCATTGACAAGACATCGTTGTTTAGATATATAAAAGAAGGAGTTTTACATCGACATTCAAGTGCATTAAAGCCACACTTAAAATATGATAGTATGAAAGATCGACTTAGATTTTGTTTGTCTATGTCTGAGGAAAGTAGCATTCCTCATGATCCAAAGTTTAAGTTCATGCACAATATCGTGCATATTGATAAAAAATGGTTTTACATATCTAAGAAATCTACGAACTATTACCTTCTTGCAGATGAGGATGACTCATATCGTATATGCAAAAACAAAAATTACATTGGTAAAGTCATATTTTTAGCTGCAGTTGCTAGGCCTAGATTTGACAATGAAGGTAACGAGATATTTTCAGGAAAAATTGGCGTGTTTCCTCTTGTTAACAAGGTACCGACAAGAAGGTCAAGTGTTAATAGAGTGGCGGGGACACTTGAAACAAAACCGATAACTTTTATCAATAAAGAGATTAGTCGAATGTTTTTAATTAATAAAGTTCTACCAGCCATCAAAGAAAAATAGTTGCGAAAACAAGCATCGGAAACAATTTACATACAACAAGATAATGCACCTTTCCATGTCTCCATTGATGATGAAGAATTTCGTCGAGTGGCTTCTGAAGGTGGTTTTGACATTCGTTTGACTTGTCAACCTCCGAATTCTCCTGACTTGAATGTTTTAAATTTGGGTTTTTTTAATGCCATTCAGTCATTGCAACAAATGAAAGTGACTAATTCAATTGATGAGCTTATCCATGCAGTACAAAAATATTATGACAGTTTTTCTAGCAAAGCTTCAAATAAAAATTTTCTCACACTTCAATCGTGTATGATTGAAATCATGAAGGTCAAAGGATCCAATAATTATAAAGTTTCTCGTGTAAAGAAAGATGTAATGCTTCACTAAGGAAGACTTCCTATTGAACTAAAATGTGATGGTGAACTAGTTCAAGAAGTAATAGAATATTTAGCCAATTGTTGAATTACTTTGTCAATTGATACCATATTTTAAAGTAATAATTTTGTTGTTGTTAGACTACTTCGGCAATTGATACTAGTCCATGGAATATTTATCTGTTATTATTAGATTACTTTAGCAATTGATACTACTCCATGGAATATTTATTTTAGTTTTATCCTAGCTTGTTAAATTATTTTTTCCATCACTCGATACCATTTCTAAAATCTCATTTTCTTAATTCTTTTGATAAAAAATTAGATTATAAAAAGGGGCATACAAATGATAAGAATGGTTGTGGCGTTGCATGAATAATTAATCCCTGACTAGAGCTAAAAATTAAAGGACATCACAATAATAATGAAGGTAAACACAATCAAATGAGTAATTATAATAACATTTAAATATTCAGCATTAACATAGCCCAACACAAGGTAGCAACTCAAGAGTAGTGGAGGGAGAAAGCTAATACTTGCACTTTTCTATATAGTATCAACACATATTTATACAAAATACAGACCATTCATAACAAGAAATATGAAGACACTAAAAATAGGAGAAAGAATTTTCAGAGACCATTATTCTTTTAAAATAAAATGGAAATTCAAACATTTGTGTTCTTAATAAAATTAAAATAACAGACCATTATTTTTCAATAACATTAATTTAACAAAACATTTGTTCTCAATACTAACCAAAATGATGAACATGAGACAATATCTTAATCATAAACTTAACATGAAAACTAATGTTTTCCTTTTATTTTTTAGACAATTCTAATACAAAGAGTATAATAAAAAAAATTTAACATGTCATAAACCTCTTTTCCCAACTCTTCATTCTCTAAGCCAAAGACTAGCCCCTCACTTGAAAATTTATTCAGATCCAAAACAACTTTGTTGAGGTCGAAAAATGCTCTCTCATATAGTTGAACAACTTCATTAAACACACTTAAATTATTTGCATCTTCAGAGCATGCATTCATTGAATACACAATTTTATTGGGGAGGTTTTTGAGGTGAAAATGTTTCATAGACTTATCTATGTTCATTGCACCTTCATCCTTCAAGGCATCATCAATGCCTATATCAAATGATGGACCATTGAAGAGCTCTTGTGAAGCATCCATTTTTACTGTAGATATCCTTAGAGAAAATGAAGGATTATAAAATGACTAATAGAAGAAAGAAAAAGAAATTAGCTTCTTTTATAGATAATTTTGTGACCTTTGATTTATCCTACTTTACGTAAGTGGCAATTCCACTCATGAGCTTAGAAAGTTGTAACTAGTAGTAAATGTTATTGAGACGGCAAATAATAGTTAATGAAGGCACTACTAAAAAAAAGACATTTGAGAAAAGGTTTTTACATCAGGTATCAAAATATATGATGTAAAAAATACAATTAACAAACTTTTTACATCAGGTATTTATTTGCAATGATATAAAAAATAAGAAAAAATATATATTTCACTACCTATTACATCGGGCAATCGCATCCACCGATGTAAAAAGTTTTCAGAAAAAAATACGGTGGCATTTTTGTAAATAAGAAACAAGGTAGCGGAAATATTAATAAAAAACAAGCAACATATTACATCGGTTAACTAAAAACCGATGTAATAGCTTCACAGGCAGATATTAATATAAAAAATAAATTAAAGAATAAATTAAAACAATTACATCGGGGGAATTTTAAACAGATGTAAAATACTAAAAAAAAGAAGCTTGCATCGGGTATTAGTATCCACCGATGTAATAGGTTCAAAACCCTTACATCGGTTATTAGGATCCACCGATGTAATAGCGTCTCCACTATGCAAACCCTTACATCGGGTATTCGTTTCCACCGATGTAAAATGTTCCAAACCCTTATTTCCTAAATTCACAATATTTCCACTGTACAAACTCTCCTTGCCGCCGTTTCACAATATTTCCACTGTACGCATACGCCATTTTCGTTCACAACCCTTACGACCGCTATTTCACAAACCTTACGACCGTCGTTTCCCAGCCACCATCATCAACGTTTGCATTCACGATTATTAGGTTCTTCGACCTTCGTTTCTGGTCATCATCTTCGACAGCGGTTCTGTTTGTTGGTCAGCGTCTTCGACCGCCGTTTCCGTTTGTTGGTCATCGTCTTCGACCGCCGTTTCTGTTCATCTTTGTTTTTGTTCGTGTTTCATCGTCTTCGACCTCCATTGATGATGATGTTTGTTGTGAATTTGCAGATTTGTTTGATGAACACAGATAATGAACACAGATGATACAGTTTGTTGAAATTTGATTACGTCTCATTGCCGCCGTTTCACATCTCCTTACCGTTGTTTCACGTCTCCTCGCCGCCATTCACGCCGTTCACGACTTTTCACCGGCCGATTCACGCCCTTCCTCGCTCGTTGTTTCAACTGTAAGTCACATTCTTCACTTATTTGATCCATAATGTTATTTATTCAATGTTTGTTCTCTTGATTTAAGTCAATACCTTATGTTAACACTAGGTAGAAATTCATTTCAAGCGCTTTAACTTGAACAATTTTCTTTGAGAAACTTTATTTATCCAAATTTCTAAGTTTTTTAAGAATAACAGAAGGTTTTATTACAAGATATGATAGATTCATGAGAGTTGAGTTAAAAAAGCAACAATATCTTTAAGAGAAGATAAGGTGTTATGCATTGTGAAACCATAATCGAAAATATTGGAAAACATACCTAGAGAATAGAGAAATCTTGTTCTAAGGGATGATTAACATGCTAGAGGAGATAATGCTACAGTACATTATGTACAAAAAATTTGTTTGAATTCATTTTAACTTATAATATTTTTAACGAGATAAGTTTTGTCACGTGATATTTAAATTGATTTTATCAAAACAATTTATAATATTTTTTGAAATTCTTCAAAATTATTTATAAAAACAATTTATAATCTATAACAATATATATAATACATGATTCATTGATATCAGGTGTTAGAATAGATATCTCAGAAAAAGTTTCCGCAATTGGTTTTATATATATATTTTTTGTTGATAATGTAGATATAATACTGTATAGATAGAGATAGATAAGGAACGGCTTGAAGAATTTGTGGCTACTAGCTAGCCACCATTATTGTCACGTTCTTTTTTATGTCTCTTAAAAATGCAATTAATATAGTGTCAATAACACCAACCAACAACCAACCATAGCAAATTAGCAACTGAATCTTGAAATCTTAATAGAGTTATCACCTTGCCATTGAAATTTGATTCTATTTTTCTTTCTCCGCGAAGCAGCGCAACTTGCAATCTCGGAATCTCCGTGAAGTAGCGCAGCCGCGGGCACACCGTTCGTCAGACCTTCCTCCGTGTGAACATAGTTATGGATCGTAGTTGGATGAGAGCTAATCGATTAAGTGACGAGTACGAACATTGAGTGATGGAATTTCTACAGTTTGCTGAAAGTAATGCTGACAAAAGTCTTCCTATGCTTTTTCTCTGTCCATGTGTTCGTTATGCAAATAAAGAACCAAAACGTAGTAAGAAAGAAATCATGAATCATCTAATTTGTGTAGGGATTTGTCAAAGTTATACAAAATGGATATGGCACGGTGAAGTAGTAGCAAAGTCAAACCTGTCTCAAAGAGATGATGTTAGTGTAGAAATGGATGATCGTCTAGAAGACATGATGCGTGATATTGGACAAGATTTGATTAAGAGGGCACATACGTATGATACTATATGCAATGACAAAGATAAACCATTGTACCCGGGATGCAAAAAATTTACACGTCTGTCAGCCGTGTTAAAATTATTTAATCTGAAGGCAAAGAATGGGTGGACTGACAAAAGTTTTACCGAGTTGCTTGAATTGTTGACCGAAATGCTTCCAGAAGGTAATGTAATGCCAAGTCGTTATTACGAGGCGAAGAAAATATTGTGTCCGATGGGTTTGGAGTATGAAAAGATACATGCATGCCCTAATGATTGCATATTATACAGAAAAGAGTATGAAAAGTATAATCATTGTCCAAAGTGCAAGGCTTCACGCTACAAAAAGAAAGATGGTGAATCAATTGATGATGAGGTGGTCAAAAAGGGTCCTCCTGCGAAAGTGGTATGGTACCTACCAATAATTTCAAGGTTCAAGAGATTATTCGCCAATGCAGATGACGCAAAGAATCTTAGATGGCATGCAGAAGAAAGAAAATATGATGGACAAATTCGTCATGTAGCCGATTTTTTGCAATGGAAGAAAATAGATTCTTTGTTTCCAAATTTTGGCAAAGAGTCGAGAAACCTTAGACTTGGACTTGCTACTGATGAAATGAATCTGTTTGGTAATCTGAGTACTAACCATAGTTCTTGGCCTGTTCTCTTGATGATTTACAACCTATCTCCTAGGTTGTGCATGAAGCGTAAATATATTATGTTATCGATGATGATATTGGGCCCAAAACAACCAGGAAATGACATAGACGTTTATCTAAGTCCACTGATTGATGATTTAAGAGTGCTGTGGGAGGAAGGGGTGGATGTTTTTGATGCGTATTCTGGAGAACAGTTCAATATGCGTGACATGTTGTTTTGCACCATCAACGATTTGCCGGCATATGGTAATTTGTCTGGGTATAAAGTTAAAGGGCATAATGCGTGTCCTATATGTGAAAAAGACACTTGTTACCATCAGCTTGAAAAAGGAAAGAAGATCGTTTATCTCGGGCATCGAAAATTTCTAAAACGTTATCATCCATATCGTAGATTGCGGAAAGCTTTCAATGGGGAACAAGAGCATGGTGTTGCTCCAAAGCCCTTGTATGGAGAGGAAGTTTATCAGCGACAACAGGGACTTGATGTTTTCTTTGGAAAGTACCAAAAACGATCTACTATGAAAAATGTATGGAAAAAGAGATCGATTTTCTTCGATCTTCCATATTGGTCTAGTCTTGATGTAAGACATTGTATTGATGTGATGCACGTGGAGAAAAATGTATGCGATAGTGTAATAGGAACACTTCTCAACATTCAAGGCAAGACAAAAGATGGTATTAATGCTCGTCTAGATTTGGGTTTGATGGGTATACGAGAAGAGTTAACTCCACAATATATAGGTAACAAGACATATTTGCCTCCTGCCTGCTACACTTTGTCTAAAAAAGAGAAAACAAGTTTTTGTGAGTGTTTACAAAGTATCAAAGTGCCGCATGGTTACTCATCAAATGTCAAGAGGCTTGTATCAGTTAAAGATTTAAAATTAGTTGGCTTAAAATCTCACGACTGTCATGTCTTAATGCAACAACTACTACCATTGGCTATTCGTGGGATATTGCCTAACAACGTAAGGAAGACTATAACTAGGTTGTGCTTATTTTTCAATGCAATTTGTTGTAAAACCATTGACCCACTAAAGTTAGACGATTTGGAAAATGAGGCTGCAGTTATCTTGTGCCAATTAGAGATGTATTTTCCTCCTTCATTTTTTGACATTATGGTTCACTTGATTGTTCATCTAGTAAGGGAGATTAGATTATGTGGTCCAGTTTTTTTACGATGGATGTATCCAATAGAGCGATACATGAAGATTCTAAAAGGGTATACAAAAAACCCACACTGTCCGGAAGCATCGATTATTGAGAGGTACATTGCAGAAGAAGCAATTGAGTTTTGTTTTAACTATTTGTCAGGAGTGGATGTTGTAGGGGTTCCCAAGTCTCGTCATGATGGAAGATATGAGGGTGTGGGTACACAAGGTTTAAAAGTCAAGAGCTTAAGTATTGATGTGGTTGTTCAAGCTCATTTGTATATATTGAATAACATAGATGAAGTTCAACCTTACTTATCTGCTCACAAAAGCATCATAAAGAAAAAGTACCCCAAGATGAATGAAAGAGGGTTGTTAAAAGAGCATAATAAGAGTTTCTCTGAGTGGTTTAAAGAAAGAATTTCTAATGAAGATAGTGTTTCTAATACAATTAAGTGGTTGTCTCACGGGCCTAAATGTAACATAATAACTTGGAGTGGATATGATATTAATAAAACCTATTTTTATACAAAGTCAAAGGATGATCGTAGTACCACGCAAAATAGTGGGGTAATGATTGTGGCCGAGTCCATGCACTTCTCTAGTGCTAAAGATAAAAACCCGGTTATGGCATCTACACCGTACTTTGGGGTGATTGAAGAGATTTGGGAAGTTAATTATGTTGTGTTTAAAGTTCCTGTATTTAAATGCAAATGGATTGATATCAACAGTGGTGTCAGAATCGATGAATTTGGAGTTACACTGGTTGATCTTAGCAAGTTAGCTTATGCGAACGAACCATTCATCATGGCATCTCAAGCAAAACAAGTGTTTTATGTCACATATCCTTCTAATAAAAAGTGGTCAGTGGTTTTACAAGGAAAGGTCCATGATAGTGATGAAAATCATGATGAGAATCTTGATATTTCTGAAACTCATCCTTTCTCAACAAATGTGACTACATTCATTGAAGAGAATGAAGGGGATGATGTGCATGCTATTCGCATAGACCATGAAGAAGGGATATGGGAGGACTAGTAAGATTTTTTGTATAAGTTAATTCCACGTTACTTTATTTTCTAATTGTTTTTATTTTGTGCTTAATTTTATTTCTAATTGTTTTTATTTTGTGCTTAATTTTATTTCTAATTGTTTTTATTTTGTGCTTAATAATATTTCTAATTATTTTTGTTTTGTGTAAACAGATACATGGGTGATTCAAACCCCAATAAAAGAAGAGTTAGAGGTCCCACTTTAATAACATAAATTGACAAAGTTCATCAAACAGGTGAAAAGATAAAGGTCGAGTTTAATGCAAGAACCTATGAATGTATTGGTGTTGGTAAAAATGCTACACATTTCAAGAGTTATATAGCATCTCTTGCTCGACAGTATTGTAGTATTGTGAAAAATGACTGGAAAGAAGTAGATGAAGGCGTAAAAAATGCTATTTGGACTGATATTCAGGTACTTTAAATACAATACTTTATTATATTTTATAATCATATACTAATTAACAACATATGACATATACTATATTTGTAGGCTCATTTTACTATTCCAGAATGTAAAGATCCAAAGAAGGATAGGTTGAAGAAAGAATGGATTAAATATGCGGGAGAGCGATGGAGAGGTTTTAAGACACAACTCACAGATAGATATATTCATCATCCCATAGAAAATGATCCTCCTCCATATGTCAAGTATAACTTTATTACGGAAGACGCATGGAAAAAGTTTCTCAAGATTCGAGATACCCCTGAATTTAAGGTTAGTAGGAGTTATATGTTTTTGTGTGCATAACATTTTTATTATATTTAGTGATTAATTACTTGTTTGAGTTTATAATAGGAAAAAAGTCAGAAGGGTAAGGATAATATGGCCAAGAATGTATACCCACACGTATTGTCTCGTGGAGGGTATCGCTTACTTGAGGAGAAAATTATGAAAGAAAAGTCATCATCGAGAGATAATTCCACATTAGATGATAATGATAGTCCATCTCCACCATCACGCCATGAGTTATGGAAGAGAGCACGACAAAAGAAAGGAGGAGAATACACATCAAAATCTACACAAGAGGTTGCTGAAAAAATTGTAAGTAAACAACGAAAAATTATTCAAGTATCATTATATTTGTGATTGATTAATTGATATTTTTGCATTTTGTAGAATTCTCTAGTTCAAGAAGCTGAAAAAGGTGCAATTGTTCCGGATGGACGTAACGATATCTTATCATTAGCCATTGGAACATCTGAGCATGGAGGTCGTGTTCGTGGTGTTGGAAAACACCATAAACAAAGCACTTACTTTGGAAGATCACGTCAACATATCGACGTAAATGAACAACTTGTAATATTGGAAACAAAACTTAGAGCTGAACTTGAAGAAAAGTTGCTTGAAGAGCGTAAGATGTTTCAACAATCATTAATGGAGACACTTAAGTCTATGGGTTTATCACAAAGCACAGGTGATAATAAATGCATTGAAAATTTGGAAATTACCGATGGAAGCGGAAAAGGAAGTTGTTCAGCTGCAAAGGGAAGCACAAAAGAGAGCACAAAAGACGTGGAAGTTGATGATGTTCAGAGATTGTTACTCATGGTTTTGAAAATGGATGATAACCATTTGGCAATACAATTAAGTCATTGTGCGAGTGTCTCTAATTTTTATGTTTCAGCTAAATGTATCAGAGAGTTATTGGTGGGTTTAGGTCATTGGCTTGACGTGTCTATTCTGCAAATTTGATGCGCATAAGTACATTTTATTGTTTTATTAAAGTCAATTTATATTAATATGTTATATCTCTCATCACTTTGATTCTAATGTTTATTTTAAAATTATTCAGGTATATTCATCGTGTTTGTCTTGAGAATTCCATTTCAGAATTATATGGATTTATGGACCCTGCTAGGTGTATTTATAATGATAATGTAGCGAAATCTCAAGAAGATGTTAAAAATTACGTACTAGAAAAGTTACGTGATGAAAACAGAGTGTGCCACTTACTACCATTAATTCATGGGTAAGAATTTTTATATAATTGTGTTTTATATTATTTAATTTTGATAACATATATATTTTATGTGACTTTTCTGTTTCCACACACACGTACAGGAGACATTGGAAATTAATAGTCATGTGTCCAAGAGACAATTTAGTTGTCGTATTTTGTTCACTTCATCGGGAAATTGACCATCACACGAAGAAAATTATTACAAAGTAAGTTTATCTTTCATGTGACTTTCATTGACAACTAATAGTTATGTGATTTTTCATTGGCGAGTAAATTTAGCTATGTGATGTTTATCTTTCTGTATTAGTTCTTCTGGGATTCATCAAATGGCAAATGGAAATAGAAAAAAGGCTACATGGCTTCATCCCAATGTAAGTGTGATGTAAATTGTAATTCTATAGTTAAATTTATGATAAATATTCACTAATTATATCATTCAATTGTAGACAAGGCAATAACATAACTCTAATGATTGTGGATACTATGTGATGAAAAATATGTTGGATATTGTCTCTGTTAATATAATCGAGAATTGGATGCAGGTACTAAAAATAACTTTACTTTGTTATTTACTTTTTGTTTTTCGACTTAATATGAATTATTAAAAAATAACTCTATATTGTTATATTTATGTATTATAGGTATTTGATGACCCAACAGAATTAACATCAGATGATTTGTGTGATTTGCGACTTCGTTGGGCAAAATGTTTCTTTGAGTTACATGAAAATTAAGTTTATCTGGGTGAGTTTTATAGAATTGTATAAGTTGTGGTTTTTGCACAATACATATGGTTTTTGCACATGTATTGAGTTTCTTGATTTTTTTTGCTGATGTTAATTGTTATTATTTATTGTCAGGCAATGTGATTTTGGTGTTGTCTACCGAAGATTTTATATTGGTAATTCAAGTTTGGAAACTTAGAAATAGTTGAATATTTTTGTATATTTTGTGAATAATATGTAATTGTAAGTTTTGAAAAAGACTTATAAATAGTTGAATATTGTTGTATATTTTGTGAAGAATTTGTAATTGTAAGTTTGTTTGTTGTAATACAATACAAGTTTGCAATACAATTGTTCAATTTGTAAGTTTGTTGTGAAAAATATGAAAACATCGACCTAGATGTGATATATGTGATGTTGGAAAGCTATGAAATCTATATAGCGACATAAATATAGTTTGTGTGATATTGGAAAAATATGAAAAAATGGGTACAAATTATATTTGTACAGGGAAACAACCAGAAAATAAATAATCTATTCCAAAAAAATTTCATACATTTTACATCGGTTATTACTCAAAACTGATGTAAAAACTTTCAAAAAGAGACTTTTTACATCGGTTGGGAGTAATAACTGATGTAAAAAGTTGCGTCACTGGGGACTTTTTACATCGGGTATTACTTCCAACCGATGTAAAAAACTGGATCATTTTTTTTAAAAAATGTGCATAATAACTGTTTCTTACATCGGTTCTTATATTATAACCGATGTAAAAAAGGGACTTTTTACATCGGGTATTACTTCCAACCGATGTAAAAAACTGGATCAATTTTTTTTAAAAATGTGCATAATAACTGTTTCTTACATCGGTTCTTATATTATAACCGATGTAAAAAAGGGACTTTTTACATCGGTCCCAGAACCGATGTAAAAAGTCAGTTTCACCCGATGTAAAAAGTCATTTCTACACTAGTGAGGGTAGTATAGGTAAATTAAGTATTATGAATAATAAATATGGTAAAATTTGCTTATATTAGAGAACAAAAAAAGTTATAATTTTTTGCTTATAAATAGGAATCGAGGAAGTAAGTTTAAATCAGAATTGATTTAGAATTCAGTTATTTTTTTAATTGTTTTTACTGTTACCATTCCCAATAAGCCAACAACAACCCTTTTAAAGAATTTATCTATCATGATAAATATTTTTCCAAATATAGTTAGGCTTAATACCTAAATAAGCTTGAGGAAAATTAGCATTTGAAAAATACATAGTTTTCAAGCACTTTGAAAGTAAGATATCGGGTTCATCGAGAATTCTCCAACCTTGTTAGACTATGTACAATGATTCATGGATTCAACACTCTCTTTTTTTAATACTTTTTACACTCTACATCATATTCTCTTTCTTCCCCCTAATAATTCAACTTTCATTCAACTTTTACTCACTATAATGATTTTGTTTAATAAAATTTAATATCCTACCCCACCATTTTTATTTCATATTCTTATTTTGTTTTATGTTTTTGATTTTGTGATTATATATTAATAACAATTATTGATTAAAATTAAATTAAAATGATTAATATTTAAATAATTTATTTTAATTTTTTTCTAATTTAACAACTTATTTGAATTTTATTTTTCTAATTTTATATTATAGTAGAACTTTGGGTGTTAAAAGGGTTATTGTTAGGATCTATTTCACTAAAAAGATTGTTAGAGCTACAAACAAGAGTTTATTGGAGGCTAAATAGAAAAATTAGAGAGAAAAATCTTGATTTTTTTGTGTCCAAATTTAATGAACCAAGTCTCTTTTTATAGAAAAATAAATAAATTTTGGTGCAAATAAAAAAAAATAAAAAATTGATTTACTATAAAATAATTGATTCCAAATGATTAAGTTGAGATAAAAATCTAAACAATCACAACAACCAATAAGATTTTACAAAGTATTATATATGGCCCCCACTTCCTCCTCATTCAACATGTTGAATATTTTCAACACCAATTAATCCACATCATTTTCAATACCTCATTCAACACCTTATTTCAATCATTCAACTATTGAATAATTTTTTCAACACCCCCATTGTAAGTGGTCTTATGTCAATAATGCTTCATTAAAATCTCTAATGATTTTTATATTGATATTTTCATAATGGCTTGAGCCCAATTAGCATCTATAGGACCTGGTTCATGAGCCTTAAATCATGCTAGACCGATGAGGAGTACTTAGACCAGTATAAGTCAGTTAGATCCAACCTTGAATCATGTTGACTATTTCTCCAGAATATGCCACATAAGCAAGGTCATCCCGATAAGACCATCCTACTAGAATTTTGACTAAAATTTATGATAAGGAGCTTACTCAACCATGAGTCACGTAATGAGTTATCTATTACACGACAAATCCCTAGTTACAAAAACATAACGATAATGGCCAGGATTATGTCACAATCGTAATGGTCGTAATAGTAAAGGCCATAAAATGATATGGCACAATCAAGTCTCGGATGGGGGAGAGGCAAGATGTTAACCCTGTAATAGAAGCTTGATGTCCATAGTATGCTAGAGCAACTATAAGTAGACATGTAAATGGTCAAAACATATATATGACTTATTCATATTTTTACACAAATTGCAGCTTTGCTTGTTCAAGAAAAGCGAGATCACAAACATTGTACTTTTTTCGAGTATAATTGGTTTCCACTATGACACCCTTATAAACCCCACAGAATATTCATAATTATTTAAAATAATATCAGAGTAATACAAAAAAAGGGCATCACATTTTATTTGTGAAATGATCATACGTGTTAGTCTTATTCTATAACACGGGTTTTCAAAATTATTCATGACATATCCATTATCAAGGTTTCACATACTTGCAGCGGAATCATAGTTCAAACAAGTTTATTAAAACACTTCATAGTGCCCCATGATTCATGGTTCACAACTTAACATAATTTAAACTCCATGGAAACAATTTAAATGTCATGACAAAACAAGAACAAAATAGTTTTCAAAACAAAGCGTTCTCGTCCCTGATGTTACATATCAGATAAAGACCTTCTAGACTCAACAGAAATAAAACACACGCTCCGAGCTATTCTTCTAAGCCTTTAGGGACTACTCCTGATTAGATGCATGTTACCCACGTAGAATTTATGTTGCCATACACATTCTAGTTACTAGCATTTATGTTTGAAGGCGGTAAATTGCGGAAAATAAAGTCCTACGCTATTACATCATTTAGAGGGATGGGTACAATTTACAAATGAGGATGGATAGAAGCTTAAATATTACAACCATATTGAATAGCCATGAAGAAAATATGTGAAACATGTAAAAATAAAGGAAAATGAAAGAAAAATGCATTTTTGCACATTATGTGTCGACACATGCTCTTTTGCATCGACACATAACCTTCTCATGCCCCTGTTTTGCCAAATCAACTCAATATGAGTCGATACATAATGGTATGTATCGACTCATATGTGCTTTGTGTCAACTAATACACTCTTTTTTTCTTTTGTTTTGGGCCTGGATAGCAGTATGTGTCGATTTATAAGGCTATGTGTCGACTCATAACCTGTTTTTCCACTAAGATGTGTCGACTCATAAGGCTATGTTTCGACTCATACTGTCATTTTTTTACTCTATCTTTGTTTTACTGCATACATGGGTTAGTTCTCAACACATAAATGACAAGAATGGAAGATAAGAAAAGGTTAGTTTTAAGGGGAATGATTATTACATTTTATCTTCAAAGATGAATCAATTAATGATGCTTGAAATGAAGAGTTTAAAGTCAAGGAGACTTACCTTAAAGCTGGAATTTGTGTCTTGAGCTTGAGTTGCTGCCTTGAGTATTCTTAAGCTTGGAAAACAGAGATATTACAGAAGTTTATTCTTGAGTTTGAACAACTTCTAAGTAATGTATGTGAGGTTCTTAGATGTTTGGACATAATTTTCAAAGTATGAGAGGTTCAAAGGTTTAGACTTTACAGTATGAGAGGTTCTTAGATGTGTGAATATGAGATTTTGAGGGTTTATCAACAAAACTTATGGTTTTTCTCTCTATTTTTCTGACATTTTTCTCTTGCAAATGCTCCCTCTATTTATAGGCAAAGGGTTTGTGAACAAGATGATTTGGTTTACAAACTATGGAGTTATGGCTAGGTTGGATTGCAAATATCAAGTTATGTCATGGTCCCAAGATAAAGTATCAAAGTTGTTGGCTTAAAGAGGCTGATTTCCATGATTTATGGTGGAGTAAAATAAAAAACAAACAAGGTATGGGTTCAAGACAAGTTTTGTGCCAACAAGCTTGCTTTTCAAGAATAGCAATGGTGCCTTTATGTCATAAATGAAAAGATCTTTTAGACAATGGCTTAAACACTTGGGTAATAGCTCAAGAGTGGGTGTGAGCATTAAATTATAATGAGATTTGTAAGCAAGAGGACCTGCAACACAAGATTATGCAGTATAGCATAAGGGTTTTGTTATGTGTTCTTCACTAAAATGACTTGCAATTCAAGAATGGAGGCTCAACTTCATGCCCTTGAATCTCCTAGCTCAAGTATGATAAATTCATGCTCTTGGATATTTTGGAAAGCTTGAAACATCCTCTATAACTTTCAAGTTAGTCATTTTGACAAAATCATCTTGGAACTATATGAAAAAATGCCAAGAAGTTGGGACAAAATCCTGACCAAAACTGCTGAAAATTTCTCTAAGTGTTTATTCAAAAATGTCATGAATTCGTGAATTTATAACTCAAAATCCAAGCATTTCTAGAAAAAATCCTGTCCTACAATGTTTTAGATCTCATTGATATCTACAACTTTTATGTTGGAAGTTTTCCTTAAATCATCTTGCATCATGATGAAAAGTTGGCATGAAGAAATGAAATTATCATGTATAAAAACACTTGGAAAAATTTTGAAGTCTTGAAAAGTTTGACTTTTCACATTGACTTTTGACTTTCTTGATTTATTGATTTCTTGATGATCAAGTTTGATATTCTTAAATATCTTGATGAATTTTGATCTTTGAAACTTAATGTTAATCAAAAAGTCAAAATTTGACTTTTCAGTGTACGATTGACTTTTTCATCAGTTGACCAAATTTCATCTATCAATCCACTGATCTTGAGAAATTTTTTGAGATATGCAAATAGGTCAAAATGATGCACTTGAAATATTGAGATTATGTTTCAAACTAATAAGTCATGTATTAGGTCAAAAGTCAGTGAATAAGTCGCTTTCAGTCAAAACCTTAATTTGTGGTCTTAGTGTTTCGAAGGTGATTTTGTCTGATCAATTCTTTAGAATCTTTGAGTATTGGAGACCCTCATATCTATGACCACCACTACCTCCAATGAAAAAACTAATTCCATCTTTGTAT
This sequence comes from Vicia faba, assembly GCA_948472305.1. Taxonomy (NCBI): domain Eukaryota; kingdom Viridiplantae; phylum Streptophyta; class Magnoliopsida; order Fabales; family Fabaceae; genus Vicia; species Vicia faba. Next base: position 624,145,833 of record OX451741.1, read on the forward strand.
TCCTCATCTCACAGACTTCCTAATGAATCGGTTAGATTTTTGTTTCGATGGGTTTCAAAAAATAGCCATATTCTATTTTCTAGTGTGTTTTCTCTCACTATTATTCAGTTTCATGTGTTGTTTTTAATCTGGTTATGTTTTTCTGGTTTTTGATATGTTTTCAATGGTGAAAAATGTTCAAGTTATTGGAGCAAGTTGTAGTCTGGTGTTCGGATAAGAGGAAGAGTCAGGTGTCGTCACAGAGACAAGCATCTACTTCTAAACATTGCATTTCTTCCATCATGTGGTAATCTGATATGTTCTTCCATTTTTCAGATGGCTTTGCTTCTACACTGCATCTTCTTCATCAAGGTTTGTTATCAAAGACACCTAAAACACATATCTATTAAGGGTTTATATAAAAGTCTTTTCTATTAATAAAAATATCTCGGGAAATATAACAGACAATATGAAAATAATTTGATGTTGAGTTAGTTGTCATAGAATAATTTGTGTGTATAGAATTATGGCAGAATAAAGTTTGAATTCATTAAGATTTGTGATGTTTCATGTGATTAATATCAGTTTAGCTGCGGGAAATTGAGTGGAAATATTGTTAAATTATACCTGCAACGGTACATATATATAGCGTATAGACTATTTGTGTTATGATCATGAATGTTGGATAAAGTGGATTTGTGTAGTGTGTACTTAGATATACTATGAATCCATTCTTTTCTTTTTTTTTGTTTAATTTATCTGTTGAATTATGCATACGGGAATAAGATTGGACATGACTGGATCTATTTCTCTCTTTTATTTCTTATTTTTGATTAATTTCTCTTCTGAATTTTGTGAATCAGATTTTTCTTACATTTGCATCCTCCATGTTTGATGAAATGCTTCTATGAACTTTCACGTATAACTCCACATTTCAAATATTATTTGTAAAACTGAAAGTTTTAATATGATTTTTGTTCAACTTTTTCTTAATTTTGAATAAGTTGTTTATTATTGTCTTATAAAATAAATGACTAGAGCTTGAAGATCAACAGAATAGTGCCAATAAAACCATTGCAATATTAATTATTTGCCAATAAAACCATTGAAATGCTAATTGTTTTGGGGCAAGAATGTAGACCAATTATACTTTTTAATGCAGTGTAATATTCTAAAGCAGAATAACTTCAAACAACCTGGATATCACTTTAAGCAGCCAAGAGAAAGATACTGAACTTGGGCACCTGACAGGTTCTTGCTACAAAATTATGATATAATTAACATGAAATATATTAGGTGCTATACTCTCAATGTCAATCATCATTAAGTTACTTAGTTCCAAATCGAAAATATTTATCATTTCATTCTTTTCTAACTTTAATATCCAACTCTTTAAAATATTACATTTTACACTACTGAATAACTCATTCTTCTACTGTGTACTTATTAAGCTCGTTTTCAAACTATTCATATCTTCGTGGAATTAGTAAATGGATTAATTTTGATATATTGTTGCACTGAACTTCCATCTTCAAATCTCAAGACTTTGCTAATCATTATCGACATAAAAAACTCTATAACGATAAAATCAAATATTTTATCTATAAAATTCACTATTTTTACGGATCATTATCACCACAATACTTTTATTTTATTTTAATAAACAAAATATTTGTCCAATTTATTTTATTACAAATTCATTTTATGAATTTTATTTAATTTTGAGTTTTTTACATACATATTTGGATTATCTCTTAATTATTCTAAGTATACATGTAAATATATCATAAAACATAAATATAATTTTATTATTGTTAATACATGTAAATATGACTAAAACATAAACATAATTTTAATTTATTTAAAATTATATTTTTATCGAATGACTTTAGGACATAGGATCCAAAAGGTTGATATATGTAATATTGTGAGTGAGATTATTAGGACATAACATAGGAAGTTTTTAGAATTGATAATCAATTCTATGTAATCCTTTTTAATTTGGTTTGTCATCAATTTAGGGGTCAAAATAAGACAGTATTTTTATATTAATGTATTTTTTTATGAGCAACACATTTTGTGAGAGACAATATCATATTCATCCAAAAATTTACAATAATAATGTGTCGATTCTCTCATTTATAAATGTTCAAGTCTTTATTTTTCTAATCAATGAGAGATTTTCGCACACTTTATTTCTCAACACTTTCAACTCACATTTATTTTTCTCAACACTTCCCCTTCAAATGCGAGTCTATCCACAATGCACCTCGCAAGCGGAAGCTCTTTCATCCACATACACTTTGTACTGTCGTTGACACTTTTTCAACCGGACATGTCTAATACTCACCACCATGTAGGAAGGACTTTCGATACAAATGAGTCGATCCATGACTCGAACTAACGACGCATGGTACCACTGTTAGGTCATCAATTCGGAGGTCGATATTAGGGAGTATTTTGTTATTGGAGTCTCTTTTTTTTTAATGAAAAACACATCTTGTGAGAGACACGTCACATACTCATTCAAAATCTTAAGCTGATAGGTGCACGAGTTCTCTCACCTCAATCTCCATTTTTCTAATTAATGTGAGACTTCCCCACACTTTATTTCTCAACGCTTTTAACTCACACTTGTTTTTCTCATCATAATTTAACTACCGATATGCATTCTTGATTTACCATGATTATGAATTATTACTATTACATTTTATTTGTACTTTAACAATTTGCACTCTCTCTGAAAAGTAAGGATTGTAGCATCTATGAATTCTCCTAGTTTCACACCCAACTTTTGTCCCATTTGACTAGTTCTTGAACTATAAAGTAGACCTCAAGATTGAAAAGATACCAAAACAATATAGAAATTCAGCGTATAATTGCCACCTTATCCCATTATAGACAATTAACCAATATTTGTAGAAGATCCTCAAATTATCTTTTAATATGCACTTGAATTATTGTCCATAGTTATCTTGTAAAGGGCTGGTTCAATTTAAAAGATGTTTAGTTCTTTTGGGTTACACAAAAACGTTTGTTGATTTCACTTGAATAGATCCTTTATGGATTGTTTTTTTAATTGACCTCGTTTTTGGTTACTTTTATGGATTTCTTCTTCCCCGTAGATAAGAAAATCAATATCTTTTTCATTTTTTACAACTTGTGTTTTTTTTAGAAGTGTTGCTCATGCATTTGACCTGGTTTGATGTGATAAAAGAATATAGGAGATGTATCATAACTCGTCCCAATATTGTCTAGTTAAGGGATTAATAACTTATTCAGATTGTTAGAGATGTTCAGGATTAGTAAGGATTTATGGTTATGATCTATCTGGATGTTAAACGAGATTGCATGTAATGAAGAGAAGCAGGGTGACGAATGAAAGAGTAAAAGCACACACTTTGGCGGACAGGAAAAAATGAAATCTTACACAAAAGGTGGAAAGATTAATTAGACATGATCAAGAAGAGTCTTATTGAAAAAGAGATTATGATTCTTTTGTAATGAAGAATCAAGGGGAAGCAAGGGTACAAAGACTTTTATGCTGGTGTGTAAAAATTTGAATTGTTGAAATGCTGGTGTTGGGACAAGTTGTGGTGAATGCGGTCGAACAAGGATTACTTTGATGAAAAAGAAAATTATTGTGTAACCTCTAGAGAATCATTTTGTATTAATCTTCATTGTTTTGAGGATAGTTGAAGTTTGTGTTGATTTAGATTGGAAAAAATCACAGAAAGATGATGGTGTTTCATGACGTTTCTTTTTGAAAACATGAGGTTCTGGCATGGCTTCCTGAGGGTGGAAAAGAATGAATAGTTATAATATACATACTCTTTGTCCCAAATATGTATCAAAATATATATGTCTTTAATTTTCATTATAATATTATTTTTATTTTTCAATTATATTTTGTAATTAATATTTTCAATTTAGTATTCTCTATGTATTGGTAAAAAGTACAGATATAAATTGTATTTCTATAAGGACATGAGATACTCAGAAGTCTTAGTAGGTTTATAACCGTTTTAGATGGTTAGTGTTTGTCCACGACAGTGAAAGAAACTGTATGATTGTTTTACAAGGTTTACGGTGGTTTAGAGAATATTTTCACGTGAAGTGAGAGACTATGTGTATAACCGTAATGCTTAGGGTTTTCTATGGTAAGTTATCATTTGTCTTTTCTCCCGTTATGGGAGAAATATTTATAGAGGCATTTGGGTCTATGGTTTCCTTGGGAAAGATCACTGCTTACTCAGTCAATAGTGGACAGTTATATCTATGACTCATAGGGAGACGTAAACCAACTATTGACTCTAACATCTCCCTGCCAGAAACATCTTTTTCCATTGGTAGGTACTTGTGGTAAGGAGATACCTCCTGAAGAGCGACATATGATTATTGCCTCTTCTGAGACCGTAACGCTCCCACCCTTATCAAGTCCTTTACAAATATAACACTACACTCTCATTTTATAATAATTAAAGTACACCTACGATTAATAAAAAAAATATTTTTAGTAAAATTATTATTCTCCCTTTATAATTTATCATATTTTCTTAATACTTGAAAAAGAGGGAGTAATGATTCTAATTATAAAATACATAATACTATTAAGAATAATTGCATATAAATAATGTCACAATATTTTTTTTGGTAATATACCATTCTCATTTTGTTTGTAAAATTTGAAGATGTTTTATGGAGACTTAAATATCATCACAATAATGTTACATAAATATCGTTACATAAATTGATATTGATTATTAGTATAAATAGAAAGCTTTTCCATAACTTTCTACTCACACTAAAACTTGAGTTTTTCTTTTTCACTCACTTTTATGCCTTTTGAGTTTTCGAAGCCATTTTTTTCTTACTATCAGTTGAGCTTTCTGAATATTTGTTAGTTGCCTTTGAAAATATTTTCTCCAAACATAAAAGTTGCCTTTGAAACATTTCTAAGGAGAATAATCAATTTAGAGAAAATTTCTTTTCGTCTGAGAAATTGTTAAGAGTAGACATGAATCATATTTTTATAGTGTAATTCTAGAACAGTACCTACAATGCAGTACGATACCAAACATAATATATGGATTGCTTTATCGTAGTGACTTTGTGGACGATGAAACTCAGTCCTACAACATATTTCTAGCAATTTTTCTAATATTTTAACGGTATTTTTAGTCTATTTGTTTGAAACAGAGAAAAGCAAAACAAGATTCAAGAAAGTGTGGAAAAGCTCAATCTAACTCAAAATTTCTCTAACCAGTCAAATTCTATTATATGGTGGAAGTTACATTGTCGTGAAATGGAGTGAGACTTAGACACAAAAATAGAAGAAAATTATAATTATAAAGAAATCAACTAATTTTCTTAAGTTTCTTGAAACCAAATTTTTTGAGAGCTCATGAAAATGTTAACACACACAATGTCAGCAAAACTTAGTGAACGTGACACACCTAATGCTTGGTGTGGCGCGTTAGTGAAATTAAAATTTTTTATATTTAAAGGATAACATTTCCAAATGTTAAGGTTCTGAATTTTAGTTTCAAAAAGGTTGATTTTGATGTCTAGATGTATCAAATTGATGATCAATCAATGTTGGAGTCAACCACTTCAACTGTAATGTTGTTTACCCTTTTTTTTTTTTATCTCTTTTGCTATGAATCTTTGTTACACGAGTGGATAGTTACCTTAGGATAGACTCTTTGAGATGAATTTATCCTAAAATTGTTTGATCAATAAAATTTGCTGAGTACTGTTCTATATAATTATTAAAAAAATTATCTTTAAAAAAAAATTGTGCCAAGTGTCTTTTATTCAATAACAAATGAGTAGATTGATTTCAAATTGTACAAGAGTGATAGTTATGTCATGTGCAATTATATCTTACTTTATTTTTCAATCTATAATATTGTTAGACATAAAATATTAGTTGCATAAGCTCAACCAAGACGTCAGGGGTTGTGATTAAAGATATGAGTTATGTAGCGAGAAGTTATACAAAATATCTTTAGTTTTTATATTTTGTTTATGCGATGTAAGGGAAAAGACAGAATCTGGTTTAATCCCGAGATAAAGAAATTTTCTAAAGTACATAAAAAAGAAACTCATTTAGCAAAGCAAGAAACATAAGAAGATAAATCAAACATGTTGTACTAAGAACGAGTTCGAGCTTTCATCACAAAACTTTTTGTATTTCATTAGATACAAAAGACAGGCACTAAAACCACTTTAATGTACTTTATGATATTTTTCTTGAAGAGAAACTAAGGGGAACATCACATGTGGGTTCCAACCGTCGGGTCCAATATCTTTTTACATTAAAGGTTATATTCTTAGAGGTCTTCAAGACACCCAATATGACAAAGGATCAACGTTGAATCCTTATGGACACTTGAGTAAGAATGACATCAGATCATAATAAGCTAAAAATATATATATTAACACTGTTAGGAAGAAAGAAAGATTGGGGAAGAGTTAGATGTGCACTTTATGGAGCAAGTATATCCAGTGAGCAAGTTTCTAGACAAACTGGTGGACATTACCAACTTTGCGGAAGGCGATGCTAAATTTCTCTCTGGTGCTTGGTAAATGACACAAAGGATATTTGAAGACATCAAGGTCAATCAAGAACCTATGAGCGAGAATAATGATGCCTCTATCATAAATTTAGAGACTTATATTGGGCAATCATCAAGACAAATGGTTGCTCAATTCTGTGAGGGATTTATAGGAAATACAATCAATAACTCCAAGAATTAAAGTTGTAACGTGGTTGGTTTAAGAAGTAAGATAATATCCACATTGGTGGTTATTTAGCGTCTCAAGATAAAATCATGTGAAGAAGTTGAGAGTAAGGTATAAGATTTTTTTTTTTTTTGAAAACGAGAGTGAAGAGAAAAATGAAAAAGTAAGAAAATAAGAGAGCATAAAGAAAGTTGTGAATGGCAAGGAGAAATGATTCCAACCGACTAATAAGTTGTCATGCCCTCATCTATAAGAAGAAATAAAAATATGGTTAGTTCAAGAAATTCACTGAGATGTTCAATTGCTTAAAAGTTAACATCCTTTTTTTAGAAGCATTACAACATGTCTCTAATTTATGTAAAGTTTATGAAGGAGTTTCTAATCAAGAAAAGAAGGACTTTAAGCAAAGAAATAGTTACCTTATTTGAGGAGTATAGTATGATGATTCAAAGAAAGTTCTAATTAGAGAATCTCTTTGTGATTTTATACATTTTAGCACTTTTTTTTGTTTTGTTTATGACCTATTACCAGAGTTGAGCTGGAAACTGAGGGGAAATATTGATCAACCGCCTTTTAAATTCCAACAACTGCATTATAGGTTTTTTTTTGTTTATGACCTATTACATCAGTTGAGCTGAAAATTGAGAGGAAAAGTATTGATCAACCCCCTTTCAAATTCCAAAAACCTCATTTTACATTTTATTTTATTTTTATTTTTTATTTATGACCTATTACCTTGGTTGAGCTAGCAACCGAGTATAAATTTTTTGTCTAACTTGATAAAAAAATTAAGTAACGAATCTTTGTCATCAATTTATAAAGTAACAATGATAAAAACATTGTCAACTTATCAATGAAACATCAGTGATCCACGTGAAACTCTCACCAGCCAATCAAAACTTGAATGCTACAATGATTCATCTTGAGTGCAAAGTGTTGAAATTAAAATTTAATGTAATAAAAACAATGATAATGAAAGTAGTTGCATGAAGCACAACAACATTATCTAAGATTTATTGCAAGAGCAGAAAAATATTTCAAGATTGATTCCTTAATATAATATTTTCTCTTATTATTGTATGTTAAAAATATTTGGTTTTAGTTAGGAAGGCATTGATGTAACTTAACAATGCTAACTGTTATTGTTGTGCCAAGTGAAATGTTTAATGTTGTTGTTGCTTTTAAGATTTAATGTTTAACAATTATATTGATTTTGTTTGTTTGTTTGTTGTTGCTAATATTTAATGTTTAATGATTATATTGATTGTGTTGTTGTTGTTGAGATTTAATGTTTGACGATTCTATTGATTTTGTTTTTTATTAGTTTTATGGATGATGATGATGATGATGGCGATGAGGAAGATTCAGAATTTGTAAAAAAATTGATGCTTTGCAGATTGGAACGAAAAAGCTGGTTAAAATGAAAATTATGTAAAAGTACAACTTTTCCCCTCAAGAAGTCATCCAACCGCTGGGAAAAGTGACACACTATCCATGACACCTTTCTTTACCTTGCCCACCAAACCAAGGTAAACCCTTTTTCCAACCGGTGTAAAATCACTTATTCGTAGTAGTGAGGTATATCCAAATTTCAATATTTAAACAAACCTCTAAAATTGTAATGTATATGTATTATGTGTTAATGTGATATCCCTAAGGCTAATAAGGATTTCAATATTCGAAAAAATCTTAAATAATATTATAAACACTTGAAAAATATTATATATAAGTCATTATCCATACATTTGTCACACAACCATACATTATTTACACATCATGTCTGCTCTGGGTGAGATCCTAGGAAGGTACTTTCTGGTCGTGGGCAAGGAAGAAAGTATTTACTGAAAAGAGGTATGAACTTGGACAAGTCATACTATTGTATGGATGATCTCTTGGCAAGGATCATTGGTTATATATGACAGGTAGTGTTCCTGGGTGTTGCCGTCAGGCCTGCAGCTTAGTGGGAAGCTGTTGTATGTAGGGTTTATTTTTTCTATCCTAGGTTGCCATGCGTGTACTTTAATAGTGGTGTAAGCATTGTGTCTGAATATTGTTGAGGAGTTCGTTATATTCCGCTGCATGCTTTCTGATATAACCCTGAAAGTATGGGAAGGATACTAGGGTTTTTACCCTCAACAAAATATATGCTGACATTTTCAACCGTATTAAAAGTGTCAAAGATACTTGAGATTTTCCTCGAGTCCACTCATAAAGACATTTATCAATAAGGTTGATGAGAATCAATTGATCAATAATGCTCATATACATCTGCATATTGACCTTGAAGACTGTCAAGGATGGTGTGTTCCAAGAAGAAGGAACTGATGTTCTATGGGACGTTAGAACATTATTTCAGCAGGTATGCAACTACCAGTTGAAGAACATATGCTTTAGGTGCTGAACAAAAATATTATGAATACTTTTTGTTTGGAACCTACTCCTGATCTGGAAGAGGAGGCATCTCGTTTGTGCAGGTTGATTAGGACATGATCAACTGTTTATCTACTCCATGTGTCAGGCTTATAGGAGTATAGAGGTTGAGCTTCATGCTCTTGAGAAGAACTCATAAAGGAATCTCCACAAGACCCTTTATGTATATGAGATGAGCTCGTATTTGGAAGATCCTTCTGATCAAAGGAACCAGATTCATGGAATCCTATTTGTGGCCATAGAATAGATTATGTTTGAAGAGGAGTATTCTGATCCAACCACAGTGTTTGATGCTCCTGAGTATTGTTTTAATTTCCCTTGAGGAAGAGAATTGGTGATTCTTTTTGTGTACCCTCAAAAGTTGTTGAAAAAGATCCCCTTGTCAAGGGTTGATATGATGTCAGACAGAATGTCGTGATATCTTTGATGATGTTAAAATTTGAAGGGCATTGTTTTTGAAGAATAAAGGGAAACAGATGCTTTTGAAAAGTCTGCATTTTTTAGTGTCAAGCCTAGCAAAATCTGTCCCAGAGACCTAATAGAGGGAATTTCATCTCTAGGTACAGACAATGGCATCCATCATCTCAAAGTCAGACATGAGGTCTAAAGAAAAACTTATTTAGATGTGAATCGTGCAATCCTCTGCATATGTTGATAGTCTTATCCTGAAGATTGATCAGTTTTTGTTGTTTTTTTCCTTGTGTTAACCCTCACAAGAGTTGATTATAAGTTACTATGGAGGTTACCCCCAGAACCATAGTAAGAATTGATGATGTCGTTTCTAATTTCGGGACATCATCTCTAGGTGTGTGTTTCCTCTAAAAAAGGAAGTTGTTGTGTAGATCATGAGGTGAGTATTGTTGTTCACCAGTGGAGTTCAAAGTTGGAATGTTTGGTCATGATGGAGCTGAAGACCAATCTCTAACCAAGTCTAGAATGTTTAAAGGATCCTCTTGTGTTGAACGAATGAAGAAGAAGAATGTCAGTTCAAATTCTCTAACATATGTTGAAAAGGAGTATCATCTACAGTTGTGTGTGTGGGGAAGTTTTTTTCTCTGATGACAAATACCCTGTCGGAGCTGAGTACTTATTTGAGGTATGGATGCAAATCTACTATCTGAACTGATGATTCATATATTGTTGAGAGTTTATTTCTCTCTATGGTGATCAGGTGGCTGTATCAACCTGAATGAGTCGCAGAAGATGTAATCTTTTGTGATTTTCTTCTAAAAAGACTATCAAGCTTAATAATCTCTTTGGTTGATAAATCAAGAACTGAATTATTGGGGTCTGTGAAGAAAGGTTGATGTCCTAAATTATGTTGTAACATCATTTTATAAAGGAAGAGTTGCGATCATGATTATGAAAGATTGAGGATCTACATGGTTGTCAAAATAAGGAGTTCCAACTTTGTGGATTAGAAGATGCAGATCCTGATCCTGTCTTTAGTAGTATGCTTGGTGACTGCATAACTACTATGTTGAAGACTTCACTAGTACTAGCAATTGCTTGTGATTGTTAGAGCAACGGAATATGAAGAAGGTGGTTTTCCTCTATTGCAAGTATGCTTAAAACAAGCTATTTGAGGACTTGTGTTTGTATGATGTCCAAGTATGTGTTCACGATATCTTGGATATCCAAAGAGGTGTGGATATTTGTATGGTTATGTAGGGCCATGTATCAGACATGACCTTGTAAAAGTCTGAAGACCTGGAGTTGGTATATCAGATTCAGGATAAGTTATTTTCACAAGAGTGTTGATATGTTTCATTGAGTGTGTGAAGTCTCTTGTTTGTCTTCTGGTGTCCAAGTGTTCATCCTCAGCAGGAGCCTTGTTTGTCCATGATAGGGGGGACTTAGAACTTTTCTATGGTTATTGTTGTAGAAGTTATGGAGTTTGTATGTAATTCAAGCTTGTGAAGATTACAGGAAACATGTTGTGACCTGTGGCTACTAGGTGTAACTGTCTATGCCCTTGTTGGGTCTATGTGGTTCTAGTTAGGAGAAGCTAGTATATTCTCTTTTCTCCAAGGGTTGAGCTTAATGTCATATCACTAACCTAACCTGGAATGTTTTGGCTGCCATGATTGGATGTGTTGTCGAAGATTCAACAAGTATCATAGGTGTGAAGAAGAAAGATGTCAGTTTTACCTAGTGTGAGAAGCTTACTACAGAATATAGTGAGAGAATATTATGTTGTGTGGTTAATCTGAATATGAGACCTTGTGAGATCCTCTTGTGAGAATGGGGAGTTTATTAAAGGGCATGGATGGAAATAAGTACCTTGGATGATGTTTCTAGAACCAAAGCAGATAAGCTTTGTGGTAATGTTGTTGATGTCTCAAATAATGTTGGAACATCATTTTTGACGATAGTCTATTAAAGATACTTGGAACTATGAATCTCAATATTCAAACTCCACGCTCATTAGTGGAAGTTCTGTCTATGGTGTTGATAAGGAGATTCTGATTGAAGGAGAAGTATGCTCAAGTAATGTATAACTACTATCTTAGTTTGAAGACTTTACTAGTGTCAGCAAATACTATTAATGTGCAGAAGGAGGATTTAATCAGCATATTGGTTAAGAGGTACTCCTTCTGTTGGAGAGTCTTAATCTTAGTAAAGCTTTTAAGCACACTAATAAATGGTTGGAAGTTAGTTTCAGACTATGGTTGCATGATATCTTAGCCATCCAAAGAGTCATGACAATATGTGTGAAGGTGCAAGGGCATGAATCAAGTGCCCTTGTACTTGGAGTTATTCCCAGTGAACTAGTGAGTGCTTAGTGTTGTGTTTTCTCTATAATGAAATTTTTGATTGTCCATGACAGGATGAGTTAGTGGACTAATTAGTTTGTTTGGAGCTTGTGATGTTCAAGCGTATAGAGTTATTGCCCTTCTAAGAGGATGATGTTGGATAACATGCTGAGATATGTTGCTACAAGATGTAGTTGTTTATGAGTCTCTAAAGACTCTAGCCAAATGTTGCTAAAGTATACCATCCTTCTCCAAGAGGATATAATGGTTCTACGAGAATTTATTTTTCTCTGCAGTAGTGAATGGGATAAAGAAGACTATCCTGCTGGTTGTTAGAAGATGTTGACTCTGGTTATGATGTCGAGGATGATGTCCAGGACATCTCTCCTTTGAAGAAGTCTGCAAGTAAGAAGTTTTCTGTTAGGGTGTCTGATGCTCCTCTTGATAACATTTCCTTCCATTCTATTGGCAATGCTGAAAATTGGAAATATGTGTTTCAAAGAAGAATTGCCCTTGAAAGAGAATTGGGAGCAGGTGCACTGGAGTGCAAAGAGATTATGGAGCTGATTTCTTTTGTTGGTTTATGCTGATCACAGAAGTAAGGAATATAGGAAGGTGTTTTTGTTGATTTTTCCCTTGCTGTCACAAATAGCTATCTGGGCAGGTCTGAAAATGATTACTGTGAGTTGGAAGTGACTAATAATCAGGTGCGCAAAACCATTACTACAAACTAGACTGTAAAGCATGCAAGAACATGTGCATCAACTGTGTGTTCTAATGGGAGCTTCTTAAAGGATTTCTATGCATAATGAGTCCTTTAAATAATTAATCAAGAACTAGTTTGATTAGGTTCTGTATTATGGAGTTGATGTACCACATGATGTTTTAACATCATAATTGTTGATGGTTATTTTGTTTAATACTTGGGATTGTTCATGTGAAGTTGGATGCTTAAGCATTATTGTGAGAAGTGGAATTTCTGACTATGTGGTTTAGAATATGGAGAGTCTAATCCTATCTACAGTAACATGCTTGATGAATCCATTACTACCTTGTTGAAGACTCCACTAGTATCAACAACTACTAGTGGATATAATGGCAGAAGGCTACTGACAGATATTGAGGTCTGAGCAGAGCATCTTGAAGTTGTATTTTTTGCTGCAAGTCACTCCAGGAAAGGTTTGGTGATCTAGATATTATTAAATCTTTTCAGCAAACTAAGAGTTTTTGGAGTTTGTGAGTGACTTCACACCTAGTATGCACGATATCTTGCTTATTCAAAAGATCATAATACAAAGTGTGGTTATGAAAAGACAATGGTCGAATGTGTCCTTGTGTTGTGAAGAAGTCAGGGTTCCTAGAAGTATTCTCAAGGAGTGAGAATATTTGTCTCTGGTTTGACTCTACTGAGGGAGTCAAGGTTTAGCATATGCGGGAAGTGCTGAAGTTTTTTTTCATCTAGTGCTCAAGTCTCCATCTTCAGCTGGAGCATTAGTTACTCATGACAAAGGGAGTCATGCGGATATCTGTAAATTGTTGCTGCAATGATACAAGTATTATCATGCCAGAATACTGTTCACTTTTGTAAAGGTTCTATGAGGAAATGATGTCGAAACAACATGTTGTGACATTGTGAAGTTATGGATAAACTTAACAAGACATGGTGGTTTCTAACTATGAAAAGCCCGGTGAAGATCAGAAGATCACACATCTCTTAGAAGTTTAATGGGAAGTCTGGGAGAATTTATTCTTCTATAGATTTCAATAAGACTCCTTGAGGGTCTATATTATGAAGAGGTGTCACAAATGTGATATTTTGATATCTTAGTATATGTCACTAAGTCTAAGTGAAAGAAGAACACTTAGAATCCAGTATGAACAGGTGGATAATCTGGTGAAGCATCCCTGATTGGTGGCAGAAGATGTGTTGATCACTGAAATAAGAAGACAATGTCTGACTAAGTGTCAGGACATTATACATGACATGTTCCTGCATGATCAACATAGGGTGGAGTGGCCTATGTGTTCAAACACGTAGCAGTAAACAGGAGGAGAAAAATTTGTCTGACTATGCATGTGTATATATAGGGAGTAGCTATAGCATTCAAAGTCATTATAGACGGTGCACATTGATACTTGAAGTTTTCTCCCCAAATATCGTTTCCTTTTGACCGAGATTGGTGCTACAATCTAGGATCGTTATTTTCCAAGTAAAAGTCCCAGTTATTTATAGAGAGAGCTCCATTTCTCTGTAACCCCGTGAGCTTCTTGAGTCCATAGTTCTCATGGCTTTTATTCGAGTTTGGGTAAGCTGTGCTTGGGTATGGTATTATGAAGGTATCCTTTGCCAAGTTTTGGCTATAAAGGGGGAGAAAGGTGAATTAGCTCAGATGTTGCAGCTTCCACAAGTGGTTATTATTAATGTTCATAGATGTCAAAATAAGATGTTTGACCCTATTTCTGTGACATATGTTTGTGACCTGTGATCTGAGTTATGCACACAGTTGTGACCTGTGTTCTGAGTTATCAGGGGCGGTGGTTGATTTGGTCTTAAGGAGTTATTGAGAGTTCTCTTATTCCACCACTGGTCTCCTATGTTTAGAAGATGTTCCTGCATTGGTGGGGAGTACAAGTTGTCTTCTGTTATCTTCTTCCTCGTGTGCATTAACCAGACTTCAGGACTTTCCTTCCTTTTATCCTGAAGCTGATGCTGATGTTAGTTGGTGCTGATGTAATTGAGTTCTTCAGAGTGCTGCAAAGAAGTTATTGAACAAGATGTTGAGACATTATTTTCAACTGAAGATCTATTGTTGAGACGTTATATTTCTGTATTGCTGTAATCTCCTATATTGAAATTGTTTTTAGATTATTTTTTTTAGCCAAAATTTGCCAAATGGGGAGATTATTAGTTCTCTTGTTTTAGGATTGGCTTAATTTTTGTAAAACAAATAATAGCAGCAATAATGTAATGAAGAACAGGATAAGAAGAACAGGTACAACAAGAAGTCCTATTACAATGTCAGAACATGTTGTGTTGAAATTTTTCAACAACTTGAATAACATGTTGAAGAAGATGTCTTGACATCGCGCCTGCTGAGCTGGATTAATGAGATTCAATTTGTTCTCAATATAGGCAAAATATTCAGGAGAATGTTATGCATCCTATGTGGCGCATATTTAAAGGTCCAGAAAATTCAATCAAAAATCAAGGAGAATGAAGACTTTCTAAATAAGGAGAGTATTTAAGAAAGTAGAGATTGAAGACCTTTCTTGGGGAAGAAGTTTCTGCAGTTTGTTACAGCTGATTTGTTGTGATTGAAGGCCTAAAACCAGTTGGGTAATAGGTTATAAATAGAAGGGTTTGTAACCTAGAAAAGACACGGCTTAAGATGTAGAAGTCCAGGATTTTGTCAAGGTAAACCTCCTGGGTTGTGGGAAGGTTACCAAGTTCACCTCGAAGCCTATATGTAAGAGGTGCATTGTTCTTGGAGGAAGCTTTGAAGCAACTCCAAGATATGTTCTTAGTTAGGAGCAGAGCTAACAAACTGTGGAGTTTGGCTTGGAGACTTAGCTAGGTTGTCATGGAAGTGTGTCTTCCAAACTGTCTATTTGTGTGATCATAATCTTAGTGAAGGTCCGACGATGCAGTGACTGAGGTGTTGACTGCTAGACATCATTGTGATGATTGGAAGTGGGATATGAATATTCCATATCTAGGGAGGACCTAGGTAAAAGGGTCATTGGGTAGTGATTAAGTGCATAGGTCGTAAATTGGTTATTTACTGAGGGTCTATAAATTGATACTGCTGATAGTGAACTTCATTCCTAGCTTGGTAGTCCCCAGAGTAGGTGTTGTTGTACACTGAACTAGGTAAATAATTTCGGTGTGTTCTTTATTTCATCACTGTTTTATCTTGCCTGTGTATTTATGTCAGATCAGACGTCTCGACATCCTTGTAGGACATCAGATTTTGTTGTACCAGAATTTCAAACATAAACAGAATGACAAAAAAAAAACAAGCATACATATATGAATTTTGTTATCCATATTAGGATTCAAATTTTAAAATTCAGATTTTCTCGTATCAGCGAGAAACCCCAACATGCACCCTAAAACCCAAATGTAGAGTGATTCAAACAAAGGAGGTAACCTAATGTAGCTTAAGTTGTTTCTATTGGATGCAACCTAATAAAGTTTAACTATAATCATTTAAGAAATTGCATTGCATGTATCAAAAGCAAAATAAGCAAGAATGAATGAGAAAATTATCAAATATGAGAGATGATGCTCCTTTTCTCAAAAGGAGAGGAGTAGATGTTGACGAAATTGTCTTGTTTGAATGAACATGAGTAGATATTGAGAGAAAATATTGAATCCAATTTTATGAGAGCACTTATGTTGTTGAGAGAGTTATTTTTTTAAATTTGAAATGTAAGGGAAGGAAGAGGGAAAGACTATTCGCGCAAGTTAAATAATAGCGCCCGAATTTCAATATCTGTATGGTGCGTCCGAATTTTGTAATTTAGATATATTTTTTACTTGCATTAGACGTGAATTTGATATTGAGTTTGTAGTGTTGTAGTGCATTCGGATTTCAAGCTCCGAACGGTATGAAAGAAATATTTTCAAATTTTTAGTAAAGTGAGTGACACGTAAGATGCAATAAACAATTTTCTTAAAAAGTGAAAAATGAAAGTGCAAAACGCGTTCGACTTCAGCATTTTTTTTAATAAAAACCCACTCAAATTGGATAAAGAAAAATTGAATTGGGCCCATGGGCCTTGAAACCAAACACTCTAAAATACGTAAATAATAATAATAATAATAATAATAATAATAATAATAATAATAATAAAATAATAATAATAATAATAATAAATAATAATAATAAATAAACACAACAAAATTGAAAGAGTTTTCCCCGCACAGGCACAGGACTCTCGCCGTGAATATTTGCTCAGCCTCCGTTGCAGTCTGCCGACCGTTCAGAACTCTCCACCGATTTTCCCAACTCAACCGCTTGTTATGGACTCCATCTCCGGAGTTCCGTCTCCCCTCAACACCGCCCCACCGCGACCTCCGTCGACATCGCCGTTTCCCGGCCGGGATGACTGCTGGAGCGAAGACGCTACTTTCACTCTCATCGACGCATGGGGTGAACGCTACTTAGACCTAAACCGTGGTAACCTCCGCCAGAAGCACTGGCAAGAGGTTGCCGACGCCGTCAACGACCTCCACGCCGCCGGTAACAACAACAGGAAAGCTCGTCGGACCGACGTTCAGTGCAAAAACCGAATCGACACGCTTAAAAAGAAGTATAAGATCGAGAAAGCTAGGGTTTCCGAATCCGACAGCGGTTACCAGAGTCCTTGGCCATTCTTCTCCAGCCTCGACATCCTCATCGGAAACACTTTTCCGGTAAAGAAACACTCGCCGCCGGCCAGCGAACGAACCACCAACGCCGTCGTCAAATCTCTGCCGCCTCTTCCGGCGTGGATAATCTCTCATCCGGTTGGTCCCCGATCAGGGACGCAAAAACGTCCGGCGCAGATGAACAGAGACGACACATCTTTCCGACGGAATTTCTCAGCCTTTGCAACTGCGGCAGCGGCAGTGGCCGAGGCAGAAAGTGAGGAGATTGAGGACTGGAAGTCGAATTGCCGAACAAAGAGTGGGAAGAGGGGAAGAGAGAGTGATAGCAATATGGAGTGTGGGTACAAACATCTTGCTCAGGCGATAGAGAGGTTTGGTGAAGTATACGAAAGAGTTGAAGTCTCCAAACAGAGACAAATGGTGGAATTGGAAATGCAGAGGATGAAATTTGCAAAGGAGTTAGAGTTCCAAAGGATGCAGTTAATCATGGAAACGCAGATTCAGATTCAGAAAATCAAGCGCAGCAAGCGTTGTTCTCCTGGTGTTGGTGAGCTTTTTCTGTTGAGTTCATGGTGATGATTTTATTTCTATGATTGCTTATGCTGAATGTGAATATTTATTGGCTTATGTTACTTGTGATAATGGTAACTGATATGTAGTTGTTTTGTTCCTGAATTATGAAAAAGTTATAATTTGCATAGTGGGAAAATATATCTGGATTGGTTATATGTTGTTTATGCTACTAATAGAAGAAACTGTATGAGAACTCACAAGGTCATGTTTTTGGTGTTTTGTATCATGATGAAGTTAACTTTCATGAATTGATTTAGAATACACAATCTTTAATAAAAAGAACTAATTTGAAGTCTTTTCTATATGTATACTATCTTTGGGATTCTGATGGAAAGAATTTTTCTTGTCTTCTCTAATTCTCCCTTAAGAAACCTGCATGTTTGTTCCCCACTATATGCATTATTCTTAAGAAAAGTTGTTTGCTGAGGTTCTCGTGGCTCCACTTAATATATGTGCTTTACACTTGGATCTGACTAGTTCCAAGATTGACTTCTCCTATGTTACTTGTTTTTGTCTGCTTACAGAATATTATTTTCACATACATTTTGACATATTTAGGTTTATTTGGCTTGCACACCTAACCTCATAATATTTATTATAGATTTTTATTTTATTTTTATGTTTGCTTTAGATTTTCTTGCCTCTATAAAATCTAGTTTCAGACCCTCAAAAGCTCAAAGCAAATAAATAAGGGGTTGGCCTATTGGTGAAGACTTGGGACCTGAGAGCGTGCTCCTCTCAAGGTCTCACATTCGAAAGAGGTCTCAAACTTGGTGCTAACAATCTCTGTTTGTTTGTATGTGAAATGGAATGCCGTGTAAGCTTAGTAGCATATGGTCAAAAATTTCTTCAGTTCATTGAAAATTAGCTATAAGATTTCTCCTATGGAACTAGAATTAACTGAGCACAACTTTAATGAGGCAATTTGTTGTTTGTTCCTTAGACAGCTCTTGCATTACCCTCCATAAACACTAACATGGTGTATGTGCTCCAGTTTTTAAAATGTCATATAATGATACATATTGTTTTTCATGTATACTATGATTTTATTTTGAAAGAATAGTTTCATTTAGCTAATGTTTGTGCCTGTAGTATCTCTCTGAATATAACCTTGACTAATTGTGCAATGTAAAAAACAATTGAATATTACAGTAGTTGATAAGTATTAAAGATTATGTGTCCTTTTTGTTTCTTTCTACTGGTTTGGATAGAGATAATTTTCATTAGTTCTGTATTCTTACTCATGACTATTAATTTATTCTTTCCCTCTCCTGCAGACAGTTTCTCATAGCAACCGGTGAAGAAGAATCCTTATTGAAAAGAATAGATAGATTTTACTTTTTGGACATGGAAGCATATATAGCCCCTCTTTTTACCTTATGAAAAAATAATTTAGGAAAGGTATTTCATAGTGAGGTTCAGGTTTGGTTGTATTTATAATGTAATGCTTGCTTTTGTGTAGTAATTTTTCTTTCTTTTTTGATCACCTTTGAGGAACACTATACGATCATAAATGAACAGGTGATTGTGGATGGTTACTCATTGGAAACTTTCATTGATTAGGATAAGATTAATAATGATAGCTTAAATTATTGAATTTATTTTATGCAAAATATTCTGCCGTGTTCTTTTTCATTAAAATCAATCGGAAAACAATGATTATGAAGTTTGCCCATCATATTTCATCGAGAAAGGGTGAACATCAATGAAGAATAGCAATTGTGATGGAATGAGTTGTAAATAGTAGCAAAGCAAAGGGTGACCGCGATGACAAGAGGTCTAGCGGTGCATAATCAAATTCTGACCGTTATAGGGCAAATCACGGGTCGCGGGGACAAAGTAGTTGCTGCTATCCTTTTCCTTCATGAAAAACTGAAATTATCCCTTAATTTTAAAATGTTATTGGTAATTTAGGTTTTTACGAGTTGAGATTCAACCCTAACCTACCTTCATCTATTGTACTATTGTTTTTTCTTCTTTCTTCGACTGTTCCGACGTACAAACCACACGTAACATTTTCCTCTGTTGTGCATTATGTTCTTTAGTAGTTGCATCCGCCATTGTTCCTTCTGCTACTCTTCATTTTGTGGTGGTTGCCAACGTTCTTCACTTTTTTTTTTCTTCTTTTCCCCTCTTTTCATCCTTCTACCTCCATCGTTTCTTGTTTCTTTCTTCTTCAAGTTGGTAATTTCTTTTTCTTCTCTTTTTCTTTTATTCACATTTTCTTTATGTTGGTTCTTTCGTTTTCATCTTTTTTTCTTTCTTTGCACTATGGTTGTTTTCAATTTCTTCTTTTTCTTCTATTTTTTCTTGTATTCACATCAATCCTCTTTCTTTTTTTTCTATGTAGCTTGTAATTTGATTTTAAGTGATTTGGTTAGTTTTACATTAAATATGCATGTAATTTGTTTTAAAATAATATAATAGCTGATATCTTGCTATTCAATATTTCTTCTGTTTCATAATAAGTGTTTTATTTGAACAATGCGCGGTTCTTAAGAAAAACAATTAGATGTGTTAGTTTTAATGAAAAAATTAACATTACTTACTAGAATAATCCTATTAATTGTGGTTGAATAAAATGAAAGTTAATATATAAGAATATAGTAATAGAAAAATAATAATAAATCATACATTGAAATTGTAAATGAACAATTGTTTTAAAAAAAAAAAAAAAAAATTACAAAATGAGACTATGAGATAGATGAAATATTCAACCATTAAAATAGATAGCTCGGATGATTTTGTTTATACAAAAATATATATTTTTTAAAGTGAAGAAAAAATTAGATGTATTTGTAAAGTTAGAAATCATGTAGATTTAACATTTTCATCTTTGTGCTCCAAATAAAACCTATTATTTTTTTGTATATCTTACTTGTACGTCCTTTTAATTTTTATATATAATGTTCTTTGGTAATATGTAATAAATATAAATAATTTATTTATGATAATTTATTAAAATAGAGTTGTAAAATATTGCGTTGTCATCTCATATAAAATATTTTAAGTGACATAACATCTGATGTGACCGTTTAGAAAACACATCTACTTAAAATGTTATCTATATATTATTTATTTTTTGTCGGACGTCTTCTCTTTCATTAAATCAATTAGAAAAAAATTCATTAAATCAACTAGAAAATAATGATTATGAAGTTTGCCCATCATATTTTGTCGAGGGAGGGCGAACATCAATGGAGATAGTAATTATGATGGAATGAATCAGAGTAGTCAATAGAAGTAAATCAGAGGGAGACCACAATGATAATAGATCCAGCGACGCAGAATAAAATCACAGGCGCTATAGGGAAAATCATGCCCTAACATGTACTCTAAGAGCCACACGCTCAAAAGGAGTAGTGAAACGTATCTATGATGAAAAATCATGTGTATGTTCTCCACTACTTTTACAACTAATACAAGTGTTTTCACTTCTATCCAAGAGAAAATATCATTCGGGAAGACCGACCATGACTTCAAAGACTTACCCATATAATCTTTGTCCGACAAGCCTTGGGGTCAATTGTTCTAAATCGGCCAAAGACCCAAAGCTAAGACCCAACCCGATGCAAGTCCAATCCAAATAACCCAACATATAAAATCTAGCTCACATGAGATCCAATGTACACTTTTCCAATCTATATTTCTTACCACACACATTTAGAAATCGGAACCGACTTCGATGTTAGAGTGCTAACATTGCAAATCTGTCATGCACTTACGTATCAGAAATCAGTACAACCAATCTAGGATCCCCTCATTGATACATACCAATTTTGATTCCACAAAACACCATCCTTTTCCTCTCTGAAAAATCGAAATTATCCCTTATATTTAAAATGTTTTGAGGGTAATTTAGATTTTTCCATCAAATTTAGGTTAAGACTCAATCCTAGATTACCTTTATCCATTGTTTTTTCAACTCATTTCTTCACTTCATTTCTTTCTTTAATTGTTCAAGAGTACAAACCACACATAACATTTACCTCCTATGTGCATTATGTTCTTCAGAAATAGCTTCTTCCATTGTTCGTCTTTCCACTCTTTGTTTTGTAGTCGCCATCATTCCTCTATTTTTTGTCTTCCTTTCATCCCTTTTTTCTTCCTTTTGCATCCATAATTTCTTTCTTCTTCAAGTTTTTTTTCTTTTTCTTGCTTTTATTCACATTTTGTTCACATTGGTTATTTCTTTTTCTTTGTTTCTTTCTCTGCATCCATGGTCATTCCCAATTTCTTTTTCTTTCTTCCTTTTTTCTTTTTCTTTTATGTTTTTCTTATATTCACATCGATTTCTTTTTCTTCTTTGTAAGCCTTGCAATTTGATTTATGAATCTTATATGGATTTTGAGTTATTTGTTAAGTTTTACATTAAATATGTATTTATAATTATTCGTGTAACTTGTCTAAAAATAATAAAGTAGAAGACATCTTGTTATTCACTATTCAACTATTGAGGTCGACAACTCCCTGTCGCTATCAAGAATTGACTACTTAGGAATGAGTAAAAGTCCTATGTAAAAGGTCTACTAGAGATATAGTAAAATTACTTAACTCAAAAGTAAATAAATACTAGTGGTGCACAATGCAAGATCTATATCACTATTATGAATTAGACGATCTCTTTTTTGATGTCAAAAAATATTTTCTAAAAATAAAGAGAAAACATGTATGTATTAGTAAAGTTAAAAATATTTTAGATTTAACATTTTAATCTTTGTGCACTCAATATATCTATTATATTCGTGTATATCTTCATTAAATGTCACTTTAATTTCAATATACACGATTCTTTGGTAATATATAAATAATATAAATAATTTATTTATGATAATTTATTAAAAACACAATTGCAAAATATTGTGTTGTCATTTCATATAAAATGTTTCAAGTCACATAAAATCTGATGTGGCAACTAAGAAAACACATGTTGTTAACATATTGCATATACACTACTTATTTTTTGTCTGATGTATTCTCTTTTATTAAATAAATATAAAAATAATGATTATGAAGTTTGTCCATCATGCTTCAACGAGGGAGGGTGAACATTAATGGAGAATAGTAATTGTCATAAAATGAGTTAGAGTAGTCAATAGTAGGAAAGCAGAGGGAGACCACGATTATAAGAGGTTTAATGGGGCATAATAAATTCATGGTTGCTATAGAGCAATTCACGTGTAATGGGGACAAAGTTTTTTTCGAGCTGAATGAAGTGGTTTGTGCTTTCTACCCTTTCCTTTTTGAAAAACCAAAATTATCCCTTAAATTTAAAATTATTAAAGGGTAATTTAGGTTTTTACATAAAATTTGAGTTGAAACTCAACCCTAGCCAACCTTCATCCATTATTTCTTCAATTTGTTTCTTCACTTCATTAATTTCTTTAGTTGTTTCGGCATACAAGCCTCACGTAACATTTCCCTCTTCTGCTCATTAAGTTCTTCAGTATTTGCTTATATCATTGTTCCTCTTGCCTCTCTTTGTTTTGCAGTTGTTTTCTTCCTTTTTTTCTTCCTTTCCTCACATATGTTCAAGTAGCTCGCCTCGAAGCAATTTGTATCCTTTTGGAATTCACATGTTGTGTGGATCTTAAGTTATACCAGATGGATGTTAAGTTCACCTTCCTTAGCGGTTTTATAAACAAAGAAGTCTATGTCTCTCAACCTCTCGGTTTTGAGGACCATGAAAATCATGACTATGTTTTAAAACTAAAAATGGTATATATGGTTTCAAACAAGCTCCTAGAGCTTGGAATGAGCCCCTTAGTGGCTTATTACTTAATAAAATATTTAATTTTGGACTATGTGAAGTTGCATGTCTCTGATACATTAAGAGGGAGACCTATATGTGGTTTTATTACTTGTCTCTTAAGCTTTAGTTTGAATTTATTTTTAAATTTGAGTCTCTTCTCCAATTGCACACCTTTAACGATCACATTTTTTATCTATGTTTTAGCATGCATAATTCAAAGTGTTTGAGTTTGATTATAAAGATTATGCTTTTAGTTAATTAGTCATTTTTTGTTGAACAAAAACCATACAACTGATTTGAATCATGCAACTGTGAGTCAGATCACAGTGTGCTTGATTCGAATCACTGATCCTTCTCCAGCCACTGCCAACTTTGAGTCGAATCATGACCATGCCCTAACTCGAATCATGGACCTTGTGAGTCAAATCATACATTGTACTTGATTCGAATCACACAAAATATGTCTCTCTTTTAAATGTAGATCTTGTTTTCACATGACTTTGTTAACTTGATTCAAATCACCAAATGTTGTTGACTCGAATCAAACATGAATTTTTACTTATTTTTGTGCTTCATCTCCAATACATATAAATAATTTTTCATCTCTCAACCTTTCATAATGTTAGAAAACACATTCTTTCATTGGTGATTTGAAAACACACAAATTAATTGTCCTTACATTCTTTCATCTTATATCTCATTCTTTTTCCATTGTTGCATGTATCCAAATCTTATCTTGATAGATTCTTTATTGATTGATGATATTCGTTTTTGGATTTATTTGAAGAATTGTTTAATATTTCAGAGGCTTGCAAGAGTGTGTGGTGTTGTGACTTGATGTGATAATTTATGTGAAAAATAAGAAGGTTTTTCTCTCGAGGCTGGCCTTGTTACCACCGTGTGGAAGTCTACAATTAGGGTAGGAGTTCTTTTGATTTTGGATAGACCAACACTCAAGATACCAACGAAATTGTGTGGAACTTACCGCAAACAAAGACTTAGGAGAAAGTTATTGGGGCTGGAAGATTCAAGAAGCGATCTCGAGTAAATATTTTCCATAGGGTTTAGTTCATGTAAAAGTGTATCAATATCTAGAGTAGAATAAATTTTATTTTCAACTTTTATTTGTTTACTAGTGATTGGACGACCTCTTGTAATGTTGCAAATCACAATGAAAGACCAACGAATTTTCAATGGGCAATCATTGGAGAGTGGATTAAGCACAAAGCAAGAAAGAATGTGTCAACCCACTATAAATCCTAGTATACTTTCCTCTCTCTCTCCCTCACTCTCTCTTCTCTCTCTTTTCTCTCTCTCTCTCTCTCTCTCTCTCTCTCTCTCTCTCTCTCTCTCTCTCTCTCTCTCTCTCTCTCTCTCTCTCTCTCTCTCTCTCTCTCTCTCTCTCTCTCTCTCTCTCTCTCTCTCTCTCTCTCTCTCTCATTTAGATTTCGTAGTTAATTGCATGATTAGGTAGTTTATATTGCTTTTATATAATTGCATGCTAATAGGTTTATAGTACCGATTTGTTTCATAAGATGTAGGTTTGGTTAGAAATGGTATTTCTACCTTGTCATAGTGTGGATTAAGTCTGAATACTGTGATAGTAGAATCTTGTTCATAATTTAAAATCCTTCGATAACACACCTTGTGAAATTGAACGGTTTTTACAATTCGATTATTTTGCAATTTGGTGAAATTCACTAGTTCAATTGGATATATTGTAATTTGTAAACTATTTAACTACATGTGTGAATCTCTCAATATAAGCACAATCTCTTTGACACAAATTTGCTTCTTCCATGCAATATATATTTGTTTTTGAAACTCTGATAAAAATCTTTTTTCAATTTGTGTTAGTTCTATGGTTTTAGGATTGACATAATTTTGCTAAAACATGGTTTTATACTAATGTTGATCAAGATGATGCAATATTCTTATTAACTGTCATAACAATTTTGATGTTATGAGTTTTTCAGTCAGATGTCGAAGCAGATGTGATGACATCTTGGTCTGGTACAATAGGTGTTGCTGTTTTAAATCTTGGCAGATTTGATTTGATTCTATGATATTCCTTTTGGATATATCTCAGTAAATTTCACAGGCCAAGAAGATTTAATCTGGAGCAGGTTTTATATCCCAGTTGTACATTAGTTACTAAATTGGGCCTTGAGACAATTTAGGAAACTTTGCATTCGTTGTTCCAAGATTTAAGGATATTTTGCTGCACAATTGGTGTATCACTAAGCTTATGGATCAAGAAACTTCTAGACGCAGAATTCGAAGCCCATGGACTGCAGAGGTGTATTTAAAGGAGAAAACCTAAACCTAATGTATCAATTATTTCAATTAAGTTTTTCATAATTTGTAAATTAGTGGAAGCTTAGAGTCTTAGATTTTGAGAGTCTCTTATGTAGTTGTAAGTCACCCTTGTATCTTTTGATACTTGTGGTATACGTAACGTTCTCACTCAAAAGCCTTTAGGTAATGAGTTGAATATTGTTCTTGGTTGAAGCTTTTAAGCAAAACCAAGTAGTGTTCTTAGTTGAGATTATTAACTAAGTATTTTTTATTAGAAGTGTAATCTTCTTGTTGAGTTGTTTTTGATACAGTCACTGGGATCGGGGCTATTAGATATCATTGAGTTGATTTAGGGAGTGAGGTGACGATTTCTCATATCTAGGAGGTTCCTAGGTAGAAGTTGCACTAGGTAGGGATTAAGTGAGAAGTTATAAACTAGGATTGTTTAGGTTTTGAATTGATACTAATGATAGTGAATTTCCTTCCTGACTTGGTATCCCCCAGAGTATGTGAGTTTGCACCAAACTGGGTTAACAACTCTATGTGTTATTTATCATTCTACAATTTAATTTCAGCATCACTTGCATCTTGATAAATCTATTCAGGACGTCATAACGGATGTTGTAACATTTGTCTTGACATTGTTCTGATGTTAAAATATCAGTATTAACATGTGTTGCATGTACCATAAAATTTCAATTGGTATCAGAGCAGGCACCCTGGTCTATTGGATGAGCTTCAGGGATTATTTTTTATGGTACTACTATTCTCTTTGGAAGACTAAAATGATAGCATTCTGGTTATCAATGGACAACACATCTTGAATAATTATCAAGATAGAAGAATCATGGTACTGAAGAGATAGAAGGGAAGAGTTTGAGTTTGCTCTTTGTCACTCTGAAATTATCAACTTCATGGCCTATGTAATTGGTAGGTTCTTTGCATCACTTGTGTTGTATCTAAAGATACTTAGGAATTGCTCAAGTCCACTCATAAAGTCACATCTAAGTGTGTTTGGAAGAAAAGAATTCAGATGTGAGGATGATCAAGAAGAAGGTTTCTTAGGTTTCTAATCAAGTGGTTTGACATGAAAGTGACAAGTCATTGAAGAACAACAAGATCATTCTTTTTGTTTCCAAATTTTGGGAATTTGTGCCCTAGTCTCTAATGTAAGGCTTCTTACTACTATTGTGTTCCTTGGAAGGAAATCCAATCAGGTGTTGAACATCTGTACTGACTTCAGCAAGTCTGTGATGATAAAGAAAAAGGTTGGAACTAGAGTATAAATCAATCAATGTCAAAGCATTCATTCATATGAGTGTGAAGATCTTGGATCTTTGTGGAGCAGAATTCCCTACTTATCTCAAGAACAACTGTATGGGTTTTCTATTTCTTGACTTAATTAGGAAAGTGATATTGGTTATGAATGTTCCAAGAATTTTACTGGTTAGATCAGAAGATGGACTTCTGTTAAAGATTTCAGTTTTGAAGAATTATCTCATGATGTGCCGAATTTTTATTCAAAGATTTGTGTATCTAGAATAAAAGTGTTATCAACCATTAAGAAATAGGAGGTGATTTATTTATGATCTTATGTCTTAAGAGAATGAAGGGTTGTTTACCATCTATGACTTACAAGATGATGTGACTATATTATTCCTAAACACTTGATATCTTGATCAAGTCTATAAGGATTAATTCAGAGCAGTTGGAGAGGTTTCTTATAGTGGAAAGATGATTGGAAGCCTAAGGAAGATGGAGTTTTCAAGCTATAACTAGTAAAGAGAACTCTCAAAGTGAAAAAAAGGTTGTTTTATCAAAAGGCAAGTTGAGTCAAGGATATCAATCTTAATGTCTCAACATTGTGCTAGACAACATAATACTCATACTAGAAGCAAATACTTGCACTGCAGATGTATCTTCTGTGAAAAGTTGATCTTAGTAGTTTTATTTGTTTCCTTTGACTTCCTCAAAGGTCAAAATTAACATAGGTTAACCAAGCTGTGGTTAATATTTAGAGTGATAATTGCCTTATCTCTCATACCTTTCTTATAACTTCAACTAAGATGTATTTTAGCACTAACTGTTCCAGACACTTGGTTGTAGTAAAAGTGTTTTTGGTTGTGTGTTTAGTCTCATTCTATCAACTGTTTCGTGTGTTGTTGATGATGAAAGGGGATATTAGGGGTGATAACTAAATAATTCAAGATGGATTCTCTAAGTTTTGGTAATTTTTCTTCTTACTGAATGACTGATGACTATTGTCAATTCTGTGAGCAAGGTCTGAAGGTATATGTCATCAAGGAAGAATGTTTTGTCTCTATATGAAGTTCTTATGAGGATTTAAAAACAATTTCTATCTGTGGACTCCACAAGTATTTAATTGCTTATCCTTTTACTTGATGTTCAAGGAAGATGAAGTCAAAATGTCACATGTTAACCCACATTTTGTGAGTTAATACATGCCTTTAGAGTTGTCTATTTAGTCTTTCTATTTTGATTTTTAGTTATAATTTCTTGTATTTTAGTGTTTTTATTTTTTTTAGCTTGGGCATAATAGGGGCTCCCTTTTAATCATTTACTTGTGTTTTTGTGTTAGCAAAGGTTAGCAGGGTCGAGCTGAGGCAAGACTAAAGTGGTATGCTGCATGGAACACAAGCTGGAGGAAATTGAGGAAACTTAGACCAATAGGAAACAATAATGGAAGTTAATGGCTAATAAGGATAGCATGGAAGGAATATCTAATTGGAGGGAAATCTTGGTTTTACTGAAAAAGAGGAGAAAGCTATTCAAATTCAAAGAAGAAAGTGGAGGTGCTAGAAGACAAAAATGGGTACACTAGTATGCTGCAAATGGCATAGCGCGTCGCCTGCACCTACTATGGCAGTCTGCCACACTACACCTTGCCTCCCATCATTGTCTCCTTGTACAAAGATTCCTTGTTTGCTAAGCTGCTAAATTGTGTATTGGCGTTAATTTTATGTGGGCTTGATGTGATTTCCTGAACACAAACCTGTGATCTAATGCAACATACAAACCCTAATCCTCGGTCTATAAATAGAGTTGTGTTGAAGATTAAAAAAAGAGTTTATCTGTTCTAAGATAATATTACAAGAGTTTGAGTGTGTGGATAGTGGAGGTGTGAGAGAGTCTTCTTTCCTCATCCAATCATGTACCAACTGATGAACAGTAGCGCGACTAGAGTCATATCTTGAAGACTAGTCATCTCAAGGCTTCCTCCAAGTCTCTCTTAGGTTTATATGTTTTGTTCATTTATTGTCTTAAGATGTTTCTTTTGAGAACCATGTTAGTAGCTTGTACTCAGCTCACTATGAGCTAAAAAATTTGTACTTGAATAATGTGAAGTTAATATCAAGTTGTTTTATGTTATATGTTGTGTAGCTAGTGCTTGCTTTGCCATGTGTTTGTTTTGTTAACAACTTTTTTCTTTGAATGATCAAATTAGAAATAGGTAACAGCTTATTATTGTGAGAGATCCAACAACAAGTGTACTTCATGAGTAAGAATGGTTGAAAGAGTAGGATAAAGATATTCACTTGACCTAGTTTACTTAGAGATAAGAACTGCAACCATTAAGGAATTCAGAATAATTAAAAGACGTATATTAGAGTTACAAGTGAGACTTAGATATTTGTTCCCTTTCCCTCATATACATGTTCTAGATGTTGTAGAAATACACCACAAGACCACTCTGACCTTTCCTGTCACGACACCACACAATATTAACACATAACTACATTAAAGATATTAATGGAACAAAGTTCAACTCAATCACTTTTAATATATTTCCACCACTTTTCACCTTATTTTTGACATTTGTTTTAAGTGAACTTTAACTCATAACAACCAATCATTATTTCTTTCTGCTCATGCTTAAATCAAAAGAATAGTTTTCATACAAAAATAAAATCTAAGTAACAACACTCCTTGTGGTTACGATACTCTTATATTTATTACTTGTTGCAATCTGAAATTCTGGCAGCAGATACTCAATGTCACGTTCAATGTTATGACACCGTATCTGACTTACTATATGACAGTAAATACAAAAGCAATAAAGAACACAGTCAATTGTTTACCCAGTTCAGTGTGCAACAACACCTACTCTGGGGGCTACCAAGCCAGGGAGGAAATCCACTATAAGAGATTTTAATTCAGGAATAAACCGACCAGTTTATCTCCTTCACTTAAGACCTACCCAATGCAATTCCAATCTAAGTACAACTTAAACCTGAGTTCCTACTCACTCCCCCTCAATCACAGCAGTGATACATAAACCAATTTGACTTAAGAATTGATGAAGACACTCTTCATAAACAAACACTTGATTAAGCTTCACAGCTTTTTAATCAAGCAACACAATCACTCGTGCTTCACAACTTTGAGTGATGCACACAACTAACTTGACTCTGCTTCACAGCTTTAGTCAAGGAACATTCAAACACTCTTGCTTCAAAGCTTTGAGTGCTACACAACCCTTACAATTAGAAACCTATTCCAAGGCACTTATCACAATGATAATTGCTTGGAGTACAATAATCAAATCTAT
This sequence comes from Vicia faba, assembly GCA_948472305.1. NCBI lineage: Eukaryota > Viridiplantae > Streptophyta > Magnoliopsida > Fabales > Fabaceae > Vicia > Vicia faba. The sequence goes on from OX451741.1 coordinate 624,176,312, forward strand.
TCAGATTACAAAATGATCTTCTGATCAATCAAGAGGGATCCTTGAAAAACAGCAGCTCTGTTGAATATATAGCAGCTGCAACTTCAGTTAGGGTTTCCACAAAAACCTAGGGTTCATTCCGTTTGACCTAAAGACCAGGTCACAGGACTTTATTAACCAGGTTAGGGTTGAGCTAGGTTACCCCTCAGAAAACGCAGGATTCTGTTCAGGAAAGACTGAGTTATTTCCTGAAAAAACTCAGACTTATCCATCCTGCAAACCTGTTAGTTCAGAACAGGATGTCATAACATCTGTTATGACATCTGAGAAAACTTGTCTACTGATTTAGCAAAATGTGATCATTTTGCAAAATGCTCAGATACACACTTATAAACATCAGTACTTGAAATACAATATTTTTCTGCAAAGGTACCTAATGAGTTAGTACAAACTGAACTAGAATGTTATGACATCAGTCATGACATTTACACATACACTTGGGATTTACCAAAAATGCAAGCCAATACCTAAACACCTACAAACTCCCCCTTTGGCAGATTTTTGGCTAAAGACCCTAAGCAATCAGAGATAGATAGCAGCAGAAATAAGTGACAGCAGAAAAATAGAATGTCAAGTACTTAATTAAGTAAGTACCAAAATATTCTCCCCCTCTTTAGCCACAAATGGGCCAAAGATACATGTTCATAAAATTATACAGTTATCCACAACAAATTAATAAGAGCAGCAGCAGAAAACAACTTCCAAACTCCACCAGATATCAGCACCAACCAGCAACACCACCAAACAGCAATCAACCTTCAAGCACTGTCATCAGACTCAGAGGAGCTGGTTTCTTCAATGTTGAGATGTCCTTCAGCTTCTACACCTTCTTCCCTTCTATTTTCTTCAGCTTCCTCCTTTTCTAGCCTGGCAATTAGAGTTTCTAGGGTCCTTTTTCTAGCATCCAGCTCTTTGCAAGTTTCTCTTAAAACAGCTATGACATCTGATGTCTTGGACTGGGTCTTCACAGACGATGTCTCAGCTGATGTTATGACAATGTCTGGAGCATGAGATCCCTGAAACAGTTTGTAGTGCAGGCCAAGGGCAGGAGCTCTTTTGCAGACTGTATCTCTTGCCACAAGGATATCAGGGTATTGTGCAAGGATGATTCCACAAAGGAGGGAGGGAAAGGCAATTGGTCCTTTGACAGCATAACTGCCAGCATGCTTTAAAGTTTGTTCAAAGATGTACCTTCCATAGTCAAAAGCAGTCTTGGTTCCCACAGCATAGATAAATCTCCCCAATCCTGTGGAGATAGTTGATTTGTGATTTGTAGGCACCCAGTTGGCTGCACCTATTTTATGCAAGATGGCAAATTTCATGCTGAGTTTACTAGCATTCAGCTTCCCTTTCAATGGCCAGCACTTTACTTGCCTGGCTGTGATGGTTAGACAAACTTCATTGTCAGTTGCCTCTAGATCAGGACAGTCCTCATTTGTTCTTCCAAGAAACTTGTTGATTTCTGATGGAGAGAACTTGACCCTTCTTCCTCTAACAAAAACACTTTCAAAGTCAGCTGACCTTCCATCAGCACAATCATTAGACAAGTTCACTACAAACTCCTTAACCAGATTTTCATAACATTTGTTAAACTTTATCACTGTCTTTATTAGTCCAGCATTCTTGATCAGGTCCATGATGTCTTTACACTCCAAGGCATCATTGTTGAGTTCTCTCTCTAAGGCTATTCTCTTTAAGCAAACATACTTCCATCTGTTTGCATTGTCAGGATGATGAAAAGAGATGTTGTCTGTTGGCACTTCAGGCACTCTAGCAATTTTGCTGGAGGGGAGCTTCCTTCTGATGGGAGTTTCTTCAATATCAATCTCAAATTCTGATTCCTCATCAGAATCAGAAGATTCAGGTTCTTTACTCTTCTTAGAGATTGGTTGTCTAGCAGTATGCACCTGGGCCTTCTTTCCTTTTGTCTGAATACTTTTCTCAGCCATGCCTTCATCCTTGGATTTCTTAGCATTAGGTTTATCATTCTGACTACTCTTTCTTTTCATCAATCTCCTAGCTATGCTAGGGTTCACATTAGCAATCAGATCATTATCTGAGTAATCCTCATCCACATCAATGATAGGTGGATCAGCAGCCTTTTCTGAGGGGTTCTGAATGTTGTCTTTTTGTGTCACAACATTCTCAGTGACATCTACATTTTCAGAAGCTTCCACATTTGGACTTTCTGATTGATTCAAAGGGACAGAAATCCCCGGTACAGATTGGTTGCCACTCAGTATACTGGTAACCAGCCTAGCAATAGCTTGGTGAACTTGAACTGATCCTTCTCTATTAGGTACAGAAGACGAAGGATGAGAAGAATTACCAGAGGCTGTAGCTTGAGCTCTTCCTGCATGTCGGGTTCTGAGCTTTTTGACTTTGGCTGGGTCGGTTGCCATCTCTCTGAGAGGAGTGACCTCAAGAACTTCAGATTCTATGCATGTGGTGATTGCCCTAGAATCTTGGTCAGATGAAGACGATGATGAGGATGACGAAGTTGCCATGGTTGAAGGCGATGTCTGAGACATTTTGATTGACTTTGAGTAATGGTAGCAGTTTGAGAAAGATCTTTGATTGAGATGAGAAAACAGGTTGCAAGGACGAGAGAGGTAGAGGGTAAAAGGGAGTCTTTTCAACTTCTTAAAGATTTTGAAAGAATTGTGAAAGTATAAGATTAGCCCACTAATGACAAACTTAATAAAGTTAAATCCTTCAACCTTTGTTTTAAGCAAAATTAATTGCTATAATTTCTTATGTTGGTGAATACCCAATCTGCCCCTCAAATTTTCAAGTTTGTTTCCAACAAGAGCCTTGGTAGAAGAATCAGTCAGCTGAAGCTTAGAGAAACTATGTTCCAGTTTAAATGACTTCTTCTCTTCAAAGTCAATAGGGTTCAAGGAAATGTTGATTGTTTTCAGATTGTCACAACGCAATGTCACAACATCTTGTGTAACATTGTACTCAGGGAACATCTGTTTTGACCAGATGTTTTTAGACTTGTTATTTCCAACATTCTTGTCAAGATGACTTAAGGTTCTGACAACACATCCTTCTTCAAGTTTATTTGCCACATCACAGATATTATCAATCTGTAGTTTTGGAGTTCTTCTGACAGCTTCCATAGTAATAGCTCTCTTCATTCTTCTTAGATGAAGGAGGCCAAGCTTATGCTGCCACACGTAACAGTTATCTTTGGATCTGATTCCTCTCATTACAACTTTTAGTTTTTCATTAATTACTAGACATTCAGATCCTGAGAAGTTGACCTTGAATCCTAGATCACATAATTGACTGATACTAATGAGATTAGCAGTCAACCCTTTTACCAGCAATACTTTATTCAGACTTGGAACTCCAGGGCAGTCCAAATTACCAACTCCTTTAACTTCACCTTTAGCACCATCTCCAAAGGTCACAAAACTGGTGGTGTGAGGCATAACATTATTGAGGAGATTTTTGAATCCAGTCATGTGTCTGGAACATCCACTGTCAAAGTACCAATCTTCCTTTGCAGAGACCCTCAGGGAAGTGTGAGCTATCAGTGCAGTAGCCTTTTTCTTCCATTTAGGAGCATGTGGTACCTTTTTAGACTTAGGTTTGACACCTGAGTTCTGATTAGGATATCCATGTAGTCTGAAGCAGAAGGGCTTTATGTGACCATATCTCCCACAATGATGACATTTCCATCTTTGGTACCTTTTCTTCATATGTCTCTGTTCCTGATGTTGAGAGTTGTGTTGAGACATCTGTTTTGACATTTGCTTACCAGTACCAGATTTCTTTGCTTCCATAAATCCTAGTCCAGATTTATTTCCCACATTTTGTCCAACCTGAAGGATCTCTTCCAATTTGTCTGTTCCATTTGTCAACATCTTGACAAATTTGGTCATTTGATTCAGTTGTGAGTTCAACAATTGAACTTCTCCTTCTAGATGACTTATAGTTTCAAGATTTGCCCTTTTTTCAGCCTCCAGCTTTATAATGAGTTTTGATTGTTTCTCATTCTGCACACAGACTTCAGCACTTCTGATACACAATTTCTTGTAGGTATCAGCCAGTTCTTCAAATGTCACTTCTTCATCACTAGTGTCACTTTCAGAAGTACAAACACTAGTTAGGGCAGTAACTAGTTTGGCAGATTCTTCTTCAGAATTACTTTCTGAATCATAGTCAGACCAGGTAACAGTCATTCCTTTCTTTTGTTTCTTAAGAAAGGTAGGACATTCAGCTCGAATATGTCCATATCCTTCACATCCATGGCATTGAATACCTCTGCCTTGGTTTCCCTTATCCTCTGACCTTGGTCTTCTGCTGGAACTGTCAATGTCATAGGGAATGTTATGAACATTAGACCTTGACTTTGGATCCATTCTTTTGATGAGCTTGTTGAACTGTCTTCCAAGCATGGCAATAGCTTCTGATATGTTTTCCTCTTCATCCTCCTTGTATTCAACATCAGTGTTGGATACAAGTGCTATGCTTTTGTTCTTCTTGTCATCATTATCAGTGATCCCCATCTCAAAAGTATGAAGAGACCCAATAAGTTCATCCACTTTCAACTTGCTAATGTCCTGGGCTTCCTCTATGGCAGTTACCTTCATTGCAAATCTTTTAGGCAAGGATCTGAGAATCTTCCTCACCAGTTTTTCTTCTGACATCTTTTCTCCCAGTGCTCCTGAGGTGTTGGCAATCTCCAAGATGTTCATGTGAAACTCATGAATGGTTTCATCTTCCATCATTTTTAGATTCTCAAATTTGGTAGTCAACATCTGAAGCCTTGACATTTTTACTTTGGAAGTGCCCTCATGAGTAGTTTTGAGAGTGTCCCAAACTTCCTTGGCCAGTTCATATTGATGTACTAGTCTGAAAATGTTTCTATCAATTCCATTGAACAAGGCATTTAAAGCTTTTGAATTTCCCAGAGCTAACTCATCTTCTTCTTTACTCCAATCTTCCTCTGGCTTCAGACTGATTGTCCCATCTATCTCAGTTATGGTGGGGTGAATCCATCCTTTGTCAGCAGCTCTCCAAGCCTTTTTGTCCAGAGATTTTAGGAAGGCAATCATACGAGGTTTCCAGTAGTCATAATTAGTTCCATCCATAATGGGTGGTCTATTTCCAAAAACTCCTTATTTGTCCATAGTGCCAGAAAGTGATATCCCTAGATCTCACCCAGTAATACAGGCAGGGTGCCTGCTCTGATGCCAATTGAAATTCTGGCAGCAGATACTCAATGTCACGTTCAATGTTATGACACCGTATCTGACTTACTATATGACAGTAAATACAAAAGCAATAAAGAACACAGTCAATTGTTTACCCAGTTCAGTGTGCAACAACACCTACTCTGGGGGCTACCAAGCCAGGGAGGAAATCCACTATAAGAGATTTTAATTCAGGAATAAACCGACCAGTTTATCTCCTTCACTTAAGACCTACCCAATGCAATTCCAATCTAAGTACAACTTAAACCTGAGTTCCTACTCACTCCCCCTCAATCACAGCAGTGATACATAAACCAATTTGACTTAAGAATTGATGAAGACACTCTTCATAAACAAACACTTGATTAAGCTTCACAGCTTTTTAATCAAGCAACACAATCACTCGTGCTTCACAGCTTTGAGTGATGCACACAACTAACTTGACTCTGCTTTACAGCTTTAGTCAAGGAACATTCAAACACTCTTGCTTCAAAGCTTTGAGTGCTACACAACCCTTACAATTAGAAACCTATTCCAAGGCACTTATCACAATGATAATTGCTTGGAGTACAATAATCAAATCTATTCAGATTACAAAATGATCTTCTGATCAATCAAGAGGGATCCTTGAAAAACAGTAGCTCTGTTGAATATATAGCAGCTGCAACTTCAGTTAGGGTTTCCACAAAAACCTAGGGTTCATTCCGTTTGACCTAAAGACCAGGTCACAGGACTTTATTAACCAGGTTAGGGTTGAGCTAGGTTACCCCTCAGAAAACGCAGGATTCTGTTCAGGAAAGACTGAGTTATTTCCTGAAAAAACTCAGACTTATCCATCCTGCAAACCTGTTAGTTCAGAACAGGATGTCATAACATCTGTTATGACATCTGAGAAAACCTGTCTACTGATTTAGCAAAATGTGATCATTTTGCAAAATGCTCAGATACACACTTATAAACATCAGTACTTGAAATACAATATTTTTCTGCAAAGGTACCTAATGAGTTAGTACAAACTGAACTAGAATGTTATGACATCAGTCATGACATTTACACATACACTTGGGATTTACCAAAAATGCAAGCCAATACCTAAACACCTACACAATCAAAACATGTATAATTGCATGTGACACCTTTGAGAAGCGCTCAAATTACTGGACACATACCAAGAGATCCTATTATTGTTGATCTGGTGGAATTAGGAGACCCAGAACCACCAGTGCAATCAGACGGAGAAGAGGAACTAATCCTTGTCATGGCTGATAACGACATTATCAGTATTGCCAATGATAGGGCCTGTAACGACAGAGATTATGCAATTTTTGATCCAAATGCTATGAGCACTAGTATTTTCTTTCCAGAAATTACTACAACTCAGTTTGAATTCAAGTCTATGATGTTTCAGATGCTGCAAACCACTGGCCAGTACTCAGGCTCTCCTAATGAAGACCTTCATTTGCACTTGGGACAATTCTGGGATGTTTCTAGTAATTTAAAAATCCAGGTGTGACGGATGATGCCTTTAGGTTGAGGATTTTTCCTTACTCTCTAAGGGATAGATCCAAGAGTTGGTTAAATTCCTTTGAGCCTAATTCCATTTCCATATGGAATAATCTAGCTGAGAAGTTCTTAACTAAGTACTTTCCTCCTTCCAAGAATGCAAAGACGAGAAATGAAATTACTTCATTTAGGAAAGGAGACGATGAGTCTTTATTTGATGCTTGGGAAAGATTCAAAGATTTGCTTGAACAATTCCCTCACTGTTGCATACCCATCTGTATTCAACTTGAAACTTTCTACAATAGGTTGATTCCTTCTTCATGGAACATGCTTGATGCCTCAAGTGGAGGATCTCTTTTGTCTAAATCATATGAAGAATGTTATAGATTGATTAAAAGTATTACAACCAACACTTATCAATGGCCAGTCACAATAGCCACGGTTAATTTCACTCAAAAGAAACCTGTTACTTCAGTCTTCCCCCCTTTTTATACTCGGCAAGATTTCACTTGGAATTGAGACGAATTTGAACTGAAGCAAATAAACTCTTGTGCTCTCCATGAAACATTGCACTTACACAACAACATAAAACACATAACATAATTCTAGACTCATATTACAACTTCCCCCCTTTGGCAAGATAAAAAAAGATAGACGGTGATGAGTCTAAAAAACCTAAAAACCAGCAGCAAAGAGAAATAATTTCAAATGACCACATGAGCCAAAAAGCTAATAAGAATATACAACATCATAAATCTGATACATAACACGAAGTTAAACATGCTACATGAAACAAACACGCAAATGGATATGCAACAACATATCAACACAAAATAAAGTGATAAAACTATCATGGATGGAAGGCTAAATAACGCATGAACAAGTATATGAATTCTCAAATGCATATAATAAACAACACACATTTAAAAAGGAAGGTCTAACTTGGAAACTATGATGTAGAGTTTTTTGGTGATGCAAAATCGCCAGAATGAAGAATTCATATACCAAAACCTTCACACATACGAGGTCCTTAAGCAGCTAACTACTAAGATTGAATCCATTTTCACTCATAATAAGATGTTGGAGACACATATCTCCCAAGTTTCCAGGGACAGAGCTATATGGGTATATGATGTAACATCCCATTTCTATCCAACGAGTTAAATAAAATCAGAGTTATAAAAATTTCCAACAAACAAATGGAATGCTACACTTTCAACTTAAAACTACGATATTCAATCATCTATAGTTCAGATACATAACACATGAAATTCGGATGAACCGGTAACAACATAATTAATCTTTAAAAAAATAAAACAACTTTCATTACTACGCAGCGGATTCACAAAATTCAACTGAAAACACCATAACATCTTATCCAACTCAAAACAACTTTAAGACAACAAGTCTTTAAAGGAAACAACTTAAAAATTCAGCAACATAATAAAAATCAACAATAAAGAAAACATGCGTTCATCCCCCCGAGTGTTATGTATCAGAGCAACAACACAAATTCGAACTAACGAAGGTAACATCTATCCTTCTTGATTACCTGCACGTTACCAACAGAGAGCAACATTCAAACAGAAGGAGTGGGATATCGATAGGGATGTCAGTTTGGACCTGTTAATGGGGATCCCCGCGGGGAACGCCCCGTTCGGGGCCCCAAAGATGGGGAATTTTCCCCCGTGGGGGCGGGGATGGGGAGAAAAATTCCCCCGAGAGCATTTCGGGGACGGGGACGGGGAATACACCCCCCGCCCCGCGGGGACCCCGCCCCGCCTATTATTTTAATATAGTTAATTTAATATATATATTTTAGATTAGGTTTTTTAGTCATTTCCTTTATGTTTATTTATAAAAATAAATAAATAAATATTCATGTATTTATTAAGAGAGAGAAATGTAAATATTAGACCCTAAAAAAGTTGAAGCGTTTCATTTTCTTCTGCCAGACATTTAGAGTCTCACACGTTAGACTCCTTTTTTTCTTCTCCAGTCAAATCTCCATTCATCTTCCTCTTCCAATTCCATCTTCTCTATTTGGTGTGCTTCCATTATTCACAGCTCTTACAATTTCATCAATAAGGTTTGATTTTCATAAATTTGTTCATGTAATTATTTATAGGAAAAAATAGATTATTTCTCTTTGATTCTCATAAATCTGTTTATATTATTGTTTATAGAAAAAAGTAGATTGTTTCTCCTTGATTCTCATAAACCTGTTCATGTAATTGCTTATAGGAAAAGTTGATTATTTTGATTAAATTTAAATTAAATTGTTTAGAAATTTTAGAGTTATCAAATCATTTGCATATTAAAAAAATATAAAATAATCAAAAAATTACTCATTTTTATCTCCTTTTAAATATTTTTGTGTTTATTTTTTATCTATACTATGCATTTGTAATTAAAATAATGTCGTCAGTTTTTCCTTAAAAAATATTAAAATATACTTTTCCTATTTTTTATTAATATATCACACTATAATTTAATTTTCTATATTAAACAAAAAAATATTACTTTTTAAATGAATCAATATATCATGCTATCACGGTATCACCCATAAAAAAAACCAAATATCTTATATTTCTAATTATTAATGAAATAATAACATATAAACAATAATATATCATGCTATCACCCATAAAAAAATATATATCTTATATTTCTAATTATAAAACCAAAGCCATTAAGTGAAATAATAACATATAACTTTTTACACGAGTAAATATATCATGTATATAGGTAAATAAATGTATTCTCAATGTATATAATTAATTAATATATGTTATTATTTCTAATTGAAAAGTTACAGTAAATAAGGCATATTTAGAAATATGTGTAATGCATCATATATTTAGAAATATAAGATTTTTCTTATTAATTATTTTTTGTGTGAATTTCATGTATTTACTATTTCATTTATTTATTATTTTTTCATATATTTATTATTTTTGTTCTACTTCCATGTAGCCTTTTAAAATTTGTGTTTGTGTGTGCCAGGTTTTTGGTAAAAGAATGGTTGGTGAAGTTCAATCATCTAATAGTCCTAATGTTGCTTTGGAAGGGAATGAAGTTCCTATAGAAAGTAGTGGAGTTTCACTCACACAGGAAGTTCAATCTACTCCAAATGAAATAAATATAGAAAATCAAGATCCTGAAGCTCCCGTTGAACCCACTACAAGTCCTAACAAAAGGGGATTAAAATCAGATGCTTGACCCTATTTTAAAAGGCAAAAAATAGGAGGCATTTGGAAGGCTATATGCAAATCTTGTGATAAGAAAATTGGTGGTGATACAAAAAATGGTACTAAACATTTATTTGATCATATTAGCATATGTCCAAAACGCACAGAGAGAGGTCCAAAACAAGCCATGCTTAAAGTGACAGAAAAAAATCCGGAAACAGACATGAATCATTTGTGCTTGGAAATTATACATTTAATCAAGATGTTTCTAGGAATGAACTCGCGAAGATGATTATATTGCATGAATATCCCATCATGATGGTTAACCATATTGGTTTTAGAAATTATAGCCATTCTCTTCAACCTTTGTTCAAGATAGTTTCTCGCAACACCATGAAGAATGATATAATGAAGTTGTATGAAAGTGAGAAGTCAAAGCAAATGAAAATACTTGCAAAGAATAAAAGCCGCATTGCAATAACTACTGATATGTGGACTGCTAGCAACCAGAACAAAGGATATATGTCTGTTACAGCTCATTACATTGATGAAAATTGGATTTTGCAGAATCGGATCATCAGGTAACTTCTCCCTTCCATTTACGTTATTATTATAATATAGTTATTTTATGTGATATTTATTATAATTTATTTTTAGGTTCATTTATGTCCCTACGCCACATACTGCTGAGGTCATTTGTGATTTTTTGGTAGATTGTTTGATGGATTGGAATATTGATAGAAAATTGTCAACATTAACCGTTGATAATTGTAGCACCAATGATACTCTGATTGACCATTTGATTGATAAGATGTCACCTTCTTCTTTTATTTTAAAAGGGAAATTGTTTCATATGCGTTGTTGCGCCCACATATTAAACTTGATAGTGAAAGATGGCATGCAAACAATTTCTAGTTCAATTGAAAAGATTAGGGAAAGTGTCGGTTTTTGGGTAGCAACACCAAAGAGGGAGGAGAAATTTAAAGAAACTTGTAATCAATTGAACATGACTTATGAAAAGAAGTTTGCACAAGATTGTAGAACAAGATGGAACTCTACTTATTTAATGCTTGCTTCTGCATTGCCTTACGAACAAGTTTTTAAACGTTTAAAACAACGCCGTGATTCCCATTATAAGTGTGCACCAAGTGAAGAAGATTGGAAAATGGCAAGAGAAATTTGTGACAAGTTGAAATTATTTTTTAGTGTCACTGAGTTGTTCTCGGGTACTAAGTATCCAACATCAAACATTTATTTTCCCAAAGTTTGTCAAATAAGATTAGCTTTAAGAAAGTGGGAAGATTCTTCTAGTGATACTATACAAAGTATGGCAAGAAGTATGATAGTGAAGTTTGACAAATATTGGAGTTTGATTAATGGGGTGATGGCAATAGGGGCTGTTTTGGATCCTAGATATAAAATAACTTTGTTGAATTACTTCTTCCCACTTATGTATGGGAATAATGCTCCCAAAGAATTGGAAAAGGTAATACAAATGTGTGAAGATTTAGTTGAAGAATATCAACCAAATAATGATATGGTTCCTACAAGTAGTGAAGTTGGTGCATCAACATTGGTAGATGACATTGATGTCACAAGTCAAGATTGGGAGAAGGCTTATTCGGAATATGTGATGGAAAATACTTCAACTACAAATGTCAAGTCAGAATTTACTTCCTACTTGGAAGATGGTGTCTTGCTTGATAAACAAAAAAAGGAAAATTTTGACATCTTAGGATGGTGGAAACAAAATGGTTTGAAATTTCCAACTTTGCAAAAGATTGCAAGGGACTTTTTAATAATTCCTATCTCTATCGTTGCTTCAGAGTCCGCCTTTAGTACTAGTGGTCGTGTTTTAAGTCAACAACGTAGTAGGTTGAAGGAAGACACTTTAGAGGCTTTGATGTGCACTCAAGATTGGATCCGAAAAGATATAAAAGGTAATATATTTTTATCTTTTACAAGATTAATTGAAAAGGATTTTTAAATTTTAATTTAGCTATTTGTTTCTTAGGTTATTCAAAAACGTTGACTCAATTCGAATGTGTGGATGAAGATATGGATGATGATGATGATGCTGATAATAAGGTAATTTACATATTAGTGTTGATTACCTTTTAGTTTTTAAAGTAAATATAATTATTGATTGTTTACTTTTCGTAGGAAAAAGAAAGTCATATCTAATTGTGGAATGAGGAAGAAGACTTTGCAAGGAGAAGTTGGAAAGAGAGACATGATTGATCATTACTTGTTTGGATATTTTGCTTAATATTTTAGTTTATTTATATGTAACTTTGTTTTAAGTATTTTGATATTTCTACTTTACGTGTGTTATCAATTGAGCAAATAGAGATATGTTGACTTTTGCTTTTAGTTGACTTATTATGAAGTATTTTTTAGCTTTTCAAGCATACTCATGATGCTAAATTTTATAATTATCCCTTATTAGTTTTGATGAAGTATAGTTTTTTAAGCATAATTATGTTGTTGAATTTTTTTAGTTGTTTAGGCATATTGTTACTTTAAAAAGTATTATAGTTCATTTTGTTGAATTTTATAGCATTTTATAGAAATTTATAAAAAAAATATTATTATTTTGTGTTCCATTAGTATTTTTAATAAAAAATAATAAATGTCAAATACTAGTATTTTTTAATAACATAATAAATATGTGAATTCTTTGTGCTTTTTATTTTTATAGAAAATATAAACATTTTAAAAAAATAAAATATTAATGAATAAATGTAGGATCTATGGGGATCCCCGCGGGGAACGGGGATCCGCGGGGAACGGGGATGGGGATAGAAATTCCCCCGTGACGGAGATCGGGGACGGGGACGGGGAATGAATTTGATGGCGGGGAAAAAGATGGGGAAGTGTCCCCCCGGCCCCGCCCCGCCCCGCCCTATTGACATCCCTAGATATCGAACCATATAATCAGATATACAATAAATAATATATTAGTATTAGATCATACAATTTACCACTTCACAACTTTTTATCAACATTTAACATAATTAATTCATCCACACGACAACTCAGGATGCAACATGAAACGTAACTCGTTTTTATGCACATGTATGTGGTACCAATGGAGCAGAACTCCCAACTTAGAAATCTGCCAATAAATAGAAGCATCAACAAGGCACAAGTCTTCAACTTTATATTTTCCAATCCAGGCCAACTTAACGAGCATCAGCTTCAACATGATATGTTATGTATGCACTAACGATATGAACGTAACAACAACCAGAATAATTCAACTCAATTCAACATTGGCCATAAGCCCGTAACTTAATATTTTGCCCATAAATAGAGGCAATAAAATCACCTACTAATTCACATTTTTTAACAAAAACACCACCCATCAGATCAACCAAAAATTACTACAAATAAACCGCATAATTATTCGGACTATTTCGACTAAAACCCGGTTAATTAATTATCGGCCAAAATTTTTATTATTTCTACTTTACACTAAATTTCTTATTACGACTCGGTTAAATTAATACTACACTACTATTCGAACTTGTGCTGTCAATAATATGGTTCTGCTATCGAAATTGAGACTATTTTAATATAATCAATTAATCCAAAATAATTATCTCTAATTTAAAACTCCTAAAAATTATTTTATTAATAAAACTAACTTATTATTATTATTAGTATTACAATCATTATTATTATATATTAGTAAAACCTGAAATGTAATTCTCGCCGGTACAGTCCAACTTGTTATTCTATCAAAACTTAAGAATGATAAGCGCTCCACTGTGTTAGTAACTCTATTAAATAGTACTAATATTTATAAAAATTTGCTGCTATAGTATATTAATAACCATCAAATTGTTCATACACTAATATTATAAAGATATATCACAACCAACTAATATATCCCTCAATTTATAATTAAAGTTACGGTAACATAAACGCTTAGTGTGTGTCTATATATATATATATATATATATATATATATATATATATATATATATATATATATATATATATATATATATATATATATATAAAATAAATTATCCTCCTGACAATTCTAAACATGTCATAAATACGCAAAACAAATAAAAAGTGACTTTAATAATTCGAAACAACTCTATTGATAATTTTAACAACACTATTGACAACTCTAACAACCATATTGACACTCTATCGGAATTAAAATTAACTTAAATATTTAACTCCTAAATATTATTAATTATTATTGTTATTATTAATAATTAAACTACTAATATATATATATATATATATATATATATATATATATATATATATATATATATATATATATATATATATATATATATATATATATATATATATATATATATATATATATATATATATATATATATATATATATATATATATATATATATATATATATATATATATATATATATATATACACACTTGAATTCAAGGCTAGGAAAACAAACTGATACACCTTTATATTGGGTGAACTGAAAATTTAATGCAATTTGCTTGTGCTCTGTCACAGTACCGCCTTTTAATGTGTATCATATACTACTAAGTGCTTGCCACTACTATAATCATGAAAAAGATATCATGCTACAGTATCGAGTTCTCACTTTGATTCATGATATAGCTACATATATTTAACTATACAGGCACTTGTGTTATTTTGCTACAATATGCCAAGAAATATACATACTTATATACATGCTTATAACTGTGTAGTGTTAAATTGAAAAATGCAGTGCTATGTAAAATATCAAATTGGATTCTTAATTTATCCCTCAATTTCAACAATATATCAATTTTACAAACTCAATCTCACATACCATAAATCACACACTCTATTATAGAGTCAAAACTCCACCCTTACCTTGGATTAAGTGCAACTCTAAGAAACTTCAACCGAATTTCTGGGGAATTTGGCACTAGAAGCAATTTCCTTGTTCTTCTTCTCCTCTCACAAAACCATATTTCCTCTTTTCTTTCTTTCCTGATAACTCTACTTCTTCTCTTTCTCCTCTAATTCTATTATTCAATATAATACTCCTATTTTATTTCATCTTTAATAAACTCAAATGGGCCTAAGTGGCATACCCCCCTTAATACTACACAATAACACCAATTAAAGCCCAATATCATATTTAAGCTTAATAGTGAAATGATACTTCAACTTAATTTCACCAAATTAATTCGATTAATTATTATTTCAACAATAAAATAATTCCAAATTCGACGATAAAAATTCGAATTAATATAAAATATTCAAAAATATTTAATTGAATAAATAATTAAATATCGGGGCGTTACAACTCTCTCCCACTTAGAATATTTTCGTCCTCGAAAATAAAAGTTTACCTGGTCCAAATAACTCAGAATAGGAGTCTCGCATCTTGCTCTCCAACTCCCAGGCCATGCTCTCTCCAGTAGCTCCTAACCAGATAACTTTCACCAATGCAATTTCTTTTCCTCTTAGAATCTTCATCTCGCGGTTCGCGATTCGCACATGCATCGTCTCCACTGTGAGATTATCCCGTACTTGCACATCGTCCATCTGAATCACATGAGACGGATCGAGAATATACTTCCGGAGTTGTGACACATGAAACACATCATGCAAATTCGAAAGATTAGGCGGTAAAGCCACTCTATAAGCAACATTTCCAACTCTTTATGAAATATGATACGGACCAATAAAATGAGGAGTGAACTTCTTAGACTTTAGAGCTCGCCCAACACCAGTCACAGGTGTGACTCTCAAAAACACATGATCACCAGCTTGGAATTCCAAATCTTTCCTTCTCTTGTCATGGTAACCTTATTGTATACTTTGAGAAGCTTTCATCTTCTCTCGGATAAGCTTCACTTTCTCAGTAGTCTTTCGAACAATCTCAGGTCCAAGTACCACACTTTCACCAGATTCATGCCAACACAACAGAGTCCTACACCTCCGACCGTACAACGCCTCAAAAGGTGTCGTCCCAATAATATAATGGTAACTGTTATTGTAAGTGAACTCAATCAACGGAAGATAAGTATCTCACGAACCTCCCTGCTCAAGAACACATGCTCTCAACAGATCCTCCAATGACTGAATAGTCCTCTCGGTCTGACCATCCGTCTGAGGATGATACGCCAAACTCAACCTTAACTTAGATCCCAACGCCTCTTGTAAACTTTTCCAGAAATCAGAAGTAAACTTTGGATATCTATCCGACACAATACACAAAGGAACACCATGCAACTTCACAATTACTCGGGTGTAAATCTATGCCAACTTCGAAATCGGATATGTGATGTTAATGTGCCGACTTCGTAAGCCTATCAACAATCACCCAAATCAAATCATGTCCTTTCAAGGTACTAGGTAATCCTGTTACAAAATCCATTGAAATGCTATCCCATTTTCATTCTGGAATCTCTAACGGTTGCATCAACCCTGCAGGCTTATGATGTTCAACTTCCGACTTTTGACAAGTCAAACATGTATACACAAACAAATTCTTCATCCCAGGCCACCAAAACAAATTCTTTAAATCCTGATACATCTTTGTAGCTCCTGGATGAATACTCAACTTTCTTCTATGACTCTCTTCAAGAATCACTTTCTTCATCTCTGCATCATCAGGAATACAAATTCGATTACGAAATCTCAACACACCTTGTGCATCTAACTTAAAATCACTGTTCTCAGACTGATCGATCCCAACCATCGAATCTACCAACTTCAAATCAAACTTCTGAGCTTCTTTGATACTATCCAAAAATTCATTATTAATCTTTAACATTCCCAACATAACACTTCACAATGTCACTTCACAAACCAAACTCAAATCTCGGAATTGCTCAATCAACTCTAACTCTTTAACCATCATTATCGACATGTGCAAAGTCTTTCGACTTAAAGCATCGGCCACAACATTAGCTTTTCCTGAATGATAATTCAAACTGAAATCATAATCCTTCAACAATTCTAACCACCTTTGCTGCCTCATATTTAACTCTTTCTGATCAAAAAGATACTTCAAACTCTTATGGTCACTAAACACTTCAAATCTAGAACCATAAAGATAATGCCTATATATTTTCAACATAAAGACAACTGCAGCCAATTCTAAATCGTGCGTAGGATAATTCTTTTCATGAGTCCTCAATTGCCTCGACGCATAAGCAACCACCTTACTATTCGGCATGAGCACACCACCTAACCCCATCAGACAAGCATCACAATACACAACAAAAGGCTCTCCTGGATCAGGCAAAGTCAAAACTGGAGCCGACGTCAATCTCTTCTTCAACTCGGTAAAACTTTCTTCACATCAAATATCCCACACAAAATCTTTACCCTTACAAGTCAACTTAGTCAACAGAAGTGCCAACTTAGAAAAACCTTCGATAAACCGTCTATAGTAATCGGCTAATCCCAAGAATCTTCTAATCTTGGTACTGACTTTGGAGCTTCCCGTTGCAACACAACATCGATTTTAGAAGGATCCATGACAAGGCCACCACCAGAAATGACATGACCAAGGAAAATAACCTCTTGCAACCAGAATTAACACTTGGACAACTTCGCATACAACTTATTCTCTTTCAAAACTTATAATACAACTCTTAGGTGCTCTTCATGTTCTTCTTCCGATTTAGAGTAAATTAGAATGTCATCAATGAATACCACCACAAATCGATCTAAATAAGTATGAAAGATACAATTCATATACTCCATGAATAATCCCGGTGCATTGGTTACACCGAAATGCATCACCGAATACTAGTAGTGTTCATACCAAGTTCTGAACGCGGTCTTCTGAATATCATCTTCTTTCACTCTAATCTGGTGATATCCTGACCTCAAATCAATCTTAGAAAACACACTTGCACCTACCAATTGATCCATAAAGTCATCAATTCTCAGAAGCAGATACTTATTCTTAATCGTCACTTTATTTAACTATCTATAATTAACACAAAGTCTCATACCTCCATCTTTCTTCTTTACTAATAACACAGGCGCTCCCCACAGCGATACACTTGGTCTTATAAACTTTTTCTCAAGCAACTCTTCTAACTGCTTCTTTAATTCAGACAATTCAGATACAGACATCCTGTACGGTGCCATAGAAACAGGTATGGTACCAGGTACAAGATCAATCGCAAGTTCAACTTCTCTTTCTGGCGGTACATCATGAATTTCATCAGGAAACACTTCAGGAAATTCGCGCACCACCTGCAACTCATCAATTCTAACTTAGTTCTCCATTGATAACGACGCAATTAACGAGAACATCTGCAATTCGCCTTGCATTAATTGCCGCAACTGTTTACCAGTCAATAAACCAACTCTTTCCTCTTCAGAAGTAGAAAACCTCACAGAATTGTTATAGCAATTGATATGAACATAGTTATACTCTAACCAGTTCATACCCAAGATCACATACAATCCTCTTAATGGAAAACAAATCAAGTCAACAGCAAAGTCTTTGCCGAAGATCGAAAAAGGGAAATTTAAACACACACGAGAAGTAGTCACCGATCCCTTAGCCAGAATCTTGATGACCATTTCTCCATTCATAGAAGACAACACAAGACCCAATCTTTCAACACAATCAGCAGCAATAAAACAACGAGTAGCACCGGTATTAATAATAGTAATTAAAGGCGTACTATTAATTAAACATGCACCTCTGATGAGCCTGCCCTCACTAGATGTCTGAGTCTCAGCCAAAGCGAACACTTCTCCACTGGTTTGCACCTTCTTTGGTTTCCGACAATGACTACCAGTGTGTCCTTCTTCACCACAGTTGAAACAAATCATCTCTTTATGTTTGCATTCAGATACAACATGTCCAGTCTTACCACAACGGAAACACTTCTTCACCTCAGCAGTACACGCATTACTCTTATGACCAGGTTTTCCACATTTGAAGCACACCACACCAGCAGGAGCATCTCCCCCCCACTAGTCCTCTAACCCTGAGCAACCTTTTGTTTACCTTTACCAGCTGGGGTATTATAAGGCTTACCACAGTTCTGTTGGTGCTTACCCCTCTTATCATTGATAATCTTATAGTGAGCATTATTATGCTCTTCATAAATCCTGCAACTATCAATCAAATCAGCAAAGACATGAATCTTCTGGTATCCAATTGCCTTCTTGATCTCTGGGAGCAACCCGTTCTCAAACTTGATGCACTTCAAAAACTCAGCATTTGCCTCACTATAGTGTGGATAAAACTTAGCCAACTCAGAAAACTTTGTAGCATACTCAACAACCGACATACTCCCTTGCTTCAACTCAAGAAACTCAATTTCCTTCTTACCACGAACGTCTTCAGGGAAATACTTCCTCAGAAATTCCCTACGGAATACAGCCCAAGTGACATTCTCACCTGCAACTTCCAATCTTTGACAAGTCTCTCGCCACCAGTCATCAGCCTCGACCGCTAGCATATGAGTACCATAACGAACCTTCTGCGCTGGAGTGCAATCTATCACACGGAACATTCTCTTAATCTCTTTCAGCCAATCCAACGCTCCGTCAGGATCATACTTACCCTTGAAGGTAGGCGGATTCTCCCTTTGGAAAGTCGCCAAACTGCGAGATCCAGCATTCTCGTCATCATTCGGCTGATTCAGCATAGCCTGAGCCATCGCTTGTAGAGCAGCAGCAAGTTCAACATCATTCCTTCCAGCCATCTCAACTTATCTCTACAACATAAAAAACAATTAGAATTCAGATTAAGAATACTCAATCGTTAGACAAAACTACAAATCAACAACTTGACCGGACAAACCGACTTGCTCTGATACCACTAATGTAACACCCCATTTCTACCCAACGAGTTAAATAAAATCAGAGTTATAAAAATTTCCAACAAACAAATGGAATGCTATACTTCCAACTTAAAACTACGATATTCAATCATCTATAGTTCAGATACATAACACATGAAATTCGGATGAACCGATAACAACCTGATTAGTCTTTAAAAAAATAAAACAACTTTCATTACTACCCAACAAATTCACAAAATTCAACTGAAAACACCATAACATCTTATCTAACTCAAAACAACTTTAAGACAACAAGTCTTTAAAGAAAACAATTTAAAATTTCAGCAACATAATGAAAATCAACAATAAAGAAAACATGTGTTCATCCCCCCGAGTGTTACGTATCAGAGCGACAACACCAACTCAAACTAACGAAGGTAACATCTACCCTTCTTAATTACCTGCACGTTACCAACAGAGGGCAACATTCAAACAGAAGGGGTGGGATATCGAATCATATAATCAGATATACAATAAATAATATATTAGTATTAAATCATACAATTCACCACTTCACAGCTTTTTATCAATATTTAACATAATTAACTCATCCACACGACAACTCAGGATGCAACATGAAATGCGACTCGTTTTTATGCACATGCATGTGGTACCAATGGAGCAGAACTCCCAACTTAAAAATCTACCAATAAATAGAGGCATCAACAAGGCATAAGCCTTCAACTTTATATTTGTCAATCTAGGCCAACTTGACGAGCCTCGGCTCCAACATGATATGCTATGTATGCATTAACGACATGAACGTAATAACAACAACAACAATAATTCAACTCAATTCAACATTGGCCATAAACCTACAACTTAATATTTTGCCCATAAATAGAGGCAATAAAATCACCTGCTAATTCACATTTTTCAACAAAAACATCATCCATGAGATCAACCAAAAATTACTATAAATAAACTGCATAATTATTCGGACTATTTCGACTAAAAACCGGTTAATTAGTTATCGGTCAAAAATTCTATTATTTCTACTTTATACTAAATTTCTTATTATGACTCGGTTAAATTAATATTACACTACTATTCGAACGTGTACTGTCAATAATATGGTTCTGCTATCGAAATTGAGACTAACTTAAAATAATCAATTAATCCAAAATATTTATCTCTAGTTTAAAACTCTTAAAAATTAGTTTATTAATAAAACTAACTTATTATTATTAGTATTACAATCATTATTATTATTATATATTAGTAAAACTTGAAATGTAATTCTCGCCGTTACAACCCAACTTGTTATTCTATCAGAACTTAAGAATGATAAGCGCTCCAGTATGTTAGTAACTCTATTAAATAGTATATACTAATATTTATAAAAATTTGCTGCTATAGTATATTAATAACCATCAAATTGTTTATACACTAATATTATAAAGATATATCACAACCAACTAATATATCCCTCAATTTCTAATTAAAGTTACAGTAACATAAACGCTTAGTATATATATATAAACAAACTAATATAACCAACTAATATATATATATATATATATATATATATATATATATATATATATATATATATATATATATATATATATATATATATATATATATATAATATATATATATATATATATATATATATATATATATATATATATATATATATATATATATATATATATATATATATATATATATATATATATATATATATATATATATATATATATTGAGTAAGAACTACACAAAATACATTATCCTCCTGAAAATTCTAAACATGTCAGAAATACGCAAAACAAATAAAAAGTGATTTTAATAATTCGAAATAACTCTATTGATAACTTTAACAACACTATTGACAACTCTAACAACCCTATTGACACTCTATCGGAATTAAAATTAACTTAAATATTTAACTCCTAAATATTATATCATTAATTATTATTGTTATTATTAATAGTTAAACTACTAAAATATTATATATATATATATATATATATATATATATATATATATATATATATATATATATATATATATATATATATATATATATATATATATATATATATATATATATATATATATATATATATATATATATATATATATATATATATATATATATATATATATATATATATATATATATATATATATATATATATATATATACTTGAATTCAAAGCTAGGAAAACAAACTGATACACCTTCATACTGGGTGAACTGAAAATTAATGCAATTCGCTTGTGCTCTGTCACAGTACCGTCTTTCAATGTGTATCCTATACTACTAAGTGTTTGCCACTACTATAATCATGAAAAAGATATCACGCCACAGTACTGAGTTCTCGCTTTGATTCATGATATAGCTACATATATTTAACTATACAGACACTTGTGTTATTTTGCAACAATATGCCAAGAAATATACATACTTATATACTTGCTTATAACTGTGTAGTGTTAAATTGAAAAATGCAGTGCTATGTAAAATATCAACTTGAGTTATTAATTTATCCCTCAATTTCAACAATATATCAATTTTATAAACTTAATCCCACATATCATAAATCACACACACCTTATTATAGAGTCAAAACCCCACTCTTACCTTGGATTAAGTGCAACTCTAAGAAACTTCAACCGAATTTCTGGAGAATTTGGCATTAGAAGCAATTTTCTTGTTCTTTTTCTCCTCTCACAAAACCCTATTTCCTCTTTTCTTTCTTTCGTGATAACTCTACTTCTTCTCTTTTTCCTCTAATTCTATTATTCAATATAATACTTCTATTTTATTTCATCTTTAGTAAACTCAAATGGGCCTAAGTGACATACCCCTTAATACTACACAACACCACCAATTAAAATTCAATATCATATTTAAGCTTAATAATAAAATGATACTTCAACTTAATTCCACCAAATTAATCCAATTAATTATTATTTCAACTTAATAAAATAATTCCGACTTCGACGATAAAAATTTGAATTAATATAAAGTATTCAAAAATATTTAATTGAATAAATAATTAAATATCGAAACGTTATATATGCCTCCACTTACTTAATTTTGTGTTAATAGTTATTTAATAAATTACGTTGTTTCACTAAAATTTAAATGTTATCCTCCTTAAATTAATTAAATTTTTTTAAATAGTAGTAGAAATTCTAAAATGTATTTAACTTTTTTATTACTAGAATCTGTATCATGAATTTTTTAGTCAAAATTTGTGTGACATCTTTAAATTCACTAAATACTGTTTATACTTATTTTATTATATATATTATTTAATATAAATATATTTATAGGATATAATTTTTTCGCACAAAGTAATTTTTATGGCTCTGTCTCTCTACAAGTTGCACAATAACATTCATCATTTTCAATCCCTCTATGATTTATTTTGGGTCAGCCTGAAAAAAATTCTAGGGGACATGTCAATTTTGTGATAACTAGAAGTGAAAAGTAGGTTGAGAGTTCTGAGAAAAAGAGTGAACTAGTTGAGAGTTCAGGAGAGAGAAAATTAAAGGATAAGAAGAGTCTGCCGACACCACCGAAAATGGTGGTTCATAGAGGAAGAGAAAGAGGAGCCTTATGTTGGCCCTCCTCCCTACAAGCCAAAAATACCATTTCCATAAACATTGATGGAAGCTAAGGTAGAGGCTCATTTTTTGAAATTCGTAGAGATGTTGAAAAAGCACTATGTTAATAGGCATTTCACTGATGTTTGGTTCCAAATGCCCACTTTTTGCTAAGTTCATAAAGGAAATCCTGTCTAAAAAGACAAAATTAGAAGAACATAAGGTCATGACAATGACTACTACGATAAGTGTTATGATTCAAAGTATGCCACCTATAAACTAAAGGATCTAGGGAGTTTTTCAATTCTCTGTCAGCTTAGTACTATGGAGTTTGATAGAGTACTATGTGATTTAGGGGACAACATTAGCCCATGTGCAAAACTTTAGAATAGGTGAGTTGAAACCTACAAATGTTTTTTTGCAACTTGCAAATAGATAAGTGTCGCACGGGTATGCGAAAATGCAGCGGTAAAAATTTGAGACTAAGTCATTAATTAACTTAATTCACACAATGAAGTCGTCATCACACTTTATTGTTTCCAAAGGGATATTGAGAAAAAACGAACAAATCTAAATGTGTGTTATCTAAAAACTTATTTGCTAAAGAGAATTAATGAGTGAATATTTACAAGCAAACAAAAATGTTTTTTATTACTGCGTTCGCCTTTGGTCGTGAGACCTACTGCCTATATACTCCCTCGTGCAATGGAAAAGTCAGAGCATCGTAGTTTGGCTGAAAAGAATAAAACTTAGTTTTTTAATTATTTTTAAATGAAGAGACAAGTCGTCGTTTTTAGGAGAAAAATCTCAACTAATCGCCCATAAGGTATACGAAAGAGGGACAATGTCTCAACATGAGTGAGGGTTTGAGAACACCTCTAATACTCAAGTAGAAAAGTCGACATCTTTACAATCGTGGAAATAGAAAAATAGCATCTGACTATGAATGAATCATGTCTAATCTTGGAAAAAAAGTTTTTAAAGTGAAAAGGTGCACGAGGGCACAAATTTTTTTGTACGAGGTTGAATGTTTTTTAGTCTTTTTGAAAGTGTTTGAGATATGTACAATACAAAAGTCTATGACATGAGAGACTTTTGAATGGTCAAGTCAGACGCATCGTATCCAAAGTACTCCACATGTGTTTAAGACTCATGGCATATTTGTACATACCATATTTATCAAGTGTTTTTGAGTTTTGATTAAGAAAAAGAAGTTTGAGAAAAAAGGCCACTTAACAAAGTTAAGGTTTATTATGAAAACGGTTAAAGTTAGAAAACAATAAGGTTTTGAAAAAGATGAGAAATATTTAAAATTGAAGAATAGGAGTAGATGAAAAAAGTATCCTATGTATAGGAAAGTAAAAGCTAAAGCAAGGAACGACTGACCAACAAGAAGTCGACCTTTGACATTATAAAGTCAACAGAGAATTCTTATCCTTTGGATTAAAGCCACAAGCAAATAAATAAACCAAGAGTGTACCGGATATCATGTGAAAATAAATCACAAGTAGACAAAATCAAAGAAACTCAGGGCGTCAGATAAGCGCAAAGCAACGAATAAAGCACATCAGGTAAAAATAAATCACAAGCCAGAAAAGTGCACCAGGTAAGCCCAAAGTGTCAGATAAGAATCCATGTATTAGATGAAGTTCCCAACAAACAGACAAACCAGAATAGCATAAAAATAATCCGAACATCTCATGTGAAATAAAAAATCAAGTTCGAATAGATTAGGAACCTGTATTAGTGCTAAATGACACAAATGAAATATGAAATGGATGCTTAATTAATCAACTTAAAAGTTGATTAAGTTAATAAATTAAGTTTAAAAAAATTAATTAGCTAAAACTAATTAATTTTTAATAACGAAATTAAATAACTAAATCGACTTTTAGTTAATTAACTAAAAGTAACAAAGTGATGTCAAGATAAATTGAACATATGAGCTATCTTGAAAGTTACACAAACCAAAAACCAAATTAGTAATCACAAGAGAAAAAAATTGTAATCAAATGAAACTTGCATGGATGTAACATAAACAAATGAATATTTCTCAATTAAGAACCAATAAAACAAGTTATTATTCAATGTAAATGGCAAAAAACAGCATTGCAATTACTATGCTAACCACATTCAAAGTCAAGCAAACACAACGGTAAACATTGTTTTCAATCACAAATGAAACTAGAGTCAAGAATTCATGCTATTATCAATGGCAAGTTCAAAAAATCAGCAAAACATATATGATTCTAAACACGTTCAATCAAGTAAACTCAAGAATAAACATGATTTTCAAAACACAAATGAAACAAGAGCCAAGGATTGACGTTGCAACATAAAAAATTGAATTTAAAGCAAAAGCTAAGATCAACAAAGTCAAATCCGGGCAGCAACTACTCGTGCAAGAAACGACCCAAAATTCTCACTGAGAACGTGTTAAAAACCAAAGTGGATGGACTCAAATTCACAACAAACTTTTCTTTCGAAACAACTCAAATCACAACGACACAACATTACACATTCGAGATTAAACACAAACAAAATTATTGTCAATCCTAATTTGCCGTTCAAAAATCAAACCGAATAACAAACATCGATATCACAAATCCCATTTGGTTTTGAACACCAACAAACCGAATCAAATACTGACATCAATAATTAGCGCAAATTAACACGACAGACAAACATACTATCGACATCAAAACCTCCAACAATTTAAACACGAATCCCGACTTCAAATGGAATTAAAACGAGCATAAACGCTAATATAGTATCGATACCGAAACTAACATCACACTTTCACCATAAAATTTTCAGCATAAAAGATCATTTCAAATTCAAACCTGTCAAACATTCCTCACATTAATTTGTCACATGGCCAAACTAAAAGAATCAACACAATACAACAAACTTCAACGATTTTTCTGCAGCATAACGGCAACATTTTCATGATTCACATACTCAAAACGGCCTAACAATTTAAATCAAAAGAAACTAAACCCAGTTATCACGGAAATGTATCGTTAGTAGCTGGAGGGAAACGAAGAGAAGTGGTAGAATGGCGTGAACAATTTGGAGAGTCGAAGGTGATTTTCCTTTTCTGCCTGCTTTCCATGTTTCTAGATCTGCCTCCCTATAATAACAAAACTTATCTACAAACCATTTAGGTCTTGTGAAAAGACCAAACAGTCTCCTTGCTCTTTAGATATTTCGCTATAATTAAGAAACTAAATATAAAGCAAATTAAACCGCAATTTTTTTATATAACCATTTTCTCAATAATAAAACTATATAAAATAAACATAAATTTTTTTATATTTACATTTTGTATAAATTTAAAACTTCAGCTAAATTAAAAGCTAAATAAAAAAAGATAGAAACAAAACACACATATTATCATTTTATATATATATTTTGATTAAAAGATAATAGTGAAATAAAACAAAAGAAAATAAAATAATCATTTATCTAAAGGCAAAAAGAAAATGTATACATAAATAAAAATAAAAAATTGAAAACAAAGACAAATGTGGGTAAAAGTTTAAATATGCGAACGAAAATTAATTTGATATATGAATGCGAATGAGAAAGTTAGTGATGAAATTTGGGGTGTAACAATAAGCCAAGTATCTAATTGGTGTGTTAGAGGATGTGCCCATAAAAATAGGACATCTCTATATGTCACCCTACTTTATTATTATGGACATTGAGGAAGATTCTCAATTATCTATCATTGTTGTTATGACCTTTTTGCGCACTGTTGACGCAATTATTAATGTTAAGAAGGGAAGGTTAGCCCTTGAGGTAGGAAATGAAGGAATTGAATTCATAATGACAAGCATTATGAAAGATCCTTATACAAAGGTTTTTTGTTACTTAGTTGATGAGATTGGAACTTGTGATGAAGCAAAGCTCGACCACCAGATACTTAAGGTAGAGCAAAAAGCACCCACACCAGTTAAGAAGTATGAACCATCACATAAGAGGAAGAAAACTTCTTATGAAATCAAACCCAAAAACTAGACACTTGAGGTGGAGAAAAAACCACCCACACCAGTTAAAAAGTACAACTCACCCCATAAAAAGAAAGAAAAAGGAGGAGTATGAAGCATGCGAGATGTCTAAATAGGAGGGCATAGACCTCTAAGACTACTGAGCCTAAGATTGAAGAACCTTCTTTGAAGGAACCACCAAGAGTGCTCGCACTCACGGACCGTCGAGCTAAACGACATTAAACAAAGAATTTCATGAGAGGAAACTGACGCTTTTAATCATTAATTCCTTTTATGTTGTTTTATTTTGTATGTTTGGTTCATTTTAATAAGGAAGGAACACTCGAGAGAAGAAAGCAAAAAGATCATAATATTTACAATTATCTTATACGTTGCATTTTTCACCTCCTTCGCGAAGTGTTATGTGAGTTTTCTCTTCATTCTATCTTCTTTTATTCTAGAACATTTGGGACACTGTCTGATTTATGTGGGGGGAGGTATTTCCATTTTGACTTTTATTTTTAGCATTTTGTGTGTTTATTTTAGCAGACTTTCTTTTTCTAGACGTATATGCACTACTTTGAAAATTTTCCCAAATTTTGAGTAGTTTTATTTTTATTTTATTGTAAAGTTTTGTTTTGATTGTGTAAGAAAGTATATTTAGGTAAGAAAATCCTAGATTTAGGACTCTAGAAAAAATTGATAAAACAAGTATTGTTCAAACACCCAATTTTTCCTAAAAAGGATATCAATTTGACTCATCTTGTTTTATACTATAGATTCACAAGCTATACTTAGTTAGTTGAGAAAAAATGGTTGTAAAAGGAATATGCACCTATTAAGTTGGGTAACTTTCACTCGTTTACTCAACCCAATGGTGGTTGAACCCCAACGTCGAACCCAAAAGGGCAATAATAAATAATAACACATGTATGGGTATAATCATATGCAAATAAAGAAACTAGTTTGCTCATGTGGTGTAAATAAAAAAGTAAATCCTCAATTAGATTTGTATGGTTTGCAATGATTATTCATATTTAATTTCATTAGTTTGATAGTTAAAAGAAAAAAAGAGAAGAATACCGATAAGTGAGACTTAGGCACAAAACCATAGTCGGAACAATATCTAATGAGGGAAAATTTTGGTCAGTGTTTGCATGGTTCATGTTCTTACAATGCTTATAGTGATGGTATAGTACAAGGGGATTTGATCGAAAGCCAATTGAAACTAATTTCACATATAAGTATTATTCTTTTCAATTTCATAAACTTTGCATGTTTCATAACCCTGTTCTTCTTTTCTATTTGTGAGCTGAGTTGCTTGGGGACAAGCAAAAATTCTAGTTTCGGGGGGGGGGGGGGGGGGGGGGGGGGGGGAGGTTGAAAAATGTTATTTATACCGCTTATTGTGTGTTTTCATCAATATTCGTTATTGTTGTACCCCAAAATTTTTCCTCCCATTTTTTCATTCAAGATGTTATCCCAGGGCTTCTCAAATACTCAAAATGGCTTAGGGTTTGATCATACATATTCCCCTCATAGGCAGTGAGTCAGCATTTAGGGTTTATTTCCCTATTTGTTAATCAAGATGCTAGGGTTTTAGATCCTTGGTTTTTGAAGATATTTCTTTCGCCTACCTCAAAGATAACTCAAAGTTCAGAGCATTTGGTCAAGGATTCCATCTCCTTGCATTTCAAGTTTTCTTCTTAAGGTCTCTAAGTCACTGAGTCGAGAGTTTGAAGTTTAAGTTGACGAATGCGGAAGCTGGGCATAATAAATAAAGTTGAAAGTTTCATGATAGTCAAGGCATGTTTTTGTTGTTTCAGTTACAAATTATGTGTGGTTTGGATATCCGAGTTAGGTTTCTTATTTGAGAGTGCAAGTTTGATTTGGACATGATGAGAAGATTAAGATTTTCATTTAAATGACCATGGTTTTGGGTTCGAGTTAACCAAGTGGAATTGAATTCTTAAGCATTTATTTTGTTCAGGAATTTGATTGGAGTACAAGGCGCATGGTTTACTTGAAATACAAGTTACAAGAGTAATTTGTGATTGCTTGAAGTTCAAGTTACAAAATCAAGGTGTATCATTCAAACCATTCAATTGAGAATTTCAAAGTTCAAACAAAATCCAAGGTTTGTCTAATTTCTGTACAACAAATTTCATCATTCACAAATTTACTCAAGTTTTGTGTTCATTACATTACAAGTAAAATATAAGTTGCAATGCTTTGTTTACAAAAAGAAATATTGCTTCTTCAATTTTCTTTTGCTTCATCTTCAAGAAATCCATCCACACCTCGCCATGGTTTCTTCGCTTTTCAACCTTGCTCCAACCCTCGTGCCCATGAAACAAGAAAGGAAAAAATTAGCTAGCATCGTGAAAAACTCAAGCAAGAGTTATTTGTTAGCAAAGAAAGCTCATCATCAGGGTTTGCATTTGGAATTAGAATTTAAAATGTTTTTGTCTTCAATCATAAGATATCTCCTCCTACTTTTGCAAATCATAAAAAATATGGTTTTTCTTGGTTCACAAAAGGGAAAAGAAAATGCTAAATATTTTTCAAAATAGCCCCAAAGCTGCCAAACAGCAGCGTAAAGCAAATGATGCAGCATCCCAAAGCTGCCAAAACAAAAACAGCACAGCAAGCTGCAGCAACAACAAACAGGCTGCAATGCAGCAGAACCAAAACAACATAACAAAGTAGCAATGCTGCCAAATAGCAGGCAGCAAACACCAACAAAATGGGAAGCCTAAACAAAACAACAAAACAGCAGGCTAGTGCAACATCTAGGCTACCAAACAAGTGCAGCAATTAATGACAGAACAAGGCAGCAGCAACAGGTAAAAACAAATAAAATAGCAGTAATTCAAAAACAACATGCAAGCTAACACTAGCTCAAAACAACATGTCGATTGAACAAGAAAGGAAAAAATTAGCTAGCATCGTGAAAAACTCAAGCAAGAATTATTTGTTAGCAAAGAAAGCTCATCATCAGGGTTTGCATTTGGAATCAGAATTTAAAAGGTTTTTGTATTCAATCATAAGATATCTCCTCCTACTTTTGCAAATCACAAAAAAAATGTTGTTTTTCTTGGTTCACAAAAGGGAAAAGAAAATGCTAAATATTTTTTAAAACAACCCCAAAGCTGCCAAACAGCAGCGTAAAGCAAATGATGCAGCATCCCAAAGCTGCCAAAACAAAAACAGCACAACAAGCTGCAGCAACAACAAAACAGGTTGTAATGCAGCAGAACCAAAACAGCATAACAAAGAAGCAACGCTGCCAAATAGCAAGCAGCAAACAACAACAAAATGGGCAGCCTAAACAAAACAACAAAATAGCAGGCTAGCGCAGCAGCTAGGCTGCCAAACAAGTGCAACAAGTAATGACAGAACAAGGCAGCAGCAACAGGTAAAAACAAATAAAATAGCAGCAATTTAAAAAAAACATGCAAGCTAGCACTAGCTCACATAAAACCTACATAATCATTTTCCTTAAACTGCAAACCCTTCAGAAAATTATATGAAAAGAAAAATGGCTTTATATTTCATTGAAAGATAAAAGAGGAAAGAGACAAGTTTGAAAGATATCACCTAAGCATATAACAGCCCAAAACATGTAAAGAAAAGCAGCCTGCTACAAACCAGCAAAATAGTCCAACTTTGCTGCAAAACAATAGCTTTGTAACTGTCCAAAAACCTGCCATGACCAGCTACGCTATTGTCTCAAACCTGCAAGCATGTCAATCCAAAATTTTCACCAAAATAGGCATAACCAGAACCTGCATTCTAAAGCCCAAAGTCAATAGTACAAGAGTGTTCAAAAACATCACGGATACCCTCTAATTTCCACCCTTGTTTCATTATAAGAGAATACAAGATACACAACAAAAAGAGGAGGCAGATAGCATACAAACCGAGCGAGCAAAACTAAAAGGTTTTTGGATACAACCAGTAAAAAACCGAAGGGAGAAATCCATAAAACTCAGCAGATCTCAAACTTCTGCTCACACCTGTTCTAGAATTCAACCTTTCAAACTTCTCAAAATTCCACCAACTTACTGCATAACAACCACACAGAAAAAGCATCACAAAAAATTTACAGAGAGAAATTACCTTATTCAACCTTCTGCATCATTCTTTCGGCATCTTCATCAATCTGCTCCAGAATCTTCTTCAACCTTCAAATCGCTTCAACCATGGATTCATCATCATCATATCCACATCTATTGCATCATTTCGACATCAAGTCGAATTCGTTGATTCCAACCTCCCAACAACAAATTTACAACAACTCACAACCGATTTTCAACCTTGATGTCGCCATAAGCACGCAAAAAAAACGAAAATAAAGAAGCGAAAGAAGGAGATTTTGGAACCGAGCTTTTACCTTCTGTCGAATATCTTCGATTTTCTCATCTGTGAAACACCACCGAAGTGTCTCTGGCAGGTAAACCCCTTGTACTAATTGCTTTGGTTCTATTTCTTCTTAAGATTTTTGATTCAAAAATAAGGAAAAAGTTAGGTTTGGTTTTGATGTTTTATCGTGAAAAACATGAACAGGGAGAGAGATTATAATGTGAAGAAGAGAGATTAATTTTTGTTTAAGTGGGGAATAGCAAGTATTAATTAAAAGAAAAAAAATATTTTTTTTTCTCTTTCCAAGGTGCTGGCCGCGGCGCCCTTTCACCTTATCTAGGGCTTACAACTTTTTTGTCTCCCTCTCTTGGGCCTCAACCCGGCCCAATTTGTTTTTATTAGCCCGTTTATTTATTTCTTAGATTTTATATTAATCAAGACATTAAAATGTATGAATGGTTAAGTGATGCAGTGATTGAGGAGATGTTAGATAAGTGCAAGGCCCCGAGTTCAACTCCTGCTGGGTTTTTGTTTTCAGCTTTTCTTGATTTCTTTTAGATATTTGATAATAAAATTAGTTTAGTTTTAGCTTTTAGTTTTTAAATTCAATTAAATTAAATACAACTTTTAAATTAGTTAAATTTTTCTTAGTTAGTTTTGTTAGGGATTTTTGTAAATAACGTTTTATTTAGTTTTAAATTGTTTTTTTTATTTAATTTCTTTATAATAAAAAATATTAAAAGATAAAAAAAAATTACATTTGATTTAATTTCTTTAGTTATTTATTTTCTTTAATAGAATAGAAGTTTATTTTCTTTCCAAATTTCTCACAAAACCAAGAATTTTATTTCCATTTATTTTACTTTGTTAATTAATTTTTACTTCATAGATTTGATGTAGTTTCAATTAATTGCTCGATTCAATCTGGTTGTATTGATTGTCTATTTGGACTTTTAATCGCATTCGTCCATCCCTATTTGTAAATCTGTACCCCCACTCCCAAAAGCTCTGTAATAGCGTAGAATTTTTAATTTCCACAAGTTACTGTTTTTCTTATACTGTATAGTAATTAGGCGTACATGGCAAGATTTAAAATCAATTGTTAGATAACTGTAAGTGTTTGTTTGTTGGCATTTTTTTTGGTAAAACCAGAGTTGCGAATATCATGACTGATGTCATAACATTCTGGGATAAAGGTACATTCTGCAGAAAAGAATGTCATACAGGAACTACTCAGTATGAGGTGTTTATCATGATCATTAAGAAATGATCATATATAATGTATTCTACCAAAATCAGTGAGCATGATTCTTGTTGTCATAACCAATGTTAAGACATCCTGTACTGATCTAGCATTTGTGCAGATTTATAATTCCTGAGATTTTTCAGGAATCTGGTATGCATCTCTGAGTTGATATATACAGTCCAGATTAGATGCTCACATGGACATTAGGTTAACCTTGCTTTACCCTAATCTGGTACGATGAAAGCCTAAGACCAAGTCTTTAGGTTAACTTTAGTTAACCCTAGCTATTTTCATGGAAGCCCTAACTGAAGAATAGTCTGCCTATATATTCCTCATGAAGATTAATGGTTAAGTATACTTTTTGACAGAAGATCAATAAGGGATTGTATAGTTGTAACTACTGTGAGCCAAGCAATTATCGGTTTGATAAGTGACTTGGAGTACGATTTGATTGTAAGGGTTGTGTATCACTCAAAGCTTTGAAGCACGAGTGATTGTGTCTCTTGATTAAAGCTTTGAAGCAAAATCAAGTGTGTGTATTGAAGAGTGTCTTCATAATCTCATTAATCAATAGTTTAGTATCACTGCTGTGATTGATGGGGAGTGAGTAGGAACTCAGGTTTAAGTTGAACTTAGATTGAAGTTGCATTGGGTAGGTCTTAAGTGAAGGAGATAAACTAGTTGGTTTATTCCTGAATTAATATCTCTTATAGTGAATTTCCTCCCTGGCTTGGTAGCCCCCAGAGTAGGTGTTGTTTCACACTGAACTGGGTTAACAATTGATTGTGTTCTTTACTATTTTTAAATTACTGTCTTGAAGTGTGTCAGATACGGTGTCATAACATTCACTGTGACATTAAGTATTTGTTGCCAGAATTTCAATTGGTATCAGAGCAGGCACCCTGCCTGTCTTACTGGGTGAGATCTAGGGATATTATTTTCTGGCGCTATGGACAAGGAAGGAGGATTTGGGAACATACCACCTATTCTGGATGGATCAAATTATGACTACTGGAAACCTCATATGATTGCCTTCTTGAAGTCACTGGACAAAAAGGCTTGGAGAGTTGCTGACAAAGGATGGAACCATCCCACCATAACTGGGAAAGATGGGACGACCAGCCTGAAACCTGAGGAAGAATGGAGCAAAGAAGAAGATGAGTTAGCCCTGGGTAACTCCAAAGCATTAAATGCCTTGTTCAATGGAATTGATAGAAACATATTCAGACTAGTACATCAATGTGAACTGGCCAAGGATGTTTGGGACACTCTCAAAACAACCCATGAGGGTACATCCAAAGTAAAAATGTCAAGACTTCAGATGCTTACTACCAAATTTGAGAACCTAAGGATGATGGAAGATGAGACCATTCATGAGTTTCACATGAACATGTTGGAAATTGCCAACACCTCAGGAGCATTGGGAGAAAAGATGTCAGAAGAAAAGCTGGTAAGAAAGATTCTCGGATCCTTGCCTAAAAGGTTTGCAATGAAGGTGACTGCTATAGAGGAAGCTCAGGATATCTGCAACTTGAAGGTTGATGAACTCATTGGGTCACTTCAGACTTTTGAGATGGGGATCAGTGACAATGTTGACAAGAAAAATAAGAGCATAACACTTGTATCCAATACTGAAGATGAAAACAAGGAGGGTGATGAAGAGAATATTTCAGAAGCTATAGCTATGCTTGGAAGGCAGTTCAACAAACTCATCAAGAGAATGGACCCAAAGTCAAGGTCAAATGTCAAGAACATTCCCTCTGACATTAGCAGATCCTATGACTCCAGCAGAAGACCTAAGTCTGAAGAAAAGGGAAATCAAAGCAGAGGAATCCAATGCCATGGATGTGAAGGATATGGGCACATTCGAGCTGAATGTCCTACCTTTCTTAAGAAACAAAAGAAAGGAATGTCTGTTACTTGGTCTGATTGTGACTCAGAAAGTAACTCTGAAGAAGAATCTGCTAAACTAGTTACTGCACTAGCTGGTATTTGTAACTCTGATAGTGACTCTAGTGATGAGGAAGTGACATTTGAAGAACTTGCTGACACCTACAAGAAGCTATGTATCAGAAGTGCTGAAGTCTGTCAACAAAATGAGAAACAGAAAAAACTCATAGTAAAGTTGGAGGCTGAGAAGAAGGCAGACACTGATACTATAAGCCATCTCGAAGGTGAAGTTCAAATGCTAAACTCAAAACTTGATCAGATGACCAAGTCTGTTAAGATGCTGACAAATGGAACTGACAAGTTGGAAGAAATCCTTCAGGCTGGACAAAATGTGGGAAACAAGTCTGGTCTAGGATTTGTGGCTGCAAAGAAATCTACTGTAGACAAGAAGAAGATCAGGCCTGATAAACAAATTTCAAAGCAGATGTCACAATATAGCACTCAACATCTAGAACAGAGAAATATGAAGAAAAAGTATAAAAGATGGAGATGTCATCATTGTGGAAGGTTTGGTCACATAAAGCCATTCTGCTTCAGATTATATGGATATCCTAATTAGACCCCAGTTGTCAAACCTAAGTCTAACAAGGCACCATATACTCAACAGTGGAAGAAAAAGTCTGCAGCCCTGATAGCTCACACCTCCCTTAGAGTTTCTGCCAAAGAAGACTGGTACTTTGACAGTGGATGCTCTAAACACATGACTGGAATCAAGAATCTTCTGAATAATGTTAAACCTCATACTACTAGTTATGTCACTTTTGGAGATGGTGCTAGAGGAGAAATCAAAGGAGTTGGAAACTTGGACTGCCCAGGAGTTCCAAACCTAAATGAAGTATTGCTGGTAAATGGCTTGACTGCTAATCTCATAAGTATCAGTCAATTATGTGATATAGGATTCAAGGTCAACTTCACCAAGTCTGAATGACTTATAACTAATGAAAAACAAGAAGTTGTAATGAGAGGAGTCAGATCAAAAGACAACTGTTACTTATGGGAGTCTGAGAACACTAATTACTCTTATGTATGCTCTATAGCCAAAGAAGAAAAGGAAGTAAAACAGTGGCACCAAAAACTTGGTCATTTACATCTAAGAGGGATGAAAAAGATCATATCCATGGAGGCAGTCAGAGGGATTCCAAGGCTTCAAATTGATGAAGGGAGAGTATGTGGTGAATGTCAGGTTGGAAAGCAAACTAGAATGTCACATCCAAAGACAAGACATCTGACCACCTCTAAGGTGCTAGAACTTCTACATATGGATCTGATGGGTCCAATGCAGGTGGAAAGTCTTGGTGGAAAGAGATATGCATATGTTGTTGTGGATGATTTTTCCAGATTCACCTGGATTAACTTCATTAGGGAAAAGTCTGATGTATTTGATGTATTTAAGGAACTGTGCAAGAGAATTCAAAGAGAAAAAGAATGATGCATTGTCAGAATCAGAAGTGATCATGGCAAGGAATTTGAAAACAGTAAGTTTGATGAGTTCTGTTCCACAGAAGGAATCAATCGTGAATTCTCTTCACCCATAACTCCTCAACAAAATGGAGTCGTGGAAAGGAAAAACAGGACTATACAGGAATCTGCCAGAGCAATGATACATGCCAAAAGACTTCCTATTCATTTTTGGGTTGAAGCTATGAATACAACCTGTTATGTTCATAATAGGGTCACCTTGAGAAAGGGAACATCATCCACCATTTATGAACTATGGAAAGGAAGAAAGCCTACAGTAAAGTACTTCCATGTCTTTGGAAGCAAATGCTATATTCTGACAGATCGTGAACAAAGGAGAAAGATGGATCCTAAAAGTGATGAAGGAATATTCCTAGGATACTCTACCAACAGTAGAGCATATAGGGTATTCAATTCCAGGACCAAAGTTATGATGGAATCTATAAATGTCATAGTTGATGATTACCATGAGGAAACAAATGTCCCATATGATGTTAAGACATTCTTTGAGACTTCAACTCAAGTGTCTAAAAAGGATGATGTACCTAAAACTACTTCATCAGAGTCTGAATCAAAGGAAGCTAACAAAGATCCTTCCATCAGAATTCAGAAAGATCATCCTAAGGAACTCATCATAGGAGACCCTAACAGTGGAGTCATTACAAGATCTAGAGAAATCATCACAAACTCTTGCTTTGTATCTAAGATTGAACCAAAAAATGTTAAGGAGGCTTTGACTGATGAATACTGGATTGGAGAAATGCAAGATGAATTAAACCAATTCAAGCAACATGAAGTATGGGAGTTAGTTCCTAGACCAGAAGGAACAAACATCATTGGCACAAAATGGATCTATAAGAACAAATCAGATGCTGAAGGAGTTGTCACCAGGAATAAGGCAAGGCTTGTTGCTCAAGGATACACTCAAGTTGAAGGGGTTGATTTTAATGAGACTTTTGCTCATGTAGCCATACTGGAATCAATCAGACTTTTATTGGGAGTTGCGTGTCTCCTTAAGTTCAAGCTATTTCAGATGGATGTAAAGAGTGCCTTCCTAAATGGGTACTTAAATGAGGAAGTATATGTGGAACAACCTAAAGGATTTATGGATCCAAACTGTCCTGATCATGTCTACAAATTGAGGAAAGCTTTATATGGTCTGAAACAAGCTCCTAGAGCCCGGTATGACAGGTTGACAAAATTCCTCACTGACAAAGGATACAAGAAAGGAGGCTTGAATAAAACTCTTTTTGTCAAAAATGAAGGAGGAAAGATAATGGTAGCTCAAATTTATGTTGATGACATAGTGTTTGGAGGGATGTTATATAAAATGGTTAAACATTTTGCTGACCAGATGCAAGCTGAATTTGAAGTGAGCCTCATGGGAGAATTGACCTACTTTCTTGGACTGTAAGTCACACAGATGGAAGACTCAATTTTTCTGTCTCAAAGCAAGTATGCAAAGAATATTGTCAAGAAGTTTGGAATGGAGAATGCCAGTCACAAAAGGACTCCTGCACCTACTCATTTAAAGTTGTCCAAAGACACAAGTGGGGCAAATGTGGATCAAAGCTTGTACAGAAGCATGATAGGAAGTCTGCTATACTTAATAGCCAACAGACCTGACATTGCTTTTGCAGTTGGAGTATATGCAAGATACCAGGCTGAACCCAAAGTAAGTCACATCAACCAAGTGAAAAGAATTCTGAAGTATGTGAGTGGAACTTACAACTATGGCATGCTGCACTCTCATGGATGTGAACCAATTCTGTTTGGTTACTGTGATGCTGATTGGGCTGGTAGTGCTGATGATAGAAAGAGCACCTCTGGAGGATGCTTCTTTTTGGGAAATAATCTTGTCTCTTGGTTCAGCAAGAAACAGAACTGTGTGTCTCTATCTACTGCTGAAGCTGAATACATAGCGGTTGGTAGCAGCTGTTCTCAAATGATCTGGATGAAACAGATGCTAACTGAGTATAATGTCACACAAGATGTCATGACATTGTACTGTGACAATCTGATTACTATTAACATTTCCAAGAATCCTATACAGCACAACAGGACTAAGCATATTGACATTAGACATCACTTCATCAGAGATCTTGTGGAGGAAAAGGTGATTAAGCTGGAACATGTTGCCACTGAACTACAACTGGCTGACATTTTTACCAAGGCACTTGATGCTAGTCAATTTGAAAATTTGAGGGGCAAGCTGGGTATTTTCCAATATGAAGAGATGTAGCAATTAATTTTGCTTAAAACAAGGGATAAAAGAGATATTTTAGTTAAGTCTATTCTGATTGGGCTAATAATTTTTTTCCCTCTTTCTTTCCAAAATTTTAAGAAGTGGAATAGACATTCATATATCTCCCTCTTCTCACATTTCTGCAACAGTCTCCATTCTCTCAAGCGAAGATTTCACACTCGCTGTTACTTGTTTTCTAAATCGCTCAAGATGTCTCAACAATCCATGACATCATCTTCATCAAGGCGACTGCTTCTTCCGCACCCTCTGACACCGAACTTAG
Organism: Vicia faba; assembly: GCA_948472305.1. Lineage (NCBI taxonomy): Eukaryota > Viridiplantae > Streptophyta > Magnoliopsida > Fabales > Fabaceae > Vicia > Vicia faba. The sequence goes on from OX451741.1 coordinate 624,215,176, forward strand.
GGCAATCACAAACTGCATGGATGCTGATGTTCTTGAGATGACTCCTCTTCGTGAAATGGTAGCTGATCCTACTAAGGTCAAGAAGCTGCGAACCAGACATGCAAGAAGATCACAAGCTTCTCCATCTGGTAAATCTTCTCAACCATCATCTTCTGTTCCTCTAGAGATAGCAAATATGGAAGGGTCTGCTTATGTACATCAAGTTATTGCCAGACTAGTCACTAGGATTCTTAATGAGAATCACTCTATTCCTGGCATTTATGTACCTTTGAACCAAGAAACTGCTAGTCCTAATGTAGAAATGGATCCAAATGTCATTCAGAATGTTGAGACACCTGATGTCAACATTAGGAAATCTCCAAAAAAACATGATGATCACCAGAACCCTTCTGACAAGGCTGTTGAACCTCCTGTTATTGATGTTGATGAAGAATTCTCTGACAATGATTTAATTGCTAATATCAACCCTAGCATAGCTAGAAGGATGATGAGCAGAAAAGAAAAGCATAATGCTGCCCAAAGCCCCTCCAAAGAGAAGGCTACTGAAGTTGTTCATAAGAAAACCAGGTCTGAGAACAAGACTAGAGTAGAAGCTGAGAAGGATCAAAAAGCTGGAATGTTGAAAGGGAAGGGGAAGGTAAAAGCTAGAGTACCTGTTGGTAGTCTCTCAAAACCTTTGAGACAACCTATAGCCAAGAAAAGAAAGGATCTTGAACCTTCTGAATCTGATGAGGAATCAGACTTTGATTTTGATGTTGAGAGCAATGTTCCAGACATTCCTCTCAGAAAGAAACCCTCTTGTAGCAAATTGCCTAAGGTTCCTGAAGTTGCCATTGACAACATCTCCTTTCACCATCCAGAAAATGCATGCTGATGAAGACCAGCATAATGCTGAAAATAGTGCTTCCTCGGAGGATGACAGTGCCTGAAGGTCAGTGTTGCTGAAAAGATTGTTGTTGGAACTTGTTGCTGCCAAATGACTTCTTATTATTTCTGTGTTTTTTTTTTAAAATTCCTTTTGGATGACTGTATAACTTAAAAGTACAAGTATCTTTGGCCTCTTTATGGCTAAAAAGGGGGAGAAGAATTTGTGGTAATTTTGGTAGAATTAGACTTGGTAGCTGGTATTAAAAATTCTGTTGCATTCTAATCTCTGATTGTTTAGGGGTTTTAGCCAAAAATTTCCAAAGGGGGAGTTTGTAAGTGTTTGTTTGTTGGCATTTTTTTTGGTAAAACCAGAGTTGCGAATGTCATGACTGATGTCATAACATTATGGGATAAAGGTACATTCTGCAGAAAAGAATGTCATACAGGAACTACTCAGTATGAGGTGTTTATCATGATCATTAAACAATGATCATATATAGTGTATTCTACCAAAATCAATGAGCAGGATTCTTGTTGTCATAACCAATGTTAAGACATCCTGTACTGACCTAGCATTTGTGCAGATTTATTATTCCTGAGATTTTTCAGGAATCTGGTATGCTTTTCTGAGTTGATATATACAGTCCAGATCAGATGCTCACGTGGACATTAGGTTAACCTTGCTTAACCCTAATCTGGTATGATGAAAGCCTAAGACCAAGTCTTTAGGTTAACTTTAGTTAACCCTATCTATTTTCATGGAAGCCCTAACTGAAGAATAGTCTGCCTATATATTCCTCATGAAGATTAATGGTTAAGTATACTTTTTGACAGAAGATCAATAAGGGATTGTATAGTTATAACTACTGTGAGCCAAGCAATTATCGGTTTGATAAGTGACTTGGAGTAGGATTTGATTGTAAGGGTTATGTATCACTCAAAGCTTTGAAGCACGAGTGATTGTGTCTCTTGATTAAAGCTTTGAAGCAAAATCAAGTGTGTGTATTAAAGAGTGTCTTCATAATCTCATTAATCAATAGTTTAGTATCACTGCTGTGATTGAGGGGGAGTGAGTAGGAACTCAGGTTTAAGTTGAACTTAGATTGAAGTTGCATTGGGTAGGTCTTAAGTGAAGGAGATAAACTGGTTGGTTTATTCCTGAATTAATATCTCTTATAGTGAATTTCCTCCCTGGCTTGGTAGCCCCCAGAGTAGGTGTTGTTTCACACTAAACTGGGTTAACAATTGATTGTGTTCTTTACTGTTTTTAAATTACTATCTTGAAGTGTGTCAGATACGGTGTCATAACATTCATTGTGACATTAAGTATCTGTTTCCAGAATTTCAATAACCCTAATCAAGACAAACCACACTTGAATCAAACACACTTTTCACACGCGCACCTCTAGGGTAACCTCACTTATTGCCTCGGAAACACAGTCATGTCCCTCGAATATGGGACACTTTAGCAAAGACCCTTCGATAAAAAAAGATCGTAGTCCCTCGATGTTGCCTTCGGTAAAACGATCTAGTCCCTTATGAAAAATTGCTAAAGCGTCTCACAAGTTTCCTTCTATGACTGTACGATTGACCTGTGCCTGTCCCTTCACATCCAACGATGGGGCTTCTTACCAAATCAATAGTAAGATAGCAACATCTAAAGGAGGAGGAAAAGAACATTTAAGACCTTTTGAGTAGGTAGATTCGCTCCTAGTTGCTCGCTTGCTCACAACAAAAACATTTTATATACTAACATTTCATCTTGAAACATTTTTAAAAGACAACACTTTGTACGCGTTCTTATAGAAACGAGAGCCATTACAAAGACATCTTTTCAGAATCACTTTCAAAAACACATTCCACAAACACCTTTTTGAACTATTTTCGAAACAACACTTTTTACGCGTTCTTATAGAAACGAGAACCATTACAAAGACATTTTCAAAATACTTTCAAAACCCACACCACAAGCACACATTCAAACAAAAACAAGTGATCTAGCAATCAACTAAGATCCCGTAGATGACTACAGATGGAAAGGGTGCTATTACCTTCCTTTTTCATAATCTACCCCCCTGAACTCAGAAAACATATCGAAAGGTCTTTCCTGTTCTTTTCAGCCTTTCCTTATTGGATAAAGGAAAAGTCGGTGGCGACTCTTACTATCCGCAACAATTGCAATCAAACGCAAAACACCAAGTCAGTTCTCCCACGGCGTTACACTTATGCTTTCTTTCCTTGTTTTATTCCTCTTTTATTGCTTTATGGCGAGGTTTTGTATTTTCAGCTAATAAGGAGTGACAAGAGTTGAAGCAAAACAAAAAAGGAAAGAAAATGCATAAAGAGGATCCCCCTAATGTAAAAAACACGTGGCCAACACTTTTGGGATGTGTCAACTGACACAGGCCTTGTTGGCACACATCACCCCTCCCCATGAAAAAGTCAAGCACACCACGAGCAGACCATATTCCATGACACGTGAAGTTTTGTACCAAGAATTCTCCCATACATTTCACATGATAAGACCACGGGAAAATCGTGTTTCCTTGCATTTCCCGTGTTGTTCCTAGTGTCAGTTACAAACTCTTGATGTTTTGGATGTTTTGTGATTGTTGAAGCCTCCAAACTGTTCCACTTTGAGTACTTAATGATCTTAAGTGTTATTTACACGAATTTAGGGCCTTGAATAGAATCATTAATTATAAATAGGCCTAGGATCCTTGGTAGGAGGAACCATGCTTTACTGAGATATTTTCTAAGTTTATTTCTAACATTAAGCTTTGGCTCTAAGTTTTCTTGTGATTTTATTTTAATACAAATTTTTCTTTCTTGTAAGAGAACTCAAGTATTCTTGGAGAATTTTCATATTATAATCATTGTATTTATTCAAGCTTACTTTATTTATCTTGTAATCGCTTTTATTTATCTATTATCCATGCTTTCTCTCTACTTTGTTGATTTACAATCAATCTCACCATGAGTGAGTAGTCCTTTAGGAACAAGGGGTCGTGAGACCTATATCATGACGACGGAGACTCGATAAACAATAAAAAATAACAAGAAATATTAAAAGACAAGCAAAAATGTTGTATTGGGGTTCTCCTCTCGAGTATATTAGAGACATGCAACTTTAGTCTCTCATTTTTTGATATTTGGCAAGCTCTCACTTGAAATTAAGTCAACTTTGAGCTTAAGTAAATAAAAGTTTGTGCTCTTCATGAAATATTGCACGCACACAACAACATAAAACACAACATAATTCTAGACTCACATTACAACCTCTCCCCCTTTGACAAGATTAAAAAGAGATAGGCGGTAATGAGTCTAAAGAAACTAAAAACCAACAACAAAGAGAAATAATTTCAAATAAACACATGAGCCGAAGAGCTAAGACGAATATACAACATCTTAAATCGGATACAAAACATGAAGATGTATATGCTACATGCTACTAACACACAAATAAACATGCGACAACATATCAACTGAAAATTAAGTGATTAAAACTTTCATGGATGGTAGATTAGGTAGTGAATGAACAAGTATATGAATGCTAAAATGAACTTAATAAATAACAGACATTTAAAAAGAATTTAAATGCAAATAATGAACCATAAAAACATGTTAGGGATGAACGAGTAAAATAAAAAATGTAATAAGCAAACAATAAACATATATAGAATATACATACATGCAATGATATGTCCGGATACTAGAGTTATAGAGACTTACCAATGGAGTTGGTGAAGCTATAATTTGCTACAAGAAATTATTAGTAAAAATTAAAATAGAAATAGAAAACAAAACTAAAATAGAAATCCCAATCTATTTAAGACATGAGGAATCCAAGATTCTCAATTTCCTAAAAATCTTGTGAAAGGATTTTGATGATAATGGTTTTGTAAAAGTGTCAGAAAGATGGTTTTCGTATCAAGATATAAAAAAAAGTCCTATTTTTCAACATGATCTCTAAGAAAATGCTGTTAGATTTCTATATGCTTAGTTCGTGAGAGAAGTACCAGATTATTAGAGAGGCTAATTGCACTAGTGTTATCAAACTTAATCAAAATGCAGTCAAGTTTTAAAATCATAATCTAGCAATTATTGCTTTAGAATTAAGACTTGTGCACAACAACTACCAATGAATATTGTTGTACCCCAAAATTTTCCTTGTCATTTCTCAAGAAATATCTCATAAGATCTCCATTGATTCAAGACTACACAGGGTTTGATCAGCTCAAGACACCTCCTCAACAGTGACAACCCAAAATTAGGGTTTGAGTTTTCACAAGGACAATTGGACTTTAAAGGCCTCAAGTAAATTTCATGGATCATTATGAACCTTCAATATTTCTCATTCCAAGTTCTAAGTCTTGGATCACAAAATTGCTCAGTCATTTGATCAGATGACCTAAAATCAGCTGTATTGGGAAAAAGTCAATTATGGTCAATTTACAGTCAAACTTCATAATTTTTTATCCATGTCAATATTATGAACTCATATATGTCAATTGATCAAGTTTGGATCATAATTCCTCAAAGAAATTTGATCAGAACACCAAAAGGGCAAAATGGTCAAAATTAGGGTTTTGATTGAGAAGGCTCCGTTCTTGACTTTTGACCAAGAAAATGACTTATTAGTTTAAGATATGATCTAAAGGATTCAAATGTACCATATTGACCTAATTTTATAGTTCAAATCACCTCTCAAGATCATTTGGATTGACAGATGAATTTCAATCAACAGATGAAAAGTCAACTGTACACTGAAAAGTCAAACTTTGACTTTTTGATCAAAATCAAGTTTCAAAAATCATATTTCATCAAGACATGTAAAAATATGAAACTTGTTCATCAAGAAATATAAAAGTCAAAGTTATCTTTGAAAAGTCAAATTTCTAAGACTTAGAAATTTTTCTAAGTGTTAGAAAATTAACATTTTTTCATAACTTTGTGCCAAATTTCCACCATGATGCAAGATGATTCAAGGGAAACTTCCAAAATGAAATTTGTAGATCTCAATGATATCTAAAACATTTTAGGGAAGAAATTTTTCTATAAATTATTGGATTTCAAGTTATGAATTTATGAAGACATGTCCATGAAACAAAAGACTTAGTGAAATTTTGCCCTAGTTAGGCAGGATTTTGACCTAACTTCATGGCAACTTTTCACCTAGATCCAAATTGAATCTTCCAAAATGTCCAACATTAAGGTTGTAGGGGATTTTACAAGATTTCCAAAATGTCCAAGAAATCATTGATATCATACTTGAGATAAGAGAATCGAAGGCAAGAAGTTAAGGTTTCAAACTTGTTTTTCAAGTCATTTTCACGATGAACATTTGATCCAATCCATAGCCATGCTACATAATCCTCACTTTGAAGGCCTAAAACTTGTTTTTCAATCCATAATTAATGGTTTACACAATTGATTATACCCTTATCCAAGTGCTTTAAGCTTTGTCCAAACCAATTTGCCATTTTGGGGAGAAAGTAACATATCCATTCTTGTAAAGCGAGCTTTATGCAAAGTCAACTTGCATTGAGCCTTGCACTTGTTCTTTATGCATACACAACCCCTATAAACCAAAATCAAGCATGTTTAAAGTTCTAACCACTCTATACAGCCATGTACCATGTCCTTGGAACAAGATGTTTCAACTTTGCTTCAAAAACAAGTAAAGTTGCCACAACTTGAGAATTCAAATTATGAGTTGTTGTAACACTTGAAACCTCTTGCATATAAATATATACACTATTTTCAAACTAACACATGAATGCACAAGCCCTCAAACACCCCCAAAGTTATAATTGCATAACAAACCTCCATTGTTACATATTCTGGCCAGAAATCCCAAAATCAAAATCCACTCGTGCGTTTCTTGGCATTTTGGTTCCTAAAGCTTCTAAACATCATACATAAATAATCCCAACACCTGTTATCCAACTGTAACTCCATATTCACAAACCTCCATTTTCAAAAATAGGGCATTGCATCTTGACTTCTCCAGACCATTTCAACCATCATCAGCACAAACTAATCATTGCATTAGCTTCCTGGGAACTTGAGAAAGCTAACCTGATCATCACCATCACTTGAAACAAGCTAAAATTCATTTCACATTTTCCAGTTTTTGAGGTATTTTCTGAACTTTCATCTCTTCATTTAGGCATTGTTAGGTGTGCATTTTCAAAGATAAAATGTAGATATCATTGCCCTGAAACTGCCCATGTCCATAGTTTTTATTTATATTGATTGAGTAGGGAGAATTTTGAAGTTGAAGTTTTTGAAAATATTAGGTTAGATTTGGTACCAACAGAAATTAATGCTCATATTTGAGAATTAGTTTAAGTTATTTACATATTTAGAATCATGGTGAAATTTCTAACAAGTTTGATGTTTAAAGTTTTGAAAATGATTGAGAAATGGCTGAGTTACAAATTTCAAATATTTGCTCTATAAACTAGCGCGAGGAAGAAGATGAAGTTCAGGCCTAGAACTTGTTTTGTAATATATATTTATGGTTTTATTGAAGTTAACGGATGTATAGCCACCCCAGTGGCAAGGCAACGTGCGTATCATGTCAAGGGCGTGGGTTCAAGCCCCAACACTGTCACTTTTTTTCGTTTTTCCAACATTTTCTCTTCTTAGTTTCAAGCCAGCGCGCCCTGGGCCTCCCCATTTTCACTTCACCATACCCCCCCATCTTGCTTGTTCCAACAGGCCTATTGTTTTTATTATATTTTCTTTTACTGATTAAAAAAATGCTAATGGGCTAGGCTTCAAACAAAAAACTGTTTTTTCTAACAAACACCCAAATCTAATTTTTACCCCCCTGATTTTATTTCTTTATTTTATTTTATTTTATTTTCTTTTTTTCTTTTTTAAATATTATTATTATTATTATTAATATTATTATAAATATTATTTTTATTAATAAAAAAACACCAAAAATATTTTCTTATTGCAAATTTAATTTCTTTTCCTAAAGAAACTAATATTAGGGATAAATGCTTATCATTTCCTTTAAGAAGCTTGAAAAAGAACTATGTGATGGATTGCAAGTGCAGAAAAACATTTTCCAATGGTTAGAACATATATCTCCTTTAGAAGTTGAATGCATTCAATCCATATAACATTTTCCAATGTTTGGAATATATAACTCCTCACAGCTAAGAAGTTGGATTTGTTGCAATATTGTGAATTAATATTCTGTGTAAACAATGTAACTTTAGAAAAATAGATTTTGCACCTAGATTTTTCGAGGGATAATTTAGCATTAAAATTAAGGATATTTATCACCGTCCTTAGTCAAAACCTCGTCGTCCATTTCATGACTGTCAATGCTCAAGACTCTATCATTAGTGATATGTGTGAGACATGAATAACTTCCATTATAAAAGCATTTTGAATATAAAAAATTGATGATGAAACATCATTAAGAGCTTGAAACTATCCTTCACTTTAAGGTTTGCAAAAGTGTTTTCCATTAAGAGTTCTTTATGATGGAGTTTCAAGAGCAGAAAATTATTTGTGTTTAAGGTTTGTGTTCTTAAATATTTATTTGGGAACAAAATAATTTATTTATCTAATCCTTTTTTTGTTCATATCAGAAACAAATCGAAACAATATCCATAGAGAATATTATGCACCCATCATTTGATCTTCCCCAGAATTATATGATTTGAAGATCTAAAATTTATATCTTGGGGAAATTAATATTTTGTGTAAACAATGTAGCACTCTGGGTAAACAATGTTGTTTGTTGTTGTACCCCAATTTTTGCCCCTAAGATTCCTCTATCATCTCATATCAAATCAATCACAACAAGATCACACTAGGGTTTGGTTCTTCCCCTTATCTCTAGGTTTACCCATGAGGGATCACCAAGCACCTTGATTTGTATATTTTTGTCATATATATCTTGTGTTGATTAACTTTTAACTAACAAATACAATTAATGTTTGCTCTAATTGATGATACTATAGGTGAGGGCACAACACATTTCATCTGGTTGATTTATAGGTTCATAAGTTTATTTCCATGCCTTCTTCAACAAAGCTTCATTGAGATTCAAGCTTCATAATTAAATATTCTTTAAAGTATATCATGATAAGGTCTACTAGGATTAATCATACCTCAATTTGGCAAAGAAAGTCAAAATATGCAAGGGTTGATTGAAGAGGTTTGACCTAATTGGACAAGCTCTTGATTCCTTTATCACAAGTGCATAAATCTCTCATTTCTTAATATTTCGAAGTGGTTTTTGTTTCTATGGGTTCTTATTATCATCCAAAACAACTTCTATTCACATGGAAAGAGTAATTGTGCAAGAAAGTTTGTCAAAATTGAAAGGGGTTTCCAAGTCATTTTGGTGCTTGAGGAGCTCGGGTTTTAAACTTCTAGGGGTTATATCTTGCTCATATTTTGAGATTTTTGAGTGATTACAAAGGTACACTTATCTTTAAAGGGTTATCAATTAATCACTTCAAGAGTTTCAAGAAACTTTTATATGGAAGATGCCTAATGATGAATAAAGATTACAAGTCCTCTAGATAGGTCATCAAATTCCCTTATGTGACTTGAAAAGATCATAACCTGGTCAATTTTATCTCCTTGAGCCCATTATATTTTCACAACGATCTTAAGGATGTGAACTTCAACTCTTCTTTTGTGTGCAAAGATTGAAAATGAGTGGAAAATGCCCTAAGAACTCAAAAGATTATAAACCACCTCATGAATTTTCACCAATTTTACAAGGCCATAACTTTTTCAATAATTTCTATTTTTGAGTGATTCAAGTTTCAAAATGATCTTTGGTAAGTCTAATTTAAGATAGAGTCAATGATCAATGATCAATTTGGAGGAATTCCTTGTTTGAAATCAAAACATTATATGTCACTTTTGAAGAAAAACTTAAAATTTTTCTAAGTACAAAAAATCAACATCTTTTTCTCAACTTTGACTCATCACAACTTTTAGCTCAAACATCCATCTGAGCTCATTCTTGGAACATTACTAAGATTATGACCTTATATTTCAAATGCTTCAAGAATCATGCCCTAATACCCCTCGAGCTATGAACACCATGGGTTCAAAGATTGTACCTTGAAATTGAAGTTTTCTCTAAAGTCAGAATTTGAAATTCATAATGTGGCTTCTAAACACCAAATTAGCACACATTTTTGATTTAAACATGTTTAAAAAGGTTCCCAAAGTTGAATTAAGGATCAAAACGCAGAAATTGACTGAGTTTTGATGCACAGGGTCATACTTTTTTCATTTTCGAGCTTTATCCAATTTCCTTCCAAACATCAAATTTCCTCTCAATTCTTTGCACCGTTCGCTTCCCTATAAATAGAGGACCTCACTTGTCTCATTTTCTCATGCTTGAACAACTAGAATCACTGTGCCAAACTCTCTCCTTAACCCACTCTTCTGCAACTTCGAATTTGGTTTTACAGCCTTCCTCAATCCATTTTCTTTGCTAATTCTTCATCCTTAAACTTCACTGAAGCAAACGGAAGAAGAACCAAGCCCTAAAGTATCCTAAATCGTGATAGCCAAGTCAAGTTTTAGAGCTCTGAATTTGAACTTCAATAGGTAGATTCCTTCATCATTTCTCTCAAAATTTGTTACTACAATGAAGCTCTCATCATTCTTATACTAGTCGCAACATTTGTTTTCAACTAGAAGTGAGTTTTGGCCATGAATTTTCAAATCCCTATTCAAATTTTTCCTTCAGTTTTTTTTGCAAATTGACTGAGTTATACCTTAAATAAATTTTTCGCGAGGGTACGGTTGTCTTCGTCTTGATGAGATGAAGCGAATGACATAGGCTTGAGCTCCTGATTTTACAGTATGAGAGACCTGCAATTCGCGTGGCTGGAGGTTGAAGATGACCAACGTGTCATCTCTCAACTAATGATAAGGCGCCACTTTTTTTTTCAAAATCTGATTTAATAATTGATCCAATGGTTTATTCACTAAGGACAATGATATGCACAACGCGCCAGATTCCTTGGATCTGATTACTAACGTGTTTTCACATTCATCCAATGATCTATATCTTTTTGTTTTATTTTTATTTTCTGATTTTTATATTTTAATTGATTTAAACTTAAAAAAATCATAGAAAATTCATTTCTGACTCAACAATCATGAAAAAAATCGCAAAAATATTTTCAAATATTCTCTTTCTGATTTTTATTTTTTCATGATTTTATTTTCAGATTTGATATTTTTTATAATTTTTCCTTTATTTTTATTTGTTCTTATTTAAAAATACTTTTTGATATTTTTAAATTATAAAAATCATTTTCCTTATTTCTAACTTTCTGAAATTTTTCTAGAATTTTATTTTGGACTTCTATTATTTTTGATCTTTTTTTTCACTTATTTGAGTGATTTTAATTAGTTTAAAAATGCTTTTCTGTTTTAAAAAATTACCAAAATTTTTATAAAGTATTTGAGATCACTTCTGATTTTTCTATGGTTTCTTTAAATTTTTCTTTCATACTTTGAATATAGTTTGATATTTTACTTTTTATTTTCATTTTAAAAACAATTTAAAAAATCATTTTTCCTTTTTATTTTATACATTAAATGCAACTTATCTTTTTAATATATTCTGGCTATGTGATTGTTGATCGTGAACTTCATTAACACCATTGGATCCCGGGTGTTGAGTTTAACTCCAGCAAAATGGATGGATGATTTTAATGATAGTTTGATTAAAACTTTTGATTCAAATATTTCCCCTCCCTCTTCATCTTATCCCTTTCTCATTGTGTTACATGTTGTTAGAGGATGATCTACATATTATCTCTCCAAACATGTGGCACATAGATTGCTATTGACCGCTCTCAAAATAGGTGCAACTTCTATATAAATTCACTTATGATTGCTTAACATAGTGCTAAATTTTATCCTGAATCGAGAAATGATCATTCATGGCCCAAACCTATTTTTGCAAGCCCAAGTATGTTTAATTTGAAACCTTTGATCCAATAACCTTGATATTCATTGTTAGGAGGCTTTGGTCTTATCAAGCCTCTAATGAATCTTCATAAATTTTGTACTAAGTGAATCATTTTAACATCGTTGATCGTTTGTTGTTGTCTTGAGATTTTAAAATGAATGATATACTTGACAAAAAGCAAATGAAATTTGTTGTTGAGAGGCTTTGATTTTGTCAATCTTATAATGAGTTTTCAAATTCAAGATTCAAGATAGTCATTCAACTAACCTCTAATTTCTAACCCATTAACAATTGAATTTATTTCATGCTTTTACTTTATGCCTTTACTTTTACACATAGTTTATTTTAGCATTTACATTTCATGCTATTTTCATCTTTGCTCACTTGAGCATTTATCTTTATGTCATTTTCTTTTTTGCTCACTTGAGCTTTTCATTTTCTTTTCGAAGATACCTAATAACCAACTTGAACAATAAAAAACTTAAGGGTTACTTGGACTATTTGCTTACTATCCTTGGCATGTTGGAGTTGTGGACTTCTTAGACTTAGGATTAGATACCTTGGCCACCTTGAGACCTTGTTACTTCTATTTCTATTTTGTCTAGAGTTATTGGGGTTTACCCCAAGACATTGGGTTGTTTATTTTCTTTGTGTGCAGGTTATTCTGATTATATGGTTTGTCTGTGATTGGGAATTCATCTGTATACAACCATTACTCTTCCCAATTTTTGTGAAGACTTAATTCATTTGAAGTTGGTATTCTTAAGAGGTTTAATATTTTTTATTGTTTGGTTTCAATCCAAAGGATGGGAATTCTGCATTGACTCATCATGTCAAGTGTTGGCTTCTTGTTGGTTAGATGGTTCTTTTTCCTAGCTTTCACCTTATACTTTAGGATAGTCCCTTCATCTCCCCCCACCTTCTTTAATTTCAAAAATATTCTCCCTCCTTTTCAAAATCATTCTTATTTTCTAAACTTGAACCACTTTCACAATAAATTTGGACTTATGTCCATGCATTTTAAAAATATTTTCTTAATTAAACTTTAACCAAATTAATGATACTTTGACATTTTTTATGAGAAGAATAAAAGTCAATCAATCTCATTCAAACCATTTTTGCCATTTTGGCTTTTTATTTTAAAATTTTCTTAAAAGGTTAGACTCTTGTCTATCCTTGTTGTGATATGAGCCACTATACTTCTACGATATGAAGTGAAGTGATATATTTTCCACTTGGATGTTGAGCGAGGCTTTGTTGATTTTAAAATCCAATCCATATCCTCCACTTTGAGATGATGTAAATTCTTCTTTCTCATAATTGTGGATAGTAAGTGTGTTCTTCCACTCGGATAAGACGATGATTTCTCATCTCTTAAAATTAACCAACACACTTGTGTTTTAAATTTTTTTAAAAGGTGAACTACAAGTACCCTGATCCCCTATTGCACGAAAGGTGGTACGTAGGCACTAAAGGTTCACAACCGCAGCGGGTGCAAAAATTGTAAAAATACTTCTTTTCTCATCCCCACAATCTATTTTTTATACAAATCTATGTTTAGGGTGCTAATTACTTCCATTTGCATAATCAACCCCCAAACTTAGATTCTCTCCCCCTCTTTTTGGGTTATTTGCTCTTTTCCCATTCCCATGGAAACAATAAAGCGCGGTGGCGATTTTTATTTGATCTGTGTGAGTTAAGTCAATCTAATGGCTTAGTCTCAACATTTCCATCGCTATAGAAAAAGTGGAGACTTCACTGGGGACATATCGACCAAATGTTGGTCCATCTCTAAGTGGGTTGAGCCTATCTTTGTTTATTTTTGTATGTGCTATTATTTGTTGTATATTATATGTTGTATATGTTTGTCTCGATTTTCCTAGTTTTCAGGGTGCTTGGTGATTTCTCATAAGTCCTCTACCCGGACTTGGGAAAAATTAAGATAGGATGAGCGGTATAGTCATGTTAACTTTGAGGGAGTAATCCCCAAAAAGGAGACATGAGATCCCCACTCAGTGGAGGCCCATTTGACTATTGTATCATTTACCTAGTAATCGGGAAGATGTTCTGATTTCAACCTGGGAGCCTTCTGAAGCTGAGGATTGTAGAACCCTTAACCCATCTTGGACTTTTAGGTGTAGTGCGAAAACTATGATGGAGTAATCCGGAAATGGTTATCACGTGATACTACACTCAGGCGAATTTTTCCTGAGAATATTACTAATTACCGAGTCAATCGGGATGTTGGTAATATTTGACGGAAGGATGTAGACTCTAGGAACCTCTTAGAACCTTGTTTGGCAGGTGGTAAACTATTAGTCCATACCTTGCGGGTAGTACCTTTGACCTCATGCTCGTGACGTCGAACCTATAAACCCCCCATGTTTGTGATCTTGTCTATGATTGTTGCATCATGCATTCATGCACCCATGAGCATCCTTTAAAACATTTGTTTCAAGGGACTTAAAGTTGACTTTTTTGCGAATATCTCAGGTACTGTTTGACCATGGATTCTGGAAAAAGAAAGACTCGGAAGTACGATTTCAAGAATCCTAAGATAGATGATTTGATGAGTCTAATTCCCGAGATCGAAAGTTTTGCTGATTTTCAAAATAAGTATGGATCCATCGTGTATCTTCTGAAGCTTAGGATGAAGGAGGGTATTCTCTCAAATTTGGTCCAGTTTTATGATCCAATGTATATGTGTTTTACTTTCCCTGATTATCAGTTTATGCCTACATTGGAGGAGTATTCTTACCTAATGGGTTTACCTGTTACCGACCGTGTTCCTTTCACCGATTTAGAGGGAGAGCCCAAGTCTCATGAGATTGCTGCTATGGTTCATTTGGGAAAGTCTGAGATTGAGGCCCATATGACTACCAAAAGAGGAATCAGAGGATTACCCACCCAGTTTTTATTGGAGAAAACTCGTTACTTTCCTAGGATAAAAAGTACAGTTGCTTTTGAGGCCATCTTTGCTCTACTTGCCTATGGGTTGTTCTTATTTCCTAACATCGACAAATTTGTGGATATCAATGCCATCAAGATCTTTTTGATTGGGAATCCAGTCCTTACATTATTAGGAGATGCTTATTACTCTATTCATCTTCAAGACTCTTATTATGGAGGGATGATCATTTGTTGCACGCCTTTGTTGTATTAGTGGTTTATTTCTTACTTACCTCGACCCGATGCTTTCTGTGATGTCAAGAAGGAACCTCGTTGGGCTCCTAAGATCATGACTCTCACTCATCCCGATATTGTTTGGTATCTCCAGGCTTACTATTATGTGGAGATTGTCGACAGTTATGGTAGTTTTCCCAATGTACCTCTTTTTGGTACAAAAGGAGGAATTAACTACAATCATGTTCTTGCACGACGACAACTTAGATATGTGATGAAAGATAAGCCAAATAATGTTCATTTGAGTGGTTTCTTTCTTAAAGAAGGAGAGGATCATAAGGAAGCTAAAGAGGAGATTTCAAAGGCTTGGTGCCATATTCACAGGAAGAGTAGAAAGGACTTGGGACCTAGAGAAGTTGTTTCTTTGGAGCCTTATCTCCGGTGGGTACAAGCAAGGGAAATCCAATTGAAGATGCCATATTCCCGTGAGGAACCTTTACCTGATATATTTGTGAAGACCCCTCCTCCCCTTTTAGATGACATGGAAGAGCTTCAGCTTTCCCTAGTTAGGATGCAGTAGGAGAATAAGGCTTGGAAGAACAAGTGTCAGACTTTAGAGATGTCCTACCAAGCAGATTTAAGAGAGAAGGATGACCTGATCGAGATTCTTGAGAGTTATGCTGTAGAGATGATGAAGAGGCAAGGGGATTTATTTTCCTCTAGAGCTCGATCAGAACTTAGCCATCCACTTCCTGACTCTGGTGATTGGAAAGAGGTTATCTATAGATATGCAGAAGAGAATAAGCAGTTGAAGGCTCAGATTTCAAGACTCACAGGAAAGCATCCGTGTATGGAGTGATCTTCATCAGCTTTACCTTCTTAGGATGTTAGATTCTATCTTCTCTTGTACTTGGGATTTTTGAAAAGTTTACTAAAAAAGTTGTAATCCAATTTGAAGTTATTATAATGAGATATTCAGTATTTCAAAATGTTTTAGTACTTTAGTATTTGCAAATTGTCTATGATTCTTTGAGTCCCTTGAAATATTAATAATAATAATAAAATAAATCATATGCGTTGCATATCATGCATCATCTTGTACATATTTATTGCATTTTTGTTCATACCCAGGTGTCTTACTGAGTTTCTCTACTTTGTTCAGCAAGCTGTCTCACCGGTACAATACTCGGGCTAATTCCAAGAAGAAAACGGAGAATCTTGAACAAGAGAATCGTGAGCTGCACAAAGAAATTACTGCTTTGAAGGCCGGTATGGTCAATCTGACTGCTTTGATGGAATCATTGGTGGCTGCTTAGAATCGGCCACCACTTGTTCCTCCTTTTGCTCAGCCACAACAAACAACGATTGTTTCGGAAGGACCATCAGTTCCTATTTCTGTTACTCCAGTTATTGCTACACAAAATTGTATGCCTCAGGGTTACCCGTGGGGAATGCCAGAAAATTTCGTGCCAAAAGGTTATAATCTTGATGCTCAAGTAGCTCCAGTTGTTTAAGCTGCTGCTACTCCTGCACCTCATGTGGTGCATGTTACTCATGCTGCTAGAAATGAGATCCATTATATTGAACCTCCTTCGGTGAATGCTATTCCTTTTGTTAATGATGAAGTTTACCACCTTGTTCCTTCACCAAGTGAAATTATGGGTTTCTATGACCATTTGGATGACTTTCAAGACCAGTTCAATGAGATGCAGAAGGAAATGAAGGCCCTTTGAGGAAAAGAATTGTTTGGACAGAACGTCAAGGTGCCAGCAAAGTTTAAAGTGTCGGAATTTGACAGGTACAAGGGCAACTCTTGTCCTCGTGACCAACTCGTGATGTATATCAGGAAAATGTCCACCCATACTGATGATCAACGTTTGCTTATTCATTTCTTCCAAGATAGTTTGACTGGTGCTGCTCTGAAGTGGTATACGAGTCTGGATAGTAGTATTATCTATACCTTTAATGATTTAGGAGAAGCCTTTATCAAGCAGTATAAGTACAATATGTTTATGGTGCCAAACCGTGACCAATTGAGGGCAATGGCTCAGAGGGACAAGGAGTCGTTCAAAGAATATGTGCAGCGCTGGCGCAAGATAGCTGCCTAGGTGGTTCCACCTATGGGAGAACAATAAATGACCAAGGTCTTCCTAAAAACCCTTGGATCATTTTATTATGAAAGGATGATCACCAGTGCGCCGAGTGATTTCACCGAAATGGTGAGCATGGGTGTTCGCTTGAAGAGGCTGTCAGAGAAGGGCACTTGACAAAAGACGAAGGGACAAAGAAGTCATCATACGGGTTATCTAAAAAGAAAGAAAGTGAAACTAATGCTGTTGTTGTACCTCAAAATTTTCCCTCTCATTTTACACAAAACATATAATCCTAGAGGTCCTCAATTGCTCAAGTTGACTAAGGATTGACCAGACAAATCCTCCTCCTAAGACAATGAGCCTCAAACTAGGATTTACATTTTCATTAAGATGTTTGAGTTCCAAGGGTCCCAATTGGTTTCCATTTCCCTAATGTATCCTCAAGATCATCCATACCAAGTTTCTACCTTGCACAAGAAGTTTGCTTAGTCAACTGCTCAGATGCCTGGAAATCAACTATATTAGGTCAAAAGTCAAGTGTGGCCCACATACAGTCAAACTTCAAGATTTTTGGTCAACATCAACATTTTGAAGTAATATCCATCATTTGATAAAGGGTTGATCATGATTCCTCAAGGAATGCCCCAAATTCATCAAAACTCAAAAGTTACTAAATTAGGGTTTCTATAGGAAAAGTCAACCATACTTTGACCAGGCATAACTTTCTCATACTTTATCAGAAATTTCTCATCCAAGGCTCATTTGAAGAGAATTCAATTCCCTACAACTCATCTTTAGCCCTCAAGTTCAAAAAATGCACTCATGAAAAGATATAAATTCAGACATTATAGGTCATTTAAAAAAGTCATCAAAAACACCTTTTGGGTCAAAGCTTCTTAGACGAACATGGAAGATCCAATTGAGATGAAACCAAATAGGTTCCTTAAGGGACATCCTAATATTTCTAAAAAGTCCAAGAACACCCTCTTAGGGTAAAAATTGAGGGAGATATGTATTGTCAAAATTGACCAATTTTTGGAAATGTGCATGAAGTCAACATTGATCAAAATAACTTTTTTTTTCCAAATGGGCCCATATTTTCTTGTTTGAAACTTGTTCCTAGGATGACCCACGACCCCTGAGCTTATCCACCTATTATTTTATTATTTTTATTATTTATTTTGATTTTTATCCATTTAAATCAAAATAAATCAATTTAAATAGTAGAATAATCAAATAAAATCAAAGATTTGATTTTGTGAGCACATTATGAGTCCATGAACAGCTAGCAAATCAAATAAATCGTTCAAGGGCGGATTGGAATGAAAATAACATGTTTTGGCCAAGTTTAGAAAGAAAAGAATCAAGTTGAAAATCAAATCTCTTTCTCATCAATCTCTAAGATCTATTCCAATTTTGTTGACCTAATGTATTCTCATACATATAGACAAGAATGCCAGCCCTAATGGACACAAAGAGGCTGCCTCCATAAGTCCAGAAAAACTCCAACTTTTGACAAAAAAGTGGTGATCGAATTCTGATTTACAGGGCGATTCAAGGTGTTTCAAGGCCAGCAATCCACTCCTGGGAACCTCCCGAAGCTAACAACATCATTTGCATGCATGAAAGCTCCAGGAATCATCGCATAACATCATCACGATCTCATGCCATCACCATATGTGCATACACCATACGCCTCCATATCATCATCATTGATCATGTAGGGCGCCAGATCCAACGCTTCCAGGATGCGTCTCCATGGTGGACGTCCCAGCAAATTCATGCAGTTCACCTCCATTATGGGCCTACACCCTGTGATCGGTGGAAATAGAACTGACTGTTTTTTAAGCTGGTTCGCGAAATGTCGCGGTAAGCAAGAGTCGCCACCGTCTTTTATGTTATCCAACAAGGAAAGGACAAAAGCACAGCAAAATTCCTTTTTCGAGATGTCTCTCGGTTCGGGAGGTAGATTATAGAAAGGGAAGGTGTTAGCACCCTTTCTATCCGTGGTTATCCACGGGCTCTTAGGTACTTGCTCTATGTTTTCAAAATTTGTTTGCTTTTCAAGTGTTTGTGGGTTTTGAAAAAGTTTCGTTTGAAAAATTTCTAAGTAACTCTTGTATCTGTCCTCAAGAGTGTATGGAATATTTGTTTGAAAACTTTTTGAAAGTGTAGGTGCGAAAAGTTGTTTTTGTTTTTTGAAAGAGCAAGTACCCAGGAGAAATCTACCTACTCTAAGGAATTAGGCTGTGTAAGAGTCCTTTAGATAGTGTTATCCCACCATTGAGAGGTAGGTAGCACCGTCGTTGGAGTTATTCGGGTCAATTCGATTATAAGGGACATGTGTGGTCACCGAAGCAATGGTAGGATGCCTTAGTGGTAACCCTAATGTCCTAGATCCTTTTTATCCGAGGCAACCGTTTTGAGGCAACTGGATCTTTAGACAGGAGGGTGACCTCTAAAACACCCTATACTTGATGACCACATCGAGGCAACCAGTGAGGCGTACCCTAGGGGTGGCATGTGCATGTGTGTTCAATTTCAGTTAAGATCGTCTTGTACATGTTATTTGTGAGCTACGAGTTGGTTTTATTTTCATACAAGTCTTGCAGGCATATTAACAATTAAGAGTGCGGAAAATAAATTGCGGAAAAGGTAAATCTAGCTATTACAAGGCGCGGGTATATACATCGCCAAAAACATAACCCGTTTGGAAAATAAAAATGCGAGAAATTAAAAGAAAGCGATAAAGTTCTAATTAACTATTACATTTCTGAGCAGATACATAAATAATCAAAATAACGAATTAAAAATAATATGCGCGCGAAAGATTGAATCAGGATGTCCTTAGGGTTTTGACCCTTTTTTTGAGAAAAAAAATGAGATTTGTCCTTTTTGCAATTAATGAAATTAAGCCTAATTACTAATTAGTTAATTTATTAAAAGAAAAAATGTTTTTGTGTTTTTTATGTTTTTAATGAAATAAAATAAAAAAAGAAATTAAAAGTGTCAAAAGAAAAAAAAAACCTAAGTCTAATTCATTTTTATTTATTGTAAAAGAAAATTAAAATTGAACCTAATTAAACTAAATTAATTTAAGTTAGTGTTTATTTACAAAATAATTAAACTAAAGTGGAATTAACAATAATAAATAAAATATTTACATTTTTTAATTTTCTGAAATTTTTATTGTGAAAAATGTTAATTAATTTGCTGGTTAGTAATTAATTAAAAAAACAATAAAAAATAAATAAAGCAATTGAATGAAAGAAAATCAAAAAATAAAATGCAAACCCAGGGGGGGGGGGGGTTTGGGCCAGATTTGAGGGTTTGTTTAGAAATCTGAGGCCCACTTGTTTCTCAATCCGTTTGACCTTTTGCCATTGTCCACAGTGTGCTTTGACTTGGAGTATGGTAGTCTGCACTTCATGGCCATCAGATCTATGAGAATGGCCACTTGGCGCGCTTGGATGTGAGATGTATGATAGAACGCTTCAGATAGCCTGCATAGGAATACATGAAGAAAAGAAATAAACAAATATTTTGGGGGGACCTGGGATTCGAACCCAGGTCCCAACGTTCAACGCTTGCTCGCCTTAGCCACTGAGCCAACTGCTTCAATTGATATAATAATAATAAGTGGTTAATATATTGATGAATCAACATATATCCCTAAAAAATAAAAAACGCACGCGACTTTTAAACGGGCCAATCACATTGTGACGCATCATCATCTTCTTCATCAAAATCCCTGGTTATTTACCTGCAGATTTTTATCCGCAGGTAGTTTCGTAGGCTTTGTTTAGAATCGTCCCTAGGCTTCAAAAAAACATTCCAAGACCATGGTTGGTCTCGTCCATGTCCCCTGAGTTCATCCACGCTTATGATTTGTTCTGATTTCACCTGAAAACAAAACGCCTAAAAACAACACACACAAACCCTAGGCGCGGGTATCACCATATGAGGCTTAAAAACGAAATCAAATATTGCCATCAGGTTAGAAATTAAACAAGAAACATGAATATGCTAATGTTTTTGAGAGATAATGCAAGAATGGAGAATTGAGGTTTCATGTTCAGGGGCCTATTTCTGAAAACTTGCAGCGCTGTATGGTGAACCTTAGGACGTGTTAATGGTCATCTTAGCTTCAGGGGATGGCAAGGAAGAGGGTCACGTGCTCCTTTTTGTCTGAAAATGCTTGCCACACTGTTTTTGGTCTCACACTTTTTCCAACAATTTTTGAGTTTTTCTTTGGCCGTTTTATCAAGGCTTGGGTCGTGTCTTAGGTTGGTACTGCTTGCTTATGTATGTGAGAACAAAATTAGGTCAGCAGCTGGGCCTTAATCTTGGTGTATTGAAGTCTTGAGATTTTGTTGACCACCATTAAAGGACTTTTCTATATTTGGTTCAAATCTTGGATTTTATGCACAAAAAGGCTTGGCACGAATTGGCTAGCTGGCATATGACATATAAAAGCTATTCAAACCAAAAGATGCTATTCCATTAATTTTTTAGATTTTATTTGAATTATTATGGATTTAAAATGAATTAAATCAATAAAAATTAAATAAAATAGAAAAATAAATGTTTGATCTTGAAATTAATCATGGGACACGTGTGTGGCATGACAAGGCTGAATCAAGTGGAAGAAAGTGGGCCCTTTTGTCAAAAATTGAAGTTTTAAGGATAGTTGACTTTTGTAAATTCATGAAAATTTCCCAACTTCTCCAATGCATATCTTGCTCAATTTTGATCATATGAACATGTTCTTGGACATTTTGGAAAGGTCTTGAAGTCCTCTAACCAATTCCTTTGGTCCCATGTCATTTGGATTTACCAATCTCAAGTTATGGTCTTTTACTTAAAGTGCATTTTTGTTGACTTTTGAAATTGACCTATAATGTAGAAATTGATAACTTTTTGTGAGAGCATTTATTGGACTTGGAATGTGAGTATGAGTTGTAGGAAATGTCATCCCCTTAAAAATGAGCATTGGATGGGATTTTTCTGATGAACCATGAAAAAGTTATGCCTTGGTCAAGTTACAGTTGACTTTTCAGCTGTCCAAAAATAACAACTTTGGGCATCTTGATGATTTTTGAGCCATGCTTGAGGAATCATGATCAAGACTTGATCAAATGATGATTGTGTGCTCAAAATAAGATGTTGACCAAAAATTTGACTTTTGACTGTAAAATGACCATTTTACCCCTGCAGTTGATTGTGAACCAAATAGGGCTTTTGACTGTGCAATTTGATACTGTGAGACTTGAGACTTGACATGTAGATGCTTGGCAATGTATATAGGCACATGAGACTTGATTGAGCCATTGAAAACCCCAAATTCATTGAAGGAACCAAAACCCCAATTTTGACTGGCTTAGGAGATGGTTTGACTGTGCAACCCCTTGAGAAATCTTGAGCCATTTGAATATGATTCTTGATAAACTTTGAAGAATATGGGAGGGAAAATTTTGGGGTACAACAGTTGCCCCTGTTCAATCTTCTTAGACTTGAGGATGTAGATTGGCTTGCGTGCCTTTCGTGATCCGAAGGTGGAAGATGATTAAACACTAGAGTGCCCAGAAATTTGCACTCGCATAGTCGAATATCAGCAACGTGATGTCGGAAATGGGCTTACAGATGCCATTTGGAAAGATGATGGATGGGAGGATGGGCTTATAGATGCTATCTGAAGATGTGACAGAACCTTGTCGGGAATGGGCTTATAGATGCCATTTGGAAGTGTAATGGATAGTTGTGGAGATGGGCTTAAAGATGCCATCCGGGGGTGTCGATCGCGTAAGAGATTCCTTAGCGAGAACTTGCGTACTTCGATAAAGGAAGATGGTTTCCTGGCTTGCTATAGGGGTTGATCTTCAAACTCTTCATGCAGATATGACCTGGCTAGATACAGGTATCGAATCTACAATCAATTGCTCACAGATATGCCCTGGCTAGATACAGGTATCGAATATGGAATTGGTCATCTACAGATATGCCCTGGCTGGATACAGGTATCGAATCTCTAAACTCTTCATGCAGATATGCCCTGGCTGGATACAGGTATCGAATCTACAATCAATCACTCACAGATATGCCCTGGCTAGATACAGGTATCGAATCTGGAATTAGTCATCTACAGATATGCCCTGGCTAGATACAGATATCGAATCTCTAAACTCTTCATGCAGATATGCCCTGGCTAGATACAGGTGCCGAATCCATAATCAAATCACTCACAGATATGCCCTGGCTAGATACAGGTATCGAATCTGGAATTAGTCGTCTACAGATATGCCCTGGCTAGATACAGGTATCGAATCTCTAAACTCTTTATGCAGATATGCCCTGGCTGGATACAGGTGTCGAATCCACAATCAAATCACTCACAGATATGCCCTAGCTAGATACAGGTATCGAATCTGGAATTAGTTGTCTACAGATATGCCCTGGCTGGACACAGATATCAAATCTCTAAACTCTTCATGCAGATATGCCCTGGCTAGATACAGGTATCGAATCTACAATCAATCACTCACAGATATGCCCTGGCTAGATACAGGTATCGAATCTGGAATTAGTTGTCTACAGATATACCCTGGCTGGATACAGGTATCGAATCTCTAAACTCTTCATGCATGTATGCCCTGGCTAGATACAGGTGTCGAATCCACAATCAAATCACTCACAGATATGCCCTGGCTAGATACAGGTATCGAATATGGAATTAGTCGTCTACAGATATGCCCTGGCTAGATACAGGTATCGAATCTGGAATTAGTCGTCTACAGATATGCCCTGGCTAGATACAGGTATCGAATTTAGAATTGGTCGTTTACAGATATTCCCTGGCTGGATACAGGTATCGAATCTGGAATTAGTCGTCTACAGATATACCCTGGCTGGATACAGGTATCGAATCTCTAAACTCTTTATGCACATATGCCCTGGCTAGATACAAGTATCGAATCTACAATCAATCACTCACAGATATGCCCTGGCTAGATACAAGTATCGAATCTGGAATTAGTCGTCTACAGATATGCCCTGGCTGGATACAGGTATCGAATCTCTAAACTCTTCATGCAGATATGCCCTGGCTAGATACAGGTGTCGAATCCACAATCAAATCACTCACAGATATGCCCTGGCTAGATACAGGTATCGAATCTGGAACTGCGAAAGTTGATAGTAATCATCTTTGGATTGACCTTTTTTCCTGAAAAGGCGAAACATTAGTTGTATGCAATGTCATGATGTATGAAATGCATGATGTCGTGATGTTCTCAAGAATAGATGAGATAGTGTGTTATGATGTGTATATGAATATGTCATGATGTATGACAATGTGATGTTTATGAATGCATTTTCGTCTTAGGAAAATAAATCCTTGACGAATGCCGGAAGTTCGTTGAATCCTGGGCTGATGTTGAAGAGTGGAGTTCTTCGTTTCCACTGGGGATGATGGTTGCAAGAATAAACCGGTAGGAGAAGATGACTCCGTTGGGGGATAAACTTGGCGAAGAGATTACTCTGCGGGGAATTGCTCTGTGGGAAGAGATACTTCGCTGAGATTTTGATGATAACTCCGCTGGGGATTCCAATGATAAGTTATGTTGGGGAATCTGATGAACTCCGCTGGGGATTCCAATGATAAGTTATGTTGGGGAATTTTGATGAACTCCGTTGGGGGATAAGAAGAACTTCGCCGAGGATGATCTTTCCGTGGTAATTAGCTGAGGATAACCCAATTATAAGCTCTGGTGGGGAATAACCTTCTGAACATGGTCGGGGAGAGACGTATGTACTCTGCAGGTGATAAGCTTCCAGAATCTACTGGGGAGGATGATTCAACTCTCCTGGGGAAACTTTTGGACTGTACTGGGGAAGTGGCTCCACTGGGGTGTCTGTATTCCGCCGGGGAACAATCTTATATTAAGATTGTTGGGGATGCTTGCTTAGGAACATCTGTATACTCCGCTGGGGAATATTGAGATCTTCTGGGGATACCCAACTTCCTTAAGGCTGACAGTAGACTAACTCTGCTTTGGGGAGAGTATTGCTGACTTGCTAGGGATATTGTGCCTTTCGGGGCTGATGGGAGGCCAACTCTGTTAGGGGAGAGTACTGTTGACTCTGGTCTTACTCTTGGGAGAGTGGAGGCATCTTGGTCGTTCTTCAGCCGAACTTACCTTGGTACCTTGGTGGACAGAGTAACTAGATCGCTTAGACAACTCGTTATTGCCCCTGTTTCCGATGTCACCTGTAATTAGTCCTTTGTTTCGTATGCAAATATTTATGAGTTAACAATTAATGTCAAATGCATATATCAAAAAATGAACATTGGACGTTCTTTGCAAAACAAAATAGATAAAGGGAAAACAAATGGCAATTTGTCTGAAAAAGTGAATTTGTATTGATTTTGAAATTTGCCTGTAAATAGGCGTTTTTGTACAGGAGGCTGACGTCCTAGTAAGAGAACGCCGCCGAACAACATAGAGTTTATACAATTTGTACAAAGAAAAACAAAACAGCTATGTGAAAAAATAATCCCACTGGGTTCCAACTCTGCTATCGCCTTTATGTCTTCAAGCGTCTCATCACTTTGCTGCTCGGTTGAAGATGAAGCTGATTGATCGATGCCGTCTGAACCTGATAGTTGATACCGAATTCTGGATGCAAGGTGATCCAATGAGACATAGTATTACGCTTTAATCCCTAACTTTTGCCTGGACCTCCCTTTCGGGTTTTCAGTCCACCGGGATACCCATTTTTGCCCAAGCCGCCTTTTCAGGTTTTCGACTTTCTGGGTGTACAGATTTTTTTTCATTTCATCCCTTATTTTTGCCCAAACCCTTTTGGTTCGCCGGGAAGCCCTTATTTTTGCCTAGGTGTGTCAACCTAGCGGGTCTTTAATCATGCGTAGTATCTTTTTACTATGTCTGCATTGGCGGGGTGAGGAAGATCGTCACCATCCATGGTGGTTAGAATCATAGCTCCTCCTGAGAAGATATGTTTAACCACAAATGGCCCTTCGTACGTAGGGGTCCATTTGCCCCTGGGATCACTTTGAGGAAGAATGATGCGCTTGATTACCAGGTCTCCGACTTGATATTCTTGTCGTCTGACTTTCTTGTTAAATGCCCTGATCATCCGTTTTTGGTACGTTTGACCATGACAAATAGCGATGAGTCTCTTTTCATCGATTAGATTTAATTGATCAAGTCGAGTCTAGATCCAGTCATCTTCGCTCAAACCTGCATCCTTCATTATCCGGAGAGAGGGTATCTGCACTTCAATAGGCAAGACTTCCTCCATACCATAGACCAAGGAAAAGGGTGTTGCCCCTGTTGACGTCCGCGCTGAGGTACGGTACCCATGAAGAGCGAACGGTAACATCTCGTGCCAATCTTTGTACGTCACTGTCATCTTCTGCACAATCTTCTTGATATTCTTATTTGCCGCTTCGACAACCCCATTCATCTTCGGTCGGTAAGGAGAAGAGTTGTGGTGCTGTATCTTGAATTTCTTGCAGAGCTCAGTGATCATCTTGTTGTTAAGATTGGTACCATTGTCCGTAATGATCCTCTCAGGGATGCCGTATCGACAGATCAGGTTATGCCGAATGAACCGTGCCACGACGTTCTTGGTTACCGTAGCGTAGGAAGCTGCTTCGACCCACTTTGTGAAGTAATCAATCGCTACCAGGATGAAGCGATGCCCGTTGGATGTCGTAGGTCTGATCTCGCCGATCATATCAATGCCCCACATTGCAAAAGGCCAAGGCGCTGTCAAGATGTTCAGAGGAACTGGAGGAACGTGCACCTTATCTGCATAAATCTGGCATTTGTGACACGTCCGAGAATGTTGGTAACAGTCGGCTTCCATTGTGGACCAGAAATATCCTGCCCGAAGGATCTTCTTTGCCATGGTATGTCCACTGGAATGTGTTCCGAAGGTACCCTCATGCAGCTCTGTCATGATCTTTTCTGCTTCAGTTTTATCCACACAACGCAGTAAGGTTGAATCATGGTTTCGCTTGTATAAAATGCCGTTGCTGAGGAAGAACTTTGCCGCAAACCTTCTCAGGAACTTCTTGTCATTAACAGATGCACCCTCGGGGTATTCTTGAGCTTCCAAGTACCTCTTTACTTCATAATACCAGGGTTTTTCAATTACCTCTTCAGCCTCAAGATCACAGCAATGTGCATGTTCATCTAATTTCCAGATAATGATCCGGGGAGCCTCGTTGTCCCATTTGACTTTGAACATAGAAGACATCGTAGCTAACGCGTCCGCCAACTGATTCTCCTCTCTTGGGAAGTGTTCAAAAGTTATCTCCTCGAAGTGGGGAATCAACGTCAACACATACTCTTTGTAAGGAATAAGATTCAGGTGTTTCATATCCCACTCGCCTTTGATCTGATTGATCATGAGAGCGGAATCTCCGAAGACACTCAGAAACTTGATCCTTAAGTCAATTGCAGCTTGAAGACCCATGATACATGCTTCATACTCTGCCATGTTGTTGGTGCAGTTGAAACATAGCCGGGCAGTAAGTGGAGTATGAGTGCCTTTAGGGGATATGATCACGGCGCCAATACCGTTACCCAAAGCGTTTGAGGCTCCATCAAAGTGCATAGACCATCGGGATCCTTCCTCAGGTCCTTCATCTGGTCCAGGTACTTCACAATTAGTCACCACCATGATATTCTCGTCTGGAAATTCAAAGTTCATAGATTGGTAGTCATCCACTGCCTGATGTGCCAAATGTCTGCCAATCTTGCTTTTTTACATATAATGATTATTGTCCACTAAACATACAATTAAACGTGTTGGTTCAATTGGCAAATGAAGTGGCACACAGGTATTGGGACCTGGGTTCGATTCCCAGGTCCCCCACTATTTCCATAATTTTTTCATTAATGTGCTTCTATGTAGCGTCCATCATGCAGCACACCATATGTCCTAGTGCTGAGACTTGCCAAGTGTCTTTGGGGCTCCATCCAATGGCCAGGACATGCAACCTACCATACACGTTCAGTCAACCACAAGCATGGGAACATGTAAAGTCAAAAAAGGCCTCCTTCTGTTGGGCCAAATTGCTCTTGCATACACCTCCAAAAGGGCCTGAATACCCCCTTGTTTGTTTTTCCTTTCTCTCATTTTTCTCTTTTCATTTATTTTAGTTATTTTAATTATTTTATTTAATTCCATAAAATTAATTTTTATAATACAAAAATACAAAAAAATCAGAAATCAGAAATCATAAAAATAAAAATATGTTTATTTAATTTTTAATTCATTAATAGTTTTCTTTTGTAAATAAAATTCTAATAATCAAATTAGTTTAATTTTAGGTTTAATTTTAATGTTTTTCTTAAATAAACTAAAAATGTAGAAATTAGGGTTTTAGTACTTTTATTCTTTTTCTTAATAAATAACTTTTTTCATTATTATTAATTCTTAATTATTTTGTAAATAAACTTGTAATTAAATAATTAGTGTAAATTAGGTCAAAACTTAAACATTTTTTTAATAATTAAAAACAAACTAGAATTAGGGTTTTATTTAATTTTTAATGTTAATTAATTTTCTTTATTTTCATTAAATACCAAAAAACAAAAAAAAACTTCTTTTCTCATTAAAATAATTAATTTACTTTCAATTCCAATTTAATTGCTTTAAAGGGTCCAACGCCCTCGAACTCTCGATTCATATTTCTTTTCGCGCGTTTGTCTTTATTTTCATTTTAAATATTATGTAATTGCCCCAAAGCTTTGTAATAGTAATTAGGACTTTTACTTTCCGCACTTTTATTCAAAATCGGGTCTTTGTTAATTTGGCGATGTATAGACTCGCGCCTTGTAATAGCGTAGGACCTTTATTTTTCCGCATTTTTATTTCCACACCCCTTAAACTACTAATCACATGAAAGAATGTATGCCCAAATAAAATCAAAGCGTAGATCACCATGATACATGTACAAGATAAATGCTAAACTGAAAATGACACACAATTCACACACCACTCCTAGGGTATGCCTCACTGTTGCCTTGCCCCTCGAAACGTGGTCATCGAGTATAGGACGTCTTAGGGAGTCCTTATGTTCCATTGATCTAGTTGCCTCGAAATAAGTTGCCTCGAAATAGTTGCCTCGAAACGGTTGCCTCGGAATAAAAAGATCAATGGCATAAGGGTAGCTTCTAAGGTGTCTTACTATTGCTCGGTGACCACACTGTCCCTAACCTTCGAATTGACCCGAACGCCTCCAACGGTGGTGCTACCTACCTCTCAATGGTGGGATGGCACTACCTAAAGGACATTTACACAGCCTAATTCCTTAGGGTAGGTAGATGATTCGTAGATACTTGCTCTAATTCAAAACAAATCAAAAAACTCTTATCACACTGACACTTTTCAAAAAGCTTTCAAAACAACTTTTCAAACACTCTTGAGGACCTATACAAGAGTCGATCTGAAACTTTCAAAGAAACTTTTTCAAACCCACTCACCTTGAAAAGAAAACAAACATTTTGAAAACACAAATGAGCAAGTATCTAAGAGCCCATGGATAACCATGGATAGAAAGGGTGCTAACACCTTCCCTTTCTATAATCTACCTCCCGAACCGAGAACATATCTCAATAAGGAATTTTTCTGTGCTTTTGTCCTTTCCATATTGGAGAAAATAAAAGACGGTGGCGACTCTTGCTTCCGCGACATTTCGCGAACCAGTGTTAAACAGTCAGTCCCAGATCCATCGATCACAGAACTGGCGACTCTGCTGGGGATACCTAAAGTGAGGTGTACCTTAGGATAGCTCATACTTGTGTTTTCAATTGCTTTGTTTTGTTTGCTTTATTATTGTGGTCCTGTCTTGGGAGTTCTATAGATCCTAACCCGGATCTGGGGGATACCTTCTTAGAAAGTAGCAACAAGACTGTGAGGGAACTGTGCGGGGTACACCGACATGGTTGAAGTAGTCTGCTACGTTGATGTGGCACTTTGGTGTGTACCGGTAACCCTTGAGTCCAGTCAAGGAGAGTACGGGGCTGCCGCGTGGTGTCGTGAAGCATCAACTGACCTTAAGAACCTTAATTGAACCATCTTGGTCTCTTTAGGGTAGTGAGATAACTGACTTTGGTGCAGTCCGAGGTTGATTGATACTCGATACTACACTCAATTGAGGGTTGTTTTCTTGGAATATTTCGGTCGCCAGTTCAGTGGCTAAATTGAAACGATGAACAATGAAAGCAATCCAATGATATTGGGACCCTTAGAACCCGATTACTTCTGATAGGACAGGTTGATCCCACCAACTTCAAGAGGGTAATACCTAGACCCCATGCTGGCCTAAACTCTAAGGGCTGTGGTGTGACTTGTGTGCTTTCATACTTGACTACTTGCATGCTTGTTATCTGACACTTGAGTTTCTTGTAGGTTTTGTTTATAGTCCTTAATTGGGACTCATAATAGGGTTTACCTACTCCACGCATAGCATAACATCATGCCATCATACCATTGCATACATCCTGCATAAGGACTAATCCATTTCAAGGATCTCAAGGGTCTGTGATGCAGGTCATAATGAGCCAAATGTCTAGCAAGGGGCAAAGAGGATTTATTTTCCTCTAGCCAAGGTTGTCAGGGGCTATGACCCACTGGATATAGTGAGCCTTTGACCCTTGAAGAAGGACTCTCAACAACATGAAGTTCCTTCAATCAAGTTACCAGTTTCCAACTCTGACAGTTTTCTTGTTTACCCCACGAGGTTCTTGAAAACATTACATGCATATCATACATATCATTGCATTACAGGTACCCTTGTTACATGTCACTTACCATCTGCGCTGTTTATTTCAGCAATGGCTTCCCAACAATACAACAAGGACCTTCATGCTCAAGAGACTCAGTTCAGGGAAATCCTCCTGAATCTATCCAAGGGGCAGGAAGAGCTGAGAACACTTCTCATGGCGACTTTGGTCAGGAACAGTGCTGAGGATGAACGGCTGTAACATCTGCAAGCTGAGGTGGATGCAATGAAAGCCCAGATGTTGGGGCAGGTGACTATCCTTCAAGGCTTAGCTCAAAGACAAGAAGAGCTCGGGGTTCTCGTCAACCAACTGCTTCGGGGTAACCAGCTGGGGAAAACATCTAAGGTTGGAGAGCCAATCATCATTCAACCACTTTTGAGACAAGAAGATAAGGGGAGAGCTCCTCAAAAGGCTTCAGTGTCACAAATTCAGCATCAACCTCACCAGCTTCAGCCAGACAAGCCCAAAAGGCAATTCACCAAGCTCAACGTATCGCTGCCTCAAGCTTTACAACAACTGTTGAGGTTGAATTTGGTAACTCTAAAGGATCCTCCTAAGAATCCCAACAGGACACCTTCAAGGTATAACCCCAACGCTCGCTGCGCTTATCATTCTGACAGCCCGGGACATGCTACAGATGATTGTTGGACCTTGAAGAACAAGATCCAGGATCTGATTGATGAAGGAGCTGTGGAGTTCACCCAAGATGGCCAGGCTGAGTGCTTCTACCATCCCTACAGGATGCACCATTTGAAGTAACAAGCCTTGAGATGAGAAGACTTTTGTTTATCAGAAATTTCAAGTTGTAATTTTCTTGTGATTGTTCAAACATTTATTCATGTTAAACATTGTTATTTCATTAATGCATCGCGTATGTCTGTTTTGAAGCAATATATTTGCATACGCTATATTTAAAATTGCTTTCATTTTTTTGATGTCAACTCTTGATCTAAAATTCTAAGCCTCTTGAGGGAGGATGACGAAAACGATACCGCAATCTACAGTATGCTTTTGAACAGACCCCGCTGATGAGGTACAGACATTGTTTCAATTCCTAAACACTGGAGTTATAAGGAAGATAATCCCTCGTCAACCCCTCTGAGCCAAAGAAGTAGGAGTTATTCTTTTCGAAATTTAAAACCCTTTATCATAACCTGGGGCAGGGTAGTTCTCTCAGTTGATCCAAGTGCATAACAAATGGCACCAAAGCGGTCCTTACAAAAAAAGAAGACAGTGATGATTCCGAATAATCATAAGGATAGGCAGTCATTATATCTCAAAAAAATAAAAACCCAATAAGTCAAAACCTATGAAGGTGACTTACAAACCTGGGGCATCCCGCTGACTGTAATCACAAAAGAAACAGTTCAGGCAAAATTCAGGGATAGCGAAATCAAAAAAAAAGAGGTCATACAAACCCTCAACAAAAACAAAAAAAATGACTGCCTATTCAGAATAAATCATCAATATCCGAACCATCATTGGAACATCAGGACAAAGACTCAAACAAGGTCTAATGCACGATCAACTGAGCTTAGGTTTGAAGAACATCACGAAGAACGGGTGGGTACAAATAATTTGAGCCTTTATCCTTTGTTTCTTAAACTGTGAACCAGGCCACGTTATAACCCTTAAAAAGTCCTAGCTGAAGCATGGGTTAGTTCGAAAGCATACTGTTACAAAAGGTATCCTGACTCCTTAAGGCTTGCGGTAAAATAACGAGTTGACATCGCAGTTTACAAAATTCACTTGTTTTTACTAAAAAATGCATTTTCAAAAAAACTTCAAGACAGACATAAGCTTTGCATTTTTAACATAACTTTGTTTGCATATGACTTTTTGTTTGAACAACATAGAAATTCGCACGACGAATGCCTAATGAACAGAAGCACCTCCAATCAAGGGGCAGACATGACCATGGTCTATTATCTGGGGCAGTCCAATCAAGATTCGGAGAATCTCTCAAAGGCCAAACAGCCTGGGGCAAATCTCCGCCTGGGTCACATGGGGCACTCCAGCAACGAATCTTGCCTGATTAAACATCTTCTGGGGTATGATAAAACATTTCTAACAGGGGCAACTCCCTACATTCTGAGAGCGTGGATATAGTAAAAAAAAATACTACGCATAATCAAAGACCCACTAGGTTGACACACCTAGGCAAAAATAAGGGCTTCCCGGCGAACCAAAAGGGTTCGGGCAAAATAAGGGATGAAATAATAAAAAATCTGTACACCCGGCAAGTCGAAAACCTAAAAAGGCGGCTTGGGCAAAAATGGGTATCCCGGTGGACTGAAAACCCGAAAGGGCGGTCCAGGCAAAATTAGGGATCAAAGCGTACGACTGTGTCCCGTCATCTCGTCACTTGTCTACCAAAAGAAGATTTGTCCATCGACGGTTATTAAGCACCTCATAGGCCTCCTTCTCCTGCAGAAACAGGGGCAATAATGAGTTGTCTAAGCGATCCAATTGCTCTGTCCACCAGGGTACCAAGGTAAGTTCAGCTGAAGAACGTAACCAAGATATATTAAATCCCCAGAGAGTGAGTCAGCAAGTCAATGCACTCTCCCCAAGCAGAGTTATCCTGTCATCCTTAAGGAAGTTGGGTATCCTCCAGCAGATCTCAACATTCCTAGCAAGCATCCCCGGCAGTCTTGATCTAAGATTGTTCCCCGGCGGTATACCAGACATTCAGCGGAGCCACTTCCCCAATATATCTCAAAGATTTCCCCAGGAGAGTCCAGTCTGAAGATTTCTCCCGGCAAACACACCATCTCCCCAACAGGAAGCTTATCCCCAGTAGATTCTGGAAGCTTATCCCTCGCAGAGCACGAACGCTCCTCCGGCTTTATTCAGAAGGTTATTTCCCCGCCAGGATATAACTGGGTTATCCTCAGCCAAAAGCCATGGAAAGATCGTCCTCGGCGAAGTCTTCCTATCCCCAACGGAGTCTATTAAAACTTCCAACATAACAACGAAATCTCCAGCAGGAGTTATCATCAACATCCCAACCAAGTACCTCTCTTCCCACATAGTATTGTTCCCCAGCAAGATTGCTAGAGTAATTATTCCCCGCAGAGTAATCTCTTCATCAAGTCTATTCCCCAACAGAGTCATCTTCTCCTACCGGTATCCTTGCAACCATCATCCCCATCGGAAACAACAAAGCACTATTCCTCAACATCAGCCCAGGATGTGACTTCCTGGCACCCGTCAAGGATCTATTTTCCTAAGACAAAAGCATACATTCATAAACATCGCATTTCCATACATTATAGCATGCATATACGCATCATGAACATACAATCTCATCTATGTTGAGAGCATCATTGCTTGACATATATCATGCATTTCATACATCATGACATTGCATATGACTGACCCTTTACCATTTCAGGGAAAGACGAATCAGTAAACACCGCTGACCACTCATATGACCTAGTAGTCCCCTCAAAAGAGAAAAAACTACATCTATGGAAGACTTTCGTCTGGTTCAGTTAAATCGACCCTAAGATTTTTCTGATTCTTATCCAGTCAAGGTTAATCCAAGACCTTCTCTGGTTCAGTCAGATCGACCCTAAGATCTCCCTGATTCTTATTCCAGTTGAAGATTCCAAGACCTTGCCTGGTTCAGTTAAATCGACTCCTAAAGATTTTTCTGATGCCGATCCAGTCAAAGGCCTTCTCTGGTTCAGTCAGATCGACCCTAAGATCTCCCTGATTCTTATTCCAGTTGAAGATTCCAAGACCTTGCCTGGTTCAGTTGAATCGACTCCTAAAGATTTTTCTGATGCTGATCCAGTCAAAGGCCTTCTCTGGTCCAGTTAAATCGATTCCTAAAGATTTTCCTAATGAAGACTCAGTAGAAGACATCCAGGTTCTCTCATCGTTACTGTTGAGGTAGTAATCACCCCAGATTCTCTCATCGTTACTGTTGAGGTAGTAATCGCCCCAGGTTCTCTCATCGTTACTGTTGAGGTAGTAATTGCCCCAGGTTCTCTCATTGTTACTGTTGAGGTAGTAATCACCCCAGATTCTCTCATTGTTACTGTTGAGGTAGTAATCGCCCCAGGTTCTCTCATTGTTACTGTTGAGGTAGTAATCACCCCAGATTCTCTCATCGTTATTGTTGAGGTAGTAATCGCCCAAGGTTCTCTCATCGTTACTGTTGAGGTAGTAATCACCCCAGATTCTCTCATCGTTACTGTTGAGGTAGTAATCGTCCCAGATTCTCTCATCGTTACTGTTGAGGTAGTAATCGCCCTAGGTTCTCTCATCGTTACTGTTGAGGTAGTAATCATCCAAGGTTCTATCACCGTCCCGTTGAGGTAGTAACCATCCCTGATTCATTCATCACATCACTATCAATAAAAACCTTTTCGAAGCTCCAGACCCGATTCCTGTATCTTGCCAGGGTGCATCTGAAAGATTCTCTCATCGTTACTGTTGAGGTAGTAATCGCCCAAGGTTCTCTCATCGTTACTGTTGAGGTAGTAATCACCCAAGGTTCTCTCATCGTTACTGTTGAGATAGTAATCATCCAAGGTTCTCTCAATGTTTCGTTGAGGGCACGTCTGAAGAGTTCAAAGATCCGATGCCTGTATCTTGCCAGGGTGTATCCGTTGAAGACTAACATTACCAGATCCGATTCTTGTATCTTGCCAGGGTGTGTCTGAAGAGTTCGAGGATCTGATACCTGTATCTTGCCAGGGTGTATCCGTTGAAGACTAACATTACCAGATCCGATTCCTGTATCTTGCCAGGGTGTGTCTGAAGAGTTCGAGGATCCGATGCCTGTATCTTGCCAGGGTGTATCCGTTGAAGACTAGCATTACCATACCCGATTCCTGTATCTTGCCAGGGCGTGTCTGAAGAGTTCGAGGATCCGATGCCTGTATCTTACCAGGGTGTATCCGTTGAAGACTAACATTACCAGATCTGATTCCTGTATCTTGCCAGGGTGTGTCTGAAGAGTTCGAGGATCCGATGCCTGTATCTTGCCAGGGTGTATCCGTTGAAGACTAACATTACCAGATCCGATTCCTGTATCTTGCCAGGGTGCATCTGAAGAATTCGAGGATTCAATGCCTGTATCTTGCCAGGGTGTATCCGTTAAAGACTAACATTACCAGATCCGATTCCTGTATCTTGCCAGGGTGCGTCTGAAAGATTCTCTCATCATTACTGTTGAGGTAGTAATCGCCCAAGTTTCTCTCATCGTTACTGTTGAGGTAGTAATCGTCCAAGGTTCTCTCACCGTCCCGTTGAGGTACGCAAGTTCTCGCTAAGGAAACTCTTACGCGATCGACACCCAGATGGCATCTATAAGCCCATCCACCTATCCATCACCTCTCAACATGGCATCTGTAAGCCCATCCACCTATCCATCACCTCTCAACATGGCATCTGTAAGCCCATCTTCCTATCCATCAATCTCCACATGGCATCTGTAAGCCCATTCCCACCATCACACTGCTAACATGTGAGCGCAAATTTCTGGGCACTCTAGTGTTCAATCATCTTCCACCTTCGGATTACGAAAGGCACGTCAGCCAATCTACATCCTCAGGTCTAAGAAGATTGAACAGGGGCAACTGTTGTACCCCAAAATTTGCCCTCCCATATTCTTCAAGATTTGCTAAGAGCATGCTTCAAAATCTCCCAAGGGTTGCACAGTCCAATTGCCTCCTAACAGTCAAAAATTAGGGTTTTGGTTCTGGCAAAGAAATTGAAGTTTCCAAGGGTCCAAACAAGTCCCACATGCCTATAAACATTGTCAAGCATCCTCATGCCAAGTTTCAAGACTCACAGCACAAAATTGCACAGTCAAAAACCCTAAATGCTCAACAGTCAACTGCAGGGGCAAAATGGTCATTTGACAGTCAAAAGTCAAAATTTTTGGTCAACATCTTTTTTGAAGCCACAAACACCATTTGATCAATTCTTGATCATGATTCTCCAAGCATGGTTCAAAAAGCCTCAAGATGAAAAATTTCTATTTTTGGACAGTTGGAAAAGTCAACTGCAAATTGACCAGGGCATAACTTCCACATGGTTTATCAGAAAAATTCCATCCAAAGCTCATTTTGAAGAGAATGACATTTCCTACAACTCATCTTCACACTTCAAGTCCAAGAAATGCTCTCACAAAAAGTTATCAATCTCAACATTATAGGTCATTTTCAAAAGTCAACAAAAAGGCACTTTAAGTCAAAGACCATAACTTGAGATTGGTAAATCAAAATGACATGGGACTAAAGGCATTGGTTATAGAAATTCAAGACCTTTCCAAAATGTCCAAGAACATGATCAAAGCTTAAAAATTGAGCAAGATATGCCTTGTGGAAGTTGGGAAATTTTTGGGAATTTTGAAAAGTCAACTTTGCTTCAAATGCCTCAAAATTGCTAATGGGCCACAATTTCTTCCATGAAACATTACCCAAAGGCTTTGCACGACCCATTGACATCCAAGGGAGTTATTTTACCATTTTTGATTAATTATTTGAATTATTATTATTATTAATTCACTTAATTAAAATTAAATATGACAAAAATAGCAAATCATGTTTTCCAAATCTTTTTGTGCAGCATATTCTCTCATTAAGGCCTAAATATTTCGTGTACCACATCAAAGAGACCAAATCTTCCAAAATAGGCATGTTTTTCATGACAAAAAGATTGAAAAAGATATAAGGAAAAATCAAATATTGAATCATTGAATACATGGATTTTGGGCCAGTTTTTCTAACCTAAATCGTTCACATACATAAGCATAACATAACCCTAAGGCCAAGAACACAGAGGCTGCGTGTGATCGGTGGATCTGGAACTGACTGTTTAACGCTGGTTCGCGAAATGTCGCGGAAGCAAGAGTCGCCACCGTCTTTTATTTTCTCCAAATGGAAAGGACAAAAGCACAGAAAAATTCCTTAAAGAGATTGCTCTCGGTTCGGGAGGTAGGTTATAGAAAGGGAAGGTGTTAGCACCCTTTCTATCCATGGTTATCCATGGGCTCTTAGATACTTGCTCATTGTGTTTTCAAAATTGTTTGCTTGCTTTTCAATTGTGGGTTTTAAAAAGTTTCTTTGAAAAATTTCAGTTCGACTCGTACGTCAGAGTGTTTGAAAAATTTGCTTTGAAAGCTTTTGAAAAGTGTTGGTGTGAAAAGATTTCAGTTTGTGATTAGAGCAAGTATCCTTGAGAACCTACCTACCCTAAGGAATTCGTCTGTGTAAATATCCTTTAAAGCAGTGCCATCCTACCATTGAGAGGTAGGTAGCACCATCGTTGGAGGTATTCGGGTCAATTCGATGTTCGGGACGTGGTGATCACCAGAGCAATGGGAAGACACCTTAGAAGCTACCCTCATGCCAGGTTCCCGGATCATGAGGACTTACTAAGACGTCCTCTACTCGACGACCACCTTTCGAGGCAAGGCAACAGTGAGGCGTACCCTAGGGGTGGTGTGTGCGAATTGTGTGTCATGTTTCAGTTATTTGTCTTGTCATGTTTGTCGTGTTCTACGCTTGATTTTAATTTGTCCATTCATTCTTGCATGCATATTTAACAGTTATAAAATTTGCAAAAAATAAATCTAAGGCTATTACAAATGGCGCGGGTCCACATCGCCAAAATTAAACCGGACCCGATTTAGCGGAAAAATAAATAATGCGAAGAAATAAAGTGCGAAAAGTAAATTACATGGCTTTGGGATATTTACAAAATTATATAAACGATAAGATAAATGCGCAAATTAAATAATTAAAACGAAACTAGGGCGTTGGACCCTTTTGCAAATAATTAAAATTAATAAGGACTTAAAAATTAAAATTAAATGAGAATGATATTTTTGTGTTTTTTAGATTTAATGAAAAAAGAAGTCAATTAAATTAAACGGCAAACCCTAATTCTAATATTTTTTAATTATTAAGAAAGAATTAAAATGTGACCTAAATTAAACCTAATTCATTTATATACAATTTAAATAGGAAAATAAATAAGTAAATAATTATTATTATTCTAAAAAAGGGGAAAAAATATTAAAAGGAATAAAAAATATCAATTAACCTAATTCTACATTTTTTGGATTTTTATTAAAAAGGATTTAAAGTTGAAAACCTAATTAAACTAAATAATCTACATTTTTATTTATTCATGAAAATAATTAATATATAAATATTTATTAATTTTTGGCCTTTTCTGATTTTTTTAGTGTTTTCATATTTTGTAGGAAAAATAAATTAATTAAATTAAGACAATAAAATAAATAAAACAACAAAATAAAAGTGAGAAGAAAAATATAAAAGTGCAAACCAGAGTGGGGTGTTGCCCCAAATAAGGAGGTGCTGATTTGAGAAGCCTGGCCCACTTATTTGTGAATTCGTTGACCTTTCCAATTAAGTGTAACGCATTTGACCAAGTGTAGCATGCTCCTCAGACTTAAGCCTTTGATCTGATTCCCTTGGACACCTGTGCGCCTGGATCTCGTGGACACACGGTGTACATCACTGCTGACGCTGCATAGGAAAGTGGTTTGAAAAATAATAATGAGATTTGCAAGACCTGGGACTTGAACCCAGGTCTTTGATGTCACATTCATAGTGCGTTGCCAGCTGAACCATTCAATTTCAATTAACATAATATATCAATTAAATAACAAATATCAAAATTGGTCAGTGGTCCCTAAAAGCGCGCGCTGGTTTGAATGAACCACTCAGTGGTTGCCAGCGCGTCATCTTCCCCATTATTTTCTGAAACAAAACCCTTTAGCCACGGTTTTGGATGCGTGGCCTTAAGCAACCTACAAGAAAATAGCGATTAGCATCCTGTGGACCATAAATTGTTCGCGAGGCATGTGTTTTGTTCAGAAGAACACGCTGAATGCAATGGTAACAATCTTGAGTCCCAATTGTTCCTTGGGTGAGAAACCCCAAATCAAGAACTCTGAAAACCTAAATTTCAATCATGGTGAATTCGTATATATAGCACAAAAAAGCAATTGAATATAATGGTTAGCTCAGAAACATCAATATGAACATGAATCCATGAAAAAAAATGCAAAAGAATGCTTAAATCATGTTATGCGATTTGGAAATTTTTGTGACAAAGTCTGAGTTCCTGGTACCGTTTCAAGGCGTTTGGCTTGTTGTTTTTGATTGAGAAACGTTTAGGGACGTCTCAGGATGCTAATGAAACAAAAATCAAAGCTTGAATCGACCTAAAAGCTAGATTTCAGTTTTGAGTTTTTTATGAAAATTTTCAATATGCCAAAGGGTTCTTGGGCGTAGCTTTCAGTCTAAGAGCATTAGGGTTGTGATCACATACTTGTATGGAAGCAATTAGGTTAAAAAGATTGAATCAAATCCATTGCTTTGATGATTTTTGGATATTTGATTTCATGGATCTTTTCAAATCTTTTTCTCATAGTTTTTGTATCAAATCTGATCAATTAACACCAAAACTTGCCATAATCAATTAAGCACGAAATATTGACATTAGAATGTGCATAAAAAGATTTTTTAGGTTAAGGTTTATATTTTTCATGAATTAAAATGATTTAAATGAATATAAATTAATATTAATTCAAATAAATAATTAAAAAATATGAAAATACTTCCCTTTGGGCCTAGTGGTCGTGCATAGGCTTGGCATGAAGAAACTTGGAAGAAAAATGGGCCCATTTGCATTTTTAGGCCTTTTGCATCAATGTTGACTTTCAAAAATTTCCAAAAATTTCCCAACTTCCACAAGGCATAACTTGGTCAATTTTTAAGCTTTTCACATGTTCTTGGACATTTTGGAAAGGTCTTTGAGTCCTTTAACCAACGCCTTTGGTCCCATGTCATTTTGATTCACCAATCTCAAGTTATGGCCTTTGACTTAAAGTCACTTTTTGTTGACTTTTGAAAATGACCTATAATGTTGAAATTGATAACTTTTTGTGAGAGCATTTCTTGGACTTGGAACATGAAGATGAGTTGTAGGAAATGTCTTTCTCTTCAAAATGAGCTTTGGATGGGATTTTTCTGATAATCCATGTGAAAGTTATGCCCTGGTCAATTTCAGTTGACTTTTTCAGCTGTCCAAATATAGCAACTTTTGCATCTTTGATGATTTCTGAGCCAAATTTTGAGAATCATGATCAAGCATTGATCAAATGATGTTTGTGGCTTCAAAATGATATGTTGACCAAGAATTTGAACTTTTGACTGTCAAATGACCATTTTGCCCCTACAGTTGACTGTAGTGCAATCTAGGGTTTTGACAGTGCAATTTTGAGCTGAATGCCTTGAAACTTGACATGAGGATACTTGACCACATTTGTAGGCATATGAGACTTGATTGGGCCATTGAAAAGTTCATTTGCTTGACCAGAACTCAAACCCTAGTTTTGACTGTATAGGAGACAGTTGAGCTGCACAACCCTTGGGGAATTTTGTGACCTTGACTTTGACAATTCTTGATGAATATGGGAGGGCAAATTTTGGGGTACAACAGTTGCCCCTGTTCAATCTTCTTAGACCTGAGGATGCAGATTGGCTGACGTGCCTTTCGTAATCCGAGGGTAGAAGATGATTGGACACTAGAGTGCCCAGAAATTTGCGCTCACATAGTAGCAATGATGATGGGCTTATAGATGCCATTTGGATGTTGCTTGGATAGGATGATGGGCTTATAGATGCCATCTGGACGTTGATCGCGTAGGAGATTCCTTAGCGAGAACCTGCATACCTGCAAAACAGAAAATGAGTACCTGACACGCTGCAGGAGCTGATTTTAGATGCTTGATATAGATACGTCCTGACTGGTTACAGGAGCTGGGTCTGGAGCTTCGAACGCTGATGAATGAACCAGGGATGGTTACTGCCTTAGAATGAATGGTAAGAGAATCCTGCATGATTTCAACTTCAACAACGCTCGTTGAGAAAATCTTGGTGAGAATTATCATTTTCGTAGTGTCAGGAAGAGAACCAAAGGACATTATAATCTCAAAGGGAGTCACCTTACTCACCGCTGGAGAGGGAACTATAGGAAATTATAATCGGAAAGGGAATATC
Source organism: Vicia faba (assembly GCA_948472305.1). Taxonomy (NCBI): domain Eukaryota; kingdom Viridiplantae; phylum Streptophyta; class Magnoliopsida; order Fabales; family Fabaceae; genus Vicia; species Vicia faba. Next base: position 624,257,120 of record OX451741.1, read on the forward strand.
ACCTCACGCTCATGCCGGAGAGGGAAACATCTGAAGAAGGAATTACCACCTCACACGCCGTTGGAGAGGGGACCATAGGAGAATATCACCTCACGCTCATGCCGGAGAGGGGAACATCTGAAGAAGGAATTACCACCTCACACGCCGTTGGAGAGGGGACCATAAGAGAATATCACCTCACGCTCATGCCGGAGAGGGGAACATCTGAAGAAGGAATTACCACCTCACACGCCGTTGGAGAGGGGACCATAAGAGAATATCACCTCACGCTCATGCCGGAGAGGGAAACATCTGAAGAAGGAATTACCACCTCACACGCCGTTGGAGAGGGGACCATAAGAGAATATCACCTCACGCTCATGCCGGAGAGGAGAACATCTGAAGAAGGAATTACCACCTCACACGCCGTTGGAGAGGGGACCATAAGAGAATATCACCTCACGCTCATGCCGGAGAGGGGAACATCTGAAAAAGGAATTACCACCTCACACGCCGTTGGAGAGGGGACCATAAGAGAACTTCTACTGAGTCTTTATCAGAAAAATCTGTTTGGAGTCGATTTAACTGGACTAGAGAAGTCCTTGAAACATATTTGAGAATTTCAACTGCATCTTTCCTGAAAGGTAAAGGTCAGTCATATGCAATGCATGATATGGATCAAGCAATGATGTTCTTAATATGGATGCGATTTATATGATATGATGCGTATATGCATGCTATAATGATGTATGTGATGATTCATGTATGTTTTTGTCTAGGAAAATAAATCCTTGACGGGTGCCGGGAAGTCATATCCTGGGCTGATGTTGAGGAAGAAATTTTGCTTCCGCTATGGATGATTCGTTGCAAGAATACTGGTAGGAGAAGATAACTCCGTTGGGGAATAAACTTGGCAAATGAAATAATTCTGCGGGAGAAAAGATACTCTGGCGACCATGCTGGGAAGAAATACTCTGTGGGGAGATGCTTTTGCTGAATTGTTGAGGATGACTCGCTGAGGATACCTTGCTGTATTGGAAGTATGCATAGACTTCGCTGGGGATAGGAAAGAACTACGTTGACGACGACCTTTCCGTGGCTTTTGGCTGAGGATAACCCAGTTATATCCTGTTAAGGAAATAACTCTTTGAATAAAGCCGGACGACGCGTTCGTGCTCTGCGAGGATAAGCTTCCAGGATTTACTGGGGATAAGCTTACTGTTTGGGGAGATAAATTCCAATTTTCCTGGGGAAACTGGACTGGACTTTCCTGGGGGAAGTTTTGATATGCTGGGGAAAGTGATTCCTTTGAATGTTGATATGCCGCCGGGGAACAATCTTTAGACCAAGACTGTCGGGGATGCTTGTCCAAGAATATATGTACACTGCTGGGGAATGTTGGGATCTGCTGGAGGATACCCGACTTCCTTGAGATTTGATAACTTCGCTTGGAGAAGAGTGCACTGACTGCTGACTTACTCTCTGTGGAATTAAGATGTACTAGTCATATTCTTTAGCTGAATCTACCTTGGTACCTTGGAGGACAGAACAATTAGATTGCTCAGACAACTCTTTATTGCCCCTGTTTCCAATGTTACCTGTGGAGGTGCTTGGTGATTGCCGATTGACAAATCTTCTTTTGGTAGGCGAGTGACAAGATGCTGGGACATGGTCGTACGCTTTTGATCCCTAACTTTTGCCTGGACCGCCCTTTCGGGTTTTCAGTCCACCGGGATACCCATTTTTGCCCAAGCCGCCTTTTCAGGTTTTCGACTTGCCGGGTGTACATATTTTTTTCATTTCATCCCTTATTTTTGCCCGAACCCTTTTGGTTCGTCGGGAAGCCCTTATTTTTGCCTAGGTATATCAACCTAGCGGGTCTTTGATTATGCGTAGTATTTTTCCGGCTATGTCTGTTCTCAGAAAGTAGGGAGTTGCCCCTGTTAGAAGTGTTTTGTCATGCCACCAGAAGATTTTCGACCAGGCAAGATTCATTGTTGAAATGCCCCAGGTGGCTCATGCGCAGATTTGCCCCAGGCTATTTGACTTTTGAGAGATTCTCCGAATCTTGACTGGATTGCCCCTGATGATGGACCATGGTCATGCCATGCCCCTTGATTGGAGATACTCTTGCTCATTAGACTTTCATTGTGCGAATTTCCCTGCTGTTCAAACAAAAAGTCATATGCAAACAAAGTTATGTTAAAAATGCAAAGCCTATGTCTGTCTTGAAGATTTTGAAAATGCATTCTTTTTTCATAAAATAAATGAATGTTCGTAAAACGTGATGTCAACTCCGTATTTTACCGTAGGCCTTAAGGAGTCAGGATACCTTCGTAACAGTATGCTTTCGAACTAACCCATGCTTCAGCTAGGACTTTTGAGGGTTATAACGTGGCCTGGTTCACGGTTTAAGAAACAAAGGATAAAGGCTCAAATTATTTATACCCACTCGCTCTTCGTGATGTTCTCCAAACCTAAACTCAGTTGATCCTACGTTAGGCCTTGTTCGAGTCTTTGCTTTGATTTTCCGATGATGGTTCAAACATTGATGATTTGTTTTGACTAGGCAGTCATTTTTGTTGAGGGTTTGTGAGACCTCTTTCTTGATTTTTGTTATCCCTTTCTTTTTTTTGCCTGAACTGTTTCCTTTTTGGAATCACAGTCAGCGGGATGCCCCAGTTTCATAAGTCCCTTTTTATAGGTTTTGACCTCTTGGGCTTTTTGTTCATGAATTTTGATGATGACTGCCTGTCCTTTTGATTGTTCTGAACCATCACTGTCTTTGTTTTGTAAGGACTTCTTTGGTGCTATTCGTTATGCACTTGGATCAACTGAGAGACTACCCTGCCCCAGGTTATGATTAAGGGTTTTAAATTTTGAAAAGAAAAACTCCTACTTCTTTGGCTCAGAGGGGTTGACGAGGGATTATCATCCTTATAACTCCAGTGTTTAGGGATTGAAACAATGCCTGTACCTCATCAGCGGGGTCTGTTCAAAAGCATACTGTAGATTATAGTATCGTTTTCGTCATCCTCCCTCAAGAGGCTTAGAATTAACGAGAGTTGACATCAGAAAAAATATGAAAACAATTTGCATATAGTGAATGCGAATATATTGATTCAAAATAGACATAAGCGATGCATTAATGGAATAACAATGTTTTAACATGAATAAATGTTTGAACGGTCAAAAGAAAAACACAACTTGAACATTCGAATGAACAAAAGTTTCTTAGTTTGAACTAGCTATCTCAGATGGAGAATTCTCAGCGGAGGATTTTCATCTTGCCATCCGGCATGAACTCTATCACCCCTTCGTCAATCAAATCCTGGATTTTATTCTTCAAGGTCCAACAGTCGTCTGTAGCATGCCCCGGGCTGTCTGAATGATAAGCGCAGCGGGTGTCGGGGTTATACCTCGAAGCTATCCTGTTGGGATTTTTGGGAGGGTCTTTTAGAGTGATCAGATTGACCTCCAGCAATTGCTTCAGTATAAAGGATGAGGGTATATCAGTCTCCGAGAAATGTCTTCCGGGCGCATTTCGTTTACGTTGACTACCCCGTTGAGGCTGGGCTCGTGACCCTGAAGCAAGCTGAGGAGATTTTCCTTTGTCTTCTTGCCCCGCATGTGGTTGAATGATGGCTGGAGCTTCCACCTTGGCTGTTTGCCCTACTGGATTATTTTGAAGCAGCTTGGTGACGAGGACCCGGAGCTCTTCTTGTTTTTGAGCTAAGTCCTGAATGAGAGTCATTTGGCCCACCAACTGCCCCATCATTTGGATCTTCATGGTTGCCACCTCAATTTGTAGTCCTTCCAGCTGATCGTTCCTGATGCCCCCCGCATTCCCTAAGGTCAAGTTCCTGGTGAGGAGAGTCTTTATTTCTTCTTGCCCCTGGGACAGGTTCAAGAACATTTCTCGCAGTTGGGCGTTCTGAGTACGGAGATCTTGGTTGTTTGGTTGGAAAGCCATTGCTGAAATAAACAGCGAAGATGGTGAGTGACCTGTCAAGAGGGTACCTGTAATGCAATGATATGTATGATATGTATGCAATGTTTTCAAGGATCTCGCAGGGTAAAAGATTGTTAGAATTTGAATTCGTAGCTTGATTGAAGGAACTGCATGTTGTTGAGAGTCCTTCTTCAAGGGTCATAGACTCACCATATCCAGTGGGTCATAGCCTCTGACGACCTTGGCTCGGGGAACTTTCTTCAAGTGTCAAATCTCACCATATCAAGTGGGTCATAGCCTCTGACAACTTTGGCTAGAGGAAAATAAATCCTCTTTACCCCTTGCTAGATGTTTGATTCATCATGACCTGCATCACAAGCCCTTGAGATCCTTGAAATGGGTTAGGATGTATGCAATGGTATGATGTTATGGTATGCATGGGGTAATGTAGGTAAACCCTGTTACGAGTCCCAATTAAGGACTGCAAACCAAAACCTGCAAGAAACTTAGTACATTCTTGTTATGAGTCCCGATTAAGGACTACAAACAAAACCTGCGAGAAAACCTGGTAAACCTTGTTATGAGTCCTAATTCAGGACTACAAACAAAACCTGCGAGAAACTCAAGCGTCAGATAACAAGCATGCAAGTAGGCAAGTACAAAGGCACACAAGTCACACAAAAGTGCCCTTAGAGTTTAGGCCAGCATGAGGTTTAGGTATTACCCTCTTTCAGTTGGTTGGTTCATACCTGTCCTATCAAAGTAACCGGGTTCTTAGAGGATCCCAATATCATTGACTACCCTCAATCGGTCATAACTCCAGCATCGCAATCTTTTCTTGCGGCCAGAACCATCACGAGAGTTTAGTCTCAACGGGCGTAGCATACTGCTACTGTTCTAATGGCCAAGTTGGGTCATGTAAGGTTCTAAGGTCTGTTGGTGCTTAATGGCTCCTTAGAAGACCCATATTCTCCCCGTTTCAACACGAGGGATATCGGTACAGACCAAGGCGCCACACCAACGTAGCCACTGCTTCACCCATGTCGGTCTACGCCGGACAGGTCCCTCACAGCTTATGCTACCTAAACAGGGTATCCCCAGATCCGGGTTAGGATCTATGTAACTCCCATGCAACCCACAAATCTAAAGCATACAAGTCAATACAATTGAAAACACAGTTATGAACTAACCCTAAGGTACACCTCACTTTATAAAGTGTCCCCAGCAGAGTCGCCAGTTCTGTGATCGGTGGATCTGGAACTGACTGTTTAACGCTGGTTCGCGAAATGTCGCGGAAGCAAGAGTCGCCACCGTCTTTTATTTTCTCCAAATGGAAAGGACAAAAGCACAGAAAAATTCCTTAAAGAGATTGCTCTCGGTTCGGGAGGTAGGTTATAGAAAGGGAAGGTGTTAGCACCCTTTCTATCCATGGTTATCCATGGGCTCTTAGATACTTGCTCATTGTGTTTTCAAAATTGTTTGCTTGCTTTTCAATTGTGGGTTTTAAAAAGTTTCTTTGAAAAATTTCAGTTCGACTCGTACGTCAGAGTGTTTGAAAAATTTGCTTTGAAAGCTTTTGAAAAGTGTTGGTGTGAAAAGATTTCAGTTTGTGATTAGAGCAAGTATCCTTGAGAACCTACCTACCCTAAGGAATTCGTCTGTGTAAATATCCTTTAAAGCAGTGCCATCCTACCATTGAGAGGTAGGTAGCACCATCGTTGGAGGTATTCGGGTCAATTCGATGTTCGGGACGTGGTGATCACCAGAGCAATGGGAAGACACCTTAGAAGCTACCCTCATGCCAGGTTCCCGGATCATGAGGACTTACTAAGACGTCCTCTACTCGACGACCACCTTTCGAGGCAAGGCAACAGTGAGGCGTACCCTAGGGGTGGTGTGTGCGAATTGTGTGTCATGTTTCAGTTATTTGTCTTGTCATGTTTGTCGTGTTCTACGCTTGATTTTAATTTGTCCATTCATTCTTGCATGCATATTTAACAGTTATAAAATTTGCAAAAAATAAATCTAAGGCTATTACAAATGGCGCGGGTCCACATCGCCAAAATTAAACTGGACCCGATTTAGCGGAAAAATAAATAATGCGAAGAAATAAAGTGCGAAAAGTAAATTACATGGCTTTGGGATATTTACAAAATTATATAAACGATAAGATAAATGCGCAAATTAAATAATTAAAACGAAACTAGGGCGTTGGACCCTTTTGCAAATAATTAAAATTAATAAGGACTTAAAAATTAAAATTAAATGAGAATGATATTTTTGTGTTTTTTAGATTTAATGAAAAAAGAAGTCAATTAAATTAAACGGCAAACCCTAATTCTAATATTTTTTAATTATTAAGAAAGAATTAAAATGTGACCTAAATTAAACCTAATTCATTTATATACAATTTAAATAGGAAAATAAATAAGTAAATAATTATTATTATTCTAAAAAGGGGGAAAAAATATTAAAAGGAATAAAAAATATCAATTAACCTAATTCTACATTTTTTGGATTTTTATTAAAAAGGATTTAAAGTTGAAAACCTAATTAAACTAAATAATCTACATTTTTATTTATTCATGAAAATAATTAATATATAAATATTTATTAATTTTTGGCCTTTTCTGATTTTTTTAGTGTTTTCATATTTTGTAGGAAAAATAAATTAATTAAATTAAGACAATAAAATAAATAAAACAACAAAATAAAAGTGAGAAGAAAAATATAAAAGTGCAAACCAGAGTGGGGTGTTGCCCCAAATAAGGAGGTGCTGATTTGAGAAGCCTGGCCCACTTATTTGTGAATTCGTTGACCTTTCCAATTAAGTGTAACGCATTTGACCAAGTGTAGCATGCTCCTCAGACTTAAGCCTTTGATCTGATTCCCTTGGACACCTGTGCGCCTGGATCTCGTGGACACACGGTGTACATCACTGCTGACGCTGCATAGGAAAGTGGTTTGAAAAATAATAATGAGATTTGCAAGACCTGGGACTTGAACCCAGGTCTTTGATGTCACATTCATAGTGCGTTGCCAGCTGAACCATTCAATTTCAATTAACATAATATATCAATTAAATAACAAATATCAAAATTGGTCAGTGGTCCCTAAAAGCGCGCGCTGGTTTGAATGAACCACTCAGTGGTTGCCAGCGCGTCATCTTCCCCATTATTTTCTGAAACAAAACCCTTTAGCCACGGTTTTGGATGCGTGGCCTTAAGCAACCTACAAGAAAATAGCGATTAGCATCCTGTGGACCATAAATTGTTCGCGAGGCATGTGTTTTGTTCAGAAGAACACGCTGAATGCAATGGTAACAATCTTGAGTCCCAATTGTTCCTTGGGTGAGAAACCCCAAATCAAGAACTCTGAAAACCTAAATTTCAATCATGGTGAATTCGTATATATAGCACAAAAAAGCAATTGAATATAATGGTTAGCTCAGAAACATCAATATGAACATGAATCCATGAAAAAAAATGCAAAAGAATGCTTAAATCATGTTATGCGATTTGGAAATTTTTGTGACAAAGTCTGAGTTCCTGGTACCGTTTCAAGGCGTTTGGCTTGTTGTTTTTGATTGAGAAACGTTTAGGGACGTCTCAGGATGCTAATGAAACAAAAATCAAAGCTTGAATCGACCTAAAAGCTAGATTTCAGTTTTGAGTTTTTTATGAAAATTTTCAATATGCCAAAGGGTTCTTGGGCGTAGCTTTCAGTCTAAGAGCATTAGGGTTGTGATCACATACTTGTATGGAAGCAATTAGGTTAAAAAGATTGAATCAAATCCATTGCTTTGATGATTTTTGGATATTTGATTTCATGGATCTTTTCAAATCTTTTTCTCATAGTTTTTGTATCAAATCTGATCAATTAACACCAAAACTTGCCATAATCAATTAAGCACGAAATATTGACATTAGAATGTGCATAAAAAGATTTTTTAGGTTAAGGTTTATATTTTTCATGAATTAAAATGATTTAAATGAATATAAATTAATATTAATTCAAATAAATAATTAAAAAATATGAAAATACTTCCCTTTGGGCCTAGTGGTCGTGCATAGGCTTGGCATGAAGAAACTTGGAAGAAAAATGGGCCCATTTGCATTTTTAGGCCTTTTGCATCAATGTTGACTTTCAAAAATTTCCAAAAATTTCCCAACTTCCACAAGGCATAACTTGGTCAATTTTTAAGCTTTTCACATGTTCTTGGACATTTTGGAAAGGTCTTTGAGTCCTTTAACCAACGCCTTTGATCCCATGTCATTTTGATTCACCAATCTCAAGTTATGGCCTTTGACTTAAAGTCACTTTTTGTTGACTTTTGAAAATGACCTATAATGTTGAAATTGATAACTTTTTGTGAGAGCATTTCTTGGACTTGGAACATGAAGATGAGTTGTAGGAAATGTCTTTCTCTTCAAAATGAGCTTTGGATGGGATTTTTCTGATAATCCATGTGAAAGTTATGCCCTGGTCAATTTCAGTTGACTTTTTCAGTTGTCCAAATATAGCAACTTTTGCATCTTTGATGATTTCTGAGCCAAATTTTGAGAATCATGATCAAGCATTGATCAAATGATGTTTGTGGCTTCAAAATGATATGTTGACCAAGAATTTGAACTTTTGACTGTCAAATGACCATTTTGCCCCTACAGTTGACTGTAGTGCAATCTAGGGTTTTGACAGTGCAATTTTGAGCTGAATGCCTTGAAACTTGACATGAGGATACTTGACCACATTTGTAGGCATATGAGACTTGATTGGGCCATTGAAAAGTTCATTTGCTTGACCAGAACTCAAACCCTAGTTTTGACTGTATAGGAGACAGTTGAGCTGCACAACCCTTGGGGAATTTTGTGACCTTGACTTTGACAATTCTTGATGAATATGGGAGGGCAAATTTTGGGGTACAACAGTTGCCCCTGTTCAATCTTCTTAGACCTGAGGATGCAGATTGGCTGACGTGCCTTTCATAATCCGAGGGTAGAAGATGATTGGACACTAGAGTGCCCAGAAATTTGCGCTCACATAGTAGCAATGATGATGGGCTTATAGATGCCATTTGGATGTTGCTTGGATAGGATGATGGGCTTATAGATGCCATCTGGACGTTGATCGCGTAGGAGATTCCTTAGCGAGAACCTGCATACCTGCAAAACAGAAAATGAGTACCTGACACGCTGCAGGAGCTGATTTTAGATGCTTGATATAGATACGTCCTGACTGGTTACAGGAGCTGGGTCTGGAGCTTCGAACGCTGATGAATGAACCAGGGATGGTTACTGCCTTAGCATGAATGGTAAGAGAATCCTGCATGATTTCAACTTCAACAACGCTCGTTGAGAAAATCTTGGTGAGAATTATCATTTTCGTAGTGTCAGGAAGAGAACCAAAGGACATTATAATCTCAAAGGGAGTCACCTTACTCACCGCTGGAGAGGGAACTATAGGAAATTATAATCGGAAAGGGAATATCACCTCACGCTCATGCCGGAGAGGGAAACATCTGAAGAAGGAATTACCACCTCACACGCCGTTGGAGAGGGGACCATAGGAGAATATCACCTCACGCTCATGCCGGAGAGGGGAACATCTGAAGAAGGAATTACCACCTCACACGCCGTTGGAGAGGGGACCATAAGAGAATATTACCTCACGCTCATGCCGGAGAGGGGAACATCTGAAGAAGGAATTACCACCTCACACGCCGTTGGAGAGGGGACCATAAGAGAATATCACCTCACGCTCATGCCGGAGAGGGAAACATCTGAAGAAGGAATTACCACCTCACACGCCGTTGGAGAGGGGACCATAAGAGAATATCACCTCACGCTCATGCCGGAGAGGAGAACATCTGAAGAAGGAATTACCACCTCACACGCCGTTGGAGAGGGGACCATAAGAGAATATCACCTCACGCTCATGCCGGAGAGGGGAACATCTGAAAAAGGAATTACCACCTCACACGCCGTTGGAGAGGGGACCATAAGAGAACTTCTACTGAGTCTTTATCAGAAAAATCTGTTTGGAGTCGATTTAACTGGACTAGAGAAGTCCTTGAAACATATTTGAGAATTTCAACTGCATCTTTCCTGAAAGGTAAAGGTCAGTCATATGCAATGCATGATATGGATCAAGCAATGATGTTCTTAATATGGATGCGATTTATATGATATGATGCGTATATGCATGCTATAATGATGTATGTGATGATTCATGTATGTTTTTGTCTAGGAAAATAAATCCTTGACGGGTGCCGGGAAGTCATATCCTGGGCTGATGTTGAGGAAGAAATTTTGCTTCCGCTATGGATGATTCGTTGCAAGAATACTGGTAGGAGAAGATAACTCCGTTGGGGAATAAACTTGGCAAATGAAATAATTCTGCGGGAGAAAAGATACTCTGGCGACCATGCTGGGAAGAAATACTCTGTGGGGAGATGCTTTTGCTGAATTGTTGAGGATGACTCGCTGAGGATACCTTGCTGTATTGGAAGTATGCATAGACTTCGCTGGGGATAGGAAAGAACTACGTTGACGACGACCTTTCCGTGGCTTTTGGCTGAGGATAACCCAGTTATATCCTGTTAAGGAAATAACTCTTTGAATAAAGCCGGACGACGCGTTCGTGCTCTGCGAGGATAAGCTTCCAGGATTTACTGGGGATAAGCTTACTGTTTGGGGAGATAAATTCCAATTTTCCTGGGGAAACTGGACTGGACTTTCCTGGGGGAAGTTTTGATATGCTGGGGAAAGTGATTCCTTTGAATGTTGATATGCCGCCGGGGAACAATCTTTAGACCAAGACTGTCGGGGATGCTTGTCCAAGAATATATGTACACTGCTGGGGAATGTTGGGATCTGCTGGAGGATACCCGACTTCCTTGAGATTTGATAACTTCGCTTGGAGAAGAGTGCACTGACTGCTGACTTACTCTCTGTGGAATTAAGATGTACTAGTCATATTCTTTAGCTGAATCTACCTTGGTACCTTGGAGGACAGAACAATTAGATTGCTCAGACAACTCTTTATTGCCCCTGTTTCCAATGTTACCTGTGGAGGTGCTTGGTGATTGCCGATTGACAAATCTTCTTTTGGTAGGCGAGTGACAAGATGCTGGGACATGGTCGTACGCTTTTGATCCCTAACTTTTGCCTGGACCGCCCTTTCGGGTTTTCAGTCCACCGGGATACCCATTTTTGCCCAAGCCGCCTTTTCAGGTTTTCGACTTGCCGGGTGTACATATTTTTTTCATTTCATCCCTTATTTTTGCCCGAACCCTTTTGGTTCGTCGGGAAGCCCTTATTTTTGCCTAGGTATATCAACCTAGCGGGTCTTTGATTATGCGTAGTATTTTTCCGGCTATGTCTGTTCTCAGAAAGTAGGGAGTTGCCCCTGTTAGAAGTGTTTTGTCATGCCACCAGAAGATTTTCGACCAGGCAAGATTCATTGTTGAAATGCCCCAGGTGGCTCATGCGCAGATTTGCCCCAGGCTATTTGACTTTTGAGAGATTCTCCGAATCTTGACTGGATTGCCCCTGATGATGGACCATGGTCATGCCATGCCCCTTGATTGGAGATACTCTTGCTCATTAGACTTTCATTGTGCGAATTTCCCTGCTGTTCAAACAAAAAGTCATATGCAAACAAAGTTATGTTAAAAATGCAAAGCCTATGTCTGTCTTGAAGATTTTGAAAATGCATTCTTTTTTCATAAAATAAATGAATGTTCATAAAACGTGATGTCAACTCCGTATTTTACCGTAGGCCTTAAGGAGTCAGGATACCTTCGTAACAGTATGCTTTCGAACTAACCCATGCTTCAGCTAGGACTTTTGAGGGTTATAACGTGGCCTGGTTCACGGTTTAAGAAACAAAGGATAAAGGCTCAAATTATTTATACCCGCCCGCTCTTCGTGATGTTCTCCAAACCTAAACTCAGTTGATCCTACGTTAGGCCTTGTTCGAGTCTTTGCTTTTATTTTCCGATGATGGTTCAAACATTGATGATTTGTTTTGACTAGGCAGTCATTTTTGTTGAGGGTTTGTGAGACCTCTTTCTTGATTTTTGTTATCCCTTTCTTTTTTTTGCCTGAACTGTTTCCTTTTTGGAATCACAGTCAGCGGGATGCCCCAGTTTCAAGAATCTCTTCCCCAGCAGAGTCGCCAGTTCTGTGATCGGTGGATCTGGAACTGACTGTTTAACGCTGGTTCGCGAAATGTCGCGGAAGCAAGAGTCGCCACCGTCTTTTATTTTCTCCAAATGGAAAGGACAAAAGCACAGAAAAATTCCTTAAAGAGATTGCTCTCGGTTCGGGAGGTAGGTTATAGAAAGGGAAGGTGTTAGCACCCTTTCTATCCATGGTTATCCATGGGCTCTTAGATACTTGCTCATTGTGTTTTCAAAATTGTTTGCTTGCTTTTCAATTGTGGGTTTTAAAAAGTTTCTTTGAAAAATTTCAGTTCGACTCGTACGTCAGAGTGTTTGAAAAATTTGCTTTGAAAGCTTTTGAAAAGTGTTGGTGTGAAAAGATTTCAGTTTGTGATTAGAGCAAGTATCCTTGAGAACCTACCTACCCTAAGGAATTCGTCTGTGTAAATATCCTTTAAAGCAGTGCCATCCTACCATTGAGAGGTAGGTAGCACCATCGTTGGAGGTATTCGGGTCAATTCGATGTTCGGGACGTGGTGATCACCAGAGCAATGGGAAGACACCTTAGAAGCTACCCTCATGCCAGGTTCCCGGATCATGAGGACTTACTAAGACGTCCTCTACTCGACGACCACCTTTCGAGGCAAGGCAACAGTGAGGCGTACCCTAGGGGTGGTGTGTGCGAATTGTGTGTCATGTTTCAGTTATTTGTCTTGTCATGTTTGTCGTGTTCTACGCTTGATTTTAATTTGTCCATTCATTCTTGCATGCATATTTAACAGTTATAAAATTTGCAAAAAATAAATCTAAGGCTATTACAAATGGCGCGGGTCCACATCGCCAAAATTAAACCGGACCCGATTTAGCGGAAAAATAAATAATGCGAAGAAATAAAGTGCGAAAAGTAAATTACATGGCTTTGGGATATTTACAAAATTATATAAACGATAAGATAAATGCGCAAATTAAATAATTAAAACGAAACTAGGGCGTTGGACCCTTTTGCAAATAATTAAAATTAATAAGGACTTAAAAATTAAAATTAAATGAGAATGATATTTTTGTGTTTTTTAGATTTAATGAAAAAAGAAGTCAATTAAATTAAACGGCAAACCCTAATTCTAATATTTTTTAATTATTAAGAAAGAATTAAAATGTGACCTAAATTAAACCTAATTCATTTATATACAATTTAAATAGGAAAATAAATAAGTAAATAATTATTATTATTCTAAAAAAGGGGAAAAAATATTAAAAGGAATAAAAAATATCAATTAACCTAATTCTACATTTTTTGGATTTTTATTAAAAAGGATTTAAAGTTGAAAACCTAATTAAACTAAATAATCTACATTTTTATTTATTCATGAAAATAATTAATATATAAATATTTATTAATTTTTGGCCTTTTCTGATTTTTTTAGTGTTTTCATATTTTGTAGGAAAAATAAATTAATTAAATTAAGACAATAAAATAAATAAAACAACAAAATAAAAGTGAGAAGAAAAATATAAAAGTGCAAACCAGAGTGGGGTGTTGCCCCAAATAAGGAGGTGCTGATTTGAGAAGCCTGGCCCACTTATTTGTGAATTCGTTGACCTTTCCAATTAAGTGTAACGCATTTGACCAAGTGTAGCATGCTCCTCAGACTTAAGCCTTTGATCTGATTCCCTTGGACACCTGTGCGCCTGGATCTCGTGGACACACGGTGTACATCACTGCTGACGCTGCATAGGAAAGTGGTTTGAAAAATAATAATGAGATTTGCAAGACCTGGGACTTGAACCCAGGTCTTTGATGTCACATTCATAGTGCGTTGCCAGCTGAACCATTCAATTTCAATTAACATAATATATCAATTAAATAACAAATATCAAAATTGGTCAGTGGTCCCTAAAAGCGCGCGCTGGTTTGAATGAACCACTCAGTGGTTGCCAGCGCGTCATCTTCCCCATTATTTTCTGAAACAAAACCCTTTAGCCACGGTTTTGGATGCGTGGCCTTAAGCAACCTACAAGAAAATAGCGATTAGCATCCTGTGGACCATAAATTGTTCGCGAGGCATGTGTTTTGTTCAGAAGAACACGCTGAATGCAATGGTAACAATCTTGAGTCCCAATTGTTCCTTGGGTGAGAAACCCCAAATCAAGAACTCTGAAAACCTAAATTTCAATCATGGTGAATTCGTATATATAGCACAAAAAAGCAATTGAATATAATGGTTAGCTCAGAAACATCAATATGAACATGAATCCATGAAAAAAAATGCAAAAGAATGCTTAAATCATGTTATGCGATTTGGAAATTTTTGTGACAAAGTCTGAGTTCCTGGTACCGTTTCAAGGCGTTTGGCTTGTTGTTTTTGATTGAGAAATGTTTAGGGACGTCTCAGGATGCTAATGAAACAAAAATCAAAGCTTGAATCGACCTAAAAGCTAGATTTCAGTTTTGAGTTTTTTATGAAAATTTTCAATATGCCAAAGGGTTCTTGGGCGTAGCTTTCAGTCTAAGAGCATTAGGGTTGTGATCACATACTTGTATGGAAGCAATTAGGTTAAAAAGATTGAATCAAATCCATTGCTTTGATGATTTTTGGATATTTGATTTCATGGATCTTTTCAAATCTTTTTCTCATAGTTTTTGTATCAAATCTGATCAATTAACACCAAAACTTGCCATAATCAATTAAGCACGAAATATTGACATTAGAATGTGCATAAAAAGATTTTTTAGGTTAAGGTTTATATTTTTCATGAATTAAAATGATTTAAATGAATATAAATTAATATTAATTCAAATAAATAATTAAAAAATATGAAAATACTTCCCTTTGGGCCTAGTGGTCGTGCATAGGCTTGGCATGAAGAAACTTGGAAGAAAAATGGGCCCATTTGCATTTTTAGGCCTTTTGCATCAATGTTGACTTTCAAAAATTTCCAAAAATTTCCCAACTTCCACAAGGCATAACTTGGTCAATTTTTAAGCTTTTCACATGTTCTTGGACATTTTGGAAAGGTCTTTGAGTCCTTTAACCAACGCCTTTGGTCCCATGTCATTTTGATTCACCAATCTCAAGTTATGGCCTTTGACTTAAAGTCACTTTTTGTTGACTTTTGAAAATGACCTATAATGTTGAAATTGATAACTTTTTGTGAGAGCATTTCTTGGACTTGGAACATGAAGATGAGTTGTAGGAAATGTCTTTCTCTTCAAAATGAGCTTTGGATGGGATTTTTCTGATAATCCATGTGAAAGTTATGCCCTGGTCAATTTCAGTTGACTTTTTCAGCTGTCCAAATATAGCAACTTTTGCATCTTTGATGATTTCTGAGCCAAATTTTGAGAATCATGATCAAGCATTGATCAAATGATGTTTGTGGCTTCAAAATGATATGTTGACCAAGAATTTGAACTTTTGACTGTCAAATGACCATTTTGCCCCTACAGTTGACTGTAGTGCAATCTAGGGTTTTGACAGTGCAATTTTGAGCTGAATGCCTTGAAACTTGACATGAGGATACTTGACCACATTTGTAGGCATATGAGACTTGATTGGGCCATTGAAAAGTTCATTTGCTTGACCAGAACTCAAACCCTAGTTTTGACTGTATAGGAGACAGTTGAGCTGCACAACCCTTGGGGAATTTTGTGACCTTGACTTTGACAATTCTTGATGAATATGGGAGGGCAAATTTTGGGGTACAACACTGCGCATAAACCACAAGAACAACTTTGCATTTTTTTCAAAAAAACCTTGAAACTGTTTTGATAGCTAGAGCATAATTCAAGGCCTCAAAACTATTCGACAAGCTTGCCAAGACTACCAGGAATCTTTTCCAATAAAAGCCAAGTCTCCATACTCGAAGAAGTGGTAGAACGCAATCGCCCTGTCCATGAAAATTTTCTTAATCGTATTTGAATTTACATGCATTTTCCATACGTTCTAATGTTTGATTTACACTAATATAAACTCTCTGAAGCTATTGATGTCTTTTAATTGAGTTAATATTGCCTGTATGAGAAGTTGCCATGGACGCAGGTTAGGGTTTCAGAAGCTTCCATTTGGGGCTTTGCATATATGGAAAAATTAGGCCATGAAACCTACACCATTGAAACCAGGATGCCCAGACGAATAGAAACCAACCATCGCGCCCTTTTTCTTTTTGACTATATGCTAATCGCTATTTTTCAGGTTTAGAGTTAGTGGGGGTTTAAAACCCCCGCTATCTATTTGATATTTTCAGGCAAAACGAAGGACCAAGGAAGGAGATGCTGAGCTGTTGAACTATGGTTGGTTGGTTTGAATAACTGGCGCCTTTTTTTATTGTCCAGCATAATCTTGTTTTTTCACATATAATGATTATTGTCCACTAAACATACAAATAAACGCGTTGGTTCAATTGGCAAATGAAGTGGCACGCAGGTATTGGGACCTGGGTTCGATTCCCAGGTCCCCCACTATTTCCATAATTTTTTCATTAATGTGCTTTTATGCAGCGTCCATCATGCAGCACACCATACGTCCTAGTGCTGAGACTTGCCAAGTGTCTCTGGGGCTCCATCCAAGGGCCAGGACATGCAACCTACCATACACGTTCAGTCAACCACAAGCATGGGAACATGGAAAGTCAAAAAAGGCCTCCTTCTGTTGGGCCAAATTGCTCTTGCATACACCTCCAAAAGGGCCTGAATACCCCCTTGTTTGTTTTTCCTTTCTCTCATTTTTCCCTTTTCATTTATTTTAGTTATTTTAATTATTTTATTTAATTCCATAAAATTAATTTTTATAATACAAAAATACAAAAAAAATCAGAAATCATAAAAATAAAAATATGTTTATTTAATTTTTAATTCATTAATAGTTTTCTTTTGTAAATAAAATTCTAATAATCAAATTAGTTTAATTTTAGGTTTAATTTTAATGTTTTTCTTAAATAAACTAAAAATGTAGAAATTAGGGTTTTAGTACTTTTATTCTTTTTCTTAATAAATAACTTTTTTCATTATTATTAATTCTTAATTATTTTGTAAATAAACTTGTAATTAAATAATTAGTGTAAATTAGGTCAAAACTTAAACATTTTTTTAATAATTAAAAACAAACTAGAATTAGGGTTTTATTTAATTTTTAATGTTAATTAATTTTCTTTATTTTCATTAAATACCAAAAAACAAAAAAAAAACTTCTTTTCTCATTAAAATAATTAATTTACTTTCTATTCCAATTTAATTGCTTTAAAGGGTCCAACGCCCTCGAACTCTCGATTCTTATTTCTTTTCGCGCGTTTGTCTTTATTTTCATTTTAAATATTATGTAATTGCCCCAAAGCTTTGTAATAGTAATTAGGACTTTTACTTTCCGCACTTTTATTCAAAATCGGGTCTTTGTTAATTTGGCGATGTATAGACTCGCGCCTTGTAATAGCGTAGGACCTTTATTTTTCTGCATTTTTATTTCCGCACCCCTTAAACTACTAATCACATGAAAGAATGTATGCCCAAATAAAATCAAAGCGTAGATCACCATGATACATGTACAAGATAAATGCTAAACTGAAAATGACACACAATTCACACACCACTCCTAGGGTACGCCTCACTGTTGCCTTGCCCCTCGAAACGTGGTCGTCGAGTATAGGACGTCTTAGGGAGTCCTTATGTTCCATTGATCTAGTTGCCTCGAAATAAGTTGCCTTGGAATAGTTGCCTCGAAACGGTTGCCTCGGAATAAAAAGATCAATGGCATAAGGGTAGCTTCTAAGGTGTCTTACTATTGCTCGGTGACCACACTGTCCCTAACCTTCGAATTGACCCGAACGCCTCCAACGGTGGTGCTACCTACCTCTCAATGGTGGGATGGCACTACCTAAAGGACATTTACACAACCTAATTCCTTAGGGTAGGTAGATGATTCGTAGATACTTGCTCTAATTCAAAACAAATCAAAAAACTCTTTTCACACTGACACTTTTCAAAAAGCTTTCAAAACAACTTTTCAAACACTCTTGAGGACCAATACAAGAGTCGATCTGAAACTTTCAAAGAAACTTTTTCAAACCCACTCACCTTGAAAAGCAAACAAACATTTTGAAAACACAAATGAGCAAGTATCTAAGAGCCCATGGATAACTATGGATAGAAAGGGTGCTAACACCTCCCCTTTCTATAATCTACCTCCCGAACCGAGAACATATCTCAATAAGGAATTTTTCTGTGCTTTTGTCCTTTCCATATTGGAGAAAGTAAAAGACGGTGGCGACTCTTGCTTCCGCGACATTTCGCGAACCAGCGTTAAACAGTCAGTCCCAGATCCACCGATCACACAAACAAAGCAAGCAATTGAAAACATAAGAGTGGTCTAATCCTAAGGTACACCTCACTTATTAAGTATCCCCAGCAGAGTCGCCAGTTCTGTGATTGGTGGAAATAGAACTGACTGTTTTTTAAGCTGGTTCGCGAAATGTCGTGGTAAGCAAGAGTCGCCACCGTCTTTTATGTTATCCAACAAGGAAAGGACAAAAGCACAACAAAATTCCTTTTTCGAGATGTCTCTCGGTTCGGGAGGTAGATTATAGAAAGGGAAGGTGTTAGCACCCTTTCTATCCGTGGTTATCCACGGGTGTTGTACCCCAAAATTTGCCCTCCCATATTCTTCAAAGATTTGCCAAGTCAAGCTTCAAAATCTCCCCAAGGGTTGCACAATGCAAAAGGCCTCCTAAACAGTCAAACTTAGGGTTTTGATTCTGATCAAGAAAGTAAAGTTTTCAAAGGCCCAATCAAGTCTCACATGCCTACAAATATAGTCAAGCATCCTCATAGCAAGTTTCAAGACTTTCAGCTCAAAATTGCACAGTCAAAAACCCTAATTGCACTACAGTCAACTGCAGGGGCAAAATGGTCATTTGACAGTCAAAAGTTCAAATTTTTGATCAAGATCTCATTTTGAAGCCACAAACATCATTTGATCAATGCTTGATCATGATTCTCAAAGCTTGGCTCAAAAATCATCAAGATGCAAAAGTTTCCTTATTTGGACAGTTGAAAAAGTCAACTGTAAATTGACCAGGGCATAACTTTCACATGGATTATCAGAAAAATTCCATCCAAAGCTCATTTTGAAGAGAAAGACATTTCCTACAACTCATATTCATACTTCAAGTCCAAGAAATTCTCTCACAAAAAGTTATCAATTTCAACATTATAGGTCATTTTCAAAAGTCAACAAAAAGGGACTTTAAGTCAAAGGCCATAACTTGAGATTGGTAAATCAAAATGACATGGGACCAAAGACATTGGTTATAGGACTCAAATATCTTTCCAAAATGTCCAAGAACATGAGCAAAGCTTAAAAATTGAGCAAGTTATGCCTTGTGGAAGTTGGGAAAGTTTTGGATATTTTGAAAAGTCAACATTGATTCAAATGGCCTAAAATTGCTAATGGGCCTAGTTTTCTTCCATAATTCATTATCCCAAGCATGTGCACGACCACTTGGCCCAAAGGGAAGTTTTTATTCATTTTTTATTTATTTATTTGAATTTTAATTCATTTAAATCAATTAAATATATGAAAAATACTTAACCTAACTTATCAAATCTTTTTGTACATGTAATAGGCTCAATGATTCGTGCATGATCAGATATGGAAGGAATTGGATTGATTGGATATGATTGAGAGCAAAAGCACATGAAAAAAGATTGAAAAAGATCTTTGAAAATCAAATTTCAAAAACCATGAATGCAAATGATTTGGTTTGTTTTTCTTGACCTAATTCACTCATACTTATACAAGGAATCAAAACCTAATGAAAGGAACCCCTAAGCTGCGCAGAAAACACCATTGGCAAACTTGACTTTTTGGTGAAAAACTTCAAATCTGAAAACAAGGTTGGAGGTGGATTCAAGGCATAAGAATTGTTCAATCACCTTCCTGAAGCTTCAAGGAAGAATTCCCAATCGAAAGCACCAACTCTAACGCCCTAAATCCTTGTACAGAATCGAATTTTTTCTCATAAAAATGCATGCTCGTGTTTTAACTTTTAGACATTTTCATGGCATTTTGATTGTGTATTTATGCTGAGTAACGTATTCTGAAGCTAACCATATGGATTAATTGTATTTTTATGCATTATACACGATTATGCCATTGCTGTTCATTAGGGTTCAGGAAGCTCTGAATTGGGGGTTTTTGAATGAGGAAAAATTGGAGTGTGAAACCACCACCATTCAAATCAGTGCGTTTAGACGATCATAAGGCCATGCTCGCGCTCAATTTATGAGCATCACCGGGCTATTCGCTATTTTTCCATAGATGGCCTAAAAGAACACTTAAAAACCGTTGCTTAATATGTTTATGTTTCAGGAACGAGGAAGAAGAAGATGCGTGGCCAGCAATGATTGGTCCTTTTAAAATCAGCGCGCGCTTTTTATATTTTTTAGGCCACTAACCAATTCTTATTTTTATTAATTATTCGTTATTACATATACAACACGCACATTCAACACGATTGGCAAGGCATAAAACTGGTGATGTTCAGGACCTGGGTTCGATCCCAGGTCCCCACCCTTTCCATATATTTTTTTTCAATTGATATTCACGTGCAGGCTCAATGTTGGTATTCCATGATGCACCTCCAAGATCAAGCCGTCCACGCGTCCAGTACGTCAATCCAAAGGCACAGGTCTGGGGAACACGATGGGCTCTAGTCAACACTTGAGTACGTGTCCTGGGAAAGTCCACAAGGCCTCATAATCTTGGGCCAAATTGCTAAAAAACCTCACAATTTGGGGCTGACCCCCTAGGTTTGCTAATTGTTTTTTTTACTTTCTTTATTTTGCATTATTTCTATTTTCTTTTTGATTATTGTCTTTAATTAATTTATTATTTTCATAAAATACAAAAACCATAAAAAATCAGAAAAGAGAAAAGATAATAAATATTTTATTTTAATATTTTTTGTAATTAAATTGCATATAATTAAATTAGTTTTAAATTAGGTTTTAATTTTAATTCTTTTAATAAAAATCTAAAAAAACATAGAACTAGGGTTTAATTAATTTTCATCTTTTTTTCTTTTATTCCATAATAACTAAATGTTAGATATTTATTTTTATAATTAAATTTGCATGTAAATTAATTAGGGTTAATATTAGGTTTTAATCTTCTTTTCTTAATAAATTAAAAAAACAAATAGAATTAGGGTTAGCATTTAATTTCAATTAATTCTTTTTTCATTTAAATCCTAAAATACTAAAAAAATACCAAAAACATCTCCTTTTCTTTTTCTTTGTTAATTAATTCCATGTAATTTTAATTTTGCCAAAGGGTCCAACGCCCTCGTTTAATTCTTATTCGCATATTTATTTCATTTCGTTTAAATATTTATGTATCTCTCCCAAGGCCTTGTAACATTTTAATTTTCTCGCACTTTATTTTCATTAATTATTTATTTTTCTGTCAAATCGGGTTCGAGAAATTTTGGCGATGTGGACCCGCACCTTTTGTAATAGCTTTAGAACTTTACTTTTCGCAATTTTTAATTGTTAAATAATGGCATGAAAGAATGTATGGACAAAAATAAAAACAAACGCTAGATCACCAATAACATGACAAAAGACAAAAATACTTGAAACGACACACAAATCGCACACACCACCCCTAGGGTACGCCTCACTGTTGCCTTGCCTCGAAAGGTGATCGTCGAGTAGAGGACGTTTTAGTAAGTCCTCATGATCCGGGAACCTGGCATGAGGGTAGCTTCTAAGGTGTCTTCCCATTTCTCTGGTGATCACCATGTCCCGAACCTCGAATTGACCCGAACACCTCCAACGGTGGTGCTACCTACCTCTCAATGGTGGAATGGCACTACTTTAAAGGACATTTACACAGACGAATTCCTTAGGGTAGGTAGGTTCTCGTAGATACTTGCTCTAATTTCCAAACAAATCAAAAATACTTTTCACACCGACACCTTTTTCAAAAGCTTTCAAAAGCAAATTTTCAAACACTCTTGAGGACCGATACAAGAGTCAAACTGGAATTTTCAAAGAAACTTTTTAAAACCCACATTGAAAAGCAAACAAACCATTTTTGAAAACACAAGTGAGCAAGTATCTAAGAGCCCATGGATAACCATGGATAGAAAGGGTGCTAACACCTTCCCTTTCTATAACCTACCTCCCGAACCGAGAGCAATCTCTTTAAGGAATTTTTCTGTGCTTTTGTCCTTTCCATTTGGAGAAAATAAAAGACGGTGGCGACTCTTGCTTCCGCGACATTTCTCAAACCAGCGTTAAACAGTCAGTTCCAGATCCACCGATCACAACGGGCTCTTAGGTACTTGCTCTATGTTTTCAAAATTTGTTTGCTTTTCAAGTGTTTGTGGGTTTTGAAAAAGTTTCGTTTGAAAAATTTCTAAGTAACTCTTTTATCTGTCCTCAAGAGTGTATGAAATATTTGTTTGAAAATTTTTTGAAAGTGTAGGTGCGAAAAGTTATTTTTGTTTTTTGAAAGAGCAAGTACCCAAGAGAAATCTACCTACTCTAAGGAATTAGGCTGTGTAAGAGTCCTTTAGATAGTGCTATCCCACCATTGATAGGTAGGTAGCACCGTCGTTGGAGTTATTCGGGTCAATTCGATTATAAGGGACATGTGTGGTCACCGAAGCAATGGTAGGACGCCTTAGTGGTAACCCTAATGTCCTAGATCCTTTTTATCCGAGGCAACCATTTTGAGGCAACTGGATCTTTAGACAGGAGGGCGACCTCTAAAACACCCTATACTTGATGACCACGTCGAGGCAACCAATGAGGCGTACCCTAGGGGTGGCATGTGCATGTGTGTTCAATTTCAGTTAAGATCGTCTTGTACATGTTATTTGTGAGCTACGAGTTGGTTTTATTTTCATACAAGTCTTGCAGGCATATTAACAATTAAGAGTGCAGAAAATAAATTGCGGAAAAGGTAAATCTAGCTATTACAAGGCGCAGATATATACATCGCCAAAAACATAACCCGTTTAGAAAATAAAAATGCGAGAAATTAAAAGAAAGCGATAAAGTTCTAATTAACTATTACATTTCTGAGCAGATACATAAATAATCAAAATAACGAATTAAAAATAATATGCGCGCGAAAGATTGAATCAGGATGTCCTTAGGGTTTTGACCCTTTTTTGAGAAAAAAAATGAGATTTGTCCTTTTTGCAATTAATGAAATTAAGCCTAATTACTAATTAGTTAATTTATTAAAAGAAAAAATGTTTTTGTGTTTTTTATGTTTTTAATGAAATAAAATAAAAAAAGAAATTAAAAGTGTCAAAAGAAAAAAAAAACCTAAGTCTAATTCATTTTTATTTATTGTAAAAGAAAATTAAAATTGAACCTAATTAAACTAAATTAATTTAAGTTAGTGTTTATTTACAAAATAATTAAACTAAAGTGGAATTAATAATAATAAATAAAATATTTACATTTTTTAATTTTCTGAAATTTTTATTGTGAAAAATGTTAATTAATTTGCTGGTTAGTAATTAATTAAAAAACAATAAAAAATAAATAAAGCAATTGAATGAAAGAAAATCAAAAAATAAAATGCAAACCCAGGGGGGGGGGGGTTTGGGCCAGATTTGAGGGTTTGTTTAGAAATCTGAGGCCCACTTGTTTCTCAATCCGTTTGACCTTTTGCCATTGTCCACAGCGTGCTTTGACTTGGAGTATGGTAGTCTGCACTTCATGGCCATCAGATCTATGAGAATGGCCACTTGGCGCGCTTGGATGAGATGTATGATAGAATGCTTCAGATAGCCTGCATAGGAATACATGAAGAAAAGAAATAAACAAATATTTTGGGGGGACCTGGGATTCGAACCCAGGTCCCAACGTTCAACGCTTGCTCGCCTTAGCCACTGAGCCAACTGCTTCAATTGATATATGTGATCGGTGGATCTGGAACTGAATGTTTAACACTGATTCGCGAAATGTCGCGGAAGCAAGAGTCGCCACCGTCTTTTATTTTCTCCAAATGGAAAGGACAAAAGCACAGAAAAATTCCTAATAGAGATTGCTCTCGGTTCGGGAGGTAGATTATAGAAAGGGAAGGTGTTAGCACCCTTTCTATCCATGGTTATCCATGGGCTCTTAGATACTTGCTCCTTTGTGTTTTCAAAATTGTTTGTTTGCCTTTCAACTGCGGGCTTAAAAAAAAGTTTCTTTGAAAATTTCAGTTCGACTCTTGTATCAGTCCTCAAGAGTGTTTGAAAAGTTGCTTTCGAAAGCTTTTGAAAAGGTGTCGGTGTGAAAAGAGTTTTTGATTTTTGTTTTGAAATTAAAGCAAGTATCTACGAGTTACCTACCCTAAGGAATTCGTCTGTGTAAATATCCTTAAAGTAGTGCTATCCCACCATTGAGAGGTAGGTAGCACCACCGTTGGAGGTGTTCGGGTCAATTCGAGGGTTCAGGACATGGTGATCACTGGAGCAATAGGAAGACACCTTAGAAGCTACCCTCATGCCATGTTCATGGACATGAGGACTTACTAAAACATCCTCTACTCGACGACCACCTTTCGAGGGGCAAGGCAACAGTGAGACGTCCCCTAGGGGTGGCGTGTGATTTGTGTGTCACGTTCATTTATGTTTATCTTGTTTATGGATTGGTGATCTACGCGTTGCTTTTATTTTGGCATTCATTCTTTCATGCAAATTATTAACAGTTTAAAAGATGCGGAATTTAAAAGTCCTACGCTATTACAAAGGCGCGGGTCTACATCGCCAAATTAATCCAAGACCCGATTTGAAAATAAAATGCGGAAAATAAATACCCTAATTAATCTATTACATGGCTTTGGGATAATTACATGAAATTTATAAAAAAGGAAATAAAATAAGCGCGCGAAATAGAATTATGATCGAATGCGAGGGCGTTGGACCCTTTTAAGGAAATTAAATTACAATTAATAAATTAATTAAGTTAAATGAGAAAAGGAAATTATTTTTTTGAGTTTTTGTATTTATGAAATAAAGAAAGAAAATTAAATGAAATTGAAACCCTAATTCTAAGCATTTTTAATTATTAACAAAAAATAGATTTAAGCTTGACCTAATTTATATTAATTATTTATATGGCATATTTATTTATAAAAATAATTAATATTTAATAATGGTAAAAGAAAAGAAAAAGAATAAAGTATTTAAAACCCTAATTCTACATTTTTTAGTTTATTAAAAAGACATTAAAATTAAACCTTGAATTAAAACTAAATTAATTTTTAAATTTATTTACAAAAATGTTAGTGAATTAAACATTAAAACATATTTTTTTATTTTTATAATTTCTGATTTTTTTTTGGTATTTTTATGTTACATAAAAATTATTTTTTGTGAATTTAAAATAGTTACAACAAAATAAAAAAGGGAATTAAAATGAAAGAAGAAATTTAGAAAGAAATATACAAACAGGGGGGTTATCTGGCCCTTTTGGAGGTGTTGTTAGAATGGTTTGGCCCATTAGATGGAGGCCCTTTTTGACTTCTCAGGCTGGCGTGTGGAGTGTATGACTGACGCCTATGGTAGACAGCTGGTGATGACCCTTGGATTAGAATTGCTTGGGCATGTGGCAGGCTTAGAGGTGAAGCTGCATGGTAGACCTTTGAAGAGAGGGAGTACCTGAATAAGTTGTAAGAAAAAGCATAGGGAAATATGGGGACCTGGGGATCGAACCCAGGTCCTAATACTTGCAAACGTGCCTCTCCACCAACTGTGCCATTTGATCACTTTGTTATTATAATGAAGCGTAATTAATATATTAAAAAATAGGCACTAGTGGTATAAAACACAAAAAATGCGCGCCAAGCTTTTTAATCAGCAAACCATAGCCTTCCACACATCATCTTCCCCACTTGTTCTTCATTTTGGCCTGAAAAAACAAACTAGATAGCGGGGATTTTAAACCCCCACAATCTGAAATACAAAAAATAGCGAATAGGAATTAAACAAATATAAAAAAGGCGCGATAGATGTTTTAGATTCCTTGGAACGTCACGATTTCAATGGTACAAGTCTCATGGTCTGATTTTACCATATGCAAAAGTCCCCAATTTAGGAGCTTCGAAAACCTAGAAAGCTTCCATGGCGTTTTTTGATACAGGGCCTTACAACTCAATTAAGTTATGTCATTAGCTTCAGGAGATGCACATTAGTATAAATCAACATCAAAAACACATGAAAAATGCAGGGAATTCAAGATGCGATTATGAGTATTTTCATGAAAAGTGAGACATGGTTCTACCAGTTCTTTGCGTGCAGAGGTCTGATTTTGATTGGAGAAGATTCCTGGATGTGTCAGGAGTGCAATAGAATAGTTGTTTTGCTTTTAAACACCCTCTATGTGTGTTTTCAGTTTTCAACTTTTTCCACAAAAATGCAAAGTGTGTATGAGGTTTTGGGCGCAGCCTGGAGGTTGTTGTGACTAGGGTTATGATCAGCTTAAGTATGCCCATGGATTAGGGTAGAAATTTGAGTCAAAAAGCCTTTGCATTGATGTATCAAATATTTGATTTTCAATGAATATTTTTTCAAATCTTTTCCATGAATAACATGCCAATTTGCACCAAATCTTCCCTTTTTTGATGTGCACGAGATCTTGAAGTTTTGATGAGTGATTATACTGCATAAAAAGATTCAAACACATTTGTTTAGTATTTTTTTTCATATTTTATTTAATTAAATGAATTAATGTTGATAAAAATTCAAATAAATAATAAAAAATGATGAAATAAATCCCCTTTGGGCCAAATGGTCGTGCATAGCCTTTGGATGATGATTCTTGGAAGAAAATGTGGCCCATTAGCAATTTTGAGGCATTTGAAGCAAAGTTGACTTTTCAAAATTCCCAAAAATTTCCCAACTTCCACAAGGCATATCTTGCTCAATTTTTAAGCTTTGATCATGTTCTTGGACATTTTGGAAAGGTCTTGAAGTCCTCTAACCAATGCCTTTGGTCCCATGTCATTTTGATTTACCAATCTCAAGTTATGGTCTTTGACTTAAAGTCCCTTTTTGTTGACTTTTGAAAATGACCTATAATGTTGAAATTGATAACTTTTTGTGAGAGAATTTCTTGGACTTGAAGTGTGAAGAGGAGTTGTAGGAAATGTCTTTCTCTTCAAAATGAGCTTTGGATGGAATTTTTCTGATGAACCCTGTGGAAGTTATGCCCTGGTCAAGTTACAGTTGACTTTTTCAACTGTCCAAATATGGAAACTTTTGCATCTTGAGATTTTTTGAGCCATGCCTTGAGAATCATGATCAAGAATTGATCAAATGATGTTTGTGGCTTCAAAATGAGATGTTGACCAAAAATTTGAACTTTTGACTGTCAAATGACCATTTTGCCCCTATAGTTGACTGTAGGGCAATTAGGGTTTTTGACTGTGCAATTTTGTGCTGTAAGTCTTGAAACTTGACATATGGATGCTTGACCATGTTTGTAGGCATGTGGGACTTGATTGGACCCTTGGAAACTTCAATTTCTTTGCCAGAACCAAAACCCTAGTTTTTGACTGTTAGGAGGCCCTTGAATTGTGCAACCCTTGGGGAGATTTTGAAGCATGCTCTTTGCAAATCTTAAAGAAAATGGGAGGGCAAATTTTGGGGTACAACAGTTGCCCCTGTTCAATCTTCTTAGACCTGAGGATGTAGATTGGTTGGCGTGCCTTTCGTAATCCGAGGGTGGAAGATGATTGAACACTAGAGTGCCCAGAAATTTGCGCTCACATGTTAGCAGTGTGATGGGGGGAATGGGCTTATAGATGCCATTTGGAGGTTGATGGATAGGATGATGGGCTTATAGATGCCATTCTAAGAGATGATGGATAGGTGGATGGGCTTATAGATGCCATCTGGGTGTCGATCGCGTAAGAGATTCCTTAGCGAGAACTTGCGTACCTGAAAAAGAAAGATGATTACCTGACCTGTTACAGGAGCTGGTCTTTAAACTTTTTGTATAGATGCGCCCTGACTGGTTACAGGAATTGAATCTGGAGCTTCAAAAGGTTATGAATGAACTAGGGATTGTTACTACCTCAACGGGACGGTGAGAGAACCTTGGGTGATTACTACCTCAACAGGAACGCTGAGAGAATCTTGGGGCGATTACTACCTCCACAGTAACAGGGAGAGAACCATAGGCGACTTCAACCTCAACAGTAACGCTGAGAGAATCTTGGACGACTTCAACCTCAACAGTAACGCTGAGAGAATCTTAGGCGACTTCAACCTCAACAGTAACGTTGAGAGAATCTTGGATGTCTTCTATTGGGCTAAGAATCAGGGAGATCTTAGGATCGATCTGACTAAACCGGAGAAGGCCTTTGACTGGATAAGAAACAGGAAAATCTTAGGGTCGATTTAACTGAACCAGACAAGGTCTTGAAATCTTCAACTGGATAAGAAACAGGGAGATCTTAGGGTCGATCTGACTGAACCAGAGAAGGACTTTGACTGGATAAGAAACAGGAAAATCTTAGGGTCGATTTAACTGAACCGGACAAGGTCTTGAAATCTTCAACTGGATAAGAAACAGGGAGATCTTAGGGTCTATCTGACTGAACCAGAGAAGGCCTTTGACTAGATAAGAAACAGGAAAATCTTAGGGTCGATTTAACTGAACCGGGCAAGGTCTTGGGATCTTCAACTGGGTAAGAATCAGGGAGATCTTAGGGTCGATCTGACTGAACCCGAGAAGGCCTTTGACTGGATAAGAATCAGGAAAATCTTAGGGTCGATTTAACTGAACCAGACAAGGTCTTGAAATATCTTCAACTGGATAAGAATCAGGGAGATCTTAGGGTCGATCTGACTGAACCAGAGAAGGCCTTTGTCTGGATAAGAAACAGGAAAATCTTAGGGTCGATTTAACTGAACCAGACTAAAGTCTTGAAACATAGTTGAGAATTTAACTGGATCTTTCCTGAAAGTTAAAGGTCAGTCATATGCAATGCATGATATGGATCAAGCAATGATGTTCTCAACATAAATGAGATTTGTAAGATATGATGCGTATATGCATGCTATGATGTATGAAAATGTGATGTTTATGAATGTATCTTTTCGTCTTTAGGAAAATAAATCCTTGACGGGTGCCGGGAGGTCACTCCTGGGCTGATGTTGAAGAATAGATCTTTGCTTCCGCTGGGGATGATAGTTGCAAGAATACCGGTAGGAAAAGATAACTTCGTTGGGGAATAAACTTGGCGAATGGATTACTCTGCGGGGAGAAAAATACTCTAGTGATCTTGCTGGTGAGCAATACTCTGTGGGGAGAGAGGTACTTTGCCGGAATGTTTGATGGTAACTTCGCTGGGGATAAGAAGACTTCGCCGAGAACGATCTTCTCATGGATTTTTGGCTGAGGATAACCCAGTTATATCCTGGTAGGGAAATAACCTTTGAATAAAGCCGGGAGACGCGTTCGTGCTCTACAGGGATAAGCTTCCAGAATCTACTGGGGATAAGCTTCCTGCTTGGGGAGATGGATCCCAACTTTCCTGGAGAAACTGGATTGGACTCTCCTGGGGAAGTTTTGAACTGTATTGGGGAAGTGACTCCATTGAATGTTTGATATACCGCCGGGGAACAATCTTTAGTTCAAGACTGCCGGGGATGCTTGTTAGGAATGTCCGTATATTGCTGGGGAACATTGAGATCTGCTGGAGGATACCCAATTTCCCTAAAGTTGACTGTAACTTTGCTTGGGGAGAGTGCACTGACTTGCTGGTTCACTCTCTGGGGAATTAAGATATACTGGTTATGTTCTTCCGCCGAACTCACCTTGGTACCTTGGTGGACGGAACAATTAGATCGTTTAGACAACTCTTTATTGCCCCTGTTTCTAATGTTACCTGTAATTAATCCTTTGTTTCGTATGCAAATATTTATGAGTTAGCAAATTATCTTCAATGCATATATCACAAATTTAACCTTGGACGTTCTTCGCGAAACAAAACAGAAAAAGGAAAAACAAAAGGCAATTTGTAGCTGAAAAGTGATTTTTGTATTGATTTTTGAATTGCCTGTAAATAGGCTTTTTATGTACAAGAGGCTGACGTCCTAGTAAGAGAACGCCGCCGAACAAAAGAGTTTATACAAATTTGTACAAAGGAAAATAAAACAGCTGTGTGAATAGAATGATCCCACTGGGTTCCATCTCTGCTATTGCCTTTATATCTCCGAGCGTCTCATCACTTGATGACCTAACCGAAGATGAAGCTGATTGATCGATACCGTCTGAACTTGATGTAGATACCGGATTCTGGGTGCAAAGTGATCCAATGAGACATGGTATTACGCTTTATCCCTAACTTTTGCCTGGACCGCCCTTTCGGGTTTTCAGTCCACCGGGATACCCATTTTTGCCCAAGCCTCCTTTTCAGGTTTTCGACTTGCCGGGTGTACAGATTTTTTCATTTCATCCCTTCATTTTGCCCGAACCCTTTTGGTTCGCCGGGAAGCCCTAATTTTTGCCTAGGTATGTCAACCTAGCGAGTCTTTTTTATGCGTAGTATCTTTTTACTATGTCTGCATTGGCGGGGTGAGGAAGGTCGTCACCATCCATGTTGGTTAGAATCATGGCTCCTCCTGAGAACACATGTTTAACCACAAATGGCCCTTCGTACGTAGGGGTCCATTTGCCCCTTGGATCACTCTGAGGAAGGATGATACGCTTGATTACCAGATCCCCAACTTAATATTCTTGTGGTCTGACCTTTTTGTTAAATGCCCTGATCATCCGTTTCTGGTACGTCTGACCATGACAAATAGCAGCAAGTCTCTTTTCATCAATAAGGTTTAGCTGATCAAGTCGTGTCTGGATCCAATCATCTTCGTTCAGATCTGCATCCTTCATTATCCGGAGAGAGGGTATTTGCACTTCGATCGGTAAGACTGTCTCCATACCGTAGACCAAGGAGAAAGGAGTTGCCCCGATTGATGTCCTGGCTGAGGTACGGTACCCATGTAGAGCGAACGGTAACATCTCGTGCCAATCTTTGTAAGTCACTGTCATCTTCTGCACGATTTTCTTGATATTCTTATTTGCTGCTTCTACAGCCCCATTCATCTTCGGTCTGTAAGGAGAAGAGTTGTGGTGCTGTATCTTAAACTGCTCGCAGAGCTCAGTGATCATCTTGTTATTGAGATTGGTACCGTTGTCTGTAATGATTCTTTCAGGGACCCCGTATCGACAGATCAGATTATGCCGAATGAACCGTGCCACAACAGTCTTGGTTACCGTAGCGTAGGATGCTGCTTTAACCCACTTCGTGAAGTAATCAATCGCTACCAGGATGAAGCGATGCCCATTGGACGCTGTAGGTTTAATCTCACCGATCATATCTATGCCCCACATTGCAAAAGGCCAAGGCGCAGTCAGAACATTTAGAGGAACTGGAGGAACGTGCACCTTGTCTGTATATATCTGGCATTTATGGCATGTCCGAGAATGTTGGTAGCAGTCAGCTTCCATTGTGGACCAGAAATACCCTGCCCGAAGGATTTTCTTTGCCATAGTGTGTCCACTGGAATGTGTTCCGAAGGTCCCTTCATGTAGCTCTTCCATAATCCTTTCTGCTTCAGTTTTATCCACACAACGCAGTAAGGTCGAATCATGGTTTCGCTTGTACAGGATGCCGTTGCTAAGGAAGAACTTCGCTGCGAACCTTCTCAGAAACTTCTTATCGTTGACAGATGCACCTTCAGGGTATTCCTGAGCTTCTAAGTATCTCTTCACCTCATGGTACCAAGGCTTCTCAGTCACCAATTCAGTTTCAAGATCACAACAGTATGCCGGTTCGTCCAATTTCCAGATAGTGACCTGGGGAGCCTCATTGTCCCATTTGACCTTGAACATGGAAGACATCGTAGCTAACGCGTCCGCCAACTGATTCTCCTATCTCAAAAAGTGTTTAAAGGTTATCTCTGTGAAGTGGGGGATCAATGTCAACACACATTCTTTGTAAGGAATAAGGTTCAGATGTTTCGTATCCCACTCTCCTTTGATATGATTGATCACGAGAGCGGAATCTCCGAAGACACTCAGATACTTGATCCTTAAGTCAATCGCAACTTGGAGACCCATGATGCATGCCTCATACTCCGCCATGTTGTTGGTGCAGTTGAAACATAGCCGGGCGGTAAGTGGAGTATGAGTGCCTTGAGGGGATATGATCACAGCGCCGATACCGTTACCCAAAGCATTGGAGGCTCCGTCAAAGTGCATAAACCATCGGGATCCTTCCTCAGGTCCTTCATCCGGTCCAGGTACTTCACAATCAGTCACAATCATGATGCTCTCGTCGGGAAACTCGAAGTTCATTGACTGATAGTCGTCTACTGCCTGATGTGCCAAGTGGTCTGCCAATACACTTCCCTTGATGGCTTTCTGAGTCGTGTACTAGATGTCATATTCTGTCAAGATCATTTGCCATCTTTCTATTCTCCTAGACAGAGCAGGCTTTTCAAATATGTACTTTATAGGATCCATCTTTGAGATCAACAAGGTAGTGTGAGTCAGCATATACTGTCTCAGCCGGCGAGCAGCCCATACCAAAGCGCAGCAAATTTTCTCGAGCAGTGAGTATCGGGTCTCACAGTCGGTAAACTTTTTGCTAAGGTAATAAATGGCATGCTCTTTTCGGCCAAACTCGTCATGCTGCCCCAGCACACACCCCATTGAGTTGTCGAGTACTGTCAGGTATAATATCAGAGGTCTCCCTTCAACTGGTGGCATAAGAATGGGTGGTTCTTGGAGATACTCTTTGATTCTGTCAAAAGCAGCCTGACATTCATCATTCCAACGTACTACCTGATCTTTCTTCAGCAGCTTGAAGATTGGTTCACAAGTAGCAGTTAGATGCGAGATGAATCGAGCAATGTAATTCAGGCGTCCTAAAAAGCCTCTGACCTCTTTCTCTGTCTTAGGAACTGGCATCTCTTGAATGGCTTTAACCTTGGCAGGGTCCACTTGAATACCCTTATCACTTACAACAAAGCCTAGCAACTTTCCAGATCTTACCCCAAAGGTGCACTTGTTCGGGTTCAACCTCAGCTTGTACAACTTCAGACGGTCAAACAATTTCTGCAGATGATCAAGGTGTTCTTCCTCAGTCTGGGACCTTGCGATCATGTCGTCAACATACACTTCTATCTCATGATGGATCATGTCATGAAATAAAGCAACCATGGCACGTTGGTAGGTTGCCCCATCATTTTTCAGTCCAAAAGGCATGACCTTGTAGCAGAAGGTGCCCCACTGAGTAACAAAGGTAGTTTTTTCCATGTCTTCAGGTGCCATCTTGATCTGATTGTAACCTGAAAAACCATCCATGAAAGAGAACACCTTATGCTGAGCAGTATTGTCAACCAGGACATCAATGTGAGGTAGAGGGAAGTCATCCTTGGGGCTGGCCCTGTTCAGATCCCTATAGTCAACACACATTCTGACTTTTCCATCTTTCTTAGGTACCGGCACCACATTAGCAACCCACTGAGGATAAAAAGTCACTGCAAGGAACCCAGCATCAAACTGTTTCATAACCTCAGCTTTGATCTTCTCAGACATCTCTGGACGCATACGGTGGACCTTTTGCTTAACTGGAGGGCAGTCTTCCTTAGTAGGCAAGTGATGGACCACAATGTCGGTATCCAACCCGGGAATGTCTTCGTAGGACCAGGCAAATATCTCCACATAATCATGTAACATCTGAGTCAACCGTTGCTTCACGCTGAGCTCTAGGTTGGCACCAATCTTTACTTCCTTCCTGTCCGTCTCAGTACCCAGATTTATTGTTTCCACCGGCTCTTCGTGTGGTTGAATTGCCCTCTCTTCCTGGAGTAACAGTATTGCAAGCTCGCCAGGCACTTCACAATCATCTTCACCTTCGTCTTCGGCTAAGTTGATCGGATTTTCGAAGTCATAACTGGCAGTAGCAGAATCGTTACCAGTGAGATCCAGAGTGGATTGAAACCTGTATGAGTGAGTGTGTGTAAATACAGCTGTTTTGCAATATATAAAGAAAGGAAAGAAAGAAAAGGAGCATAAGATTTGAAATGCGAGAAAACGTCCAAGATCTTTATTCATGATATATGAAATGACAATTAATATACCCTCACAAATGAAGCCACGGTGCCCCGGGTAAGACACCGGGACATAGAGTTTTAATTCATTGTTTATTACAAATAACAAAGCAAAGGAATTCATTACTCGGTAACAAGAGAAACAAGTAGGTTGTCCTTTGCAATCCAATTGCTAGGTTCACTGTCGGTTGCCGGGTAAATCCAGCTGTCGAACTCCGCTTCATCCACTTCATCATCCTCCCTGATAGCATTTACTCCATGGTTAGGCATGGGAGCAGTCACCACATTGGGCTTCTCAGGTGCCTCAAACTGTACCTCCTTGGCATCAATAAGGTCCTGCACTTTATTCCTTAAGGCCCAACAGTCATCAGTAGAATGCCCCGGGCTATCGGAGTGATAAGCACAGCGGGCATTTGGGTTGTACTTGGGAGAGGCAGTGTTCACAACTTTTGGGGCCTCCCTGACAGTCAGTAGATTGGTGGATAGCAACTGCGGCCAGATTTGCGACAAGGTCATACTCAGACGGGTAAACTCTCTTCTGGGTCTTTCACCCCTTTGTGGATTGGTTTGCCGAGGAGCGGCAGCAGGCTTGGCAATCATCACCGTGTTGACAGACTGGCGGCGCTCAGGTTTCTCTTGTCTTCTAGACCCATATACAACACTGGCCTCCTTCTTAAAGGGCTTCTTCTTTGAATTTGACGATGCACCCTTCTGAATTTTGCCGGACTTCATTCCAGCCTCTATTCTCTCTCCAGTCAGAATAAGATCAGTGAACCCTGCAGACGAGTTACCGATAAGATGATTGAAAAATGGCCCAGAGAGGGTCCCCAAGAACATGTCTACCAACTCCCGGTCAGTTAACGGAGGCTGCACCCTGCCAGCCAGATCCCTCCACTTCTGTGCATACTCTTTAAAACCTTCGCTTGACCCTAGCGACATTCCCTGGAGTTGGGTACGTGTAGGAGCAAGGTCGGCATTATATTGATACTGCTTATAAAAAGCAGTAGCCAACTCCTCCCAGTTACGAACTTTGGTCCCATCCAGCTGATAGAACCATTCGAGATGAGTCCCTGAAAGACTCTCCTGGAAGAAGTGGATCCACAAGTTCTTGTCCACTGAGTACGGTTGAATCTTCCGCACATAGGATCTGAGATGTAGCTTGGGACAAGACGCCCCGTCATACTTGGTGAAAGATGGTGCCTTAAACTTGTGAGGAATAATCACACCAGTAGATAAGCCCAAGTCTCCGAAATCCAGCCCAGGCACTTGTTGGATCTCCATTGCATTCAGTCTGTCTTCCAACTGCTTATACCAGTCTTCAGCAGGAGGATACTGTTCCTCATTAAAGTCAGTCTCGTTGTCAGAGACTACTGGACTTGAAGCCTTTCCCCCCTGGGGACTGCCCTTGCCTACAGAAGAACCAGCCTCTTCATTCTGCAGAGTGTTGCCAAACCTTCGGCCCGAGTTGAAAAGAACAGTTCTCTTCTTCTTCTTCTTCTTCTTCTTCTTCTTCTCCTTCTTCAGGAGTAAAGCCTTCAGCTCTTCTTGGCCTTGAGCCAAACCCATGATTAGCTCCTGAAATTGCGCATTCTGCGCCTGAAGAGCCTTGATAGACATCTCAGTTGATGATGAGTCAGGGTTCATGATGCTGAAATAAACAGCGAAGAACAGTAAGCAACCTGAAAAGAAGAAAACCTGCTATGCACATGATGAATGGAATGCGTATGATTTATGTTTTCAAAGACAATCGGGAATCAACTTTGTAAACAAAAAGGAACACACTTCATTAGATTCAACTTTGAAACTTAAATTGTTCAACAGGTTGCCCTTAAGCGTTACATAAAAGGGAAATATTGAAAAGGGAAATAAAATGTAAAAGAACATCCAGAGCTCCTTATTGATCCCATGGTCTCCTCTTCTCAGTACGGATGTAGTCATTCAGAGCTCGCTCATTCTCCAGCTGCTTTGTCAGCTTCTGGATCTTCAATTCCTGCTCGTTGAACTTTTCCCGGTAAGAATCCCGTTCTTCTCGCAGTTGCGACCAAGACCTCTTTAATGTCTCATAATCAGTAGGTATCTGAGGAGGGAGGACAGTTGGAGGAGCCCCATCTTTGTCAGGATACTCAAGAATGATGGGTCTGACAGCTTCGTACGGCATACCTAACTTCTGAGCACGGATGCGGACCCATTTGTAGTAGGCTTCCATAGGTAGAGAAGTCTTTGATCCTAACTCTTGTGGGTCAGCCTTATGAACTCTGTCCCAAGCCTTGATGAACCTACGACGCAGCTCGTCACTATCCACCTGAAACTCAAAACTGATGTGAGGCACCAACATCTCATGAGGCCCTGCTCTTCTGGCTCTTCCAAATTGACGGAGAGCTAGACATGGGTTGTAAGAGATTCCTCCTTGAGTACCAATCAACGGAACATTAGGGTATTCTCCGCAACGATCAATAACAGCTTTCTCATCCAAACCTCTGAAAGTCCAAATGATGTCCTTATTAGTGAGAGACATTAACCTATGAGCCCAACCTCTTCCTTCTTGGTTCTTCAACACGAACTTAGGGAGGTGCAAAATAAACCACCTCACCAACAAAGGGATACAACACCACATAGTTCCTCGTCTTCGGGCAGTACGAGCATAAAGTTGTTGCAGGATGTCACCCAAGAGAGTGGGCACAGGGTTCTGAGACATAAAGATCCTTATGGCAGTGACATTGATGAAGTTGTCAGGATTAGGAAACAAGACTAGCCCATAGATTAAGAGAGCCAAGATGTCTTCATATGCCCTAAAGTCCAAGTCATTCCAGAAACTGTTAGCTTTACCAACTAGAAACTTGGCCAAGAAACCCTTAACCCCGCTTCTAGTTACCCAGTTGTCCATTACTTCTTGATGGGTCAAAGGAAGAGCTGCAGCAACCTCCTCAAGCCTGAGGGTCTTTTCCCAACCATTGTAAGGAGTCTGATCCAGGATAGGGATGCCAAGCAAATCAGAGAACTCTTCCAGGGTAGGGACCAGCTGAAAGTCTTGAAAGGTGAAGCACTGGTACAGAGGGTCATAGAACTGGGTCAGGACACTCATCAACTGTTGGTCCCGCTTTGCAGTGACTAAACTGAGAAGAGAACCATGCCTCTGGATGAAGGAAGTGGTGTTTAGAATTCTGCTAACCAACTCTTCAAGCAACTCAGGTGGGTGAACAAAGTTGAACCGGATAGTATTCCTTCGCACAGGCATCATGATGTCCTACAAAACAGAGCAAAGGTGAAACCCTCTTGTCTTTGAAATAGTCAGTCCTTATGTAGGATGCATGCAATGCTCATGATGTTATGATGTTATGATAAAGCACACCACAAATATTTACAAAGGCAAACATGATAAGGCACACAAGTCACACAAGACAAGCCCTTAAAGTTTAGGCCAGCATGAGGTCTAGGTACTACCCTCTTTCGGTTTGTTGGTTCATACCTGTCCTATCAAAAGTAACCGGGTTCTTAGAGGATCCCAATATCATTGACTACCCTCAATCGGTCATAACTCCAACATCGCAATCTTTTCTTGCGGCCAGAACCATCACGAGAGATTAGCCTCAATGGGCGTAGCATACTGCTACTGTTCTAATGGCCAAGTTGTCATTTAAGGTTCTAAGGTCTGTTGGTGCTTAATGACTCCTTGGAAGACCCATATTCTCCTCGTTGCGACACAAGGGATATCGGTACAGACCAAAGTGCCACACCAACGTAGCCACTGCTTCACCCGTGTCGGTCTACGCCGGACAGGTCCCTCACAGCTTATGCTACCTAAACAGGGTATCCCCAGATCCGGGTTAGGATCTATGTAACTCCCATGCAACCCACAATTTTAAAGCAAACAAGTCAATACAATTGAAAACACAGTTATGAACTATCCTAAGGTACACCTCACTTTATAAGAGTCCCCAGCAGAGTCGCCAGTTCTGTGATCGGTGGATCTGGAACTGACTGTTTAACGCTGGTTCGCGAAATGTCGCGGAAGCAAGAGTCGCCACCGTCTTTTATTTTCTCCAAATGGAAAGGACAAAAGCACAGAAAAATTCCTAATAGAGATTGCTCTCGGTTCGGGAGGTAGATTATAGAAAGGGAAGGTGTTAGCACCCTTTCTATCCATGGTTATCCATGGGCTCTTAGATACTTGCTCATTTGTGTTTTCAAAATTGTTTGTTTGCCTTTCAACTGTGGGCTTAAAAAAAAGTTTCTTTGAAAATTTCAGTTTGACTCTTGTATCAGTCCTCAAGAGTGTTTGAAAAGTTGCTTTTGAAAGCTTTTGAAAAGGTGTCGGTGTGAAAAGAGTTTTTGATTTTTGTTTTGAAATTAAAGCAAGTATCTACGAGTTCTCTACCTACCCTAAGGAATTCGTCTGTGTAAATGTCCTTAAAGTAGTGCCATCCCACCATTGAGAGGTAGGTAGCACCACCGTTGGAGGTGTTCGGGTCAATTCGAGGGTTCGGGACATGGTGATCACCGGAGCAATAGGAAGACACCTTAGAAGCTACCCTCATGCCATGTTCATGGACATGAGGACTTACTAAAACATCCTCTACTCGACGACCACCTTTCGAGGGGCAAGGCAACAGTGGGACGTCCCCTAGGGGTGGTGTGTGATTTGTGTGTCATGTTCATTTATGTTTATCTTGTTTATGGATTGGTGATCTACGCGTTGCTTTTATTTTGGCATTCATTCTTTCATGCAAATTATTAACAGTTTAAAAGATGCAGAATTTAAAAGTCCTACGCTATTACAAAGGCGCAGGTCTACATCGCCAAATTAATCCAAGACCCGATTTGAAAATAAAATGCGGAAAATAAATACCCTAATTAATCTATTACATGGCTTTGGGATAATTACATGAAATTCATAAAAAAGGAAATAAAATAAGCGCGCGAAATAGAATTATGATCGAATGCAAGGGCGTTGGACCCTTTTAAGGAAATTAAATTACAATTAATAAATTAATTAAGTTAAATGAGAAAAGGAAATTATTTTTTTGAGTTTTTGTATTTATGAAATAAAGAAAGAAAATTAAATGAAATTGAAACCCTAATTCTAAGCATTTTTAATTATTAACAAAAAATAGATTTAAGCTTGACCTAATTTATATTAATTATTTATATGGCATATTTATTTATAAAAATAATTAATATTTAATAATGGTAAAAGAAAAGAAAAAGAATAAAGTATTTAAAACCCTAATTCTACATTTTTTAGTTTATTAAAAAGACATTAAAATTAAACCTAGAATTAAAACTAAATTAATTGTTAAATTTATTTACAAAAATGTTAGTGAATTAAACATTAAAACATATTTTTTTATTTTTATAATTTCTGATTTTTTTTGGTATTTTTATGTTACATAAAAATTATTTTTTGTGAATTTAAAATTGTTACAACAAAATAAAAAAGGGAATTAAAATGAAAGAAGAAATTTAGAAAGAAATATACAAACAGGGGGGTTATCTGGCCCTTTTGGAGGTGTTGTTAGAATGGTTTGGCCCATTAGATGGAGGCCCTTTTTGACTTCTCAGGCTGGCGTGTGGAATGTATGACTGACGCCTATGGTAGACAGCTGGTGATGACCCTTGGATTAGAATTGCTTGGGCATGTGGCAGGCTAAGAGGTGAAGCTGCATGGTAGACCTTTGAAGAGAGAGAGTACCTGAACAAGTTGTAAGAAAAAGCATAGGGAAATATGGGGACCTGGGGATCGAACCCAGGTCCTAATACTTGCAAACGTGCCTCTCCACCAACTGCGTCATTTGATCACTTTGTTATTATAATGAAGCGTAATTAATATATTAAAAATAGGCACTAGTGGTATAAAACACAAAAAACGCGCGCCAAGCTTTTGAATCAGCCAACCATAGCCTTCCACGCATCATCTTCCCCACTTGTTCTTCATTTTGGCCTGAAAAAACAAACTAGATAGCGGGGGTTTTAAACCCCCACAATCTGAAATACAAAAAATAACGAATAGGAATTAAACAAATATAAAAAAGGCGCGATAGATGTTTTAGATTCCTTGGAACGTCACGATTTCAATGGTACAAGTCTCATGGTCTGATTTTACCATATGCAAAAGTCCCCAATTTAGGAGCTTCGAAAACCTAGAAAGCTTCCATGGCGTTTTTTGATACAGGGCCTTACAACTCAATTAAGTTATGTCATTAGCTTCAGGAGATGCACATTAGTATAAATCAACATCAAAAACACATGAAAAATGCAGGGAATTCAAGATGCGATTATGAGTATTTTCATGAAAAGTGAGACATGGTTCTACCAGTTCTTTGCGTGCAGAGGTCTGATTTTGATTGGAGAAGATTCCTGGATGTGTCAGGAGTGCAATAGAATAGTTGTTTTGCTTTTAAACACCCTCTATGTGTGTTTTCAGTTTTCAACTTTTTCCACAAAAATGCAAAGTGTGTATGAGGTTTTGGGCGCAGCCTGGAGGTTGTTGTGACTAGGGTTATGATCAGCTTAAGTATGCCCATGGATTAGGGTAGAAATTTGAGTCAAAAAGCCTTTGCATTGATGTATCAAATATTTGATTTTCAATGAATATTTTTTCAAATCTTTTCCATGAATAACATGCCAATTTGCACCAAATCTTCCCTTTTTTGATGTGCACGAGATCTTGAGGTTTTGATGAGTGATTATACTGCATAAAAAGATTCAAACACATTTGTTTAGTATTTTTTTTCATATTTTATTTAATTAAATGAATTAATGTTGATAAAAATTCAAATAAATAATAAAAAATGATGAAATAAATCCCCTTTGGGCCAAATGGTCGTGCATAGCCTTTGGATGATGATTCTTGGAAGAAAATGTGGCCCATTAGCAATTTTGAGGCATTTGAAGCAAAGTTGACTTTTCAAAATTCCCAAAAATTTCCCAACTTCCACAAGGCATATCTTGCTCAATTTTAAGCTTTGATCATGTTCTGGGACATTTTGGAAAGGTCTTGAAGTCCTCTAACCAATGCCTTTGGTCCCATGTCATTTTGATTTACCAATCTCAAGTTATGGTCTTTGACTTAAAGTCCTTTTTTGTTGACTTTTGAAAATGACCTATAATGTTGAAATTGATAACTTTTTGTGAGAGCATTTCTTGGACTTGAAGTGTGAATAGGAGTTGTAGGAAATGTCTTTCTCTTCAAAATGAGCTTTGGATGGAATTTTTATGATGAACCCTGTGGAAGTTATGCCCTGGTCAAGTTACAGTTGACTTTTTCAACTGTCCAAATATGGAAACTTTTGCATCTTGAGATTTTTTGAGCCATGCCTTGAGAATCATGATCAAGAATTGATCAAATGACGTTTGTGGCTTCAAAATGAGATGTTGACCAAAAATTTGAACTTTTGACTGTCAAATGACCATTTTGCCCCTGCAGTTGACTGTAGGGCAATTAGGGTTTTTGACTGTGCAATTTTGTGCTGTAAGTATTGAAACTTGACATATGGATGCTTGACCATGTTTGTAGGCATGTGGGACTTGATTGGACCCTTGGAAACTTCAATTTCTTTGCCAGAACCAAAACCCTAGTTTTTGACTGTTAGGAGGCCCTTGAACTGTGCAACCCTTGGGGAGATTTTGAAGCATGCTCTTTGCAAATCTTGAAGAAAATAGGAGGGCAAATTTTGGGGTACAACAATATAATAATAAGAAGTGGTTAATATATTGATGAATCAACACATATGCCTAAAAAATAAAAAACGCGCGCGACTTTTAAACGGGCCAATCACATTGTGACGCATCATCATCTTCTT
Source organism: Vicia faba (assembly GCA_948472305.1). Taxonomy (NCBI): domain Eukaryota; kingdom Viridiplantae; phylum Streptophyta; class Magnoliopsida; order Fabales; family Fabaceae; genus Vicia; species Vicia faba. Next base: position 624,299,142 of record OX451741.1, read on the forward strand.
CATCAAAATTCCTGGTTATTTACCTGCAGATTTTTATCCGCAGGTAGTTTCGTAGGCTTTGTTTAGAATCGTCCCTAGGCTTCAAAAAAACATTCCAAGACCATGGTTGGTCTCGTCCATGTCCCCTGAGTTCATCCACGCTTATGATTTGTTCTGATTTCACCTGAAAACAAAACGCCTAAAAACAACACACACAAACCCTAGGCGCGGGTATCACCATATGAGGCTTAAAAATGAAATCAAATATTGCCATCAGGTTAGAAATTAAACAAGAAACATGAATATGCTAATGTTTTTGAGAAATAATGCAAGAATGGAGAATTGAGGTTTCATGTTCAGGGGCCTGTTTCTGAAAACTTACAGTGCTGTATGGTGAACATAGGACGTGTTAATGGTCGTCTTAGCTTCAGGGGATGGCAAGGAAGAGGGTCACGTGCTCCTTTTTGTCTGAAAATGCTTGCCACACTGTTTTTGGTCTCACACTTTTTCCAACAATTTTTGAGTTTTTATTTGGCCGTTTTAGCAAGGCTTGGGTCGTGTCTTAGGTTGGTACTGCTTGCTTATGTATGTGAGAACAAAATTAGGTCAGCAACTGGGCCTTAATCTTGGTGTATTGAAGTCTTGAGATTTTGTTGACCACCATTAAAGGACCTTTCCATATTTGGTTCAAATCTTGGATTTTATGCACAAAAAGGCTTGGCACGAATTGGCTAGCTGGCATATGACATATAAAAGCTATTCAAACCAAAAGATGTTATTCCATTAATTTTTTAGATTTTATTTGAATTATTATGGATTTAAAATGAATTAAATCAATAAAAATTAAATAAAATAGAAAAATAAATGTTTGATCTTGAAATTAATCATGGGACACGTGTGTGGCATGACAAGGCTGAATCAAGTGGAAGAAAGTGAGCCCTTTTGTCAAAAATTGAAGTTTTAAGGATAGTTGACTTTTGCAAATTCATGAAAATTTCCCAACTTCTCCAATGCATATCTTGCTCAATTTTGATCATATGAACATGTTCTTGGACATTTTGGAAAGGTCTTGAAGCCCTCTAACCAATGCCTTTGGTTCCATGTCATTTGGATTTACCAATCTCAAGTTATGGTCTTTTACTTAAAGTGCATTTTTTGTTGACTTTTGAAATTGACCTATAATGTAGAAATTGATAACTTTTTGTGAGAGAATTTCTTGGACTTGGAATGTGAAGATGAGTTGTAGGAAATGTCATCCCCTTCAAAATGAGCATTGGATGGGATTTTTCTGATGAACCATGAAAAAGTTATGCCTTGGTCAAGTTATAGTTGACTTTTCAACTGTCCAAAAATAACAACTTTGGGCATCTTGATGATTTTTGAGCCATGCTTGAGGAATCATGATCAAGACTTGATCAAATGATGATTGTGTGCTCAAAATAAGATGTTGACCAAAAATTTGACTTTTGACTGTAAAATGACCATTTTACCCCTGCAGTTGATTGTGAACCAAATAGGGCTTTTGACTGTGCAATTTGATGCTGTGAGACTTGAGACTTGACATGTAGATGCTTGGCAATGTATATAGGCACATGAGACTTGATTGAGCCATTGAAAACCCCAAATTCATTGAAGGAACCAAAACCCCAATTTTGACTGGCTTAGGAGATGGTTTGACTGTGCAACCCCTTGAGAAATCTTGAGCCATTTGAATATGATTCTTGATAAACTTTGAAGAATATGGGAGGGAAAATTTTGGGGTACAACACCCCCCCCCCCCCCCCCCCCTCAGGCCCATTTTCTAAACTCTTTTAATCTTTTTTTATTTTATTTTCATTATTTAAGTTTAATTTCTTTTTAAATCATAAAATCACCAAAATAAATAGGATTTAGTTTTTTTTTCTAAATTAATTTTTGTAAATTAATTAATTTCTCAATTTTAATCAATTTTTTTATTAACTAAAATTAATTAGACAATTAGGTTAAATTTCAAATCTTTTTTCATAAAAAAATCCAAAAAATATTTTAATAATCAAATTAGTTTTTTAGGGTTTCTTTAACTTTTTTTCCAATTTAAATTCCCGGGCGTAATTATTTTGCCGTACGATTATTATTTATAATTATGTAATTGCTTCCAGTTTGTAATAGTTTAATTAGGGTTTATAATTTATGCACTTTACTTTTCAGTCGTTAATTATGTAATTGCCCCGAAGCCTTGTAATAGCTATGAACTTTATCTTTCCGCTATTTATTTTCCCCACAATAAACTTCTTAGATGAATGGTTAATAGGGTTGCATGAAAGATAATGTTTAATTAAACCTAGATAACCCTAAATGTGCAAAGATAAATGAACTAAAATCAAACACAAGCACATGTTCACTCCTAGGGTTTATCCCACTTCGGTTGCCTTCGGTAAACGGTCATGAAGTATAGGGAGTTTTAGTGATTGTCCTCTAGTCCCAAAAGATAAAAAATGACCCATTCGAATGTTGCATCGGAAAGATCTTTAAGACTCAAGGGTAACTACTAAGGTTTCCTAACCATTGCTTTTGTGACCGTAATTGTCCCTTCGAATGTCCCTTAAACTCCAACGATGGGGCTACCCACACCTTAATAGTAGGATAGCATTATCTAAAGGAAACGAGAAAACGAATAGTCTTTTTCAAGTAGGTAGAAACTCTTAAGTACTTGCTCAAAACAATAAAAACTCTTTCACACAAACACTTTTAAAATAGTTTTCAAAAACAACTTCATCACACTCTTGAGGACAGATACAAGGGTTACCACGAAGTTAAACAAAAACTTTTCAAAACACATACAAGCAATTTCAAAATGAGCAAGTACCTAAGAGCCCATGGAAAACCATGGATAGAAAGGGAACTAACACCTTCCCTTTCTATAATCTACCCCCTGTACTCATAAATATCTCGAAAAAGGTTTTTTCTGTTCTTTTTTCCTTTTCCTTTGTTGGATGAAATAAAAGTCAATGGCGACTCTTGCTTATCGCGATATTTGCGAACAAAAAATGCAAACCAGTATTAACAGTCGGTTCTGCCACCGTATCATAGCTGTTGTAGGTGTTTAGATATTGGCTTGCATTTTTGGTAAATCCCAAGTGTATGTGTGAATGTCATGACTGATGTCATAACATTCTAGTTCAGGTTGTACTAACTCATTAGGTACATGTGCAGAAAAATATTGTAATTCAAATACTGATGTTTATAAGTGTGTATCTGAGCATGTTTGCAAAATGATCACATTTTGCTAAATCAGTAGACAGGTTTCTCAGATGTCATAACAGATGTTATGACATCTTGTTCTGAACTAACAGGATTGCAGGATTGGATAAGTCTGAGTTTTTTCAGGAAATAACTCAGTCCTTTTTGAACAGAATCCTGCGTTTTCTGAGGAGTAATCTAGCTCAATCCTAACCTGATCAATAAAGTACTATGACCTGGTCTTTAGGTCAAACGGAATCAACCCTAGGTTTTTGGAAACCCTAACTGAAGTTACAGCTGCTATATATTCAACAGAGCTGCGGTTTTTCAAGAAATCCCTGCTGATTGATTAGAAGATCAATTTTGTAATCTGTATAGATTTGTGTATTGTACTCCAAGCAAATATCATTGTGATAAGTGCCTTGGAATAGGTTTCAATTGTAAGGGTTGTGTAGCACTCAAAGCTTTGAAGCAAGAGTGTTTGAATGTTACTTGACTAAAGCTGTGAAGCAGAGTCAAGTTAGTTGTGTACATCACTCAAAGCTGTGAAGCACGAGTGATTGTGTTACTTGATTAAAAAGCTGTGAAGCTTAATCAAGTGTGTGTTTTGAAGAGTGTCTTCATCAATTCTTAAGTCAAATTGGTTTATGTATCACTGCTGTGATTGAGGGGGAGTGAGTAGGAACTCAGGTTTAAGTTGTACTTAGATTAGAATTGCATTGGGTAGGTCTTAAGTGAAGGAGATAAACTGGTTGGTTTATTCCTGAATTAACATCTCTTATAGTGGATTCTCTCCCTGGCTTGGTAGCCCCCAGAGTAGGTGTTGTTGCACACTGAACTGGGTAAACAATTGACTGTGTTATTTACTGCTTTTGTATTTACTGTCATATAGTAAGTCAGATACGGTGTCATAACATTGGACGTGACATTGAGTATCTGCAGCCAGAATTTCAATTGGCATCAGAGCAGGCACCCTGCCTGTATTACTGGGTGAGATCTAGGGATATCACTTTCTGGCACTATGGACAAAGAAGGACTTTTTGGAAATAGACCACCCATTCTGGATGGAACTAATTATGACTACTGGAAACCTCGTATGATTGCCTTCCTAAAATCTCTGGACAAAAAGGCTTGGAGAGCTGCTGACAAAGGATGGATTCATCCCACCATAACTGAGGAAGATGGGACAATCAGTCTGAAGCCTGAGGAAGATTGGAGTAAAGAAGAAGATGAGCTAGCCCTGGGAAATTCCAAAGCTCTAAATGCCTTGTTCAATGGAATTGATAGAAACATTTTCAGATTAGTTCATCAATATGAACTGGCCAAGGAAGTTTGGGACACTCTCAAAACTACTCATGAGGGAACTTCCAAAGTAAAAATGTCAAGGATTCAGATGTTGACCACTAAGTTTGAGAATCTAAAAATGATGGAAGATGAAACCATTCATGAGTTTCACATGAACATCTTGGAGATTGCCAACACCTCAGGAGCACTGGGAGAAAAAATGTCAGAAGAAAAACTGGTGAGGAAGATTCTCAGATCCTTGCCTAAAAGATTTGCAATGAAGGTGACTGCCATAGAGGAAGCCCAGGACATTAGCAAGTTGAAAGTGGATGAACTTATTGGGTCTCTTCAGACTTTTGAGATGGGAATCACTAATGATGATGTCAAAAAGAACAAGAGCATAGCACTTATGTCCAACACTGATGTTGAAGAAAACATTTCAGAAGCTATAGCCATGCTCGGAAGACAGTTCAACAAACTCATCAAAAGAATAGATCCAAAGTCAAGGTCTAATGTTCATAACATTTCCTCTAACATTGACAGTTCCAGCAGAAGACCAAGGTCAGATGAGAAGGGAGTTCAAGGCAGAGGAATTCAATGCCATGGTTGTGAAGGATATGGGCATATTCGAGCTGAATGTCCTACCTTTCTTAAGAAACAAAAAGGAATGACAGTTTCTTGGTCTGACTGTGATTCAGAAAGTAATTCTGAAGAAGAGACTGCCAAACGAGTTACTGCTTTAACTGGTGTTTGTACCTCTGAAAGTGACATCAGTGATGAAGAGGTGACTTTTGAAGAACTGGCTGAAACGTACAAGGAATTGTGTATCAGAAGTACTGAAGTCTGTGTGCAGAATGAGAAACAATCAAAACTCATCATAAAGATGGAGGCTGAAAAACGGGCAAACCTTGAAACTATAAGTCATCTAGAAGGAGAAGTTCAATTGCTGAACTCACAACTGAATCAAATGAACAAATCTCTCAAGATGTTGACAAATGGAACTGACAAATTGGAAGAGATCCTACAGATTGGACAAAATGTGGGAAATAAATCTGGTCTAGGATTTATGAAAGCAACGAAATCTGGTTCTGGTAGGCAAATGTCAAAACAGATGTCTCAACACAACTCTCGACATCAGGAACAGAAACATATGAGGAAAAGGTACCAAAGATGGAAATGTCATCATTGTGGTAGATATGGCCACATAAAGCGCTTCTGTTTCAAATTACATGGATACCCCAATCAGAACTCATGTGTCAAACCTAAGTCTAAAAAGGTACCACATGCTCCTCAATGGAAGAAAAAGGCTACTGCACTGATAGCTCACACTTCCCTGAGGGTCTCTGCAAAGGAAGACTGGTACTTTGACAGTGGATGTTCCAGACATATGACTGGAATCAAGAACCTCCTCAATAATGTTAAGCCTCACACCACCAGTTTTGTGACCTTTGGAGATGGGGCTAAAGGTGAAATCAAAGGAGTTGGTGATTTGGACTGCCCTGGAGTTCCAAGTCTAAATGAAGTACTGTTGGTGAAAGGACTGACCGCTAATCTCATTAGTATCAGTCAACTGTGTGATCTAGGATTCAAGGTCAATTTCTCAAAATCTGAATGCCTTGTAATCAATGACAAACAAGAGATAGTAATGAAAGGAGTCAGATCCAAAGACAACTGTTACTTGTGGGAGGCTGAGAACACCAATTTCTCATCTGTGTGTTCCATTGCAAAAGAAGAAAAAGAGGTGAAACTGTGGCACCAAAAACTTGGCCATCTTCACCTAAGGGGTATGAAGAGGATTATCTCCTTGGAGGCAGTCAGAGGGATTCCAAAACTGCAAATTGATGAAGGAAGAGTTTGTGGTGAATGTCAGGTGGGTAAGCAGACTAGGATGTCACATCCAAAGTCAAGACATCTGACCACCTCTAAGGTTCTAGAACTCCTCCATATGGATCTGATGGGACCAATGCAAGTAGAGAGCCTTGGTGGTAAAAGATATGCCTATGTGGTTGTGGATGATTTTTCCAGATTCACCTGGATTAATTTCATTAGGGAAAAATCAGATGCATTTGAAGTTTTTAGAGAACTGTGCAAGAGAATTCAAAGAGAGAAGGAAGGATGTATTGTCAGAATCAGAAGTGATCATGGCAAGGAATTTGAAAACAGCAAGTTTGATGACTTCTGTGCTTCAGAAGGAATCAGTCATGAGTTTTCTTCTCCCATAACACCTCAGCAAAATGGAGTTGTGGAAAGAAAAAACAGGACCATACAAGAATCTTCCAGAGCAATGTTACATGCCAAAAGACTTCCTATGTATTTTTGGGCTGAAGCTATGAATACAGCTTGCTATGTTCATAACAGGGTCACCTTGAGAAAGGGAACCTCATCCACCATATATGAACTCTGGAAAGGAAGAAAACCAACTGTGAAGTACTTCCATGTGTTTGGCAGCAAATGCTATATCCTGTCTGATCGTGAACAGAGAAGAAAACTGGACTCCAAAAGTGATGAAGGCATATTTCTAGGATACTCCTCAAACAGCAGAGCTTATAGAGTATTCAACTCCAGAACCAAAACCATGATGGAATCAATAAATGTCATAATTGATGACTATCATGAAGAAATAGATGTTCCTTGTACTGTTGAGACATTCTTTGAGACTTCAACCCAACAGGATGATCTACCCAACTCCACCACAACAGAATCTGAATCAAAGGAAGCTAGCAAGACTCCTTCCATCAGAATTCAGAAGGATCATCCAAAAGAGCTCATCATAGGAGATCCCAATAGTGGAGTCATCACAAGATCTAGAGAAATCATCTCAAATTCTTGTTTTGTGTCCAAAATAGAACCAAGAAATGTCAAGGAAGCCTTAACTGATGAATATTGGATTAGTGCAATGCAAGATGAACTGAACCAATTCAAGCAACATGAAGTTTGGGAACTGGTTCCTAGACCTGAAGGAACTAACATCATTGGGACAAAATGGATATTCAAGAACAAGTCAGATGCTGAAGGAGTTGTCACCAGAAATAAGGCGAGACTTGTTGCTCAAGGATACACCCAGGTTGAAGGGGTTGACTTTGATGAAACCTTTGCACCTGTAGCCAGGTTGGAATCAATCAGACTCTTGTTGTCAATTGCTTGTCTTCTGAAGTTCAAGTTATTTCAGATGGATGTGAAAGGTGCCTTTCTAAATGGGTACTTAAATGAGGAAGCTTATGTGGAACAACCTAAAGGTTTTGTGGATCCAACCCATCCTGATCATGTCTACAAATTGAGAAAAGCTCTATATGGGCTGAAACAAGCTCCTAGAGCATGGTATGACAGGTTAACAAAGTTTCTCTCAGACAAAGGCTACAGAAAAGGAGGCTTGGACAAAAATCTATTTGTCAAAACTGAAGGAGGGAAGTTGATGGTTGCCCAAATATATGTTGATGACATAGTGTTTGGCGGAATGTCAGAACATATGGTTAAACACTTTGCTGACCAGATGCAGGCTGAATTTGAAATGAGTCTCATGGGAGAACTAACTTATTTTCTTGGACTACAAGTCTCACAGATGGAGGACTCAATCTTCTTATCTCAAAGCAAGTATGCTAAGAATATTGTAAAGAAGTTTGGTATGGAGAATGCAAGTCACAAAAGGACTCCTGCTCCTACTCATCTAAAGCTCTCCAAAGATTCAAGTGGGGTTAAGGTGGATCAAAGTCTGTACAGAAGCATGATAGGAAGCTTGTTGTACTTAACTGCCAGCAGACCTGATATTGCCTTTGCAGTTGGAGTTTGTGCTAGATACCAAGCTGATCCCAAAGTCAGTCATATCAATCAAGTGAAGAGAATTTTGAAGTATGTAAGTGGTACTTACAACTATGGATTGTTGTATACTCATGGCTGTGAACCGACTCTGACTGGTTACTGTGATGCTGATTGGGCTGGTAGTGCTGATGATAGAAAAAGCACCTCTGGAGGATGTTTCCTTTTGGGAAGTAATCTGGTTTCCTGGTTCAGCAAGAAACAGAATTGTGTGTCTCTTTCCACTGCTGAAGCTGAATATATTGCAGCTGGTAGTAGCTGTTCTCAAATGATATGGATGAAACAGATGCTCACTGAGTATAATGTCACACAAGATGTTATGACATTGTACTGTGACAATCTGAGTACAATCAACATATCCAAGAATCCCATTCAGCATAGCAGGACCAAACATATTGACATACGACATCACTTTATTAGAGACCTTGTAGAAGAGAAGACAATCAAATTGGAACATGTTGCCACTGAGCTACAGCTGGCTGACATTTTTACCAAGGCTTTGGATGCAAACCAATTTGAAAACTTAAGGGGTAAGCTGGGTATTTTCCAACATGAGGAATTGTAGCAATTAATTTTGCTTAAAACAAAGACCAAAGGACTTATGCCTGTTCTGATTGGTTTAAAATTGTATTTTCTCATTTCCTACAATTCTTTTAAGAAGTTGAATAGGCACTCCTTTGCTTCCTTCCTCTCTCGTCTCCTCATCAAAACTCAGTCTCTCAATCAGAAATTTCTTCTCATTTGCTGTTGGTCCTTCAAAACTGACAAAATGTCTCAAACGCCATCATCATCCAATACGACCATCTCAACCTCTTCCTCTTATCAAGATTCTGGGACAATCTCTTCCTGTCTGGACTCTGATGTTCTGGAGATCTGTTCTCATAGAACTAACCCCACCAAGGCCAAAGAGTTGAGAACAAGACATACAGGTAATCCATCTCATCCTTCCTCTTCAGTTCCCCCTGAAATTGCAAATAGGGAAGGGACAACCTATGTTAATCAAGCAATAGCAAAAATTGTTTCATGAATTCTGAACGAGAAACACTCAGTTCCTGGCATATCTGTTCCTCTGAACCAAGAAAACTCAAATGCTGAAACAAATCCAAATGTCTCTAAGAATGTTGAGACATCAAACAAAGAGAAAAATGCTGACATTGCTCACAAGAAAAGAAAGAAGCCTGAATCCTCTGGATCTGATGACAGTACTTGAAGGATGGTTGTTGATTTTTGGTGGTGTTGCTGGTGGAGTTTGGAAGTGTGTTCTGCTGTTGTCAGCTGCTGATCTCATTATTTTTGTTTTGGATAACTATATAACTTGATGAACATGTATCTTTGGCCCATTTGTGGCTAAAGAGGGGGAGAATATTTTGGTACTTGCTTAATTAGTACTTGACATTATATTTTTCTGCTGTCACTTATTTCTGCTGCTGTCTATCTATCTCTGATTGTTTAGGGAATTTAGCCAAAAATCTGCCAAAGGGGGAGTTTGTAGGTGTTTAGGTATTGGCTTGCATTTTTGGTAAATCCCAAGTGTATGTGTGAATGTCATGACTGATGTCATAACATTCTAGTTCAGGTTGTACTAACTCATTAGGTACATGTGCAGAAAAATATTGTAATTCAAATACTGATGTTTATAAGTGTGTATCTGAGCATGTTTGCAAAATGATCACATTTTGCTAAATCAGTAGACAGGTTTCTCAGATGTCATAACAGATGTTATGACATCCTGTTCTGAACTAACAGGATTGCAGGATTGGATAAGTCTGAGTTTTTTCAGGAAATAACTCAGTCCTTTTTGAACAGAATCCTGCGTTTTCTGAGGAGTAATCTAGCTCAATCCTAACCTGATCAATAAAGTACTATGACCTGGTCTTTAGGTCAAACGGAATCAACCCTAGGTTTTTGGAAACCCTAACTGAAGTTACAGCTGCTATATATTCAACAGAGCTGCGGTTTTTCAAGAAATCCCTGCTGATTGATTAGAAGATCAATTTTGTAATCTGTATAGATTTGTGTATTGTACTCCAAGCAACTATCATTGTGATAAGTGCCTTGGAATAGGTTTCAATTGTAAGGGTTGTGTAGCACTCAAAGCTTTGAAGCAAGAGTGTTTGAATGTTACTTGACTAAAGCTGTGAAGCAGAGTCAAGTTAGTTGTGTACATCACTCAAAGCTGTGAAGCACGAGTGATTGTGTTACTTGATTAAAAAGCTGTGAAGCTTAATCAAGTGTGTGTTTTGAAGAGTGTCTTCATCAATTCTTAAGTCAAATTGGTTTATGTATCACTGCTGTGATTGAGGGGGAGTGAGTAGGAACTCAGGTTTAAGTTGTACTTAGATTAGAATTGCATTGGGTAGGTCTTAAGTGAAGGAGATAAACTGGTTGGTTTATTCCTGAATTAACATCTCTTATAGTGGATTCTCTCCCTGGCTTGGTAGCCCCCAGAGTAGGTGTTGTTGCACACTGAACTGGGTAAACAATTGACTGTGTTATTTACTGCTTTTGTATTTACTGTCATATAGTAAGTCAGATACGGTGTCATAACATTGGACGTGACATTGAGTATCTGCAGCCAGAATTTCAGCTGTTATTGGGGAAAGGAAGATTAGACCACCTAGAAGACATCATCAGTACCAACAATAAATTTCTTCTATGACTCCAGTTGTCAATGTAGCTCCAACCACTGTTGCCTATCAAAGACTATCTCCTCAATGAAATCAAGGGCAAACTCAGAAGAGAGAAGCTTTTGACTCCATTCCAATGAGCTACGCATAGTTGTTCCTGGCTTTGATTCGGAAGAAGTTGGTTCAGACCAGGCCTCCCCCTACTATACCTTCACCTCTACCCTAGTATTATAAGCCAGACCAGACATACGCTTTTATCAAGGAGCCCCATGGCACATCATTGAAAACTGTTATCCTTTGAAATCTGAAGTACAAAAGATGGTGAGATCTGGCCTCCTATCCTTTAAAGATGTTAGCCCTAACATGAAAGATAATGCTTTGCCAAAATATGGAGGAGAAAATGTTGTAAACATGGTCCCTAGTTGTCCAGGGGAATTCCAGATTTTTGATATCAACCTGGTTAGAGGTGATCTGGTTAAGATGCATGCTGACCTCTACGAGTTCAGCTACTATACACATAACTATGCTGGTTGTGGTATTTGCAATACAGATATTTAAGGATGTGATAAGATAAAAACTAATCTTCAGAAAATGATGGACGAAGGCCTCATTAATATAATTAGGTCAAGGGCAGAATACGAAGAAGATGTGAACATGGTCTTTGGATTTCCTGAAGAATTTCGTATTTTTGACGCGAATCATATGAATGACGATTTGATACAATTACACGCTACTTTCTGTCACATGGATGGTCAAGAACACCATTATGGGTCTTGCCAGATTTGCTACAGAGATTATCGTGGTTGTTCCACTGTGAAAAAGTGTGTTCAGTTGTTATTGGATAATGGTACTATCAAAGTTTCGGGCAATAGAGATGATTACAATGGAATTAACGTGATTGAAGACTGCTCAGTCGAGATTGTGTCAATTGATGAGTATGTTTCTGCAGATGAATTATTTTCCTCAGTTGAAGATATGATCTCCAACAATGATTTTGTGATGTCTAAGTATTTGAAGAAGGGGTAAATGTTATTGTGCCTTGTTTTGGTGTTCCCGCCCCTATAGAGATTGAATACCATAGCAATCCAGCTGTTGCTCCAGTGGTGATTTACTTGCGGGCCATGTTCCTTATGAATCAGACAAAGTCGTGCCATATAAATACAATGCTATAATCTTGGAGGATGGTGTGGAAGTCCTCATCCAACCTTTGTCTGATGTCAATAATATTTCTGAAGTCAGCCGGGTGACCCACAGTGGCCGTGTTTTCGCACCTGTCATTCGAGGGAATGTTAATACTGATAAAAGAGTTGTTGAAAATACTGAACCTAAGAAAGCAGTGGGGGAATCTAGTGGTGCTACTATGGAAAAAGACGTGGATGATATATTGAAGATCATCAAGATGAGTGACTATAGGATCATAGATCAATTATTGTAGACTCCATCAAAGATATCTATTCTAGCCTTGTTAATGAACTCTTCTGCCCACAGGAAATCTTTGATGAGAGTATTGGATCAAGCTTTTGTGGAAAGTGATATGCCTTTGGATCAATTCAGTAATGTTGTCAGGAATATTACATCTTGTAATAACCTGAGTTTCTGTGATGATGATTTGCCCGATAAAGGAAGGAATCATAACTTGGCTCTCCATATCTCCATAAACTGTAAGAACGGTTCATTATCCAATGTGCTGATTGACAATGGGTCCGCTTTAAATGTCATACCGAGGAGCACGCTTATGAATTTGAAGTACCAAGGAACTCCCATGCGCCCGAGTGGCATAATTATGAAATATTTTGATGGATCGAGGAAGTCTATCATCGGAGAAGTAAATTCGCCTATTCACATAGGCCTGCACTTATTTTAGATTACTTTTCAGGTTATGGATATTGTTCCCGCATACAGCTATTTACTAGGAAGACCATGGATCCACGAAGTAGGGGCTGTTACTTCAACTTTGCACCAGAAGCCAAAGTTTGTCCATGAAGGAAAGGTTGTAATAGCCCGAGCCTTCAATGTTCCCGACACTATTACCTCATGATCTTCTCTACCCCCTCAATAGTAAAGTTTTTTCCTTTCGTGGGAATTAAACCCTATACCTCAGGGTTCAAGTACATGCTCAATGCATTCCGACTACCAATTGGGCTACTAGCTCAATTGGTAGTGGGAATGCATTAAGCATGTACTTGAACCTCTGGGTACAGGGTTCAATTCCCATGAAAGGAAAAAACTACTAATGATTTTATGTAACAGCCCAAGCCTTCAGCGTTCTTGGCACTATTACCTCATGATCTTCTCTACCCCCCTCAATGCATTCCCACTATCATGATCTTCATCCTGAGTTGTTTGATTAAGGTAAATTTTCGAGGACGAAAATATTCTAAGTGGGGGAGAGTTGTAACACCCGTAATTTAATTAATTATTTAAATTAAATTATTTTTGGAATATTTGTGAAGTTTTGTTGTTGTATTAGATATTGCGTTATGATTAGTTGGATTTAATTATTTTATTAAGTGGTGAAATAATATTAGAAGGATAATATTATTTGATGTGGGCTTGTTTTAAAGGATTGGAAGTAGTAATAAGGGGGTGTGGTAGTCTTAAGCCCATTAAGGAATAAAGAGTATAATAGGGTTATTTTATTATATTATTAGAAATAACAAGAGAGAAGAAGCAGTAAGAAGAATAAGGGTTAGAGAAAGAACGTGAAAGTTGTTGGAAAGGAGGAAAAGAGGCAGAACGGAAATCAACCGGAAAAGTTATAGAGCAACCTTCAATCCAAGGTAAGGGTGGGGTTCTAACTCTATAATAGGGCTTATGATAATTGGTATGTGGGGTTAGAGGTGAAAGATTGTTTGGTTTATGATTGAATTATATATGATGTTGTATGATGGAAATTGATGATTGGAAGATGAACAACGATGTCCCAATGTTGTATAATTAATGTAGAATTATAGGATAATTATAATTAATGTATAATTGAGACATCTCAACATCTTGCATCAACATCGTTCACCAACATCATTTATCATCATAATTCATCAAACAAAATCTCATTAACATCATCTCATCAACAACTCAGCCGTACAACAACACAACAACAATTCGTTAATCTCACAATGTTGGCCATAGGCCTACAACATGATTTCGCCTATAATTAATTAATCATATAAGGCTTAGTTCTAAATCACCAAACCTCTACATATTACTATTTTGTAATACTACATCATTATCATCATTAAACCTACTGTTACAAACCACACAGTAATTTATAAATGTCTCATCCTCATCATTCTCCACAAAAACCAACATAATGATCAACACGGGAACTACTTCAAATCCTAATTTGGGTACTAGGATTATCCTTCATATTCTTCATTTTTAATCCTTAATAAAGAAGTTTATCACTTTAGTTATTCAATGCTTCGAACAACACCTCAAATGGAGTCTGAAAACTCAAGTTATAGCCTTTTCCAAACGATTCTGCCAAAACCAGACAACATGGATCAACGCGTAATGCCTTGGGTCGACGCGTACTGAGCTGAACACGCTACATGAGTCGATGCATACTCCCTTTGTATCGACTCATACTGAGTCTGCCACACTGCATGTATCGATACATGCTCCTACGTGTCGACTCATCCTGAGTCTAAAAGCTCTCATGTATCGATGCATGACTCCTTCGTGTCGACTCATCCTGAGTCTAAAAGCCTCTTTGTATCGACACATAACGTTTGGGGTCGACACATACTGCTCTGTCATGAATATTTTATGTGATTTCACTGTGTTTTCACTACGGTTTCCATACCTTAGGCCCTAAAAACATCTCCTAATCATAGATAATCATCAATTATAATTATCCTATAATTCTACATCAATTATACAACATTGGGACATCGTTGTTCATCTTCCAATTATCAATTTCCATCATACAACATCATATATAATTTAATCATAAACCAAACAATCTTTCACATATAACCCCACATACCAATTATCATAAACCCTATTATAGAGTTAGAACCCCACCCTTACCTTGGTTTGAAGGTTGCTCTATAACTTTTCCGGTTGATTTTCGTTCTGCCTCTTTTCCTCCTTTCCAACAACTTTCACGTTCTTTCTCTAACCCTTATTCTTCTTACTGCTTCTTCTCTCTTGTTATTTCTAACAAGATAATAAAATAACCCTATTATACTCTTTATTCCTTAATGGTCTTAAGACTACCACACCCCCTTATTATTACTTTCACTCCTTTAAAACAAACCCACATCAAATAATATTATCCTTCTAATATTATTTCACCACTTAATAAAATAATTAAATTTAACTAATCACAACGCAATATCTAACACAACAACCAAACTTCACAAATATTCCAAAAATAATTTAATTTAAATAATTAATTAAATTACGGGCATTACAAAGGTGGTCATCATAAATGGAGAACAAGCTTTGTTAATATCTTATTTATCCTCTTTCAGTGTTGTGGAAGCGGGTGAAGTTGCTGTTGGAACTCAGTTCCAAGCTTTATCCATTGATAATGTAAGGGAAAAATGACAATTTTATAGCTTCGTTTAAGGATGCTCAACAAGTAGTGCGTAATGGCCATAGTAAGGTGTGGGGGAAGATTGTTGATCCACCTTTGAATAAGAATAGAGCTGGTTTGGGATTCTCTACGAAGAATAGTAAAGGTGAGAATATGAAGCCGAAGTCTTCTTTGGGCAAATATGAAGACATCTTTCACAACAGAGGTTATCTTTATCCAACTATTCCTAGGATCAATGCTATTCTGGAAGGTGAAGCAGACCAAGAGATGCTGAACTACGTGACGTATGGAGTCAAAATCCAAAATTGGATCACTGTTGATGTTCCCTCTTGCATTCATATTTCAAAGTAATTTGTTTTTTGTTAATCTTTTCAAAAATCTTTCACTCTGCCCAAGGTGAAAGTATTGATATTGTATGGGCATATTTGTTGCTTTGATCTTTAAAATCATTAATAAAAGTTATCTTTTTAATTCCCAAATTGTGTCTTTATTTTCTGCTTTTTCTTGGGAAATGGTAATCAGAAAAATCCTTTCAAAATAAATAATAACTGTAAATAAATCTGCATAATCACTTGCTATACGTGTCAGTTTCTAAAAGCAATCATAAACCATATGTGCAGATTAATTTAAAAACTCATTGAGTACAATGACCTTGCACCCTCTCCCAACTTTGAATATCCTGCATATGTGGCCGAAGAAGAAGAATACAATGAAATCCAGGAAGAGGTTTCACGGTTTCTTGAGCGTGAGGAAAGTACCATTCAACCATATAAAGAGCCGTTAGAGGCAATTAATTTGGGTTCAGAGGAAGATCCAAAAGAAGTCAAGATTGGAGCACTGCTTCATCCCGACGTGAAGAGCAGGTTGATTGAATTGTTGAAAGAGCACGTGGACATATTTTCTTGGTCATACCAAGATATTCCTGGTTTTGATACTGATATTGTGGAACATCATTTGCCGTTAAAGCTAGAATGCCCGCTAATCAAGCAGAAATTGAGAAGAACTCACCCTGATATGGCAGTAAAAATTAAAGAAGAAGTTTTAAAGCAGATTAATTCCAGTTTTCTTGTGACATTAGTGTATCCTCAGTGGATTGCTAATATTATCCCAATACCAAATAAAGATGAAAAAGTTTGCATATGCGTTGATTATAGAGATTTAAACAAAGCTATTCCAAAAGATGACTTTCCATTGCCACATATTGATATGTTGGTTGACAGTACAATAAAATTCAAAGTATTGTCGTTCATGAACGGATTTTTCGGATATAATCAAATCAGAATGGATCCTGAGGACATGAAAAAAACAATGTTTATCACACCCAGGGGAACATTTTGTTACAGAGTGATGTCTTTCGAGTTAAAGAACGCTGATGCAACGTACCAGAGGGCTATGATAACCCTATTCCATGAATTGATGCACAAGGGAATTGAGGTATATGTTGATGATATGATTTCCAAATCCCATACTGGAGAAGGGCATATAGAATATTTGTTGAAATTGTTTCAGCATTTGAGGAAGTATCGTCTCCGCTTGAATCCAAACAAATGCACATTTGGTGTCCGATCGGGAAAGTTGTTAGGTTTCATTGTCATCCAAAAAGGAATTGAATTTGACCCCGATTAAGTTAAGGAAATTCAAGAAATTCCTGCACCAAGAACTGAAAAGCAAGTTATAGGCTTCCTCAGACGTTCGAATTACATTTCCAGATTTATCTCCCATATGATTGCAACGTGTGAGCCGATCTTTAAGTTGTTAAAGAAAGATCAAGGTTGTGTATGGACAGATGATTTCCAAAGGGCATTTGAAAGTATTAAAGAGTATTTTCTTGAACCTCCTATCTTGCTCCCTCCTGTTGAAGGAAGACTATTGATTATGTATCTAACAATGTTAGATAGTTCTATGGGCTGTATTTTGGGACAACAAGATGAAACGTGGAGAAAAGAATATGCTATTTATTATCTCAGCAAGAAGTTTACTGATTGTGAGTCACGGTATTTTATGATGGAAAAAACCTGTTTTGCTTTGGCCTGGGCGGCAAAGTGATTGCAGCAAAATATGTTGAATCATACTGCTTGGTTAATTTCCAAAATGGATCCAATTAAGTATATTTTTGAAAAGCCTTCTCTTACTGGAAGAATTTCCCGTTGGCAGATGCTGTTGTCTAAATATGATATTGAATATCGTACTCAGAAGGCTATAAAAAGCAGTGTGTTGGCGGATTATCTTGCTCACCAACTGGTGTATGATTATCAGTCTGTTAAATATGATTTCCCTGATGAAGATGTGATGTTTTTTAAGGTAAAAGATTGTGATGAACCTTTGCCCGGGGAAGGTCCTGATCCTGAATCCCAGTTGGGTATGGTATTTATAGAAAAGGAATTGGTGTTGTCATTATCACTCCTCATGGACTGCATATCCCTTTCATTGTAAGGTTGGCATTTGATTGTACCAATAATATGGCAGAATATGAAGCTTGTATCATGGGTCTCGAAGAGGCTATAGATTTCAGAATCAAAATTCTAGATGTGTATGGCGATTCAACTTTGGTAATAAATAAAATTAAAGGAGAATGGGATACTTGTCACCCTAGCTTGATTCCCTACAAAGACTGTGCTAGAATATTATTACCTTTCTTTAATAAATTTGAATTCCATTATATTCCCAGAGATGAGAATCAGATGGCAGATGCTTTGGCCACTCTGGCTTCTATGTATCAAGTAAATACTTGGAACGATGTTCCTCGTATCACAGTGAGGCATTTGGATAGGCCATCTCATGTGTTTTCAGCAGAGGTGACATCAGACGAAAAGCCTTGGTATTATGATATCAAGCATTTTATCCAGACTCAGGAATACCCGACTGGTGCGTCAAACAAAGATAGAAAGACATTGAGAAGGTTTGCAAGCAGATATTTCCTCAATGAAGATGTACTACACAAAAGAAATTATGACATGGTCTTGCTCAGATGCATGGATAGACACGAAGCATACATGTTGATGCATGAAATCCATGAAGGTTCCTTTGGTACTCATGCCCATAGACATTCGATGGAAAAGAAGATGCTTAGGGCAGGTTATTATTGGCTGACAATGGGATTTGAATGTTACAAACTTGCAAAGAAGTGCAATAAATTCCAAATTTATGCTGACAAAATTCATGTGCCTCCGCTACTTCTCAATGTTATTTCTTCCCCGTGGCCTTTCTCTATGTGGGGTATTGACATGATTAGAATGATTGAACCTAAGGTGTCAAATGGACATTGTTTTATCTTGGTGGCAATAGAATACTTCACCAAATGGGTAGAAGCAGCTTCATATACTACTGTTACTAAGCATGTGGTAGTGAACTTTATCAAGAATAATCTTATATGTCGGTGTGGTACGGTGGGAGAACTGACTTGAGGTTTTGCGTTTGTGTTCGCAAATGTTTCGGTTTAGCAAGAGTTGCCACCGACTTTTTATTTTATCCTAAGGAAAGGTCAAAAAGCACAGGAAAGACCTTTGAGATGTTTTCTTGGGTTAGGGGAGTAGATTATGAAAAGGGAAGGTGCAAGCACCCTTTTCATCCATGGTTATCCATGGGCTCTTAGTTACTTGTTTAGATCACTTGCTTTTGCTTTTCAATTGTTTGAAATGGTGCTTTGTGTGCGTGGTTTTGAAATTGCTTTGAAAAAGAGGCCATCTTTGTGGAAACCTTTGTAATGATTCTTGTTTGAATGTATACAAAGGTGTTTGTATTTTGAAAAATGTTTCATTGTTTGAAAGTTTGTTTGGAAATTGTTTTGAAATTGTGTTGTGAAGTGTGTTTAAAAATAGCAAGGATGTTTTGCAAGTTTTGATCAAGTAACTAAGAGTTATCTACCCTATTTTACTCAAAGATATTTCCTATATGTTTTTAACCCTTTTGACAGTGTTGCTTTACCATTGCATTTGGTAAACAACCTTGTATTAGGATGTTAAACGGGACAGGTGCGGGTCATCGTATAGACCATGATATCAATTGTGTTAAGTATCTTTAGCAAATTTTTGAGGGACTAGATCATTTTTGTATAGGCAACCAAGATAGCGTCATCGAGGGACTATGATCTTTTATTTTGTTTTTGTTTTGCCAAAGTACTCAACATGCATAACATGACCCATTTTTAAGGTAACAAGTGGATGAAACCCTAGGGGTGCAAGTGTGCATTGTGTATTTACTTTCATGCATTTTTGTCTTTGTATTAGGTCAAGCTAATTGTTAATTTTGTATTTTTGCGTACAAACCCCAATCTCTAATCATGGCATAATTTAAAGCGTAAATGCGTAAAATAAATTTACCATTATTACAACATTTGATTATGGGGAGGGGGATACAAATTTGAATGGGGATTATTTTGGCAAGAATTTAAAACCCTAGTTTTACTATTACATCCAAATTGAATCAAATGGTATAAATAACAAATGAATAATATTTAAATAAACAAATTAAATAAATATACAAAATAATATGAATATGCAAAAAAGGTTTTGTTTATTTTTATGTATGTAAAAATATTTAATGTAAAAAGAAAGGAATAATAAAAAAAAAGATTATTATTTTTATTAAGGGTAAACCCTAATTTTCTTTTAAGAATACAAATATATTAAATATACTATTTATATACAATAAAATAAAATAGTGTATATACAAAAAAATAAAATATATCTAGAAAAAGTATTATTTAAGTATAAATAATAATAAAAATAAAAGTATAATATTTATATATTTTTATTCTAAAGTATCTAATAAAATGAAAATATGTATATATATATATATTAATTATATTAAATATGTACAATAAAAATATATACAAGACAAAAATATATTTAGAACAATATTTTTTTGAGTGCAAATAAAATAAAGAATAAAATAAAAGTATAATGGTTATTATATATTTATTTTCAAGTTTTCAATAAATAAAGTATATACTAATTAAATTGTTTTTTATGTTAGAAAAAATAAAAATAAAATACAAAATAAATGTGAAAATTTATAAAAAAATATTTTTGGGTATTTTTTATATTTGGAAATAATAAAATAAAATACAAAAATATAAAATATAAAGAAATTGGGCCAGGGGGTTTATTCAGTAAAAGGGGGGTGTCAATAGTGAGCCAGGACCAAGCCCAGCCCACCACACTTCATCTTCAACCTCTGTTCTTCAAAAATTCACGCGCCCTGTACAAACACGAACATCCTGCATACGTGCTCTAATGCAAAAACACATAACATCAAAGTTGTAGAGCTTTCCAAGACGAATTCAACCATATAAAAAACTTGTCCTAACTCTCAAAGACCAGAGAGAATTTCTCTGGCCCTAAAATCTAACCTAATTTTTTCAAGAAGTTCATGGATCAAATTCTCTTAACATGCTTAACTAAAATGAAAACTGAGCATATGTACAGCTTCATGGCTATGAATACTACATTTCTTATTCACAAAACTAAGTCTAATTGTTCCTAAATAGAGAGATAGGAAGTTGATAAAAACCTGTTTCAGTTGAAATCATGTCTGGCAATGTGGAGCTTTTCAATGAGGCCTGAGATGTTTGGGAGCTTGCTTGAACTTCCCTTGACCTTCTCCAATGCCTAGCTTGCCTTGAATATGCTTGAACAAGCCAACATAACTCAACCTACACAAGCTGAAAAAAAATTGGCAAACCTTGTAAATGGAGTTACAGTCAGTGTTTAAGGGTTGGGATAGCTTGGATAGGTTATATGGAAGGTGTTTGAACAAGTTTGAGGCAAAACGCACGAGCAAATTGTGTTATGGAAACCAAACTGCAGATGCTGCCCTGTTTTGCCAATGGAAGGTGATTTGGTACTATGGGAGGTTTGAGGGCTCAAAGGGTCATGTTTCTGGTTCAAGGGGATGTGAGAAACTGGTCTCAAAAGCTTGCACAAGTTGGTTTTCACAGATGTTCAAGTTATCATGTATTTGGCATATTTCTTGTATATGAAACAAAAATGAGACATGATGTAATACAAGCCTGTACAGGCTATCTATCAGCCTGCCCCTTGTGATCTTGGCCCCTCCAGTTGGTGGATATTATTTGCTGCACAAGATATTGTTCATGGACCAAGAGATGTGGTTTTGACATAAAGCATACTTTGGCAAAAATGGTAATATACCTTTTACCATTTAGGGATTAGTCTTGTGTGCAATGCTCTAATGACCAAAACAAAACCTTAGACCAATGGATTTGAATTAAATTATTGAGTGTGAAATGGTTTTGAGACCTGTAATCTAGTGAAAAGCAAGCTGATTTGAATTTGCAACTTGTATCAATATGAACATGCCATGGATGAAAAGTGAGTTTTTGCCAACTTCAAGCCTTCGATTCTCCCTAACCACAAATGAGTTTGGAGAGTTCTTTGACATTTTGGAAAGCTTGCAACATTCTATACAATCCATCTTTGAAATGCAATTTGAGATTCCAAGTGGAACTATATGAAAAATGGCCATGAAGATAGGTCAAAATCCTGCCTAAACTAGGGCAAAATTTCACTAAGTTAAAAGTTTTAGGGACCCTTGTTCCAAAAATCATAACTTGAGATCCAAGCTTCTTCTGGGAAAACTTTGTGAATCAAAGTTGTAGACTTTTTGGAGGAATACAACTTTCATGTTGTAAGTTTTGTTTGAATCCAATTTCATCATGGTTAAAATGTTGGGCAAAGTTAGGAAAAATTAAGAAAATTTCATAACTTAGAAAAATTCTAAGTTATGAAAATTTTCAACTTTAAACCCTAATTTGCAAAAATGGGTTTCTCGATGAACAAGTTTCATGTTTTGACACATCTTGATGAAAAATGACCCTTGGCACTTGATTTTGACAAAAAAGTCAAAGTTTGACTTTTTAGTGTACAGTCAAATTTTGATCAGTTGACTAAAAAATTCATCTGTCAATCCAATGTAATTGAGATATTTTGAACCTTGTGAATAGGTCAAGATGATGCCATTGAGTCCTTGAATCCATGCTTGAACCCAATTTGCCATTGGCTAGGTCAAAAATCAGAAATTGCCTTTGTGCAGTCAAAACCCTAAAAATGACCATTTTGCCCTTTTGATGATCTGATCAAATTTCTTGAGGAGTTGTGGTCCAAACTTGATCAAATGGTTCATATGAGTCTATAATGTTGATGTGGGTCAAAAATCATAAGGTTTGACTACAAATTGGCCATAGTTGACTTTTTCCCCAATACAATTGATTTCTAGGTCAACTGTCCAATTGACTGGGTAACAATTTGATTCAAGGCTTGAAACTTGGTATGGACAAACTTATGAATCCAACATGAAGTAAGAAAGTCACTTTGAGCATTAGAAGTCCAAAAATCCCTGTGCAAACTCAAACCCTAATTTAGGTCATCAGTGCAAGGAGATGTCTTAAGCAGAGCAAAACCCTAATCCTGTCTGGAGTTCAAGGAGTCTTGTGAGGGGAAATCTTGATAAAATGAGAGGGAAATTTTTTGGGTACAATAGCTTCCCCTGTTCAATCTTCTTGAATTTGAAGAGTTAGATTGGCGAGTTTGCCTTTCGTGACTCGAAGGTAAAAGAAGATTGGACACTAGAGTGCCCGTAAATTTGCACTCGTAAAAAATGTAGCTGAGGGAATAGGCTTAAAGATTCCATTTGGAGATGGTAGAATCTTTCTAGAGATGGGCTTAAAGACGTTTTCCTATACTTTCAACCTATCAGTAATTATTCTTTCTTATTTTGTTTTATCTGTAAGCAGTGATTATATTCAAATGCATATGCTCATTTTAATAAATCATTGGACGTTTTCAAATAAAACACAAGTGTAAAAGAGAAAGAAAAACAAACAAATTTCTGCATTTTGAAGTATCTTTATATTAACTTTGTATAAGTATTTTGTACAAAGGAGACAGACATCCTAGTAAGAGAATGTTGTCATAAACAATGAGAAAAATTTATACAAAGAAAGATGGCTATGTGTAACAATTCCATGGGGTTCCCATTCTGTTATAGCCTTCACAACTCTGAGTATCTTGTCCATTCGTTGCCTCGTCCGTAGATGATTGGATTGATCAGAAGCTTGGAGCTTGTCCGTGAAGAGATTGTCCTTAAAGTGATCTGACGAGACATAATCATACGCTTTCATTCCCTAACTTTTGTCTGGATCGCCCTTTCGGGTTTTCGATCCACCGGGAAACCCTTTTTTGCCCAAGTCGCCCTTTCGGGTTTTCGACTTGCCGGGTGTACAGATTTTTTTATTTATCCCTAATTTTTGATTGAACTGCCCTTTCAGGTTTTCGATTCACCGGGATGCCCATTTTTGCCCAAGTCGCCCTTTCGGGTTTTCAACTTGTCGGGTCGTTTATGCGTAGTATCTTTTGACTATGTCTGCGTTCGCAGGGTGCGGTAGGTCATCACCGTCCATGGTGGTCAGAATCATTGCCCCATCAGAAAAGATGTTTTTGATCACAAATGGTCCTTCGTAAGTAGGATTCCACTTGCCCCTAGGATCACTTTGCGGCAAGATGATTCGCTTGATTACAAGGTCCCCGACTTGGTATACTTGTCTCTTGACTTTCTTGTTAAAGGCCTTGATCATACGTTTATGATACGCCTGACCATGGCAAACAGCAGTAAGTCGCTTCTCGTCAATCAAGTTAAGTTGATCAAGCTGGGTCTGAATCCAATCGTCTTCACTCAAACCAGCATCTTTCATGATTCTCAAAGAGGGAACCTGAACTTCCACAGGTAAAACGGCTTCCATGCCATATACCAAAGAAAAAGGGGTTTCCCTAGTTGAAGTGCGTGCTGTGGTACGATATCCATGCAGAGTAAACGGTAACATCTCATGTCAGTCTTTGTAGGTGACTGTCATCTTTTGTATGATCTTTTTGATATTTTTGTTCGCAGCTTCAACAACACCGTTCATCTTAGGCCGATAGAGAGATGAATTGTGATGTTGAATCTTGAACTGCTCGCATAGAGTGGTGATCATAGTATTGTTCAAATTTATACTGTTGTCCGTAATGATCCTGTCGGGGATACGATACCGGCATATGAGGTTCTGCTTGATGAAGCGGGCAACCACATTCTTTGTAACGGAGGCGAAGGAAGCTGTTTCGACCCACTTGGTAAAGTAATCAATGGCCACCAGGATGAAACAGTGTCCATTGGATGCTGTAGGCTTGATCTCTCCAATCATGTTGATTCCCCACTATGATCGGTGGATCTGGAACTGACTGTTTAACGCTGGTTCGCGAAATGTCGCGGAAGCAAGAATCGCCACCGTCTTTTATTTTCTCCAAATGGAAAGGACAAAAGCACAGAAAAATTCCTTATAGAGATTGCTCTCGGTTCGGGAGGTAGATTATAGAAAGGGAAGGTGTTAGCACCCTTTCTATCCATGGTTATCCATGGGCTCTTAGATACTTGCTCACTTGTGTTTTCAAAAATGGTTTGTTTGCTTTTCAACTGTGGGTTTTAAAAAGTTTCTTTGAAAATTCCAGTTCGACTCTTGTATCAGTCCTCAAGAGTGTTTGAAAAATTGCTTTCGAAGGCTTTTTGAAAATGTGTTGGTGTGAAAAGTATTTTTTGAATTTTGTTTGAAATTAGAGCAAGTATCTACGAGAACCTACCTACCCTAAGAAATTCGTCTGTGTAAATGTCCTTTAAAGTAGTGCCATCCCACCATTGAGAGGTAGGTAGCATCACCGTTGGAGGTGTTCGGGTCAATTCGAGGTTCGGGACATGGTGATCACCAGAGCAATGGGAAGACACCTTAGAAGCTACCCTCATGCCAGGTTCCCGGATCATGAGGACTTACTAAGACATCCTCTACTCGACGATCACCTTTCGAGGCAAGGCAACAGTGAGGCGTACCCTAGGGGTGGTGTGTGCGATTCGTGTGTCGTTTTCATTTGTATTTATCTTGTCATATTATTGGTGTTCTACGCTTGATTTTATTTTGTCCATACATTCTTTCATGTCATTTGATTAACAGTTAAAAAGTTTGCGGGAAAGTAAATTCTAAGCTATTACAAATGGCGCGGGTCCACATCGCCAAAATTAACCAGGACCCGATTTTGACAAAAAAAAATAAAGAAATTAAAAGTGCGAGAAGTAATTTACATGGTTTCGGGAGAGATACATAAGTATTATAATGAAATAAAATAAATACGCGAATTAATGAGAATTAAACGGAACGAGGGCGTTGGACCCTTTTGCAAAAATTGGATTAACGCTGAATTAATTAATTAAAAAGAAAGTAAGAATTTGTTTTTTGGTGTTTTTTATGTATTTTAGGATTTTAATAGAAAAAATTAATTGCAATTAAACGCTAACCCTAATTCTATTTTATTTTAATTTTTTAAGAAGACGTTAGAATTTAACCTAAATTAACCCTAATTTTTATATACAAATTTAATTATGAAAATAAATAAAATAAATAATATTATTGTGAAAAAGAAAAATTAAAAAGGAATAAAACATTAACTAAACCTAGTTCTATATTTTTTAGATTTTTGTTATGAAAGGAATTAAAATTAAAACCCAAATTTAAACTAATTAATTTACATGCATTTATTTACAAGAAATATTAAAATAAAATATTTATTATATTTTTTATCTTTTCTGATTTTTATGCATTTTTTGTATTTATGAAAATAAGTAATTAATTTAAACGAATAATAATTAAAAGAAATAGATTTAAATAAATAAAGAAAATAAAGAAGAGTGAAAAATATGCAAACCTAGGGGGGGTGGTAGTCCCCAACATGGAGGTATGATTATGGAAATTCTGGCCCAACAACCTTGGCCTGTTTGACTGTGGCCAGACACGTGCATGTGCGTTGACTCAACCTCATGGTGTTCCTCCAATCTGTAGCCCTTGGATTGCTCTCAACGTACGCGTGGCATGCTAGATAGAGGGACGTATCATGGACCACAACATTATGCCTGCATATGAACGTAAATTGGGAAAAAACAAATGGAAAGGGTGAAGACCTGGGATCGAACCCAGGTCATTCACTTTACTAACAACTTCATTTGCCACTGAGCCACTACGTATGCGTTTAATATATAATAGTTAATAAACATTATAAAAGAAAAGAAAGTCAGTGGCCCCCAACGCGCGCGAAATTTGAACTGGCCTATCACGTCTTGCCACGATATCGTCTTCTTCACTATTCCTGAAACATAAAACATTAAGCCACGGTTTTATACGCGTTCTGTTAGGTATGCTTTGGAAAAATAACGACTAGCCCTCTGACGCTCATAAATTGAGCGCGAGGGTTCCATTGTCCTCGTCCAAATGCGCTGGTTTGAATGGTGGTGGTCAGGGGTTCCAATTTTTCCTCGTTTCAAAATCCCTAATCTGAAGCTCTATAAACCCTAAAAATCAAACATGGCATAATCGCGTGTAGCACATAAAAATACAATTAAATATATTGGTTAGCTTCAGAACTTCACAAGGAATGTAAATCAACAATTAAAATGCCATAAGAATGCCTATATGTCAAAACACGATCATGGATTTTTTTCTGTACAGGGGCAGTTCTTGTTACCAATTTCTTGAGCTTTGATAAATGTTTTTGATTGTAATTGCTTCTGGGCAACCTTGGCAAGCTAATGGAACAAGAATTATGCTTTGAATCGCCCTCGAAAGTAGTTTTCAGATTTGAGTTTTAGACAAAATTTTCCAAGTTTGATAATGCTCTTCTGCGCAGCTCAGTGTGTATGATGATTAGGGTTGTCTTTAGGCTTTTGTATTGAACAAATTAGGTCAAAGAAACCACTCCAAATCTCTTGCATTCATGATTTTGGAAATTTGATTTTCTAAGATTTTTTTCAATCTTTTTCCATGTGCTTTTTGTTCTCAATCATGCCAATCAATCCAAATCTTTCCATATTGGTACATGCACGAAATCTTGAGAGTAAAACATGCACAAAAAGATTTAAAACTTTAGGTTAGCATTTTTCATACATTTATTTTGATTTAAATGAATTATTATAAATAAAAATTCAAATAAATAAATAAAAAATGAATAAAGACTTCCCTTTGGGCCAAGTAGTCGTGCATATGTCATGGATGATGAATTATGGAAGAAAAATGGGCCCATTAGCAATTTTAGGTCATTTGAAGTAATGTTGACTTTTCAAAATATCCAAAAATTTCCCAACTTCCACAAGGCATAACTTGCTCAATTTTTAAGCTTTTCTCATGTTCTTGGACATTTTGGAAAGGTCTTTGAGTCCTCTAACCAATGTCTTCGGTCCCATGTCATTTTGATTTACCAATCTCAAGTTATGGCCTTTGACTTAAAGTCCCTTTTTGTTGACTTTTGAAAATGACCTATAATGTTGAAATTGATAACTTTTTGTGAGAGCATTTCTTGGACTTGAAGTATGAAGATGAGTTGTAGGAAATGTCTTTCTCTTCAAAATGAGCTTTGGATGGAATTTTTCTGATAATCCATGTGAAAGTTATGCCCTGGTCAATTTCAGTTGACTTTTTTCAACTGTCCAAATAAGGAAACTTTTGCATCTTGATGATTTCTGAGCCAAACTTTGAGAATCATGACCAAGCATTGATCAAATGATGTTTGTGGCTTCAAAATGATATGTTGACCAAAAATTTGAACTTTTGACTGTCAAATGACCATTTTGCCCCTACAGTTGACTGTAGTGCAATTAGGGTTTTTGACTGTGCAATTTTGTGCTGAATGTCTTGAAACTTGGTATGAGGATGCTTGACCATATTTGTAGGCATATGAGACTTGATTGGACCTTTGGAAACTTCATTTTCTTGATCAGAACACAAACCCTAGTCTTGACTGTATAGGAGGCTCTTGTATTGTGCAACCCTTGGGGAACTTTGAAGCTTGACTTGGCATTTTCTTGAAGAATTATGGGAGGGCAAATTTTGGGGTACAACAGTTGCCCCTGTTCAATCTTCTTAGACCTGAGGATGCAGATTGGCTGACGTGCCTTTCGTAATCCGAGGGTAGAAGATGATTGAACACTAGAGTGCCCAAAAATTTGCGCTCACATAGTAGCAGTGTGATGATGGAATGGGCTTATAGATGCCATTTAGAGGTTGGTGAATAGGATGATGGGCTTATAGATGCCATCTGGATGTTGATCGCGTAAGAGATTCCTTAGCGAGAACCTGCATACCTGCAAAAGAAAAAATGAGTACCTGACATGTTGCAGGAGCTGGTTTTCAGATGCTTGGTATAGATGTGTCCTGACTGGTTACAGGAGCTGGATTTGGAGCTTCACAAGATGATGAATGAACCAGGGATGGTTACTACCTCAGCATGAACAGTGAGAGAACCTTGGGTGATTTTAACTTCAACAACGCTCGTTGAGAAAATCTTGGTGGGAATTGCCATCTTCGCAGGATCGGGAAGAGAACCATAGGCAATTATAATCTGAAAGGAATTATCACCTCACTCACCGTCGGAGAGGGAACCATCTGAAAAGGAATTATCACCTCACTCACCGTCGGAGAGGGAACCATCTAAAAATTATAATCTTATAACCTGGGATAACTTCTACTGAGTCTTTATCAGAAAAATCTGTTGGGAGTCGATTTAGCTGGACTAGAGAAGGCCTGGGACTGGATAAGAAATCGTTGGAGTCGATTAACTGAACTGGTCTAGGTCTTGAAATATGATTGAGAATTTAACTGAATCTTTCCTGAAAGGTAAAAGTCAGTCATATGCAATGCATGATATGGATCAAGCAATGATGTTCTCATTATAAATGAGATTTGTATGATATGATGCGTCTATGCATGCTATAATGATGTATGTGATGTTTATGTATGTATGTTTTCGTCTAGGAAAGTAAATCCTTGACGGGTGCCGGGAAGTCACTCCTGGGCTGATATTGAAGACTAGATTTCACTTCCGCTGGGGATGATAACTGCAAGAATACCAGTAGGAGAAAATGACTCCGTTGAGGAATAAACTTGGCAAATGGAAGATTCTGCGGGGAGAAAAATACTCTAGCGACCATGCTGGGGAGTGATACTCTGTGGGGAGAGAGGTACTTTGTTGAGTTGTTGATAACGACTTGCTGGGGACACCATTGTTGTGTTGGAAATGTTAATGGACTTCGCTGGGGGTAAGAGAACTTCGTCGAGGACGCTCTTTCCGTGGCTTTTGGCTGAGGATAACCCAGTTATATCCTGTTAAGGAAATAACTCTTTAAATAAAGCCGGGCGATGCGTTCGTGCTCTGCGAGGATAAGCTTCCAGAATCTACTGGGGATAAGCTTGCTGCTTGGGGGTATGAATTCCAGCTTCCTGGGGAAACTAGATTGGACTCTCCTGGGGAGATTTTGAACTGTAATTTTGTAAGTTGAAAGAGGGCACATATGTAGGGTTGCCTGCTGATGAGCTCGTGTAAAACCGCATCTGAAATGGAGAAGGAACCTGGGTAGGGTTACTTTGATGATGAGTTCGTGTAAAACTTCGCTCTTGGAAAGGGAGAACCTGTGTAGGGTTTCTGGGTGACGAGTCCATGTAAAACTGCATCTTGAAGAGAGGGAACCGGTGTAGGGTTGTTTGGCAAGGTACGTTCATGTAAAACTTCTTGATGAACCGGGGTGAGGTTATCTTGAGCTAAATCCATGTAAGACTTCTGGGGGGAACCGGGGTTAGGTTGCCGCAGGATAAGTTCGTGTAAAACTTCTTGACGAACCGAGGTAAGGTCATCTTGAGATAGGTCCATGTAAGACTTCTGGAGGAACCGGGGTTAGGTTACGGCAGGATAAGTTTGTGTAAAACTTCTTGATGAACCGGGGTTAGGTCATCTTGGGATAAATCCATGTAAGATTTCTAGGAGGAACCGGGGTAAGGTTGCTTCGGGATAAGTTCGTGTAAAAACTTCTTGATGAACCGGGGTTAGGTCATCTTGGGATAAATCCATGTAAGATTTCTAGGAGGAACCGGGGTAAGGTCACTTCGGGATGAGTTCGTGTAAAACTTCTTGACGAACCGGGGTAAGGTTACTTGTGGAATAAGTTCGTGTAAAACTTCCTGGTGAACCGGGGTAAGGTTACTTGTGATAAATCCATGTAAGATTTCTAGAGGAACCGGGGTAAGGTTATGGCAGGATAAGTTTGTGTAAAACTTCTTGATGAACCGGGGTTAGGTCATCTTGAGATAGGTCCATGTAAGACTTCGTCTGAAAATTGAGAAGGAACCGGTGTAGGGGTGCTTGATTTTGATTAAGTGGATGATTGTCCTGTTTGGTTTCGGATGTTAACCCACAATCTGTAATTTATAAAGGTAGATGGTAATCATCCTTATGTTGATCTTTCCTTTGTACTTTGGTTGACGGAGCAATTAGATCGCCTGGATAACTCATTATTGCCCCTGTTTCGGAGGTGAGGGAAGAGGATACCTGTGTGGGTGATTGACAAATCTTCGGGTAGACAAGTGATGAGATACCGGAACATAGTCGTACGCTTTGATCCCTAACTTTTGCCTGGACCACCCTTTCGGGTTTTCAATCCACCGGGATACCCATTTTTGCCCAAGCCGCCTTTTCAGGTTTTCGACTTGCCGGGTGTACATATTTTCCATTTTCATCCCTTATTTTTGCCCGAACCCTTTTGGTTCGCCGGGAAGGTAAATCCTTATTTTTGCCTAGGTGTGTCAACCTAGCGGGTCTTTGATTATGCGCAGTATTTTTTCGACTATGTCCCTGCTTTCATAATGTAGGGAGTTGCCCCTGTTGGAAGTATTTTGTCCTGCCCCAGATGATGGGTGTAATCGGTGGATCTGGAACTGACTGTTTAATGCTGGTTCGCGAAATGTCGCGGAAGCAAGAGTCGCCACCGTCTTTTATTTTCTCCAAATGGAAAGGACAAAAGCACAGAAAAATTCCTTATAGAGATTGCTCTCGGTTCGGGAGGTAGATTATAGAAAGGGAAGGTGTTAGCACCCTTTCTATCCATGGTTATCCATGGGCTCTTAGATACTTGCTCATTGTGTTTTCAAAAGTGTTTGTTTGCTTTTCAAGGTGAGTGGGTTTTGAAAAAAGTTTCGTTTGAAAAATCTCTAAGTAACTCTTGTATCTGTCCTCAAGAGTGTATGAAAAATTTGTTTGAAAACTTTTAGAAAGTGTAGGTGTGAAAAGTATTTTGTTTGTTTTTGAAAAGAGCAAGTATCTATGAGAATCTACCTACCCTAGGAAATTAGTCTGTGTAAATGTCCTTGAGGTAGTGCCATCCCACCATTGAGAGGTAGGTAGCACCACCGTTGGAGGTGTTCGGGTCAATTCGAGGGTTCGGGACATGGTGATCACCAGAGTAATGGGAAGACACCTTAGAAGCTACCCTCATGCCAGGTTCCCGGATCATGAGGACTTACTAAGACATCCTCTACTCGACGATCACCTTTCGAGGGGCAAGGCAACAGTGAGGCGTACCCTAGGGGTGGTGTGTGAATTGTGTGTCATTTTCAATTTATTGTTTGTCTTGTCATGCATTGGTGATCTACGTTTCGATTTTATTTTTGGGCATTCATTCTTTCATGTTATTGTTTAACAGTTAAAAGTGCAGAAATTTAAAGTGCGGAAAGGATAAAGGTCCTACGCTATTACAAGGGCGCGGGTCTACAACGCCAAATTAATCCAGACCCGATTTAAAATAAAGTGCAGAAAATAAATGTCTAATAGCTATTACATGGCTTTGGAACAAGTACATTATATTCACAAAAGAAATAAATAAAACGCGCGAACAAAAACATAATCGAATGCGAGGGCGTTGAACCCTTTGAAGGAATTAAAATAAAATTAATAGAATAATTAAATTAAATAAAAAGAAAGAACTTGTTTTTTATGTTTTTGTATTTATGACATTAAAGAAAATTAAATTAATTAAAAGTCAAATAATTAATTCTAATTCTAATGGTTTTTAATTTATTAAAAAAAAATGCATTAAAGTTAAAACCTAGAATTAAAGCTAATTAATTATAAAATTTATTTACAAAATTAATGGTTAATGATAAAAATATTTAATTAAACAAAAGATAAAAAGGGTTAAAGATCTATTTTTATTATTTTTTTTGGTTTATTGTGAAAAAAGAATTAAATTATAACCTAAACTTAAATCTAAATTAATTAAGGGATTTATTTACAAAATTAAAACTAAAAAATAAAATATTTATTATTTTTATCTTTTCTGACTTTTTTTGTGTTTTTTTTTTATATTTTGAAAATATTAATTAATTAAAAGAAAGCAAGAATTAAAAGAATATAAAAATAATAAAAAAGAATAAAGAAAAGAGAGAAAATTGCAAAACCTAAGGGGGTGAAGCCCCTAATTTGGAGGTTTGGATTGAGAAATCTGGCCCAATAAGCTTGATCCGTTTGACTTTTTTGAGTAGCATGCTGAAGTGTGGACCAGGGTGCAACGTGTTCTTCAGATCTATGCCTTTGATTTGATCTCCCAGGACGCGTGTACACTGGGTTCTGAAGGTGTACCATGGTATTCATCATTGATGCTGTATGTGAACGTGAACTGGAAAATAATATTGGAATTGTGAAGACCTGGGGCTCGAACCCAGGTCATGTGCTTTGCCACCACTATCACTTGCCAGCTGAACCACGCGTATTTCTTGTATATCCTATAGCAAACAAACATTATAATATAAAACAATTCCTTAATGTCTTCAGCGCGCGAATTTTTGAACTGGCCTATCACCATTTGCCAACACATCATCTTCTTCATGTTCCTGAAAGATAAACAACATAAGCAACGGTTTTCACACCGTTGCAGAAGGTACCATATGAAAAAATAACGAATAGGCCATAAGGCCTCATAAATTGATCGCGAGTGTTGGCTTCTCTTCGTCCAAACGTGTTGAATCCAATGGTCTTGGTCCCAGCCTCTAATTTTACCTTATTTCAAAAGCCCTAATTCTAAGGTTGAAGAACCCTAAATATCAACAATGGCATCTTTGCATATAACACATAAAAACGCAATTAGTTCACATGGTAAGCACCAGAATGCATCATTGAATAAGAATATATAAATTAAACGTCATGAAAATGCCTCAAAGTTAAGATACGAGTATGCAATTTTATGAGAAAAATTTGGATTCTGTACAGCGATTCTTGAGGTTTGGAGGACTGTTTTTGATTGGGAATCGTCCAATGATGCTTGAGGAAGCTAATGAGTTAGCAATCGTGGCCTGAAACCTCCTGCAAGTTGGTTTTCAGATTTGAGATTTTCTTGTAAAAGTGTGAGTTTGTGTTCAAGGTTCCTGCGCAGCTTGTTGTTTAAAATGCTTTCTGATCACTTGTATATCTCTTAGGCAATGTGTATGAATGAGAATTATGGCCAATAATGCCTTGCATTGATGTTTTGGATTTTCACATAAACCACCATTATCACACTTTCCATTTTTGCCTCATTTTGAATTCTTGCCTTGTTTACTCCCTTGCACGAATTTTGGTAGGCACATAATGATGTTTCAAGGCTAGTTAAGGCCAAATATTCCCTTTTAAATTAATTTTTGAATTTCTTTTGATTTTAAAAGATTTAAAATTAATTAAATCCAATAAAAATCAATAAAAATGAAAAAATTAATAAAAAAATCTGAAATAAAAGGTGGGACACGTGGGAAGCATGGCCAAGTCAATTCAAGTGGAAAAAGTGGGCCCCTTTTGTCAAAAATGAGATTTCAAGGATAAATGATTTTGGCCATTTCACAAAAATTTCCCAACTTCTCCAATGCATAACTTGCTCAATTTTTAAGCTTTGCTCATGTTCTTGGACATTTTAGAAAGGTCTTGAAGTCCTCTAAACAATGTATTTGGTCCCATGTCATTTTGATTTACCAATCTCAGGTTATGGCCTTTGACTTAAAGTCCCTTTTTGTTGACTTTTGAAAATGACCTATAATGTTGAAATTAATAACTTTTTGTGAGAGCATTTCTTGGACTTGGAGTGTGAAGATGAGTTGTAGGAAATGTCATCCCCTTCAAAATGAGCATTGGATGGGATTTTTCTGATAATCCATGTGAAAGTTATGCCCTGGTCAATTTCAGTTGACTTTTTCAGCTGTCCAAAAATAGAAACTTTTGCATCTTGATGATTTTTTGAGCCAAGTTTTGAGAATCATGATCAAGAATTGATCAAATGATGTTTGTGGCTTCAAAATGATATGTTGACCAAAAATTTGAACTTTTGACTATCAAATGACCATTTTGCCCCTACAGTTGACTGTAGTGCAATTAGGGTTTTTGACTGTGCAATTTTGTGCTGAAAGTCTTGAAACTTGGTATGAGGATGCTTGACCATATTTGTAGGCATGTGAGACTTGATTGGGCCCTTGGAAACTTCATTTTCCTGATCAGAACCAAAACCCTAATTTTGCCTGCTTAGGAGGCCCTTGACTGTGCAACCCTTGGGGACTCTTGAAGCATGACTTGGCAATTTCTTGAAGAATATGGGAGGGCAAATTTTGGGGTACAACAGTTGCCCCTGTTCAATCTTCTTAGACCTGAGGATGCAGATTGGCTGACGTGCCTTTCGTAATCCGAGGGTAGAAGATGATTGGACACTAGAGTGCCCAGAAATTTGCGCTCACATAGTGGCAGTGTGGTGGGAATGGGCTTATAGATGCCATTTAGAGGTTGATGAAATAGGATGATGGGCTTATAGAGGCCATCTGGATGTTGATCGCGTAAGAGATTCCTTAGCGAAAACCTGCATACCTGCAAAAGAAAAATGAGTACCTGACACGCTGCAAGAACTGGTTTTCAGATGTTTGGCATAGATATGTCCTGACTGGTTACAGGAGCTGGGTCTGGAGCTTCAAAAGATGATGAATGAACCAGGGATGGTTGCTACCTTAGCATGAATGGTAAGAGAACCTTGGGTGACTTTAACTTCAACAACGCTCGCTGAGAAAATCTTGGTGGGAATTACCATCTTCGCCGGATCGGGAAGAGAACCATAGGCCATTATAATCTGAAAGGGAATCACCTCACTCACCGTCGGAGAGGGAACCCTAGGAAATTATGATCTGAAAGGAATTATCACCTCACTCACCGTTGGAGAGGGAACCATTAGAAAAGGAATTATCGCCTCACTCATCGTCGGAGAGGGAACCATCTGAAAAAGGAATTATCACCTCACGCACCATTGGAGAGGGAACCATAGGAAAGGAATTATCACCTCACTCACCGTCGGAGAGGGAACCATCTGAAAAGGAATTATCACCTCACTCACCGTCGGAGAGGGAACCATAGGAGACTATCACCTCACTCACCGTCGGAGAGGGAAACATCTGAAAAGGACTTACCACCTCACTCACCGTCGGAGAGGGAACCATAGGAGACTATCACCTCACTCACCGTCGGAGAGGGAAACATCTGAAAAGGACTTACCACCTCACTCACCGTCGGAGATGGAACCATAGGAGACTATCACCTCACTCACCGTCGGAGAGGGAAACATCTGAAAAGGACTTACCACCTCACTCACCGTCGGAGAGGGAACCATAGGAGACTATCACCTCACTCACCGTCGGAGAGGGAAACATCTGAAAAGGAATTATCGCCTCACTAACCGTCAGAGAGGGAACCATAGGAAAGGAATAATCTCAAAAGCGGGCGTTTGAGAAAAACCTTTGATAACTTCTACTGAGTCTTCATCAGAAAAATCTGTTGGGAGTCGATTTAGCTGGACTAGAGAAAGCCTTGGACTGGATAAGAAATCTTTGGGGTCGATTAACTGAACCGGTCTAGGTCTTGAAATATGATTGAGAATTTAGCTGAACTTTCCTGAAAGAATAGAGGTCAGTCATATGCAATGCATGATATGGATCAAGCAATGATGTTCTCAACATAAATGAGATTTGTATGATATAATGCGTCTATGCATGCTATAATGATGTATGTGATGTTTAGGAATGTATGCTTTCGTCTAGGAAAGTAAATCCTT
Source organism: Vicia faba (assembly GCA_948472305.1). Taxonomy (NCBI): domain Eukaryota; kingdom Viridiplantae; phylum Streptophyta; class Magnoliopsida; order Fabales; family Fabaceae; genus Vicia; species Vicia faba. The sequence continues at coordinate 624,335,565 of OX451741.1, forward strand.
GATGGGTGCCGGGAAGTCATATCCTGGGCTGATGTTGAAGAATAGATTTTGCTTCCGCTGGGGATGGTAACTGCAAGAATACCGGTAGGAGAAGATAACTCCGTTGCGGAATAAACTTGGCAAATGGAAGATTCTGCGGGGAGAAAAGATACTCTAACGACCATGCTGGGAAGCAATACTCTGTGGGGATAGAGATGCTTTGCTGAATTGTTGATAACTTGCTGAGGATATCCTTGTTGTGCCGGAAGTGTTGATAGACTTCGTTGGGGATAAGAAGACTCTGTCGAGGACGCTCTTTCCGTGGCTTTTGGCTGAGGATAACCCAGTTATATCCTGTTAAGGAAATAACTCTTTTAAATAAAGCCGGACGACGCGTTCGTGCTCTGCGAGGGGATAAGCTTCCAGAATCTACTGGGGATAAGCTTACTGCTTGGGGAGATGACTTCTAACTTTCCGGGGGAAACTGGATTGGATTCTCCTGGGGAAGTTTTGAGATGTATCGGGGGGAGTGACACCACTGAATGTTTGATATACCGCCGGGGAACAATCTTTAGACCAAGACTGTCGGGGATGCTTGTTAAGAATATATGCTGCTGGGGGATACTCAACCTTCCTTAAGGTCTGATAACTTTGCTTGGAGAGGAGTGTACTGACTTGCTGGCTCACTCTCTGGGGAATTAGGACATACTGGTCATGCCCTTTAACTGAACCTACCTTGGTACCTTGGAGGATAGAACAATTAGATTGCTTAGACAACTCTTTATTGCCCCTGTTTCTAATGTTACCTGTAATTAATCCTTTGTTTCGTATGCAAATATTTATGAGTTAGCAAATTATTGTCAATGCATATATCACAAATTGAACCTTGGACGTTCTTCGCAAAACAAAACAGAAAAAGAAAAAACAATTGGCACTTTTAACTGAAAAGTATATTTGTATTGATTTTTGAATGGCCCGAAAACAGGCGTTTTGTGTACAAGGGGCTGACGTCCTAGTAAGAGAACGCCGCCGAACAAAAGAGTTTATACAAATTTTGTACAAAAGAAAATAACAGCTGTGTGAAATGAATGATCCCACTGGGTTTCAACTCTGCTATTGCCGTTATATCTCCGAGCGTATCATCACTTGATGACCTAAACGAAGATGAAGCTGACTGATCGATGCCGTCTGAACTTGATGTAGATACCGGATTCTGGATGCAAGGTAATCAATGAGACATAGTATTACGCTTTTATCCCTAATTTTTGCCTGGACCGCCCTTTCGGGTTTTCAGTCCACCGGGATACCCATTTTTGACCAAGCCGCCTTTTCAGGTTATCGACTTGCCGGGTGTACAGATTTTTTTATTTCATCCCTTCATTTTTCCCGAACCCTTTTGGTTCGACGGGAAGCCCTAATTTTTGCCTAGACATGTCAGCCTAGCGGGTCTTTTTATGCGTAGTATCTTTTTACTATGTCTGCATTGGCGGGGTGAGGAAGGTCGTCACCATCCATGTTGGTTAGAATCATGGCTCCTCCTGAGAACACATGTTTAACCACAAATGGTCCTTCGTACGTAGGGGTCCATTTGCCCCTTGGATCACTCTGAGGAAGGATGATTCGCTTGATTACCAGATCCCCAACTTGATATTCCTGTGGTCTGACCTTTTTGTTAAATGCCCTGATCATCCGTTTTTGATACGTCTGACCATGGCAGATAGCAGCAAGTCTCTTTTCATCAATAAGGTTGAGCTGATCAAGTCGGGTCTGGATCCAATCATCCTCGTTCAGATTTGCATCCTTCATTATCCGGAGAGATGGTATTTGCACTTCGATTGGTAAGACTGCCTCCATGCCGTAGACCAGGGAGAAAGGAGTTGCCCCGGTTGACGTCCTAGCTGAGGTGCGGTACCCATGTAGAGCGAACGGTAACATCTCATGCCAATCTTTATAAGTCACTGTCATCTTCTGCACGATTTTCTTGATGTTTTTATTTGCTGCTTCTACAGCCCCATTCATCTTCGGTCTGTAAGGAGAAGAATTGTGGTGCTGTATTTTGAACTGTTCATAGAGCTCAGTGATCATCTTGTTATTCAGATTGGTACCGTTATCTGTAATAATTCTCTCAGGGATGCCGTATCGACAAATCAGGTTATGCCGAATGAACCGGGCCACAACAGTCTTGGTTACTGTAGCGTAGGAAGCTGCTTCAACCCACTTTGTAAAGTAATCAATCGCTACAAGGATGAAGCGATGCCCGTTAGATGCCGTAGGTCTGATCTCACCAATCATGTCAATGCCCCACATTGCAAAAGGCCAAGGTGCGGTCAGAACATTCAGGGGAACTGGAGGAACATGCACCTTGTCTGCATAAATCTGGCACTTATGGCATGTCCTGGAATGTTGGTAGCAGTCAGCTTCCATTGTGGACCAGTAATATCCTGCCCGAAGGATCTTCTTCGCCATAGTGTGCCCACTGGAATGTGTACCAAAGGTCCCTTCATGCAGCTCTTCCATGATCCTTTCTGCTTCAGTCTTATCCACACAACGCAGTAAGGTTGAATCATGGTTTCGCTTGTACAAGATGCCGTTGCTAAGGAAGAATTTTGCCGCGAACCTCCTCAGGAACTTCTTATCGTTGACAGAGGCACCTTCAGGGTATTCCTGAGTTTCCAGATATCTCTTCACCTCATGGTACCAAGGCTTCTCAGTCACCGTCTCAGTCTCGAGATCACAACAGTATGCCGGTTCGTCCAGTTTCCAGATGATGACCCGGGGAGCCTCATTATCCCATTTGACTTTGAACATAGAAGACATTGTAGCTAACGCGTCCGCTAACTGATTCTCCTCTCTCGGGAAATGTTCAAAGGTTATCTCTGTGAAGTGGGGGATCATTGTCAACACACATTCTTTGTAAGGAATAAGATTCGGATGTTTCGTATCCCACTCGCCTTTGATCTGGTTGATCACGAGAGCGGAATCTCCGAAGACACTCAGAAACTTGATCCTTAAGTCAATTGCAGCTTTGAGTCCCATGATGCACGCCTCATACTCCGCCATGTTGTTGGTGCAGTTGAAACATAGCCGGGCAGTGAGTGGAGTATGAGTGCCTTGAGGGGATATGATTATAGCGCCAATACCGTTACCCAAAGCGTTGGAGGCTCCGTCAAAGTGCATAGACCATCGGGATCCTGGTTTAGGTCCTTCATCCGGTCCAGGTACTTCACAATCAGTTACTATCATGATGCTTTCATCCGGAAACTCAAAGTTCATTGATTGATAGTCATCTACGGCCTGATGTGCCAAGTGGTCTGCCAATACACTTCCCTTGATGGCTTTCTGGGTTGTGTACTGAATGTCGTATTCCGTCAAGATCATTTGCCATCTTGCAATTCTCCCAGACAGAGCAGGCTTTTCGAATATGTACTTTATAGGATCCATCTTTGAGATCAACAAGGTAGTGTGAGTCAGCATATACTGTCTCAGCCGGCGAGCAGCCCATACCAAAGCGCAACAAGTTTTCTCAAGCAGTGAGTATCGAGTCTCACAGTCGGTAAACTTTTTGCTAAGGTAATAAATGACATGCTCTTTTCGGCCGAACTCGTCATGCTGCCCCAACACACACCCCATTGAGTTATCAAGTACTGTCAGGTATAGTATCAGAGGTCTCCCTTCAACCGGTGGCATAAGGATAGGTGGTTCTTGGAGATACTCTTTGATTCTGTCGAAAGCAGCATGACATTCATCATTCCAACGCACTACCTGATCTTTCTTCAGCAGCTTGAAGATTGGCTCACAGGTAGCAGTTAGGTGTGAGATGAATCGAGCAATGTAATTCAGGCGTCCTAAAAAGCCTCTGACTTCCTTCTCTGTTCTAGGAACTGGCATCTCTTGAATAGCTTTAACCTTGGCAGGGTCCACTTGAATACCCTTATCACTTACAACGAAGCCTAGCAACTTCCCGGATCTTACCCCGAAGGTGCACTTGTTCGGGTTCAACATCAGCTTGTATAGTTTCAGACGGTCAAACAGTTTCTGCAGATGATCAAGGTGTTCTTCCTCAGTTTGGGACCTTGCGATCATGTCGTCAACATACAATTCTATCTCATGATGGATCATATCATGAAATAAAGCAACCATGGCACGTTGGTAGGTTGCCCCAGCATTCTTTAGTCCAAAAGGCATGACCTTGTAGCAGAAGGTGCCCCACTGAGTAACAAATGTAGTCTTTTCCATGTCTTCAGGAGCCATCTTGATCTGATTGTAACCTGAGAAACCGTCCATGAAAGAGAACACTTTGTGCTGTGCTGTATTGTCAACAAGGACGTCAATGTGAGGTAGGGGGAAGTCATCTTTGGGGTTGGCCCTGTTCAGATCCCTGTAATCGACACACATTCTGACCTTACCGTCCTTCTTTGGTACCGGCACCACATTAGCAACCCACTGAGGGTAAGAAGTCACTGCAAGAAATCCGGCATCAAACTGCTTCATAACCTCGGCTTTAATCTTCTCAGACATCTCTGGACGCATACGGCGGACCTTTTGCTTAACCGGAGGGCAATCTTCCTTAGTTGGCAAGTGATGGACCACAATATCGGTATCCAACCCGGGCATGTCTTCGTAGGACCAGGCAAAGATCTCCATATAATCATGAAGCATTTGAGTCAACCGTTGCTTCACGCTGAGCTCTAAGTTGGCACCAATCTTTACCTCTTTCCTGTCTTCTTCAGTACCCAAGTTTATTGTTTCCACTGGCTCTTCATGGGGTTGAATTGCCCTCTCTTCCTGAAGTAACAGTCTTGCAAGCTCGCCAGGCACTTCGCAATCATCTTCACCTTCGTCTTCGGCTAAGTTGATCGGATTTTCGAAGTCATAACTGGTAGTAGCAGAGTCGTTACCAGTGAGATCCAGAGTGGATTGAAACCTGTATGAGTGAGTGTGTGTAAATACAGCTGTTTTGCAATATGTAAAGAAAGGAAAGAAAAGGAGCGCAAAATTTGAAATGTGAAAAACGTCCAATGCTTTTATTTATGATATATGACAGTGACAAACAAAAGCCCTCATAAATAAGCCCACGGTGCCCCGGGTAAGACACCGGGCCATACAGTTTTAAGTTATTGTTTATTACAAATCCAAAACAAAGAAGTTCATTACTGGGGAACAAAAGTTATGGGCGTAAAGTCTTTAGCAGTCCAGTTGGTCAATCCACCCTCATTCGTCGGGTAAATCCAGCTATCGAACTCTGACTCCTCCACTTCGTCTTCCTCTCCAATAGCATTCACTCCTGAATGGGTGATGAGCACAGGAGGTCTTCCGATTCTCGCCTTGCGCACTGCCTTCTGAGCTTCCGTGGTGAAACCCAGCCCAAACTTGTTAGTCTTAGGAGTAAGATCAGGGAGTTTGCCCCAGTTTGCACATTCACCTTTTTCGATCACAGCCCGGGCGTCTTTTAAGGAGGCCATCTTCAAAGGAGAAACCTCTTCAACCACTGCTTCTGCTGCTGCCAAAGTTTGTGGCACCTCCTCAAAATGTTGAAAGGGGGTCTCAATGAACTCCCCATCCATTTCCACGTACCTGAAGGAGTTGAGGTGGCTGACCATGTATTCCTCTTCCCCTTGCACTGTTACAATTTTCCCTCTGACCGGGTATTTGAGCTTCTGATGCAATGTGGAGGTCACAGCTCCAGCCTTGTGGATCCACGGGCGACCCAGCAAACAAGAATAGGATGGACGGATGTCCATCACATAGAATTTTGAATCGAAGACCTGTGACCCAACCCTGATTGGGATGTCCACCTCACCATGTACCATTCTTTTGGACCCGTCAAAGGCCCGAACAACAATGTTACTTGGTTTGAGCTCTAGACCCTCACAGTCCAGCCTATCCAGAGCCTTCTTGGGCAGCATGTTTAATGAAGAACCTGTGTCAACCAGCACGTGAGCAAGAGTAGTGCCCCTGCATTCAATGGAGACATGCAGGGCATCATTATGGTTCTTCCCTTTCGCTGTCAGATCGGCATCAGAGAAACCCAGGCCATTATCAGCGGTTAGGTTGGCCACACAGTCAGTGAACTGATCAGCAGACGTCTCTTGGGGTACGTGGGCTGTCTTTAAGAAAGCAATCAGAGCCTTGGCATGGGCCTCTGAACACAGCAGCAGTGACAACATGGAGATTTTGGAGGGGGTGTGCCCCAGCTGTTCTACAACGTTGAAATCACTTTTCTTTATTATCTTGAGGATTTCTTCCATTTCTTGCCTGGAAGCCTCAACAATGGTCTTTGGTGCCTCCGTCTGGGCAGGCACATCAGCAGCAATCCCCTTGCCCCGAGTATCAGATGACTCGGTAGCAGGGGTGGATACTTGGTCAGGGGGAGAAACAGGCACACTGGCAGGTGTGAAGACCAAAGGCCTATGAATTACCGGAGGAGCAATGTCTGGCGAGAACAGTCTTCCACTACGAGTGACCTTAGCAGGCCCAGTGATGTTGGAGACACCAGCATCAATGTTGAACTCTTGTTTCACACCCAGAACATAAACATCTGCCCCATAGTGCCATGGGACAGCCTTATCAGACTTGTAGGGGATGGGCCCCGGAACAGTAATGGTGATGGGAGCAATCTTGTGAACCGGCAAAATTTGGACAGGCTTCTTTGCAGGAGCCTTGGAAGGGTTGTTGAAGATGGTAACAATTGAAACTTCTTCAACAGGAGCAGCAGGAACAGCATTCTTTCTGAACAAAATCTCTCTACTATCCATCAGGTTTTGGACGCCTGACTTCAGCAAAGAACAACCAGTAGGGGAAGCAGCACATAGAGGGCAACCTTTGCTACATCCCGGAAATAAACCGGCTAGCAACAGGTTCCTCTTGACCGTTAGCAGCGGAGTAGCAACATCATCCACCGAAGCTACATACAAATCCTCCTCAACAGCATTCACTCCATGCTGGGGCATGGGAGCGGTCACAACATTCGGCCTCTCAGGCGCCTCAAACTGTATCTCCTTTGCATCAATAAGGTCCTGAACCTTATTCTTTAGGGCCCAACAGTCATCTGTGCTATGCCCCGGGCTATCAGAATGATAAGCACAACGAGCATTCAGATTGTACTTAGGAGATGTAGTATTGGGAAACTTCGGAGCCTCCCTGACAGTCACTAAATTGGCGGATAGCAACTGTGGCAGGATCTGTGATAAGGTCATGCTCAAGCGGGTAAACTCTCTCCGGGGTCTTTCAGCCCTTTGAGGATTGGTCGGCCGAGGAGCGGCAGCAGGCTTGGCAATCATTACCGCACTGACAGATTGGCGGCGCTCAGGTCGCTCTGGTCTCCGGGAGCTATACACAGCACTAGCCTCCTTTTTGAAGGGTTTCTTTTCAGCATTGGAGGAGGCAACCTTCTGTATCTTCCCCGATTTTATACCGGCCTCAATCCTTTCACCAGTCAGGATTAGATCAGTAAACCCAGCAGAGGAATTACCAATGAGATGATTGAAAAATGGACCAGATAGGGTCCCCAAAAACATATCCACCAGCTCCCGGTCTGTCAATGGTGGCTGCACCCTGCCAGCCAGATCTCTCCACTTCTGGGCGTACTCCTTAAAACCTTCACCCGACCCTAGCGACATACCCTGGAGCTGGGTACGCGTAGGAGCGAGGTCGGAATTATATTGATACTGCTTGTAAAAAGCAGTGGCCAGATCCTCCCAGTTACGAATGTTGATTCCATCCAGCTGATAGAACCATTCGAGGTGAGTCCCTGAAAGACTCTCCTGGAAGAAGTGGATCCAAAGGTTCTTGTCTGCTGTGTAAGGCTGGATCTTCCTTACATAAGAACGGAGGTGCATCTTGGGACAGGAAGCCCCGTCATACTTCACAAAGGCAGGTGCCTTGAACTTGTGTGGAATCACCACCCCAGTAGATAACCCCAAGTCTCCGAAATCTAATCCAGGCACACGCTGAACTTCCATAGCTTTTAATCTGTCCTCCAACTGCTTGTACCGGTCTTCAGCAGGAGGGTATTGTTCGTCGTTGAAGTCTGTTTCAGTATCAGAGCCCACAGGAGTAGGGACCTCCCTTTCTTGGTGACTACCTTCCCCCACAGATGGAGTAGTCCTCTCAGCCTCAACCTGTAAGGTGTTCCCGAGTCTGCGCCCAGTGTTAAATAGCACAGTCCTCCTCTTCTTCTTAGTCTTCTTCAGAAGCATGGTCTTCAACTCTTGTTGACCTTGAGCCAAACCCTTGATCAGCTCCTGAAATTGGGCGTTATGCGCCTGAAGAGCCTTGATAGATGCCTCGGTTGATGATTCAGGGTTCATGATGCTGAAATAAACAGCGAAGAACAGTTAGCAGCCTGAAAAGAAGAGTACCTGTGATGCATATGATGAATGATATGTGTTTATGCAATGCATTCAAGAGTTCGAAAATTCAAATTTGTTGTAGACAAAAAGGAACACACGTTATTATTAAGAAAATAATTGTTCAGTACATTAAAGCCTCACGGGCAAGCATTACAAGACAGATCAATCCCAAAAGACACTACGCATCCTCTTCGGAGCAATATAGGTATTGAGATTCCTTTCCTCGTGCAGTAAGCGGGTGAGCTCCAGGACCTTTTTCTCACTGGCATGTAGATTAGTTTCCAGAGAATTCCCTTCTTCCTTAAGCTGGATCCAACTCTTCTGCATCTCTTCCCAGGACGTGGGCATGTCAGGATGTTGAATGGTGTAGGGCACCTCTCCTTCCAAGTCTGGCTCTTTGATCACGGGGAGAACATGAGGATAGGGCATCACCAGCTTCTGGGAGCGGGCTCGTACCCATTTGAGATAAGGCTCCAATGGGATGGAGTTCCTGTGTCCCAGGGTCTTGCTGTCTATTTTGCTGGGCATCCTCCAAGCTTTGATAAATTTCTGGCAAAGTTCTTGCGTATCCTTGTCGAAGTCAAAAACTATGTCAGGAATTAACATCTCATGAGGGCCATCTTTCCGAGCATAACCAAACTGTCTCCAAGCCAGGCACGGGTTGTAAGTAATACCTCCTCTGATTCCAAGCAAAGGAACATTAGGGTACTCCCCACAACGATCAATGATAGTGACATCCTCTCTGGACCGAGAACACCAATGTATATCTGCATGTGTAAGAGTCATCAACCGTTGTGACCACCTCAAACCTCGCTCGTTCTTCAAAACTGATTGTGGAAGGTGCGAAATAAACCACCTTCCCAGGAGGGGAGTGCAGCACATAAGAACACCCTTTTTTCTCATGGTTCGAGTGTAACATGAGTGAAGGATGTCCCCCAGCAACGTAGGTATAGGATTCCTGGACATGAAGACCTTGACAGCACTGATATCTATAAGCTGATCTGGTTTAGGGAACAACACCAACCCATAGACAAGGAGGGCTACAACCTCTTCAAAGGCTTGTAGGTCAAGGGAATTCTAACACTCTTGGGCCTTCTCAAACAGAAACTTTGCCAAGAATCCTTTGATACCATTTCTGGCTTCCCAATGCCCCTTGATGTCAGATGGTTGTAGGCATAATGCTTTAGCTACTTCTTCAAGTTTTGGTTCCCTTTCCGTACCGTTGTAGGGTAGTTGATTGAGAATGGGAATCTTCAGAAGCTGGGAAAACTCTTCTAGGGTAGGCACCAGCTGATAGTCCGGGAAAGTAAAACAGTGATGCAGAGGGTCAAAGAATTGGAAAAGGACCTTTACCATTTCTTCCTCAATATTGGTATTGACCAGGCTGATGAGTCTACCATGCCTTTCACTGAATGACGAGTTCTCGGGAATCCTGGATGTAAGCCCCTTAAGCTGAAGAGGGACCCTTATGAGGTTGATCTGAATTGTCTTTCTGCGGATAGTTTCCATGTCCTACAAAACAAGAACAAAGATGAAGATTCGAACCCCTGAAATGATTAGTGGATGCATATGTTGCTGTATGATGTCATGATGCTATGGTTAGACACACCACAAATATTTACAAAGGCAAACATGTAAGGCACACAAGTCACACAAGACAAGCCCTTAGAGTTTAGGCCAGCATGGGGTCTGGGTATTACCCTCTTGAAGTTGGTGGGTTCAAACCTGTCCTATCAAAGTCACCGGGTTCTAAGGATCTCAATATCATTGGATTGCTTTCATTGTTCATCGTTTCGATTTAGCCACTGACTGGCGATCAAAATATCCCAAGAAAACAACCCTCAATTGAGTGTAGTATCGAGTATCAACCGACTTCGTAGTACACCAAAGTAGTCATCTCACTACCCTAAAGAGGCCAAGATGGTTCAATTAAGGTTCCTAAGGTCTGTTGATGCTTCACGACACTACATGGAGGCCCGTACTCTCCTTGATTGACTCAAGGGTTACCGGTACACACCAAAGTGCCACATCAACGTAGCAGACTGCTTCAACCATGTCGGTATACCCCGCACAGTTCCCTCACAGCCTTGTTGCTACTTTCTAAGAAGGTATCCCCAGATCCGGGTTAGGATCTATAGAACTCCCAAGACAGTCCCACAATTTAAAGCAAACAAATCAAAGCAATTGAAAACACAGTTATGAACTAGCCCTAAGGTACACCTCACTTATAAAGTATCCCCAGCAGAGTCGCCAGTTCTGTAATCGGTGGATCTGGAACTGACTGTTTAACGCTGGTTCGCGAAATGTCGCGGAAGCAAGAGTCGCCACCGTCTTTTATTTTCTCCAAATGGAAAGGACAAAAGCACAGAAAAATTCCTTATAGAGATTGCTCTCGGTTCGGGAGGTAGATTATAGAAAGGGAAGGTGTTAGCACCCTTTCTATCCATGGTTATCCATGGGCTCTTAGATACTTGCTCATTGTGTTTTCAAAAGTGTTTGTTTGCTTTTCAAGGTGAGTGGGTTTTGAAAAAAGTTTCGTTTGAAAAATCTCTAAGTAACTCTTGTATCTGTCCTCAAGAGTGTATGAAAAATTTGTTTGAAAACTTTTAGAAAGTGTAGGTGTGAAAAGTATTTTGTTTGTTTTTGAAAAGAGCAAGTATCTATGAGAATCTACCTACCCTAGGAAATTAGTCTGTGTAAATGTCCTTGAGGTAGTGCCATCCCACCATTAAGAGGTAGGTAGCACCACCGTTGGAGGTGTTCGGGTCAATTCGAGGGTTCGGGACATGGTGATCACCAGAGTAATGGGAAGACACCTTAGAAGCTACCCTCATGCCAGGTTCCCGGATCATGAGGACTTACTAAGACATCCTCTACTCGACGATCACCTTTCGAGGGGCAAGGCAACAGTGAGGCGTACCCTAGGGGTGGTGTGTGAATTGTGTGTCATTTTCAATTTATTGTTTGTCTTGTCATGCATTGGTGATCTACGTTTCGATTTTATTTTTGGGCATTCATTCTTTCATGTTATTGTTTAACAGTTAAAAGTGTGGAAATTTAAAGTGCGGAAAGGATAAAGGTCCTACGCTATTACAAGGGCGCGGGTCTACAACGCCAAATTAATCCAGACCCGATTTAAAATAAAGTGCAGAAAATAAATGTCTAATAGCTATTACATGGCTTTGGAACAAGTACATTATATTCACAAAAGAAATAAATAAAACGCGCGAACAAAAACATAATCGAATGCGAGGGCGTTGAACCCTTTGAAGGAATTAAAATAAAATTAATAGAATAATTAAATTAAATAAAAAGAAAGAACTTGTTTTTTATGTTTTTGTATTTATGACATTAAAGAAAATTAAATTAATTAAAAGTCAAATAATTAATTCTAATTCTAATGGTTTTTAATTTATTAAAAAAAATGCATTAAAGTTAAAACCTAGAATTAAAGCTAATTAATTATAAAATTTATTTACAAAATTAATGGTTAATGATAAAAATATTTAATTAAACAAAAGATAAAAAGGGTTAAAGATCTATTTTTATTATTTTTTTTGGTTTATTGTGAAAAAAGAATTAAATTATAACCTAAACTTAAATCTAAATTAATTAAGGGATTTATTTACAAAATTAAAACTAAAAAATAAAATATTTATTATTTTTATCTTTTCTGACTTTTTTTGTGTTTTTTTTTATATTTTGAAAATATTAATTAATTAAAAGAAAGCAAGAATTAAAAGAATATAAAAATAATAAAAAAGAATAAAGAAAAGAGAGAAAATTGCAAAACCTAAGGGGGTGAAGCCCCTAATTTGGAGGTTTGGATTGAGAAATCTGGCCCAATAAGCTTGATCCATTTGACTTTTTTGAGTAGCATGCTGAAGCGTGGACCAGGGTGCAACGTGTTCTTCAGATCTATGCCTTTGATTTGATCTCCCAGGACGCGTGTACACTAGGTTCTGAAGGTGTACCATGGTATTTATCATTGATGCTGTATGTGAACGTGAACTGGAAAATAATATTGGAATTGTGAAGACCTGGGGCTCGAACCCAGGTCATGTGCTTTGCCACCACTATCACTTGCCAGCTGAACCACGCGTATTTCTTGTATATCCTATAGCAAACAAACATTATAATATAAAACAATTCCTTAATGTCTTCAGCGCGCGAATTTTTGAACTGGCCTATCACCATTTGCCAACACATCATCTTCTTCATGTTCCTGAAAGATAAACAACATAAGCAACGGTTTTCACACCGTTGCAGAAGGTACCATATGAAAAAATAACGAATAGGCCATAAGGCCTCATAAATTGATCGCGAGTGTTGGCTTCTCTTCGTCCAAACGTGTTGAATCCAATGGTCTTGGTCCCAGCCTCTAATTTTACCTTATTTCAAAAGCCCTAATTCTAAGGTTGAAGAACCCTAAATATCAACAATGGCATCTTTGCATATAACACATAAAAACGCAATTAGTTCACATGGTAAGCACCAGAATGCATCATTGAATAAGAATATATAAATTAAACGTCATGAAAATGCCTCAAAGTTAAGATACGAGTATGCAATTTTATGAGAAAATTTTGGATTCTGTACAGCGATTCTTGAGGTTTGGAGGACTGTTTTTGATTGGGAATCGTCCAATGATGCTTGAGGAAGCTAATGAGTTAGCAATCGTGGCCTGAAACCTCCTGCAAGTTGGTTTTCAGATTTGAGATTTTCTTGTAAAAGTGTGAGTTTGTGTTCAAGGTTCCTGCGCAACTTGTTGTTTAAAATGCTTTCTGATCACTTGTATATCTCTTAGGCAATGTGTATGAATGAGAATTATGGCCAATAATGCCTTGCATTGATGTTTTGGATTTTCACATAAACCACCATTATCACACTTTCCATTTTTGCCTCATTTTGAATTCTTGCCTTGTTTACTCCCTTGCACGAATTTTGGTAGGCACATAATGATGTTTCAAGGCTAGTTAAGGCCAAATATTCCCTTTTAAATTAATTTTTGAATTTCTTTTGATTTTAAAAGATTTAAAATTAATTAAATCCAATAAAAATCAATAAAAATGAAAAAATTAATAAAAAAATGTGAAATAAAAGGTGGGACACGTGGGAAGCATGGCCAAGTCCATTCAAGTGGAAAAAGTGGGCCCCTTTTGTCAAAAATGAGATTTCAAGGATAAATGATTTTGGCCATTTCACAAAAATTTCCCAACTTCTCCAATGCATAACTTGCTCAATTTTTAAGCTTTGCTCATGTTCTTGGACATTTTAGAAAGGTCTTGAAGTCCTCTAAACAATGTCTTTGGTCCCATGTCATTTTGATTTACCAATCTCAAGTTATGGCCTTTGACTTAAAGTCCCTTTTTGTTGACTTTTGAAAATGACCTATAATGTTGAAATTGATAACTTTTTGTGAGAGCATTTCTTAGACTTGGAGTGTGAAGATGAGTTGTAGGAAATGTCATCCCCTTCAAAATGAGCATTGTATGGGATTTTTCTGATAATCCATGTGAAAGTTATGCCCTGGTCAATTTCAGTTGACTTTTTCAGCTGTCCAAAAATAGAAACTTTTGCATCTTGATGATTTTTTGAGCCAAGTTTTGAGAATCATGATCAAGCATTGATCAAATGATGTTTGTGGCTTCAAAATGATATGTTGACCAAAAATTTGAACTTTTGACTGTCAAATGACCATTTTGCCCCTACAGTTGACTGTAGTGCAATTAGGGTTTTTGACTGTGCAATTTTGTGCTGAAAGTCTTGAAACTTGGTATGAGGATGCTTGACCATATTTGTAGGCATGTGAGACTTGATTGGGCCCTTGGAAACTTCATTTTCCTGATCAGAACCAAAACCCTAATTTTGCCTGCTTAGGAGGCCCTTGACTGTGCAACCCTTGGGGACTCTTGAAGCATGACTTGGCAATTTCTTGAAGAATATGGGAGGGCAAATTTTGGGGTACAACAATGGGCAATGCTCCTACTGTGCCCCTTGATTGGAGGTACTTCTGTTCACAAGGTGTTCATCGTGCGAATTTCCCTGCTGTTCAAACAAATAGTCATATGCAAACAAGGTTATTTTAAGAACGCAAAAGCCTATGTCTGTCTTGAATTTTAAAAATGTATTTTTTGTAATACAGTGCGGTGTCAACTCAAGATTTTACAGCAAACCTTCAGGAGTCAGGATACCTTCGTAACAGTATGCTTTCGAACTAACCCATGCTTCAGCTAGGACTTTTAAGGGTTATATCGTGGCCTGGTTCACGGTTTAAGAAGCAAAGGATAAAGGCTCAAATTATTTGTACCCACCCGCTCTTCGTGATGTTCTCCAAACCTAAACTCAGTTGATCATACATTAGACCTTGTTCGAGTCTTTGCTTTGATATTCCAATGATGGTTCAGATATTGACGATTTATTTTGAATAGGCAGTCATCTCCCTTTTTTTTGTTGAGGTTTTGTAGGACCTCTTTCTTTTTGATTTAATTATCCCTTTCTTTTTTTTTGCCTGAACTGTTTCCTTTGTGATTACAGTCAGCGGGATGCCCCAGTTTCATAAGTCCCCTTTATAGGTTTTGACTCTTTGGGCTTTTTGATTTTGGTAATGACTGCCTGTCTTTATGATTGTTCTGAACCATCACTGTCTTTCTTCGTTTGGTAAAGATCTCTTCGGTGCCATTCGTCATACACTTGGATCAACTGAGAGAACTACCCTGCCCCCGGTTATGATTAAGGGTTTTAAATTTCGAAAAGAAAAACTCCTACTTCTTTGGCTCAGATGGGTTGACGAGGGATTATCATCCTTATAAATCCAGTGTTTAGGGATTGAAACAATGCCTGTACCTCATCAGCGGGGTCTGTTCAAAAGAATACTGTACTTTGTGGTATCGTTTTCGTCATCCTCCCTCAAGAGGCTTAGAATTTTTAATTAAGAGTTGATTATCACAAAAATATGAAAGCAGTTTTAAGTATAGTAAACATAATTAGTTCAAGACAGACATGTGTAATGCATTCATGAAATAAAAGAGTTTAACATGACAATTGTTTATCAAGAAAGGAAAAATACAACTTGAATTCAAATGAACAAAAATCTCTCAATCCTAGCCATGTTTTGGCAAGGGAGCAGTGATCACGTTGGGGGTCTCAGCAGGTTCAAATTCGATCTCTTTAGCATCGATCATATTCTGGATCTTGTATTTCAGCGCCCAACAATCCTCGGTATCGTGCCCCGGGCTATCAGAATGATAAGCACATCTGGCTTCTGGATTGTAGCTTGGAGAGGAAGTCTTAGGATTTGCAGGAGGATTAATCACCGCAATCAGGTTCATCTTCAACATGTGCTGCAATGCTTGTGACCATGGCATGTTAATGTTGGTGAATTGTCTTTTAGGCTCGTCCGGCCTTCGCTGGTTTCCCTTTTGTGGTTGGCGGCATGGTGTAGAACCAGAGATCATGACTGCCCCTGCATGTTGGTCACGACGACTCTTTTGGCTGTATGCAGCATTAGATTCTTTCCTTCCCGTGTAAGGCTTTTTGTGGGTATCAGAAGGTGTGGCCTCTTGAATTTTCCCACTCTTGATACCAGCTTCAATTCTTTCGCCGGTCAGGATGAGGTCGGTAAATCCCGCAGATGAATTACCAATGAGATGATTGAAGAATGGCCCGGATAGGGTCCCCAAGAACATATCAACGAGTTCCCGGTCAGTTAATGGAGGCTGCACCCTTCCAGCAAGGTCTCTCCATCTCTGCGCGTATTCCTTGAAACCCTCACTTGACCCCAACGACATACCCTGGAGTTGGGTACGTGTGGGAGCAAGGTCGGCATTGTACTGGTAATGCTCGTAGAAAGCAGTGGCTAGGTCTTCCCAGGTATGGATGTTGGCTCCATTCAATTGATAGAACCACTCGAGCTGAGTCCCTGAAAGACTCTCTTGGAAGAAATGGATCCATAAGTTTTTGTCAGCTGTATAGGGCTGGATCCTCCTTGTGTAAGCCCTGAGATACAATTTAGGACAGGATGCCCCGTCGTATTTAGCAAAGGCAGGTGCCTTAAACTTGTGCGGGGTCACTACCCCAGAAGACAGACCTAGATCCTCGAAGTCCAGGCCAGGCAATTTTTGTATCTCCATAGCACTTAGCCGGTCTTCCAACTGTTTGTATCTATCCTCAGCCGGAGGGTACTGTTCGTCGTTGAAATCTGTCTCATTGTCGGAGACCACTGGACTGGGAACCCTTTCCTCTTGATGACTGCCTTTCCCCACAGATGGAGTTGTCCTCTCAGTTTCATCCTGCAAGGTGTTCCTAGATCTGCGTCTAGGGATGAACAAAACAGTCCTCTTCTTCTTCTTTTCCTTCTTCAAGAGCAGAGCCTTCAGATCTTGTTGCCCCTGGGTCAAATTCATGATCAGCCCTTGGAACTGGGCGTTCTGAGCCTGGAGGGCCTTGATAGTGTGCTCGGTTGAGGATTCAGGATTCATGACGAGACTGCTGAAATAAACAGCGAAGAAGGTAAGCAACCTGCAGAGAAAGGGTACCTATTATGCAATGATATGGATGATATGCATGCAATGTTTTCAAGGACCTCGCGGGGTAAACAAGAAAATTTGTCAGAATTGGAAAATGGTAACTTGATTGAAGGTACTTCATGTTGTTGAGAGTCCTTCTTCAAGGGTCAAAGGCTCACCATATCCAGTGGGTCATAGCCCCTGACAACCTTGTCTAGAGGAAAAGAAATCCCCTTTGCCCCTTGCTGGACAGTTGGTTCATCATGACCTGCATCACAAGCCCTTGAGATCCTTGAAATGGGTTAGGATGTATGAAATGGTATGATGTCATGATGCATGGGGTAATATGAATAAACCCTGTTATGAGCCCTTATTAAGGACTATAAACAGAAACCTGCAAGAAACCTAAGTAAAACCTGTCATGAGTCCTAATTAAGGACTAAATAAAACCTGCAAGTAGTTCATGTGTCAGATAACAAGCATGCAAGTAGGCAAGTACGAAGGCACACAAGTCACACAAGAGAAGCCCTTAAAGTTTAGGCCAGCATGAGGTCTAGGTATTACCCTCTTTCAGTTTGTTGGTTCATACCTGTCCTATCAAAGTAACCAGGTTCTTAGAGGATCCCAATATCATTGACTACCCTCAATCGATCATAACTCCAGCATCACAATCTTTTCTTGCAGCCAGAACCATCACGAGAGTTTAGCCTCAATGGGCGTAGCATACTGCTACTGTTCTAATGGCCAAGTTGTGTCAATTAAGGTTCTACGGTCTGTTGGTGCTTAATGACTCCTTAGAAGACCCATATTCTCCTCGTTGCGACACAAGGGATATCGGTACAGACCAAGGTGCCACACCAACGTAGCCACTGCTTCACCTGTGTCGGTCTACGTCGGACAGGTCCCTCGCAACTTATGCTACCTAAACAGGGTATCCCCAGATCCGGGTTAGGATCTATGTAACTCCGATGCAACCCACAATTTAAAGCATACAAGGAAAACAATTGAAAACACAGTTATGAACTAGCCCTAAGGTACACCTCACTTTAAGTTTGGTCCCCAGCAGAGTCGCCAGTTCTGGCGATCGGTGGATCTGGAACTGACTGTTTAACGCTGGTTCACGAAATGTCGTGGAAGCAAGAGTCGCCACCGTCTTTTATTTTCTCCAAATGGAAAGGACAAAAGCACAGAAAAATTCCTTATAGAGATTGCTCTCGGTTCGGGAGGTAGATTATAGAAAGGGAAGGTGTTAGCACCCTTTCTATCCATGGTTATCCATGGGCTCTTAGATACTTGCTCACTTGTGTTTTCAAAAATGGTTTGTTTGCTTTTCAACTGTGGGTTTTAAAAAGTTTCTTTGAAAATTCCAGTTCGACTCTTGTATCAGTCCTCAAGAGTGTTTGAAAAATTGCTTTCGAAGGCTTTTTGAAAATGTGTTGGTGTGAAAAGTATTTTTTGAATTTTGTTTGAAATTAGAGCAAGTATCTACGAGAACCTACCTACCCTAAGAAATTCGTCTGTGTAAATGTCCTTTAAAGTAGTGCCATCCCACCATTGAGAGATAGGTAGCATCACCGTTGGAGGTGTTCGGGTCAATTCGAGGTTCGGGACATGGTAATCACCAGAGCAATGGGAAGACACCTTAGAAGCTACCCTCATGCCAGGTTCCCGGATCATGAGGACTTACTAAGACATCCTCTACTCGACGATCACCTTTCGAGGCAAGGCAACAGTGAGGCGTACCCTAGGGGTGGTGTGTGCGATTCGTGTGTCGTTTTCATTTGTATTTATCTTGTCATATTATTGGTGTTCTACGCTTGATTTTATTTTGTCCATACATTCTTTCATGTCATTTGATTAACAGTTAAAAAGTTTACGGGAAAGTAAATTCTAAGCTATTACAAATGGCGCGGGTCCACATCGCCAAAATTAACCAGGACCCGATTTTGACAAAAAAAAAATAAATAAATTAAAAGTGCGAGAAGTAATTTACATGGTTTCGGGAGAGATACATAAGTATTATAATGAAATAAAATAAATACGCGAATTAATGAGAATTAAACGGAACGAGGGCGTTGGACCCTTTTGCAAAAATTGGATTAACGCTGAATTAATTAATTAAAAAGAAAGTAAGAATTTGTTTTTTGGTGTTTTTTATGTATTTTAGGATTTTAATAGAAAAAATTAATTGCAATTAAACGCTAACCCTAATTCTATTTTATTTTAATTTTTTAAGAAGACGTTAGAATTTAACCTAAATTAACCCTAATTTTTATATACAAATTTAATTATGAAAATAAATAAAATAAATAATATTATTGTGAAAAAGAAAAATTAAAAAGGAATAAAACATTAACTAAACCTAGTTCTATATTTTTTAGATTTTTGTTATGAAAGGAATTAAAATTAAAACCCTAATTTAAACTAATTAATTTACATGAATTTATTTACAAGAAATATTAAAATAAAATATTTATTATATTTTTTATCTTTTCTGATTTTTATGCATTTTTTGTATTTATGAAAATAAGTAATTAATTTAAACGAATAATAATTAAAAGAAATAGATTTAAATAAATAAAGAAAATAAAGAAGAGTGAAAAATATGCAAACCTAGGGGGGGTGGTAGTCCCCAACATGGAGGTATGATTATGGAAATTCTGGCCCAACAACCTTGGCCTGTTTGACTGTGGCCAGACACGTGCATGTGCGTTGACTCAACCTCATGGTGTTCCTCCAATCTGTAGCCCTTGGATTGCTCTCAACGTACGCGTGGCATGCTAGATAGAGGGACGTATCATGGACCACAACATTATGCCTGCATATGAACGTAAATTGGGAAAAAACAAATGGAAAGGGTGAAGACCTGGGATCGAACCCAGGTCATTCACTTTACTAACAACTTCATTTGCCACTGAGCCACTACGTATGCGTTTAATATATAATAGTTAATAAACATTATAAAAGAAAAGAAAGTCAGTGGCCCCCAACGCGCGCGAAATTTGAACTGGCCTATCACGTCTTGCCACGATATCGTCTTCTTCACTATTCCTGAAACATAAAACATTAAGCCACGGTTTTATACGCGTTCTGTTAGGTATGCTTTGGAAAAATAACGACTAGCCCTCTGACGCTCATAAATTGAGCGCGAGGGTTCCATTGTCCTCGTCCAAATGCGCTGGTTTGAATGGTGGTGGTCAGGGGTTCCAATTTTTCCTCGTTTCAAAATCCCTAATCTGAAGCTCTATAAACCCTAAAAATCAAACATGGCATAATCGCGTGTAGCACATAAAAATACAATTAAATATATTGGTTAGCTTCAGAACTTCACAAGGAATGTAAATCAACAATTAAAATGCCATAAGAATGCCTATATGTCAAAACACGATCATGGATTTTTTTCTGTACAGGGGCGGTTCTTGTTACCAATTTCTTGAGCTTTGATAAATGTTTTTGATTGTAATTGCTTCTGGGCAACCTTGGCAAGCTAATGGAACAAGAATTATGCTTTGAATCGCCCTCGAAAGTAGTTTTCAGATTTGAGTTTTAGACAAAATTTTCCAAGTTTGATAATGCTCTTCTGCGCAGCTCAGTGTGTATGATGATTAGGGTTGTCTTTAGGCTTTTGTATTGAACAGATTAGGTCAAAGAAACCACTCCAAATCTCTTGCATTCATGATTTTGGAAATTTGATTTTCTAAGATTTTTTTCAATCTTTTTCCATGTGCTTTTTGTTCTCAATCATGCCAATCAATCCAAATCTTTCCATATTGGTACATGCACGAAATCTTGAGAGTAAAACATGCACAAAAAGATTTAAAACTTTAGGTTAGCATTTTTCATACATTTATTTTGATTTAAATGAATTATTATAAATAAAAATTCAAATAAATAAATAAAAAATGAATAAAGACTTCCCTTTGGGCCAAGTAGTCGTGCATATGTCATGGATGATGAATTATGGAAGAAAAATGGGCCCATTAGCAATTTTAGGTCATTTGAATTAATGTTGACTTTTCAAAATATCCAAAAATTTCCCAACTTCCACAAGGCATAACTTGCTCAATTTTTAAGCTTTTCTCATGTTCTTGGACATTTTGGAAAGGTCTTTGAGTCCTCTAACCAATGTCTTCGGTCCCATGTCATTTTGATTTACCAATCTCAAGTTATGGCCTTTGACTTAAAGTCCCTTTTTGTTGACTTTTGAAAATGACCTATAATGTTGAAATTGATAACTTTTTGTGAGAGCATTTCTTGGACTTGAAGTATGAAGATGAGTTGTAGGAAATGTCTTTCTCTTCAAAATGAGCTTTGGATGGAATTTTTCTGATAATCCATGTGAAAGTTATGCCCTGGTCAATTTCAGTTGACTTTTTTCAACTGTCCAAATAAGGAAACTTTTGCATCTTGATGATTTCTGAGCCAAACTTTGAGAATCATGACCAAGCATTGATCAAATGATGTTTGTGGCTTCAAAATGATATGTTGACCAAAAATTTGAACTTTTGACTGTCAAATGACCATTTTGCCCCTACAGTTGACTGTAGTGCAATTAGGGTTTTTGACTGTGCAATTTTGTGCTGAATGTCTTGAAACTTGGTATGAGGATGCTTGACCATATTTGTAGGCATATGAGACTTGATTGGACCTTTGGAAACTTCATTTTCTTGATCAGAACACAAACCCTAGTCTTGACTGTATAGGAGGCTCTTGTACTGTGCAACCCTTGGGGAACTTTGAAGCTTGACTTGGCATTTTCTTGAAGAATTATGGGAGGGCAAATTTTGGGGTACAACAGTTGCCCCTGTTCAATCTTCTTAGACCTGAGGATGCAGATTGGCTGACGTGCCTTTCGTAATCCGAGGGTAGAAGATGATTGAACACTAGAGTGCCCAGAAATTTGCGCTCACATAGTAGCAGTGTGATGATGGAATGGGCTTATAGATGCCATTTAGAGGTTGGTGAATAGGATGATGGGATTATAGATGCCATCTGGATGTTGATCGCGTAAGAGATTCCTTAGCGAGAACCTGCATACCTGCAAAAGAAAAAATGAGTACCTGACATGTTGCAGGAGCTGGTTTTCAGATGCTTGGTATAAATGTGTCCTGACTGGTTACAGGAGCTGGATTTGGAGCTTCACAAGATGATGAATGAACCAGGGATGGTTACTACCTCAGCATGAACAGTGAGAGAACCTTGGGTGATTTTAACTTCAACAACGCTCGTTGAGAATATCTTGGTGGGAATTGCCATCTTCGCAGGATCGGGAAGAGAACCATAGGCAATTATAATCTGAAAGGAATTATCACCTCACTCACCGTCGGAGAGGGAACCATCTGAAAAGGAATTATCACCTCACTCACCGTCGGAGAGGGAACCATCTAAAAATTATAATCTTATAACCTGGGATAACTTCTACTGAGTCTTTATCAGAAAAATCTGTTGGGAGTCGATTTAGCTGGACTAGAGAAGGCCTGGGACTGGATAAGAAATCGTTGGAGTCGATTAACTGAACCGGTCTAGGTCTTGAAATATGATTGAGAATTTAACTGAATCTTTCCTGAAAGGTAAAAGTCAGTCATATGCAATGCATGATATGGATCAAGCAATGATGTTCTCATTATAAATGAGATTTGTATGATATGATGCGTCTATGCATGCTATAATGATGTATGTGATGTTTATGTATGTATGTTTTCGTCTAGGAAAGTAAATCCTTGACGGGTGCCGGGAAGTCACTCCTGGGCTGATATTGAAGACTAGATTTCGCTTCCGCTGGGGATGATAACTGCAAGAATACCAGTAGGAGAAAATGACTCCGTTGAGGAATAAACTTGGCAAATGGAAGATTCTGCGGGGAGAAAAATACTCTAGCGACCATGCTGGGGAGTGATACTCTGTGGGGAGAGAGGTACTTTGTTGATTTGTTGATAACGACTTGCTGGGGACACCATTGTTGTGTTGGAAATGTTAATGGACTTCGCTGGGGGTAAGAGAACTTCGTCGAGGACGCTCTTTCCGTGGCTTTTGGCTGAGGATAACCCAGTTATATCCTGTTAAGGAAATAACTTTTTAAATAAAGCCGGGTGATGCGTTCGTGCTCTGCGAGGATAAGCTTCCAGAATCTACTGGGGATAAGCTTGCTGCTTGGGGGTATGAATTCTAGCTTCCTGGGGAAACTAGATTGGACTCTCCTGGGGAGATTTTGAACTGTAATTTTATAAGTTGAAAGAGGGCACATATGTAGGGTTGCCTGCTGATGAGCTCGTGTAAAACCGCATCTGAAATGGAGAAGGAACCTGGGTAGGGTTACTTTGATGATGAGTTCGTGTAAAACTTCGCTCTTGGAAAGGGAGAACCTGTGTAGGGTTTCTGGGTGACGAGTCCATGTAAAACTGCATCTTGAAGAGAGGGAACCGGTGTAGGGTTGTTTGGCAAGGTACGTTCATGTAAAACTTCTTAATGAACCGGGGTGAGGTTATCTTGAGCTAAATCCATGTAAGACTTCTGGGGGGAACCGGGGTTAGGTTGCCGCAGGATAAGTTCGTGTAAAACTTCTTGACGAACCGAGGTAAGGTCATCTTGAGATAGGTCCATGTAAGACTTCTGGAGGAACCGGGGTTAGGTTACGGCAGGATAAGTTTGTGTAAAACTTCTTGATGAACCGGGGTTAGGTCATCTTGGGATAAATCCATGTAAGATTTCTAGGAGGAACCGGGGTAAGGTTGCTTCGGGATAAGTTCGTGTAAAAACTTCTTGATGAACCAGGGTTAGGTCATCTTGGGATAAATCCATGTAAGATTTCTAGGAGGAACCGGGGTAAGGTCACTTCGGGATGAGTTCGTGTAAAACTTCTTGACGAACCGGGGTAAGGTTACTTGTGGAATAAGTTCGTGTAAAACTTCCTGGTGAACCGGGGTAAGTTTACTTGTGATAAATCCATGTAAGATTTCTAGAGGAACCGGGGTAAGGTTATGGCAGGATAAGTTTGTGTAAAACTTCTTGATGAACCGGGGTTAGGTCATCTTGAGATAGGTCCATGTAAGACTTCGTCTGAAAATTGAGAAGGAACCGGTGTAGGGGTGCTTGATTTTGATTAAGTGGATGATTGTCCTGTTTGGTTTCAGATGTTAACCCATAATCTGTAATTTATAAAGGTAGATGGTAATCATCCTTATGTTGATCTTTCCTTTGTACTTTGGTTGACGGAGCAATTAGATCGCCTGGATAACTCATTATTGCCCCTGTTTCGGAGGTGAGGGAAGAGGATACCTGTGTGGGTGATTGACAAATCTTCGGGTAGACAAGTGATGAGATACCGGAACATAGTCGTACGCTTTGATCCCTAACTTTTGCCTGGACCACCCTTTCGGGTTTTCAATCCACCGGGATACCCATTTTTGCCCAAGCCGCCTTTTCAGGTTTTCGACTTGCCGGGTGTACATATTTTCCATTTTCATCCCTTATTTTTGCCCGAACCCTTTTGGTTCGCCGGGAAGGTAAATCCTTATTTTTGCCTAGGTGTGTCAACCTAGCGGGTCTTTGATTATGCGCAGTATTTTTTCGACTATGTCCCTGCTTTCATAATGTAGGGAGTTGCCCCTGTTGGAAGTATTTTGTCCTGCCCCAGATGATGGGTGTAATCGGTGGATCTGGAACTGACTGTTTAATGCTGGTTCGCGAAATGTCGCGGAAGCAAGAGTCGCCACCGTCTTTTATTTTCTCCAAATGGAAAGGACAAAAGCACAGAAAAATTCCTTATAGAGATTGCTCTCGGTTCGGGAGGTAGATTATAGAAAGGGAAGGTGTTAGCACCCTTTCTATCCATGGTTATCCATGGGCTCTTAGATACTTGCTCATTGTGTTTTCAAAAGTGTTTGTTTGCTTTTCAAGGTGAGTGGGTTTTGAAAAAAGTTTCGTTTGAAAAATCTCTAAGTAACTCTTGTATCTGTCCTCAAGAGTGTATGAAAAATTTGTTTGAAAACTTTTAGAAAGTGTAGGTGTGAAAAGTATTTTGTTTGTTTTTGAAAAGAGCAAGTATCTATGAGAATCTACCTACCCTAGGAAATTAGTCTGTGTAAATGTCCTTGAGGTAGTGCCATCCCACCATTGAGAGGTAGGTAGCACCACCGTTGGAGGTGTTCGGGTCAATTCGAGGGTTCGGGACATGGTGATCACCAGAGTAATGGGAAGACACCTTAGAAGCTACCCTCATGCCAGGTTCCCGGATCATGAGGACTTACTAAGACATCCTCTACTCGACGATCACCTTTCGAGGGGCAAGGCAACAGTGAGGCGTACCCTAGGGGTGGTGTGTGAATTGTGTGTCATTTTCAATTTATTGTTTGTCTTGTCATGCATTGGTGATCTATGTTTCGATTTTATTTTTGGTCATTCATTCTTTCATGTTATTGTTTAACAGTTAAAAGTGCAGAAATTTAAAGTGCGGAAAGGATAAAGGTCCTACGCTATTACAAGGGCGCGGGTCTACAACGCCAAATTAATCCAGACCCGATTTAAAATAAAGTGCAGAAAATAAATGTCTAATAGCTATTACATGGCTTTGGAACAAGTACATTATATTCACAAAAGAAATAAATAAAACGCGCGAACAAAAACATAATCGAATGCGAGGGCGTTGAACCCTTTGAAGGAATTAAAATAAAATTAATAGAATAATTAAATTAAATAAAAAGAAAGAACTTGTTTTTTATGTTTTTGTATTTATGACATTAAAGAAAATTAAATTAATTAAAAGTCAAATAATTAATTCTAATTCTAATGGTTTTTAATTTATTAAAAAAAAATGCATTAAAGTTAAAACCTAGAATTAAAGCTAATTAATTATAAAATTTATTTACAAAATTAATGGTTAATGATAAAAATATTTAATTAAACAAAAGATAAAAAGGGTTAAAGATCTATTTTTATTATTTTTTTTGGTTTATTGTGAAAAAAGAATTAAATTATAACCTAAACTTAAATCTAAATTAATTAAGGGATTTATTTACAAAATTAAAACTAAAAAATAAAATATTTATTATTTTTATCTTTTCTGACTTTTTTTGTGTTTTTTTTTTATATTTTGAAAATATTAATTAATTAAAAGAAAGCAAGAATTAAAAGAATATAAAAATAATAAAAAAGAATAAAGAAAAGAGAGAAAATTGCAAAACCTAAGGGGGTGAAGCCCCTAATTTGGAGGTTTGGATTGAGAAATCTGGCCCAATAAGCTTGATCCGTTTGAATTTTTTGAGTAGCATGCTGAAGCGTGGACCAGGGTGCAACGTGTTCTTCAGATCTATGCCTTTGATTTGATCTCCCAGGACGCGTGTACACTGGGTTCTGAAGGTGTACCATGGTATTCACCATTGATGCTGTATGTGAACGTGAACTGGAAAATAATATTGGAATTGTGAAGACCTGGGGCTCGAACCCAGGTCATGTGCTTTGCCACCACTATCACTTGCCAGCTGAACCACGCGTATTTCTTGTATATCCTATAGCAAACAAACATTATAATATAAAACAATTCCTTAATGTCTTCAGCGCGCGAATTTTTGAACTGGCCTATCACCATTTGCCAACACATCATCTTGTTCATGTTCCTGAAAGATAAACAACATAAGCAACGGTTTTCACACCGTTGCAGAAGGTACCATATGAAAAAATAACGAATAGGCCATAAGGCCTCATAAATTGATCGCGAGTGTTGGCTTCTCTTCGTCCAAACGTGTTGAATCCAATGGTCTTGGTCCCTGCCTCTAATTTTACCTTATTTCAAAAGCCCTAATTCTAAGGTTGAAGAACCCTAAATATCAACAATGGCATCTTTGCATATAACACATAAAAACGCAATTAGTTCACATGGTAAGCACCAAAATGCATCATTGAATAAGAATATATAAATTAAACGTCATGAAAATGCCTCAAAGTTAAGATACGAGTATGCAATTTTATGAGAAAAATTTGGATTCTGTACAGCGATTCTTGAGGTTTGGAGGACTGTTTTTGATTGGGAATCGTCCAATGATGCTTGAGGAAGCTAATGAGTTAGCAATCGTGGCCTGAAACCTCCTGCAAGTTGGTTTTCAGATTTGAGATTTTCTTGTAAAAGTGTGAGTTTGTGTTCAAGGTTCCTGCGCAGCTTGTTGTTTAAAATGCTTTCTGATCACTTGTATATCTCTTAGGCAATGTGTATGAATGAGAATTATGGCCAATAATGCCTTGCATTGATGTTTTGGATTTTCACATAAACCACCATTATCACACTTTCCATTTTTGCCTCATTTTGAATTCTTGCCTTGTTTACTCCCTTGCACGAATTTTGGTAGGCACATAATGATGTTTCAAGGCTAGTTAAGGCCAAATATTCCCTTTTAAATTAATTTTTGAATTTCTTTTGATTTTAAAAGATTTAAAATTAATTAAATCCAATAAAAATCAATAAAAATGAAAAAATTAATAAAAAAAATCTGAAATAAAAGGTGGGACACGTGGGAAGCATGGCCAAGTCAATTCAAGTGGAAAAAGTGGGCCCCTTTTGTCAAAAATGAGATTTCAAGGATAAATGATTTTGGCCATTTCACAAAAATTTCCCAACTTCTCCAATGCATAACTTGCTCAATTTTTAAGCTTTGCTCATGTTCTCTGACATTTTAGAAAGGTCTTGAAGTCCTCTAAACAATGTCTTTGGTCCCATGTCATTTTGATTTACCAATCTCAAGTTATGGCCTTTGACTTAAAGTCCCTTTTTGTTGACTTTTGAAAATGACCTATAATGTTGAAATTGATAACTTTTTGTGAGAGCATTTCTTGGACTTGGAGTGTGAAGATGAGTTGTAGGAAATGTCATCCCCTTCAAAATGAGCATTGGATATGATTTTTCTGATAATCCATGTGAAAGTTATGCCCTGGTCAATTTCAGTTGACTTTTTCAGCTGTCCAAAAATAGAAACTTTTGCATCTTGATGATTTTTTGAGCCAAGTTTTGAGAATCATGATCAAGCATTGATCAAATGATGTTTGTGGCTTCAAAATGATATGTTGACCAAAAATTTGAACTTTTGACTATCAAATGACCATTTTGCCCCTACAGTTGACTGTAGTGCAATTAGGGTTTTTGACTGTGCAATTTTGTGCTGAAAGTCTTGAAACTTGGTATGAGGATGCTTGACCATATTTGTAGGCATGTGAGACTTGATTGGGCCCTTGGAAACTTCATTTTCCTGATCAGAACCAAAACCCTAATTTTGCCTGCTTAGGAGGCCCTTGACTGTGCAACCCTTGGGGACTCTTGAAGCATGACTTGGCAATTTCTTGAAGAATATGGGAGGGCAAATTTTGGGGTACAACAGTTGCCCCTATTCAATCTTCTTAGACCTGAGGATGCAGATTGGCTGACGTGCCTTTCGTAATCCGAGGGTAGAAGATGATTGGACACTAGAGTGCCCAGAAATTTGCGCTCACATAGTGGCAGTGTGGTGGGAATGGGCTTATAGATGCCATTTAGAGGTTGATGAAATAGGATGATGGGCTTATAGAGGCCATCTGGATGTTGATCGCGTAAGAGATTCCTTAGCGAAAACCTGCATACCTGCAAAAGAAAAATGAGTACCTGACACGCTGCAAGAATTGGTTTTCAGATGTTTGGCATAGATATGTCCTGACTGGTTACAGGAGCTGGGTCTGGAGCTTCAAAAGATGATGAATGAACCAGGGATGGTTGCTACCTTAGCATGAATGGTAAGAGAACCTTGGGTGACTTTAACTTCAACAACGCTCGCTGAGAAAATCTTGGTGGGAATTACCATCTTCGCCGGATCGGGAAGAGAACCATAGGCCATTATAATCTGAAAGGGAATCACCTCACTCACCGTCGGAGAGGGAACCCTAGGAAATTATGATCTGAAAGGAATTATCACCTCACTCACCGTTGGAGAGGGAACCATTAGAAAAGGAATTATCGCCTCACTCATCGTCGGAGAGGGAACCATCTGAAAAAGGAATTATCACCTCACGCACCATTGGAGAGGGAACCATAGGAAAGGAATTATCACCTCACTCACCGTCGGAGAGGGAACCATCTGAAAAGGAATTATCACCTCACTCACCGTCGGAGAGGGAACCATAGGAGACTATCACCTCACTCACCGTCGGAGAGGGAAACATCTGAAAAGGACTTACCACCTCACTCACCGTCGGAGAGGGAACCATAGGAGACTATCACCTCACTCACCGTCGGAGAGGGAAACATCTGAAAAGGACTTACCACCTCACTCACCGTCGGAGAGGGAACCATAGGAGACTATCACCTCACTCACCGTCGGAGAGGGAAACATCTGAAAAGGACTTACCACCTCACTCACCGTCGGAGAGGGAACCATAGGAGACTATCACCTCACTCACCGTCGGAGAGGGAAACATCTGAAAAGGAATTATCGCCTCACTAACCGTCGGAGAGGGAACCATAGGAAAGGAATAATCTCAAAAGCGGGCGTTTGAGAAAAACCTTTGATAACTTCTACCGAGTCTTCATCAGAAAAATCTGTTGGGAGTCGATTTAGCTGGACTAGAGAAAGCCTTGGACTGGATAAGAAATCTTTGGGGTCGATTAACTGAACCGGTCTAGGTCTTGAAATATGATTGAGAATTTAGC
This sequence comes from Vicia faba, assembly GCA_948472305.1. Classification (NCBI taxonomy): domain Eukaryota; kingdom Viridiplantae; phylum Streptophyta; class Magnoliopsida; order Fabales; family Fabaceae; genus Vicia; species Vicia faba. Next base: position 624,365,063 of record OX451741.1, read on the forward strand.
TGAACTTTCCTGAAAGAATAGAGGTCAGTCATATGCAATGCATGATATGGATCAAGCAATGATGTTCTCAACATAAATGAGATTTGTATGATATAATGCGTCTATGCATGCTATAATGATGTATGTGATGTTTAGGAATGTATGCTTTCGTCTAGGAAAGTAAATCCTTGATGGGTGCCGGGAAGTCATATCCTGGGCTGATGTTGAAGAATAGATTTTGCTTCCGCTGGGGATGGTAACTGCAAGAATACCGGTAGGAGAAGATAACTCCGTTGCGGAATAAACTTGGCAAATGGAAGATTCTGCGGGGAGAAAAGATACTCTAACGACCATGCTGGGAAGCAATACTCTGTGGGGATAGAGATGCTTTGCTGAATTGTTGATAACTTGCTGAGGATATCCTTGTTGTGCCGGAAGTGTTGATAGACTTCGTTGGGGATAAGAAGACTCTGTCGAGGACGCTCTTTCCGTGGCTTTTGGCTGAGGATAACCCAGTTATATCCTGTTAAGGAAATAACTCTTTTAAATAAAGCCGGACGACGCGTTCGTGCTCTGCGAGGGGATAAGCTTCCAGAATCTACTGGGGATAAGCTTACTGCTTGGGGAGATGACTTCTAACTTTCCGGGGGAAACTGGATTGGATTCTCCTGGGGAAGTTTTGAGATGTATCGGGGGGAGTGACACCACTGAATGTTTGATATACCGCCGGGGAACAATCTTTAGACCAAGACTGTCGGGGATGCTTGTTAAGAATATATGCTGCTGGGGGATACTCAACCTTCCTTAAGGTCTGATAACTTTGCTTGGAGAGGAGTGTACTGACTTGCTGGCTCACTCTCTGGGGAATTAGGACATACTGGTCATGCCCTTTAACTGAACCTACCTTGGTACCTTGGAGGATAGAACAATTAGATTGCTTAGACAACTCTTTATTGCCCCTGTTTCTAATGTTACCTGTAATTAATCCTTTGTTTCGTATGCAAATATTTATGAGTTAGCAAATTATTGTCAATGCATATATCACAAATTGAACCTTGGACGTTCTTCGCAAAACAAAACAGAAAAAGAAAAAACAATTGGCACTTTTAACTGAAAAGTATATTTGTATTGATTTTTGAATGGCCCGAAAACAGGCGTTTTGTGTACAAGGGGCTGACGTCCTAGTAAGAGAACGCCGCCGAACAAAAGAGTTTATACAAATTTTGTACAAAAGAAAATAACAGCTGTGTGAAATGAATGATCCCACTGGGTTTCAACTCTGCTATTGCCGTTATATCTCCGAGCGTATCATCACTTGATGACCTAAACGAAGATGAAGCTGACTGATCGATGCCGTCTGAACTTGATGTAGATACCGGATTCTGGATGCAAGGTAATCAATGAGACATAGTATTACGCTTTTATCCCTAATTTTTGCCTGGACCGCCCTTTCGGGTTTTCAGTCCACCAGGATACCCATTTTTGACCAAGCCGCCTTTTCAGGTTTTCGACTTGCCGGGTGTATAGATTTTTTTATTTCATCCCTTCATTTTGCCCGAACCCTTTTGGTTCGACGGGAAGCCCTAATTTTTGCCTAGACATGTCAGCCTAGCGGGTCTTTTTATGCGTAGTATCTTTTTACTATGTCTGCATTGGCGGGGTGAGGAAGGTCGTCACCATCCATGTTGGTTAGAATCATGGCTCCTCCTGAGAACACATGTTTAACCACAAATGGTCCTTCGTACGTAGGGGTCCATTTTCCCCTTGGATCACTCTGAGGAAGGATGATTCGCTTGATTACCAGATCCCCAACTTGATATTCCTGTGGTCTGACCTTTTTGTTAAATGCCCTGATCATTCGTTTTTGATACGTCTGACCATGGCAGATAGCAGCAAGTCTCTTTTCATCAATAAGGTTGAGCTGATCAAGTCGGGTCTGGATCCAATCATCCTCGTTCAGATTTGCATCCTTCATTATCCGGAGAGATGGTATTTGCACTTCGATTGGTAAGACTGCCTCCATGCCGTAGACCAGGGAGAAAGGAGTTGCCCCGGTTGACGTCCTAGCTGAGGTGCGGTACCCATGTAGAGCGAACGGTAACATCTCATGCCAATCTTTATAAGTCACTGTCATCTTCTGCACGATTTTCTTGATGTTTTTATTTGCTGCTTCTACAGCCCCATTCATCTTCGGTCTGTAAGGAGAAGAATTGTGGTGCTGTATTTTGAACTGTTCATAGAGCTCAGTGATCATCTTGTTATTCAGATTGGTACCGTTATCTGTAATAATTCTCTCAGGGATGCCGTATCGACAAATCAGGTTATGCCGAATGAACCGGGCCACAACAGTCTTGGTTACTGTAGCGTAGGAAGCTGCTTCAACCCACTTTGTAAAGTAATCAATCGCTACAAGGATGAAGCGATGCCCGTTAGATGCCGTAGGTCTGATCTCACCAATCATGTCAATGCCCCACATTGCAAAAGGCCAAGGTGCGGTCAGAACATTCAGGGGAACTGGAGGAACATGCACCTTGTCTGCATAAATCTGGCACTTATGGCATGTCCTGGAATGTTGGTAGCAGTCAGCTTCCATTGTGGACCAGTAATATCCTGCCCGAAGGATCTTCTTCGCCATAGTGTGCCCACTGGAATGTGTACCAAAGGTCCCTTCATGCAGCTCTTCCATGATCCTTTCTGCTTCAGTCTTATCCACACAACGCAGTAAGGTTGAATCATGGTTTCGCTTGTACAAGATGCCGTTGCTAAGGAAGAATTTTGCCGCGAACCTCCTCAGGAACTTCTTATCGTTGACAGAGGCACCTTCAGGGTATTCCTGAGTTTCCAGATATCTCTTCACCTCATGGTACCAAGGCTTCTCAGTCACCGTCTCAGTCTCGAGATCACAACAGTATGCCGGTTCGTCCAGTTTCCAGATGATGACCCGGGGAGCCTCATTATCCCATTTGACTTTGAACATAGAAGACATTGTAGCTAACGCGTCCGCTAACTGATTCTCCTCTCTCGGGAAATGTTCAAAGGTTATCTCTGTGAAGTGGGGGATCATTGTCAACACACATTCTTTGTAAGGAATAAGATTCGGATGTTTCGTATCCCACTCGCCTTTGATCTGGTTGATCACGAGAGCGGAATCTCCGAAGACACTCAGAAACTTGATCCTTAAGTCAATTGCAGCTTTGAGTCCCATGATGCACGCCTCATACTCCGCCATGTTGTTGGTGCAGTTGAAACATAGCCGGGCAGTGAGTGGAGTATGAGTGCCTTGAGGGGATATGATTATAGCGCCAATACCGTTACCCAAAGCGTTGGAGGCTCCGTCAAAGTGCATAGACCATCGGGATCCTGGTTTAGGTCCTTCATCCGGTCCAGGTACTTCACAATCAGTTACTATCATGATGCTTTCATCCGGAAACTCGAAGTTCATTGATTGATAGTCATCTACGGCCTGATGTGCCAAGTGGTCTGCCAATACACTTCCCTTGATGGCTTTCTGGGTTGTGTACTGAATGTCGTATTCCGTCAAGATCATTTGCCATCTTGCAATTCTCCCAGACAGAGCAGGCTTTTCGAATATGTACTTTATAGGATCCATCTTTGAGATCAACAAGGTAGTGTGAGTCAGCATATACTGTCTCAGCCGGCGAGCAGCCCATACCAAAGCGCAACAAGTTTTCTCAAGCAGTGAGTATCGAGTCTCACAGTCGGTAAACTTTTTGCTAAGGTAATAAATGGCATGCTCTTTTCGGCCGGACTCGTCATGCTGCCCCAACACACACCCCATTGAGTTATCAAGTACTGTCAGGTATAGTATCAGAGGTCTCCCTTCAACCGGTGGCATAAGGATAGGTGGTTCTTGGAGATACTCTTTGATTCTGTCGAAAGCAGCCTGACATTCATCATTCCAACGCATTACCTGATCTTTCTTCAGCAGCTTGAAGATTGGCTCACAGGTAGCAGTTAGGTGTGAGATGAATCGAGCAATGTAATTCAGGCGTCCTAAAAAGCCTCTGACTTCCTTCTCTGTTCTAGGAACTGGCATCTCTTGAATAGCTTTAACCTTGGCAGGGTCCACTTGAATACCCTTATCACTTACAACGAAGCCTAGCAACTTCCCGGATCTTACCCCAAAGGTGCACTTGTTCGGGTTCAACCTCAGCTTGTATAGTTTCAGACGGTCAAACAGTTTCTGCAGATGATCAAGGTGTTCTTCCTCAGTTTGGGACCTTGCGATCATGTCGTCAACATACACTTCTATCTCATGATGGATCATATCATGAAATAAAGCAACCATGGCACGTTGGTAGGTTGCCCCAGCATTCTTTAGTCCAAAAGGCATGACCTTGTAGCAGAAGGTGCCCCACTGAGTAACAAATGTAGTCTTTTCCATGTCTTCAGGAGCCATCTTGATCTGATTGTAACCTGAGAAACCGTCCATGAAAGAGAACACTTTGTGCTGTGCTGTATTGTCAACAAGGACGTCAATGTGAGGTAGGGGGAAGTCATCTTTGGGGTTGGCCCTGTTCAGATCCCTGTAATCGACACACAATCTGACCTTACCGTCCTTCTTTGGTACCGGCACCACATTAGCAACCCACTGAGGGTAAGAAGTCACTGCAAGAAATCCGGCATCAAACTGCTTCATAACCTCGGCTTTAATCTTCTCAGACATCTCTGGACGCATACGGCGGACCTTTTGCTTAACCGGAGGGCAATCTTCCTTAGTTGGCAAGTGATGGACCACAATATCGGTATCCAACCCGGGCATGTCTTCGTAGGACCAGGCAAAGATCTCCATATAATCATGCAGCATTTGAGTCAACCGTTGCTTCACGCTGAGCTCTAAGTTGGCACCAATCTTTACCTCTTTCCTGTCTTCTTCAGTACCCAAGTTTATTGTTTCCACTGGCTCTTCATGGGGTTGAATTTCCCTCTCTTCCTGAAGTAACAGTCTTGCAAGCTCGCCAGGCACTTCGCAATCATCTTCACCTTCGTCTTCGGCTAAGTTGATCGGATTTTCGAAGTCATAACTGGTAGTAGCAGAGTCGTTACCAGTGAGATCCAGAGTGGATTGAAACCTGTATGAGTGAGTGTGTGTAAATACAGCTGTTTTGCAATATGTAAAGAAAGGAAAGAAAAGGAGCGCAAAATTTGAAATGTGAAAAACGTCCAATGCTTTTATTTATGATATATGACAGTGACAAACAAAAGCCCTCATAAATAAGCCCACGGTGCCCCGGGTAAGACACCGGGCCATACAGTTTTAAGTTATTGTTTATTACAAATCCAAAACAAAGAAGTTCATTACTGGGGAACAAAAGTTATGGGCGTAAAGTCTTTAGCAGTCCAGTTGGTCAATCCACCCTCATTCGTCGGGTAAATCCAGCTATCGAACTCTGACTCCTCCACTTCGTCTTCCTCTCCAATAGCATTCACTCCTGAATGGGTGATGAGCACAGGAGGTCTTCCGATTCTCGCCTTGCGCACTGCCTTCTGAGCTTCCGTGGTGAAACCCAACACAAACTTGTTAGTCTTAGGAGTAAGATCAGGGAGTTTGCCCCAGTTTGCACATTCACCTTTTTCGATCACAGCCCGGGCGTCTTTTAAGGAGGCCATCTTCAAAGGAGAAACCTCTTCAACCACTGCTTCTGCTGCTGCCAAAGTTTGTGGCACCTCCTCAAAATGTTGAAAGGGGGTCTCAATGAACTCCCCATCCATTTCCACGTACCTGAAGGAGTTGAGGTGGCTGACCATGTATTCCTCTTCCCCTTGCACTGTTACAATTTTCCCTCTGACCGGGTATTTGAGCTTCTGATGCAATGTGGAGGTCACAGCTCCAGCCTTGTGGATCCACGGGCGACCCAGCAAACAAGAATAGGATGGACGGATGTCCATCACATAGAATTTTGAATCGAAGACCTGTGACCCAACCCTGATTGGGATGTCCACCTCACCATGTACCATTCTTTTGGACCCGTCAAAGGCCGGACAACAATGTTACTTGGTTTGAGCTCTAGACCCTCACAGTCCAGCCTATCCAGAGCCTTCTTGGGCAGCACGTTTAATGAAGAACCTGTGTCAACCAGCACGTGAGCAAGAGTAGTGCCCCTGCATTCAATGGAGACATGCAGGGCATCATTATGGTTCTTCCCTTTCGCTGTCAGATCGGCATCAGAGAAACCCAGGCCATTATCAGCGGTTAGGTTGGCCACACAGTCAGTGAACTGATCATCAGACGTCTCTTGGGGTACGTGGGCTGTCTTTAAGAAAGCAATCAGAGCCTTGGCATGGGCCTCTGAACACAGCAGCAGTGACAACATGGAGATTTTGGAGGGGGTGTGCCCCAGCTGTTCTACAACGTTGAAATCACTTTTCTTTATTATCTTGAGGATTTCTTCCATTTCTTGCCTGGAAGCCTCAACAATGGTCTTTGGTGCCTCCGTCTGGGCAGGCACATCAGCAGCAATCCCCTTGCCCCGAGTATCAGATGACTCGGCAGCAGGGGTGGATACTTGGTCAGGGGGAGAAACAGGCACACTGGCAGGTGTGAAGACCAAAGGCCTATGAATTACCGGAGGAGCGATGTCTGGCGAGAACAGTCTTCCACTACGAGTGACCTTAGCAGGCCCAGTGATGTTGGAGACACCAGCATCAATGTTGAACTCTTGTTTCACACCCAGAACATAAACATCTGCCCCATAGTGCCATGGGACAGCCTTATCAGACTTGTAGGGGATGGGCCCCGGAACAGTAATGGTGATGGGAGCAATCTTGTGAACCGGCAAAATTTGGACAGGCTTATTTGCAGGAGCCTTGGAAGGGTTGTTGAAGATGGTAACAATTGAAACTTCTTCAACAGGAGCAGCAGGAACAACAGTCTTTCTGAACAAAATCTCTCTACTATCCATCAGGTTTTGGACGCCTGACTTTAGCAAAGAACAACCAGTAGGGGAAGCAGCACATAGAGGGCAACCTTTGCTACATCCCGGAAATAAACCGGCTAGCAACAGGTTCCTCTTGACCGTTAGCAGCGGAGTAGCAACATCATCCACCGAAGCTACATACAAATCCTCCTCAACAGCATTCACTCCATGCTGGGGCATGGGAGCGGTCACAACATTCGGCCTCTCAGGCGCCTCAAACTGTATCTCCTTTGCATCAATAAGGTCCTGAACCTTATTCTTTAGGGCCCAACAGTCATCTGTGCTATGCCCCGGGCTATCAGAATGATAAGCACAACGAGCATTCAGATTGTACTTAGGAGATGTAGTATTGGGAAACTTCGGAGCCTCCCTGACAGTCACTAAATTGGCGGATAGCAACTGTGGCAGGATCTGTGATAAGGTCATGCTCAAGCGGGTAAACTCTCTCCGGGGTCTTTCAGCCCTTTGAGGATTGGTCGGCCGAGGAGCGGCAGCAGGCTTGGCAATCATTACCGCACTGACAGATTGGCGGCGCTCAGGTCGCTCTGGTCTCCGGGAGCTATACACAGCACTAGCCTCCTTTTTGAAGGGTTTCTTTTCAGCATTGGAGGAGGCAACCTTCTGTATCTTCCCCGATTTTATACCAGCCTCAATCCTTTCACCAGTCAGGATTAGATCAGTAAACCCAGCAGAGGAATTACCAATGAGATGATTGAAAAATGGACCAGATAGGGTCCCCAAAAACATATCCACCAGCTCCCGGTCTGTCAATGGTGGCTGCACCCTGCCAGCCAGATCTCTCCACTTCTGGGCGTACTCCTTAAAACCTTCACCCGACCCTAGCGACATACCCTGGAGCTGGGTATGCGTAGGAGCGAGGTCGGAATTATATTGATACTGCTTGTAAAAAGCAGTGGCCAGATCCTCCCAGTTACGAATGTTGATTCCATCCAGCTGATAGAACCATTCGAGGTGAGTCCCTGAAAGACTCTCCTGGAAGAAGTGGATCCAAAGGTTCTTGTCTGCTGTGTAAGGCTGGATCTTCCTTACATAAGAACGGAGGTGCATCTTGGGACAGGAAGCCCCGTCATACTTCACAAAGGCAGGTGCCTTGAACTTGTGTGGAATCACCACCCCAGTAGATAACCCCAAGTCTCCGAAATCCAATCCAGGCACACGCTGAACTTCCATAGCTTTTAATCTGTCCTCCAACTGCTTGTACCGGTCTTCAGCAGGAGGGTACTGTTCGTCGTTGAAGTCTGTTTCAGTATCAGAGCCCACAGGAGTAGGGACCTCCCTTTCTTGGTGACTACCTTCCCCCACAGATGGAGTAGTCCTCTCAGCCTCAACCTGTAAGGTGTTCCCGAGTCTGCGCCCAGTGTTAAATAGCACAGTCCTCCTCTTCTTCTTAGTCTTCTTCAGAAGCATGGTCTTCAACTCTTGTTGACCTTGAGCCAAACCCTTGATCAGCTCCTGAAATTGGGCGTTCTGCGCCTGAAGAGCCTTGATAGATGCCTCGGTTGATGATTCAGGGTTCATGATGCTGAAATAAACAGCGAAGAACAGTCAGCAGCCTGAAAAGAAGAGTACCTGTGATGCATATGATGAATGATATGTGTTTATGCAATGCATTCAAGAGTTCGAAAATTCAAATTTGTTGTAGACAAAAAGGAACACACGTTATTATTGAGAAAATAATTGTTCAGTACATTAAAGCCTCACGGGCAAGCATTACAAGACAGATCAATCCCAAAAGACACTACGCATCCTCTTCGGAGCAATATAGGTATTGAGATTCCTTTCCTCGTGCAGTAAGCGGGTGAGCTCCAGGACCTTTTTCTCACTGGCATGTAGATTAGTTTCCAGAGAATTCCGTTCTTCCTTAAGCTGGATCCAACTCTTCTGCATCTCTTCCCAGGACGTGGGCATGTCAGGATGTTGAATGGTGTAGGGCACCTCTCCTTCCAAGTCTAGCTCTTTGATCACGGGGAGAACATGAGGATAGGGCATCACCAGCTTCTGGGAGCGGGCTCGTACCCATTTGAGATAAGGCTCCAATGGGATGGAGTTCCTGTGTCCCAGGGTCTTGCTGTCTATTTTGCTGGGCATCCTCCAAGCTTTGATAAATTTCTGGCAAAGTTCTTGCGTATCCTTGTCGAAGTCAAAAACTATGTCAGGAATTAACATCTCATGAGGGCCATCTTTCCGAGCATAACCAAACTGTCTCCAAGCCAGGCACGGGTTGTAAGTAATACCTCCTCTGATTCCAAGCAAAGGAACATTAGGGTACTCCCCACAACGATCAATGATAGTGACATCCTCTCTGGACCGAGAACACCAATGTATATCTGCATGTGTAAGAGTCATCAACCGTTGTGACCACCTCAAACCTCGCTCGTTCTTCAAAACTGATTGTGGAAGGTGCGAAATAAACCACCTTCCCAGGAGGGGAGTGCAGCACATAAGAACACCCTTTTTTCTCATGGTTCGAGTGTAACATGAGTGAAGGATGTCCCCCAGCAATGTAGGTATAGGATTCCTGGACATGAAGACCTTGACAGCACTGATATCTATAAGCTGATCTGGTTTAGGGAACAACACCAACCCATAGACAAGGAGGGCTACAACCTCTTCAAAGGCTTGTAGGTCAAGGGAATTCTAACACTCTTGGGCCTTCTCAAACAGAAACTTTGCCAAGAATCCTTTGATACCATTTCTGGCTTCCCAATGCCCCTTGATGTCAGATGGTTGTAGGCATAATGCTTTAGCTACTTCTTCAAGTTTTGGTTCCCTTTCCGTACCGTTGTAGGGTAGTTGATTGAGAATGGGAATCTTCAGAAGCTGGGAAAACTCTTCTAGGGTAGGCACCAGCTGATAGTCCGGGAAAGTAAAACAGTGATGCAGAGGGTCAAAGAATTGGAAAAGGACCTTTACCATTTCTTCCTCAATATTGGTATTGACCAGGCTGATGAGTCTACCATGCCTTTCACTGAATGACGAGTTCTCGGGAATCCTGGATGTAAGCCCCTTAAGCTGAAGAGGGACCCTTATGAGGTTGATCTGAATTGTCTTTCTGCGGATAGTTTCCATGTCCTACAAAACAAGAACAAAGATGAAGATTCGAACCCCTGAAATGATTAGTGGATGCATATGTTGCTGTATGATGTCATGATGCTATGGTTAGACACACCACAAATATTTACAAAGGCAAACATGTAAGGCACACAAGTCACACAAGACAAGCCCTTAGAGTTTAGGCCAGCATGGGGTCTGGGTATTACCCTCTTGAAGTTGGTGGGTTCAAACCTGTCCTATCAAAGTAACCGGGTTCTAAGGATCTCAATATCATTGGATTGCTTTCATTGTTCATCGTTTCGATTTAGCCACTGACTGGCGATCAAAATATCCCAAGAAAACAACCCTCAATTGAGTGTAGTATCGAGTATCAACCGACTTCGGAGTACACCAAAGTAGTCATCTCACTACCCTAAAGAGGCCAAGATGGTTCAATTAAGGTTCCTAAGGTCTGTTGATGCTTCACGACACTACATGGAGGCCTCGTACTCTCCTTGATTGACTCAAGGGTTACCGGTACACACCAAAGTGCCACATCAACGTAGCAGACTGCTTCAACCATGTCGGTATACCCCGCACAGTTCCCTCACAGCCTTGTTGCTACTTTCTAAGAAGGTATCCCCAGATCCGGGTTAGGATCTATAGAACTCCCAAGACAGTCCCACAATTTAAAGCAAACAAATCAAAGCAATTGAAAACACAGTTATGAACTAGCCCTAAGGTACACCTCACTTATAAAGTATCCCCAGCAGAGTCGCCAGTTCTGTAATCGGTGGATTCAGAACTGACTGTTTAACGCTGGTTCGCGAAATGTTGCGGAAGCAAGAGTCGCCACCGTCTTTTATTTTCTCCAAATGGAAAGGACAAAAGCACAGAAAAATTCCTTATAGAGATTGCTCTCGGTTCGGGAGGTAGATTATAGAAAGGGAAGGTGTTAGCACCCTTTCTATCCATGGTTATCCATGGGCTCTTAGATACTTGCTCATTGTGTTTTCAAAAGTGTTTGTTTGCTTTTCAAGGTGAGTGGGTTTTGAAAAAAGTTTCGTTTGAAAAATCTCTAAGTAACTCTTGTATCTGTCCTCAAGAGTGTATGAAAAATTTGTTTGAAAACTTTTAGAAAGTGTAGGTGTGAAAAGTATTTTGTTTGTTTTTGAAAAGAGCAAGTATCTATGAGAATCTACCTACCCTAGGAAATTAGTCTGTGTAAATGTCCTTGAGGTAGTGCCATCCCACCATTGAGAGGTAGGTAGCACCACCGTTGGAGGTGTTCGGGTCAATTCGAGGGTTCGGGACATGGTGATCACCAGAGTAATGGGAAGACACCTTAGAAGCTACCCTCATGCCAGGTTCCCGGATCATGAGGACTTACTAAGACATCCTCTACTCGACGATCACCTTTCGAGGGGCAAGGCAACAGTGAGGCGTACCCTAGGGGTGGTGTGTGAATTGTGTCATTTTCAATTTATTGTTTGTCTTGTCATGCATTGGTGATCTACGTTTCGATTTTATTTTTGGGCATTCATTCTTTCATGTTATTGTTTAACAGTTAAAAGTGTGGAAATTTAAAGTGCGGAAAGGATAAAGGTCCTACGCTATTACAAGGGCGCGGGTCTACAACGCCAAATTAATCCAGACCCGATTTAAAATAAAGTGCAGAAAATAAATGTCTAATAGCTATTACATGGCTTTGGAACAAGTACATTATATTCACAAAAGAAATAAATAAAACGCGCGAACAAAAACATAATCGAATGCGAGGGCGTTGAACCCTTTGAAGGAATTAAAATAAAATTAATAGAATAATTAAATTAAATAAAAAGAAAGAACTTGTTTTTTATGTTTTTGTATTTATGACATTAAAGAAAATTAAATTAATTAAAAGTCAAATAATTAATTCTAATTGTAATGGTTTTTAATTTATTAAAAAAAAATGCATTAAAGTTAAAACCTAGAATTAAAGCTAATTAATTATAAAATTTATTTACAAAATTAATGGTTAATGATAAAAATATTTAATTAAACAAAAGATAAAAAGGGTTAAAGATCTATTTTTATTATTTTTTTTGGTTTATTGTGAAAAAAGAATTAAATTATAACCTAAACTTAAATCTAAATTAATTAAGGGATTTATTTACAAAATTAAAACTAAAAAATAAAATATTTATTATTTTTATCTTTTCTGACTTTTTTTGTGTTTTTTTTTTATATTTTGAAAATATTAATTAATTAAAAGAAAGCAAGAATTAAAAGAATATAAAAATAATAAAAAAGAATAAAGAAAAGAGAGAAAATTGCAAAACCTAAGGGGGTGAAGCCCCTAATTTGGAGGTTTGGATTGAGAAATCTGGCCCAATAAGCTTGATTCGTTTGACTTTTTTGAGTAGCATGCTGAAGCGTGGACCAGGGTGCAACGTGTTCTTCAGATCTATGCCTTTGATTTGATCTCCCAGGACGCGTGTACACTGGGTTCTGAAGGTGTACCATGGTATTCATCATTGATGCTGTATGTGAACGTGAACTGGAAAATAATATTGGAATTGTGAAGACCTGGGGCTCGAACCCAGGTCATGTGCTTTGCCACCACTATCACTTGCCAGCTGAACCACGCGTATTTCTTGTATATCCTATAGCAAACAAACATTATAATATAAAACAATTCCTTAATGTTTTCAGCGCGCGAATTTTTGAACTGGCCTATCACCATTTGCCAACACATCATCTTCTTCATGTTCCTGAAAGATAAACAACATAAGCAACGGTTTTCACACCGTTGCAGAAGGTACCATATGAAAAAATAACGAATAGGCCATAAGGCCTCATAAATTGATCGCGAGTGTTGGCTTCTCTTCGTCCAAACGTGTTGAATCCAATGGTCTTGGTCCCAGCCTCTAATTTTACCTTATTTCAAAAGCCCTAATTCTAAGGTTGAAGAACCCTAAATATCAACAATGGCATCTTTGCATATAACACATAAAAACGCAATTAGTTCACATGGTAAGCACCAGAATGCATCATTGAATAAGAATATATAAATTAAACGTCATGAAAATGCCTCAAAGTTAAGATACGAGTATGCAATTTTATGAGAAAAATTTGGATTCTGTACAACGATTCTTGAGGTTTGGAGGACTGTTTTTGATTGGGAATCGTCCAATGATGCTTGAGGAAGCTAATGAGTTAGCAATCGTGGCCTGAAACCTCCTGCAAGTTGGTTTTCAGATTTGAGATTTTCTTGTAAAAGTGTGAGTTTGTGTTCAAGGTTCCTGCGCAGCTTGTTGTTTAAAATGCTTTCTGATCACTTGTATATCTCTTAGGCAATGTGTATGAATGAGAATTATGGCCAATAATGCCTTGCATTGATGTTTTGGATTTTCACATAAACCACCATTATCACACTTTCCATTTTTGCCTCATTTTGAATTCTTGCCTTGTTTACTCCCTTGCACGAATTTTGGTAGGCACATAATGATGTTTCAAGGCTAGTTAAGGCCAAATATTCCCTTTTAAATTAATTTTTGAATTTCTTTTGATTTTAAAAGATTTAAAATTAATTAAATCCAATAAAAATCAATAAAAATGAAAAAATTAATAAAAAAATCTGAAATAAAAGGTGGGACACGTGGGAAGCATGGCCAAGTCCATTCAAGTGGAAAAAGTGGGCCCCTTTTGTCAAAAATGAGATTTCAAGGATAAATGATTTTGGCCATTTCACAAAAATTTCCCAACTTCTCCAATGCATAACTTGCTCAATTTTTAAGCTTTGCTCATGTTCTTGGACATTTTAGAAAGGTCTTGAAGTCCTCTAAACAATGTCTTTGGTCCCATGTCATTTTGATTTACCAATCTCAAGTTATGGCCTTTGACTTAAAGTCCCTTTTTGTTGACTTTTGAAAATGACCTATAATGTTGAAATTGATAACTTTTTGTGAGAGCATTTCTTGGACTTGGAGTGTGAAGATGAGTTGTAGGAAATGTCATCCCCTTCAAAATGAGCATTGGATGGGATTTTTCTGATAATCCATGTGAAAGTTATGCCCTGGTCAATTTCAGTTGACTTTTTCAGCTGTCCAAAAATAGAAACTTTTGCATCTTGATGATTTTTTGAGCCAAGTTTTGAGAATCATGATCAAGCATTGATCAAATGATGTTTGTGGCTTCAAAATGATATGTTGACCAAAAATTTGAACTTTTGACTATCAAATGACCATTTTGCCCCTACAGTTGACTGTAGTGCAATTAGGGTTTTTGACTGTGCAATTTTGTGCTGAAAGTCTTGAAACTTGGTATGAGGATGCTTGACCATATTTGTAGGCATGTGAGACTTGATTGGGCCCTTGGAAACTTCATTTTCCTGATCAGAACCAAAACCCTAATTTTGCCTGCTTAGGAGGCCCTTGACTGTGCAACCCTTGGGGACTCTTGAAGCATGACTTGGCAATTTCTTGAAGAATATGAGAGGGAAAATTTTGGGGTACAACAATGGGCAATGCTCCTACTGTGCCCCTTGATTGGAGGTACTTCTGTTCACAAGGTGTTCATCGTGCGAATTTCCCTGCTGTTCAAACAAATAGTCATATGCAAACAAGGTTATTTTAAGAACGCAAAAGCCTATGTCTGTCTTGAATTTTAAAAATGTATTTTTTGTAATACAGTGCGGTGTCAACTCAAGATTTTACAGCAAACCTTCAGGAGTCAGGATACCTTCGTAACAGTATGCTTTCGAACTAACCCATGCTTCAGCTAGGACTTTTAAGGGTTATATCGTGGCCTGGTTCACGGTTTAAGAAGCAAAGGATAAAGGCTCAAATTATTTGTACCCACCCGCTCTTCGTGATGTTCTCCAAACCTAAACTCAGTTGATCATACATTAGACCTTGTTCGAGTCTTTGCTTTGATATTCCAATGATGGTTCAGATATTGACGATTTATTTTGAATAGGCAGTCATCTCCCTTTTTTTTGTTGAGGTTTTGTAGGACCTCTTTCTTTTTGATTTAATTATCCCTTTCTTTTTTTTTGCCTGAACTGTTTCCTTTGTGATTACAGTCAGCGGGATGCCCCAGTTTCATAAGTCCCCTTTATAGGTTTTGACTCTTTGGGCTTTTTGATTTTGGTAATGACTGCCTGTCTTTATGATTGTTCTGAACCATCACTGTCTTTCTTCGTTTG
Organism: Vicia faba; assembly: GCA_948472305.1. Classification (NCBI taxonomy): domain Eukaryota; kingdom Viridiplantae; phylum Streptophyta; class Magnoliopsida; order Fabales; family Fabaceae; genus Vicia; species Vicia faba. The sequence goes on from OX451741.1 coordinate 624,380,222, forward strand.
GTAAAGATCTCTTCGGTGCCATTCGTCATACACTTGGATCAACTGAGAGAACTACCCTGCCCCCGGTTATGATTAAGGGTTTTAAATTTCGAAAAGAAAAACTCCTACTTCTTTGGCTCAGATGGGTTGACGAGGAATTATCATCCTTATAAATCCAGTGTTTAGGGATTGAAACAATGCCTGTACCTCATCAGCGGGGTCTGTTCAAAAGCATACTGTACTTTGTGGTATCGTTTTCGTCATCCTCCCTCAAGAGGCTTAGAATTTTTAATTAAGAGTTGATTATCACAAAAATATGAAAGCAGTTTTAAGTATAGTAAACATAATTAGTTCAAGACAGACATGTGTAATGCATTCATGAAATAAAAGAGTTTAACATGACAATTGTTTATCAAGAAAGGAAAAATACAACTTGAATTCAAATGAACAAAAATCTCTCAATCCTAGCCATGTTTTGGCAAGGGAGCAGTGATCACGTTGGGGGTCTCAGCAGGTTCAAATTCGATCTCTTTAGCATCGATCATATTCTGGATCTTGTATTTCAGCGCCCAACAATCCTCGGTATCGTGCCCCGGGCTATCAGAATGATAAGCACATCTGGCTTATGGATTGTAGCTTGGAGAGGAAGTCTTAGGATTTGCAGGAGGATTAATCACCGCAATCAGGTTCATCTTCAACATGTGCTGCAATGCTTGTGACCATGGCATGTTAATGTTGGTGAATTGTCTTTTAGGCTCGTCCGGCCTTCGCTGGTTTCCCTTTTGTGGTTGGCGGCATGGTGTAGAACCAGAGATCATGACTGCCCCTGCATGTTGGTCACGACGACTCTTTTGGCTGTATGCAGCATTAGATTCTTTCCTTCCCGTGTAAGGCTTTTTGTGGGTATCAGAAGGTGTGGCCTCTTGAATTTTCCCACTCTTGATACCAGCTTCAATTCTTTCGTCGGTCAGGATGAGGTCGGTAAATCCCGCAGATGAATTACCAATGAGATGATTGAAGAATGGCCCGGATAGGGTCCCCAAGAACATATCAACGAGTTCCCGGTCAGTTAATGGAGGCTGCACCCTTCCAGCAAGGTCTCTCCATCTCTGCGCGTATTCCTTGAAACCCTCACTTGACCCCAACGACATACCCTGGAGTTGGGTACGTGTGGGAGCAAGGTCGGCATTGTACTGGTAATGCTTGTAGAAAGCAGTGGCTAGGTCTTCCCAGGTATGGATGTTGGCTCCATTCAATTGATAGAACCACTCGAGCTGAGTCCCTGAAAGACTCTCTTGGAAGAAATGGATCCATAAGTTTTTGTCAGCTGTATAGGGCTGGATCCTCCTTGTGTAAGCCCTGAGATACAATTTAGGACAGGATGCCCCGTCGTATTTAGCAAAGGCAGGTGCCTTAAACTTGTGCGGGATCACTACCCCAGAAGACAGACCTAGATCCTCGAAGTCCAGGCCAGGCACTTTTTGTATCTCCATAGCACTTAGCCGGTCTTCCAACTGTTTGTATCTATCCTCAGCCGGAGGGTACTGTTCGTCGTTGAAATCTGTCTCATTGTCGGAGACCACTGGACTGGGAACCCTTTCCTCTTGATGACTGCCTTTCCCCACAGATGGAGTTGTCCTCTCAGTTTCATCCTGCAAGGTGTTCCTAGATCTGCGTCTAGGGCTGAACAAAACAATCCTCTTCTTCTTCTTTTCCTTCTTCAAGAGCAGAGCCTTCAGATCTTGTTGCCCCTGGGTCAAATTCATGATCAGCCCTTGGAACTGGGCGTTCTGAGCCTGAAGGGCCTTGATAGTGTGCTCGGTTGAGGATTCAGGATTCATGACGAGACTGCTGAAATAAACAGCGAAGAAGGTAAGCAACCTGCAGAGAAAGGGTACCTATTATGCAATGATATGGATGATATGCATGCAATGTTTTCAAGGACCTCGCGGGGTAAACAAGAAAATTTGTCAGAATTGGAAAATGGTAACTTGATTGAAGGTACTTCATGTTGTTGAGAGTCCTTATTCAAGGGTCAAAGGCTCACCATATCCAGTGGGTCATAGCCCCTGACAACCTTGTCTAGAGGAAAAGAAATCCCCTTTGCCCCTTGCTGGACAGTTGGTTCATCATGACCTGCATCACAAGCCCTTGAGATCCTTGAAATGGGTTAGGATGTATGCAATGGTATGATGTCATGATGCATGGGGTAATATGAATAAACCCTGTTATGAGCCCTTATTAAGGACTATAAACAGAAACCTGCAAGAAACCTAAGTAAAACCTGTCATGAGTCCTAATTAAGGACTAAATAAAACCTGCAAGTAGTTCATGTGTCAGATAACAAGCACGCAAGTAGGCAAGTACGAAGGCACACAAGTCACACAAGAGAAGCCCTTAAAGTTTAGGCCAGCATGAGGTCTAGGTATTACCCTCTTTCAGTTTGTTGGTTCATACCTGTCCTATCAAAGTAACCGGGTTCTTAGAGGATCCCAATATCATTGACTACCCTCAATCGATCATAACTCCAGCATCGCAATCTTTTCTTGCAGCCAGAACCATCACGAGAGTTTAGCCTCAATGGGCGTAGCATACTGCTACTGTTCTAATGGCCAAGTTGTGTCAATTAAGGTTCTACGGTCTGTTGGTGCTTAATGACTCCTTAGAAGACCCATATTCTCCTTGTTGCGACACAAGGGATATCGGTACAGACCAAGGTGCCACACCAACGTAGCCACTGCTTCACCTGTGTCGGTCTACGCCGGACAGGTCCCTCGCAGCTTATGCTACCTAAACAGGGTATCCCCAGATCCGGGTTAGGATCTATGTAACTCCGATGCAACCCACAATTTAAAGCATACAAGGAAAACAATTGAAAACACAGTTATGAACTAGCCCTAAGGTACACCTCACTTTAAGTTTGGTCCCCAGCAGAGTCGCCAGTTCTGGCGATCGGTGGATCTGGAACTGACTGTTTAATGCTGGTTCACGAAATGTCGTGGAAGCAAGAGTCGCCACCGTCTTTTATTTTCTCCAAATGGAAAGGACAAAAGCACAGAAAAATTCCTTATAGAGATTGCTCTCGGTTCGGGAGGTAGATTATAGAAAGGGAAGGTGTTAGCACCCTTTCTATCCATGGTTATCCATGGGCTCTTAGATACTTGCTCACTTGTGTTTTCAAAAATGGTTTGTTTGCTTTTCAACTGTGGGTTTTAAAAAGTTTCTTTGAAAATTCCAGTTCGACTCTTGTATCAGTCCTCAAGAGTGTTTGAAAAATTGCTTTCGAAGGCTTTTTGAAAATGTGTTGGTGTGAAAAGTATTTTTTGAATTTTGTTTGAAATTAGAGCAAGTATCTACGAGAACCTACCTACCCTAAGAAATTCGTCTGTGTAAATGTCCTTTAAAGTAGTGTCATCCCACCATTGAGAGATAGGTAGCATCACCGTTGGAGGTGTTCGGGTCAATTCGAGGTTCGGGACATGGTGATCACCAGAGCAATGGGAAGACACCTTAGAAGCTACCCTCATGCCAGGTTCCCGGATCATGAGGACTTACTAAGACATCCTCTACTCGACGATCACCTTTCGAGGCAAGGCAACAGTGAGGCGTACCCTAGGGGTGGTGTGTGCGATTCGTGTGTCGTTTTCATTTGTATTTATCTTGTCATATTATTGGTGTTCTACGCTTGATTTTATTTTGTCCATACATTCTTTCATGTCATTTGATTAACAGTTAAAAAGTTTACGGGAAAGTAAATTCTAAGCTATTACAAATGGCGCGGGTCCACATTGCCAAAATTAACCAGGACCCAATTTTGACAAAAAAAAAATAAAGAAATTAAAAGTGCGAGAAGTAATTTACATGGTTTCGGGAGAGATACATAAGTATTATAATGAAATAAAATAAATACGCGAATTAATGAGAATTAAACGGAACGAGGGCGTTGGACCCTTTTGCAAAAATTGGATTAACGCTGAATTAATTAATTAAAAAGAAAGTAAGAATTTGTTTTTTGGTGTTTTTTATGTATTTTAGGATTTTAATAGAAAAAATTAATTGCAATTAAACGCTAACCCTAATTCTATTTTATTTTAATTTTTTAAGAAGACGTTAGAATTTAACCTAAATTAACCCTAATTTTTATATACAAATTTAATTATGAAAATAAATAAAATAAATAATATTATTGTGAAAAAGAAAAATTAAAAAGGAATAAAATATTAACTAAACCTAGTTCTATATTTTTTAGATTTTTGTTATGAAAGGAATTAAAATTAAAACCCTAATTTAAACTAATTAATTTACATGCATTTATTTACAAGAAATATTAAAATAAAATATTTATTATATTTTTTATCTTTTCTGATTTTTATGCATTTTTTGTATTTATGAAAATAAGTAATTAATTTAAACGAATAATAATTAAAAGAAATAGATTTAAATAAATAAAGAAAATAAAGAAGAGTGAAAAATATGCAAACCTAGGGGGGGTGGTAGTCCCCAACATGGAGGTATGATTATGGAAATTCTGGCCCAACAACCTTGGCCTGTTTGACTGTGGCCAGACACGTGCATGTGCGTTGACTCAACCTCATGGTGTTCCTCCAATCTGTAGCCCTTGGATTGCTCTCAACGTACGCGTGGCATGCTAGATAGAGGGACGTATCATGGACCACAACATTATGCCTGCATATGAACGTAAATTGGGAAAAAACAAATGGAAAGGGTGAAGACCTGGGATCGAACCCAGGTCATTCACTTTACTAACAACTTCATTTGCCACTGAGCCACTACGTATGCGTTTAATATATAATAGTTAATAAACATTATAAAAGAAAAGAAAGTCAGTGGCCCCCAACGCGCGCGAAATTTGAACTGGCCTATCACGTCTTGCCACGATATCGTCTTCTTCACTATTCCTGAAACATAAAACATTAAGCCACGGTTTTATACGCGTTCTGTTAGGTATGCTTTGGAAAAATAACGACTAGCCCTCTGACGCTCATAAATTGAGCGCGAGGGTTCCATTGTCCTCGTCCAAATGCGCTGGTTTGAATGGTGGTGGTCAGGGGTTCCAATTTTTCCTCGTTTCAAAATCCCTAATCTGAAGCTCTATAAACCCTAAAAATCAAACATGGCATAATCGCGTGTAGCACATAAAAATACAATTAAATATATTGGTTAGCTTCAGAACTTCACAAGGAATGTAAATCAACAATTAAAATGCCATAAGAATGCCTATATGTCAAAACACGATCATGGATTTTTTTCTGTACAGGGGCGATTCTTGTTACCAATTTCTTGAGCTTTGATAAATGTTTTTGATTGTAATTGCTTCTGGGCAACCTTGGCAAGCTAATGGAACAAGAATTATGCTTTGAATCGCCCTCGAAAGTAGTTTTCAGATTTGAGTTTTAGACAAAATTTTCCAAGTTTGATAATGCTCTTCTGCGCAGCTCAGTGTGTATGATGATTAGGGTTGTCTTTAGGCTTTTGTATCGAACAGATTAGGTCAAAGAAACCACTCCAAATCTCTTGCATTCATGATTTTGGAAATTTGATTTTCTAAGATTTTTTTCAATCTTTTTCCATGTGCTTTTTGTTCTCAATCATTCCAATCAATCCAAATCTTTCCATATTGGTACATGCACGAAATCTTGAGAGTAAAACATGCACAAAAAGATTTAAAACTTTAGGTTAGCATTTTTCATACATTTATTTTGATTTAAATGAATTATTATAAATAAAAATTCAAATAAATAAATAAAAAATGAATAAAGACTTCCCTTTGGGCCAAGTAGTCGTGCATATGTCATGGATGATGAATTATGGAAGAAAAATGGGCCCATTAGCAATTTTAGGTCATTTGAAGTAATGTTGACTTTTCAAAATATCCAAAAATTTCCCAACTTCCACAAGGCATAACTTGCTCAATTTTTAAGCTTTTCTCATGTTCTTGGACATTTTGGAAAGGTATTTGAGTCCTCTAACCAATGTCTTTGGTCCCATGTCATTTTGATTTACCAATCTCAAGTTATGGCCTTTGACTTAAAGTCCCTTTTTGTTGACATTTGAAAATGACCTATAATGTTGAAATTGATAACTTTTTGTGAGAGCATTTCTTGGACTTGAAGTATGAAGATGAGTTGTAGGAAATGTCTTTCTATTCAAAATGAGCTTTGGATGGAATTTTTCTGATAATCCATGTGAAAGTTATGCCCTGGTCAATTTCAGTTGACTTTTTTCAACTGTCCAAATAAGGAAACTTTTGCATCTTGATGATTTCTGAGCCAAACTTTGAGAATCATGATCAAGCATTGATCAAATGATGTTTGTGGCTTCAAAATGATATGTTGACCAAAAATTTGAACTTTTGACTGTCAAATGACCATTTTGCCCCTACAGTTGACTGTAGTGCAATTAGGGTTTTTGACTGTGCAATTTTGTGCTGAATGTCTTGAAACTTGGTATGAGGATGCTTGACCATATTTGTAGGCATATGAGACTTGATTGGACCTTTGGAAACTTCATTTTCTTGATCAGAACACAAACCCTAGTCTTGACTGTATAGGAGGCTCTTGCACTGTGCAACCCTTGGGGAACTTTGAAGCTTGACTTGGCATTTTCTTGAAGAATTATGGGAGGGCAAATTTTGGGGTACAACACCCACATTGCGAATGGCCAAGGAGTTGTTAAGACATTGAGATGAACTGGGGGAATATGTACCTTGTCAGCATAGATTTGGAATTTGTGACAAGTACGGGAGTGTTGATGACAATCAGCTTCCATGGTAGACCAGTAGTAGTCTGCCCGTAGAATCTTCTTAGCCATCGTATGATCGCTCAAGTGGGTGCCAAAGGTGCCATTATGTAGTTCAGCCATGATCTGCTCAGCTTCAATCTTGTCCACACAACGGAGTAGGATACAATCAAGATTGCGCTTCTATAGGATACCATTGCTCATAAAGAACTTGGCAACGAACCTCCTTAAGAACTTTTTGTCGTTGACTGAAGCTCCTTCAGGGTATTCTTGTGCTTCGAGATACCTTTTGACGTCATGAAACCAAGGTCGGTCCACCACTTCTTCGGTATTAATCTCGTGACAATGTGCAGGTTCGTCCATTCGTTCAATGGTGATTTGAGGTGCCTCATTATCCCAGTTAAGTTTAAACATGGATGACATTGTAGGTAGCGCATCTGCTAGCTGATTCTCTTCTCGCGGGAAGTGCTCGAAGGTAATCTGCTCGAAATATGGTAACAATGTCAAGACATGTTCTTTGTAAGGGGTGATGTTAGGGTGCTTAGTATCCCACTCTCCTTTGATTTGACTGATAACCAAAGCTGAGTCCCCAAATACAATCAAAGATTTGATTCCCAAGTTAATGGCAGCCTTGAGACCAAAGATACAAGCTTCATACTCGGCCATGTTGTTTGTGCAGCTGAAGCAGAGTCTAGCAGTGAAATGTGTATGGCAACCTTCTGGAGAGATAAGTACCGTGCTGATACCGTTCCCAAGCGCGTTGGAGGCACCATCAAAGTACAGAGTCCATTGAGATCCTTGTCCAGGTCCGTCATACGGTCAGTTACCTTTAATGTTGTCCAATGTCATAATATCCTCGTCAGGGAAGTCGAACCTTATAGATTGGTAATCTTCGACAGCTTGATGAGCTAGATGGTCAGCTAGTACACTCCCCTTTATATCTTTTTGGGTTGTGTACTGGATATCATACTCAGTCAGGATCATCTTCCATCTAGCGATTCTTCTGGATAAAGCAGGCTTCTCGAAGATGTACTTGATCAAATCCATTTTAGAAATCAACAGAGTGGTATGTGTCAACATATACTGCCTTAGCCGGCGAGCGGCCCATACCAAAGTGCATTAAGTTTTCTCGAGCAGTGAGTAGCGAGTCTCACAGTCGGTAAACTTTTTGCTAAGGTAATAAATGGCATGCTCTTTTCGGCCAGGCTCATCATGTTGGCCCAGTACGTACCCCATTGAGTTATCCAAAACAGTCAGATACTTGGTTAAAGGTCTTCCTTCGACGGGTGGCATCAAGATAATAGGTTCCAACAAATACTCTTTGATCTTATCGAAAGTAGCTTGACAGTCATCATTCCATTCAACTGCATGATCTTTCTTTAACAGTTTGAAGATTGGTTCGCAGGTAGATGTTAGGTGAGAGATGAACCTTGCGATGTAGTTTAGGCGTCCTAAGAAACCTCTGACCTCCTTCTCAGTGCGAGGGGAAGGCATTTCTTGTATAGCTTTGACTTTGGCAGGATCAACCTCGATGCCTTTTTTACTGACAATGAATCCCAAAAGTTTACCGGACCTGACTCCGAAAGTGCACTTGCTAGGGTTCAGTCTGAGCTTGTATTCCTTTAACCTGACAAACAACTTTTGCAGATGGTCGAGGTGTTCTTCTTCTATCTGTGAACGGGCTATCATGTCGTCTACGTAGACTTCAATCTCATAATGTATCATGTCATGAAACAAAGCTACCATGGCTCGCTGATAGGTTGCTCCAGCATTCTTCAGTCCGAATGGCATCACTTTATAGCAGAAGGTACCCCACTGCGTAACAAAAGTAGTCTTCTCCATGTCTTCGGGGGCCATTTTGATCTGGTTGTACCCTGAAAATCCGTCCATGAAAGAGAATACCTTATGTTGAGCTGTGTTGTCAACCAAGATGTCAATATGTGGTAGTGGAAAATCATCTTTAGGGCTAGCCCTATTTAAATCTCTGTAGTCCACACACATTCTGACTTTGCCGTCCTTCTTAGGCACGGGCACAATGTTAGCAACCCATTGTGGATAGGAAGTAACAGCCAGAAAGCCAACATTGAACTATTTCATCACTTCAGCTTTGATCTTTTCGGACATGTCGGGTCTCATTCAGTGGACTTTCTGTTTGATTGGTGGACAGTCTTCTCTTGTAGGGATATGGTGAACCACAATATCTGTATCTAGTCCCGGCATGTCTTCATAGGACCAGGAAAAAATCTCAACATATTCATTGAACAACTGAACTAAGCTCTATTTGACATTTGGCTCCAGGTTGGCACCCACTTTAACCTCTTTTCTGTCTTCGGCGGTACCCAAATTGATAGTCTCTAACAACTCCTCATGGGGAAGAATAGCCCTTTCTTCTTGTTGCAAAAGTCTATCCAACTCTCCAGGCACTTCACAGTCTTCATCACCTTCGTATTCGGCGTGATTGACCAGATCTTCAGAGTCACTGAAGGCCATAGCAGAATTGTTACCCATGGAATCCGGAGTGGATGGGTACCTGCATTTTGTGAGTGTGGGTGTGTGTAAGGGATAGCCAACTTTAAACAAAATAAAATGTAAAAAGAAAGAAAATGAACACAAAATTTTATAGATGAAAATGTCCATGATTCATTAAAACTGGCATATGAAAATGAAGAATCAAAACCCTTACAAATGGACCTATATGCCCCGGGTAAGGCATAAGGTAAAAAGAGTGCACGCATTGTTTAAAAGTTATTACAGACCAAACAGGAAATGTTCAAAAGATAAATTACTGATTGATGAAAGTAATGGGAACTAAGTCTTTCGCCTCCCAGTTGTTCAGTCCTCCTTCAATAGTTGGAAAGATCCAGTCTTCAAAATTTATTCCTTCTTCATCATCTTCTAAAGCATGAACTCCATGATGAGTAATTTTTAGTGGCGGTCCTCCAGCCCGGGAGCGACGCACGACTTTCTGGCTAGAAGCAGTGAAACCCAAACCGAACTTATCTGTCTTGTAAGGAAAATCTTGCAGTTGACCCCACACCATGCTTCCTCCTTCCTTGACTACAGCCTCCGCATCTTTAAGGGATGACATCCGGGACACAAGCTTGGTAATGATGGGCACATCAGTCATTGTCCTGGCTACCGCAACTTCAGGAGAAACCTCTTCAAAGTGTTGGAAAGGTGTTTCTATGAATTCACCTTCTAATTCCACGTAGCGGAAAGAGTTAAGGTGGCTTATCATATACTCCTCCTCGCCATGAACTGTTATGATCTTACCCTGGACTGGATATTTGAGCATCTGATGTAGAGAAGAAGTGACTGCCCCAGCGTTATGGATCCATGGCCTCCCCAACAAGCATGAATATGAAGGGCGGATGTCCATCACATAAAAAGTAGAGTTGAAAACTTCCGTACCCACTTTGATTGGGATGTCCACTTCTCCGTGAACCATCCGCTTAGAACCGTCAAAGGCTCTAACAATGATATTACTGGGCTTTAGGGTCAAACCTTCATAGTCCAATCTGTCCAATGCTTTCTTTGGTAGAACATTTAAAGATGAACCGGTATCAACCAGAACATGAGCAAGTGTAATTCCTCTGCACTCTCCCGAGATATGTAGCACATCAGTATGCTATCTTCCCTTAGACGTCAGATCGGCATCAGAGAAGCCAAGACCATTGTAGGCTGTAAGGCTAGCCACACACTCTTGAAACTGATCCGCAGAAGTTTCTTGAGGAACGTGAGCCGTCTTCAGAAATTTGATCAAGACTTTGGCATGAGCCTCGGAGCAGAGCAATAGAGCCAGCATAAAGATTATTGAAGGGGTTTTCCCCAATTGTTCTACGACATCATAGTCTCTCTTCTTAATTATCTTTAAAATCTCCTCCATCTCCTTTTGGGTGGTCTCGGGGATAACCAAAGTCTGAGCCCTCGTCCTGACGGGCGCTTCTTGGATCCCCTTACCTTTATCAGCAGTAACAACAGAGGGTACAACTTCGGGAGTAACAATCTCTTCAATCACTGGACTTCACACAGATATTTTGACAGGCACAGGAGCACTTGAGGGTCCGAAGACTGCCCGTGGAGGAGCAATATTCGGAGAGAAGATTCTTCCGCTACAAGTGATCTTACTTGCCCCCTCAATATTTCCTATGTCAGGAGTTTCTTCATCAGAGCTTTCTTCCACTGATTCAATCTGTTTCATACCGTGATAGAAGATCTCTCCTCCATAATTCCACGGTATTGTCTTATTGGACTTATATGGGATAGGCCCCGACATGGTAATCTTCAGTGGTACAAACTTTGGATCGGGTGTAATCTTAACAGGCCTTTTGCAGGTCTTGGAAAGATTGTCGGAAATGGTGATTATAGCAACATCATTGATCGGAGTAACAGGGGTAACACGAGTGATAGTAGCAACATGAGTTTTTTGAAAGAGGATCTCTTGAGTATCCATAAAGCGTTGGATGCCTGACTTCAACATCGGACATTCGGATTACGAGGTCGAACAAAGGTAACAATCTTTTTCACAGCCTGGAAAATCCCGGCTTTCAACAGATTCATCTTGATCATTGGCAACAGAGTCATTAAATTATCAACATCGATAACATGAAGATCTTCCACAATAGCATGAACATTATGACCATGTTTTGGCATAGGAGCAGATATCACATTAGGTTTTTCGGGGGCATCAAACTCCACCTCCTTGGCATCTATCAAATCTTGGATCTTATTTTTAAGGGCCCAACAGTTGTTGGTGTCGTGCCCCACACTATCCAAATGATATGCACATTTTGCATTTGAATGATAATAGGGAGAAGAGGTATTTGGGTTTTTCGGCGCTTCTTTCAAGTTGGTAAGGTTTAACTTTAACAGATGAGGGAGGACCTGAGCCAGTGTCATATTGATCCGGGTGAATTGTCGTTGTGGACTTTCTGCCCTTTGCTCGTTAGCTCTGGGTTGACTGCTTCGAGGTTGATCGGTTGAGGAGTTCTGGATCATCACAGCCCCCACCGTTGGTCGGCACTCCATTCTTCCCTGATTTCTCTGGGTATGAACAACATAAACTTCCTTCTTGGTTGGGAAGGTCTTCTTGATAGCAGTGGAGGCGGAGGTATCCTTCTGAATTTTACCACTCTTAATGCCAGCTTCGACCCTTTCACCGGTCAGAATTAATTCGGTGAACCCTACAGATGAGCTCCTGATCAAGTGATTGAAGAATGGACCTGACAGGGTCCCCAAAAACATGTCAACCAGCTCTCTATCCGACAATGGTGGCTGCACTATTCCAGCCAAATCCCGCCACTTTTGGGCATACTCCTTAAATCCCTCATTAGTGGCCATACCCATACTCTGTAGTTGAGTACGAGTAGGCGCTAAATCTGCGTTATATTGGTATTGTTGGTAGAAAGTAGCAGCCAAATCCTCCCAATTATGAACATCAGATCTCTCAAATTGATAGAACCAGTCCAATTGTGTACCCGACAAACTATCTTGAAAAAAGTGAACCCATAGATCCTTATCAGAAGAGTGAGGTTGGATCTTTCTGACGTAGGACCGCAGATGCATCTTCGGACAGGACAAACCGTCGTATTTAGAAAATGTAGGCACTTTGAACTTGGGAGGAATGACGATCCCAACAACCAACCCTAGTTCTTTGAAATCCAGCCCAAGTACCCTTTGTACCTCCATGGCTGCCAACCGGTCTTCCAGATTTTTATACTTATCGTCCGCCGGAGGGTACTGTTGTTCAAAGTAATCTTCATCCTCTTCCTCTTCTTTTTCTTCAGCTTCAGACTCTGAGGGCATTGCAACTCCCTTTCCTTTACCAACCCCTTCGTCAGACGTCGAGGGGAAATCCAGAAATCTCCTAGCCTGATTCTCAAATATTCTTCCCATAATGGCCACACCAATTCTTTTCTTTTTCTTCTTTTCCTTTTCCTTCTCTTTCTCTAACAGTGCTTTAAGATCCTCTTGACCCTTTGCCAAGGTCATGAGGAGTTATTGGAATTGAGAATTCTATGCTTGCAGATCTTTGACGTCTGCTCTATATCCATCTTGCTGAAATAAACAGCAGAAAGATAAGGAAACCTGGTGTGAAGACCTGTTTATGCATATGATGAATGATATGTATTCATGTAATGCATTCAAGGATTCAGAAATTCAAATTTGTCGCAAACAAAAAGAACACACGTCATATTAATAAGAAGAAATTTGTTAGTACATAAATTCCCCATGGGCAAAATATTACAAAGCTTCTTAATGTAAAAAGACGTTGCGCATCCTTTTTGGCGCGATTTAAGTGTTGGGATTCTGCTCTTCATGGAGTTGGCGGGTAAGTTCCAAAACCTTCTTCTCGTTGGCATAGAAGCTGGCTTCAAAAGTATTCCGTTCTTCCTTGAGCTGTATCCAACTCTTTTGCAAATCTTCCAATGATGTTGGCATGTCAGGATGTAGGAGGGTGTATGGAACCTCTCCTTCCATAACAGGCTCTTTGATCACGGGGAGAATGTGGGGGTAAGGCATCATAAGACTCTGGGCGCGGGTTCGTACCAACTTGAGATAAGGCTCAAGGGGGATGGAATTCTTGTGTCCCAGTATCTTATGTCCACTTTGTTGGGCATCCTCCAAGCTCGGATAAACCTTTGTCGAAGTCCTTGAGCGTCGTTGTCGAAGTCAAAAACCAAGTCAGGAATTAGCATATCATGAGGGCCATCCCTTCGGGCATACCCAAATTGCCTCAGAGCTAAACAAGTGTTGTAGGTAATGCCTCCCCTAATGCGAATTAGTGGGACATTAGGGAATTCCCCACAACGATCAATGATGATGACATTTTCTCTGGACCGAGAACACCAATGAACATCTGAATGTGTGAGGGTCATCAACCGTTGTGACCACCTTAAACCCTTCTCATTCTTCAAAACTGATTGGGGAAGGTTAGAAATAAACCACCTTGCTAGAAGAGAAGTACATCACATGAGAACACCTCTTTTCCTCATTGTTCGTGTGTGAAATGAGTGTAGGATGTCCCCAAGCAATTTAGGCACAAGATTCCGAGATATAAAAATCTTGACAGCATTCACATCTATAAGCTGATCAGGGTTTGGGAACAAGACCAACCCATAGATGAGAAGTTCTAATATCTCCTCAAAAGCTTGCAGGTCTAGAGAATTCCAACAGTCTTGTGCCTTCTCAAACAGAAACTTTGCCAAGAAACCCTTGACACCACTTCTGGTTTCCCAATGACCTTTGATATCAGATGGTTGCAAGTGTAAGGCTTGAGCAACATCTTCAGGCTTTGGTTCTCTTTCCATACCGTTGTAGGGTAGTTGATGGAGAATAGGAATCCTCAGGAGTTGAGAAAATTCCTCCAAAGTAGGTACTAGTTGGTAATCAGAAAATGTAAAGCAATGGTGTAGGGGGTCAAAGAACTGGAAGAGGACTTTCACCATGTCTTCTTCAATGTTGGAGTTGACCAAATTGAGAAGTCTACCATGTCTTTCATTGAAGGGAGAATTCTCTGTAATCTTGGAAGCAAGCTCCTTGAGTTAAGGAGGGATTCTCACAAGGTTGACCTGAATTGTTTTTCTGCGGAGTGATTCCATGACCTACAAAACAAGAACAAAGATGAAGATCCAAACTCTTGAAATGGTTAGTGGATGCATATGATGCTTTATGATGTTCATGATGTATGCACAAGCATATGTACAAACAAGTCACACAAGATCCTAGTTTCAGGCTTGCATGGGGTTTCATAGGTAAGTACCCTCTTGAAGTTAGTTGGCTCAACCTGTCCTATAAATAGTAACCAGGTTCTAAGGAGCTCAATATCACTGGATTATTTTGTGTTCATTGTTTGAGTTTAGCCACTTAACTGGAGACCGAAATATTCCAATAAAACAATCCTCAATGAGTGTAGTATCGAGTATCTACCAACTTCGGACTGTACCAAAGCCGATCATCTCACTACCCCTAAAAAGGCCAAGATGCTCAAGTAAAGGTTCTAGGAGTTCATTAGTGCTTCATGACATCACTCAGCGGCCCTGTATTCTCTTTGATTGACTCAAAGGCTACCGGTACCCACAAATATGTCGCACTAATATAGCTATTGCTTCAACCATGTCGGTATACCCCGCACAGTTTCCACAATGTATTGCTATTTACCTATGAATGTTTCCTAAATCTAGGTAGAGGATTTCAAGCCCAAACAATAGAACCAATTGTAAAGCAATCAAAGCAAACAAGATAAGCATGTAAAGGTGATCTAAACCCTAAGGTTACTCCACTTTTAAAACATATCCCCAACAGAGTCGCCAGTTCTGTGGTACGATGGGAGAACTATCTTGAGGTTTTGCGTTTGTGTTTGCAAATGTTTCGGTTTAGCAAGAGTCGCCACCGACTTTTTATTTTATCCTAAGGAAAGGTCAAAAAGCACAGGAAAGACCTTTGAGATGTTTTCTTGGGTTCGGGGAGTAGATTATGAAAAGGGAAGGTGCAAGAACCCTTTTCATCCATGGTTATCCATGGGCTCTTAGTTACTTGTTTAGATCACTTGCTTTTGCTTTTCAATTGTTTGAAATGGTGCTTTGTGTGCGTGGTTTTGAAATTGCTTTGAAAAAGAGGCCATCGTTGTGGCAACCTTTGTAATGATTCTTGTTTGAATGTATACAAAGGTGTTTGTCTTTTGAGAAATATTTCATTGTTTGAAAGTTTGTTTGGAAATTATTTTGAAATTGTGTTGTAAAGTGTGTTTGAAAATAGCAAGGATGTTTTGCAAGTTTTGATCAAGTAACTAAGAGTTATCTACCCTATTTTACTCAAAGATCTTTCCTATATGTTTTTAACCCTTTTGACAGTGTTGCTTTACCATTGCATTTGGTAAACAACCTTGTATTAGGATGTTAAACAGGA
This sequence comes from Vicia faba, assembly GCA_948472305.1. NCBI lineage: Eukaryota > Viridiplantae > Streptophyta > Magnoliopsida > Fabales > Fabaceae > Vicia > Vicia faba. The sequence goes on from OX451741.1 coordinate 624,395,867, forward strand.
TAGGCGAGGGTCATCGTATAGACCATGATAGCAATTGTGTTAAGTATCTTTAGCAAATTTTTGAGGGACTAGATCATTTTTGTATAGGCAACCAAGATAGCGTCATCGAGGGACTATGATCTTTTGTTTTGTTTTTGTTTTGCCAAAGTACTCAACATGCATAACATGGCCCATTTTTAAGGTAACAAGTGGATGAAACCCTAGGGGTGCAAGTGTGCATTGTGTATTGAATTTCATGCATTTTTGTCTTTGTATTAGGTCAAGCTACTTGTTAATTTTGGATTTTTGCGTACAAACCCTAATCTCTAATCATGGTATAATTGAAAGCGTAAATGCGTAAAATAAATCTACCATTATTACAACATTTGATTATAGGGAGGGGGATACAAATTTGAATGGGGATTATTTTGGCAAGAATTTAAAACCCTAGTTTTACTATTACATCCAAATTGAATCAAATGGTATAAATAACAAATGAATAATATTTAAATAAATAAATTAAATAAATATACAAAATAATATGAATATGCAAAAAAGGTTTTGTTTATTTTTATGTATGTAAAAATATTTAATGTAAAAAGAAAGAAATAATAAAAAAAAAGATTATTATTTTTATTAAGGGTAAACCCTAATTTTCTTTTAAGAATACAAATATATTAAATATACTATTTATATACAATAAAATAAAATAGTGTATATACAAAAAAATAAAATATATCTAGAAAAAGTATTATTTAAGTATAAATAATAATAAAAATAAAAGTATATATTTTTATGTTTTTATTCTAAAGTATCTAAATATATATATATTAATTATATTAAATATGTACAATAAAAATAAAATAAAAATATATACAAGACAAAAATATATTTAGAACAATATTTTTTTGAGTGTAAATAAAATAAAGAATAAAATAAAAGTATAATGGTTATTATATATTTATTTTCAAGTTTTCAATAAATAAAGTATATACTAATTAAATTATTTTTTATGTTAGAAAAAATAAAAATAAAAAACAAAATAAATGTAAAAATTTATAAAAAAATATTTTTGGGTATTTTTTATATTTGGAAATAATAAAATAAAATACAAAAATATAAAATATAAAGAAATTGGGCCAGGGGGGTGTATTCAGTATAAAGGGGGTGTCAATAGTGAGTCAAGACCAAGCCCAACCCACCACACTTCATCTTCAACCTCTGTTCTTCAAAAATTCACGCGCCCTGTACAAACACGAACATCCTGCATACGTGCTCTAATGCAAAAACACATAACATCAAAGTTGTAGAGCTTTCCAAGACGAATTCAACCATATAAAAACTTGTCCTAACTCTCAAAGACCAGAGAGAATTTCTCTGGCCCTAAAATCTAACCTAATTTTTTCAAGAAGTTCATGGATCAAATTCTCTTAACATGCTTAACTAAAATGAAAACTGAGCATATGTACAACTTCATGGCTATGAATACTACATTTCTTATGCATAAACCTAAGTCTAATTGTTCCTAAATAGAGATATAGGAAGTTGATAAAAACCTATTTCAGTTGAGATCGTGTCTGGCAATGTGGAGCTTTTCAATGAGGCCTGAGATGTTTGCGAGCTTGCTTGAACTTCCCTTGACCTTCTCCAATGCCTAGCTTGCCTTTAATGTGCTTGAACAAGCCTATAGAACTCAACCCGCACAAGCTGAAATCAAAAATGGCAAACCTTATAAATGGAGTTACAATCAATGTTTAAGGGTTGGGATAGCTTGGATAGGTTGTATGGAAGGTGTTTGAATAGGTTTGAGGCAAAACGCACGAGCAAATTGTGTTATGGAAACCAAACTGCAGATGCTGCCCTGTTTTGCCAATGGAAGGTGATTTTGTACTATAGGAGGTTTGAGGGCTCAAAGGGTCATGTTTATGGTTCAAGGGGATGTGAGAAACTGGTCTCAAAAGCTTGCACAAGTTGGTTTTCACAGATGTTCAAGTTCTCATGTATTTGGCATATTTCTTGTATATGAAGCAAAAATGAGCCACGACGTAATACAAGCATGTACAGGCTATCTATCAGCCTTCTCCTTGTGATCTTGGCCCCTCCAGTTGGTGGATATGATTTGCTGCACAAGATATTGTTCATGGACCAAGAGATGTGGTTTTGACATAAAGCATACTTTGGCAAAAATGGTAATGTACCTTTTACCATTTAGGGATTAATCTTATGTGCAATGCTCTAATGACCAAAAAAAAACTTAGACCAATGGATTTGCATTAAATTATTGAGTGTGAAATGGTTTTGAGACCTGTAATCTAGTACAAAGCAAGCTGATTTGAATTTGCAACTTGTATCAATATGAACATGCCATGGATGAAAAGTGAGTTTTTGCCAACTTCAAGCCTTCGATTATCCCTAACCACAAATGAGTTTAGAGAGTTCTTGGACATTTTGGAAATCTTGCAACATGCTCTACAATCCATCTTTGAAATGAAATTTTATATTCCAAGTGGAACTATGTGAAAAATGGCCATGAAGATAGGTCAAAATCCTGCCTAAAACTAGGGCAAATTTCACTAAGTTAAAAGTTTTAGGGACCCTTGTTCCAAAAATAATAACTTGAGATCAAAGATTCTTCTGGGAAAACTTTATGAATAAAAGTTGTATACATTGTGGAGGACTATAACTTTCATGTTGGAAGTTTTGTTTGAATCCAATTGCATCATGGTGAAAATGTTGGGCAAAGTTAGGAAAAATTAAGAAAATTTCATAACTTAGAAAAATTCTAAGTTATGAAATTTTTCAACTTTAAACCCTAATTTGCAAAAATGGGTTTCTTGATGAACAAGTTTCATGTTTTGACACATCTTGATGAAAAATGACCCTTGGCACTTGATTTTGACCAAAAAGTCAAAGTTTAACTTTTCAGTGTACAATCAAATTTTGATCAGTTGACTGAAAAATTCATCTGTCAATCCAATGCAATTGAGATCTTTTGAACCTTGTGAATAGGTCAAGATGATGCAATTGAGTCCTTGAATCCATGCTTGAACCCAATTTGCCATTGGCTAGGTCAAAAATCAGAAATTACCTTTGTGCAGTCAAAACCCTAAAAATGACCATTTTGCCCTTTTGATGATCTGATCAAATTTCTTGAGGAGTTGTGGTCCAAACTTGATCAAATGGTTCATATGAGTCTATAATGTTGATGTTGGTCAAAAATCATGAGGTTTGACTGCAAATTGGCCATAGTTGACTTTTTCCCCAATACAGCTGATTTCTAGGTCAACTGTCCAATTGACTGGGCAAAAAATTGATTCAAGGCTTGAAACTTGGTATGGACAAACTTATGAATCCAACATGAAGTATGAAAGTCACTTTTAGCATTAGAAGTCCAAAAATCCCTGTGCAAACTCAAACCCTAATTTAGGTCATCAGTGCAAGGAGATGTCTTGAGCAGAGCAAAACGCTAATCTTGTCTAGAGTTCAAGGAGTCTTGTGAGGGGAAATCTTGATAAAATGAGAGGGAAAATTTTGGGGTACAAAAGTCGGTATGGTGTGCCAAACAAGATTATCACTGGCAACGACTCGAATCTGAATAACAAGATGATGACATAACTTTGTGAAGAATTCAAGATTATCCATCACAATTCATCTCCTTACAGGCCAAAGATGAATGGGATTTTTGAAGTTGCTAATAAAAACATCAAGAAGATCATCTAGAAAATGGTTGTTACCTATAAAGATTGGCATGAGATGCTCCCTTTTGCTTTGCATGGATATCGTACACCCGTCCACATTTCAACAGGGGCAACCTCATTCTCTCTTGTGTATGGTATGGAATCAGTGCTCCCTGTTGAGGTTGAGATTCCATCTTTACATGTGATAATGGAAACCAAGTTGTCAGAGGCTGGACGGGTCCAGAACAAGTTTGACCAATTGAATTTGATTGAAGAAAAGATAACGACAGCCTTGTGTCATGGCCAGTTATACCAGAAGAGAATGAAGAAAGCTTTTGATATGAAGGTCAAGCCTCGTGAATTCAGAGAAGTCGACCTCGTGCTCAGAAAGATCATGTCTTTTAACACTGATTCTAGAGGCAAGTGGGCTCCCAATTTTAAAGGTCCATATATTGTCAAGAAATCCTTCTCTGGCGATGCATTGATTCTTGAAAATATGGATGGTGAGGAGTTACCACGTCTTATGAATGCTGATGCAGTCAAGAAATACTTCACCTAAAGAAATAAAAGAACAGCTCGCTAAGTCGAAAACTCGAAAGGGCGGCTTAGGCAAAAAATAGCGTCTCGGTAGGCTGAAAACCCGAAAGAGCGGTCTAGGCAAAAGTAAGAGACACAAACAAAATAAATTCTTCCCGCTAGGTTGAAAATCCGCAAGGGAAACTATGATATGGTGGGAGAACTGACTTGGTGTTTTGCGTTTTATCGCAAATGTTATGGATAACAAGAGTCGCCACCGACTTTTCTTTTATCCAATAAAGGAAATGGTGAAAAGAACAGGAAAGACCTTTTGAGAATTTTTTTGAGTTCGGGTGGGTAGGTTATGAAAAGGAAAGGTGTTAGCACCCTTTTCATCCGTAGTTATCTATGGGCTCTTAATTGCCAGCTCACTTTGAAATGCTTTATGTTTGTGTATGTTTGAAAATATTTTGAAAACGCCTAAGTTTGGCAAACTTTGCAATGATTCTCATATCGTTGAGAATGTATACAAAGTGTTAGTTTTGAAAATATTTGTTTAAAAGGAGTGTTTGGAAAGATGTTTGAAAATGCCAATATGGGGAAATTTTGCAATGATTCTCGTATCATTGAGAATGTATACAAAATATTTGTTTTGAAAAATGTTTTTAAAGTGTGAGGTGTAAATGGTTTTGTTTATGAGCAAGAAATTACAAGTAATCTACCTACTCAAAAAGTATTTGTACTTTATCTCTTCCTTTAAGATAGTTCTTGTCTACCATTAGTGGGTAGAGAGCCATATCATTAGATGTGAGGAAAATGCATGAGTCGTCGTACAGTCATAAAAGGAAACTTGTAAGATGTTTTTATCAATTGTCGTAAGGGACTAAGATTGTTTACCGAAGGCAACACTGAAAGATCATCGAGGGACTACAATCTTTTAATATAGGGTTTTTTCTAAAACATCTCACGTTCGAGGGACATTAATGTTTATATCTGAGGCAATAATTGTGGGTTACCCTAGAGGTGAATGTGTGTAAGGTATTTTATTTTCATGTATATTATCTTTGAATTAGGGTTTTGCTAGGGTTGATTTTAGTCTTGTCATGCAAACCCTAGTTATTAGCAATAATATGGAAAGTGATAAATTGCGGAATTTAAATGTTCTACGCTATTACAATGCTTTGGTAATGGGGGGTACAAGTTTGTGAATAGGGGGAGGGAAGCAATAGAACCCTAATTTCTATTACAAACTATTGAATATGAACTACAACAATAATTATGCACAAAATGTAGAGATGAAGAAGAAATTTCTTTTAGGGTTTTTGATGAAAAGGTTTAGTGTTATCCTAATTAAACTAATTAATTTAATTACAAGAAAAGTTAGATAATTATTAACAAAATCTAAATCTAAGTTCATTAAAAAAAAAAACTAAGTCTAATTTAATTTTGTGTAGAAAATAATTTTTGTAAAGGTTAATAAAGAAAATGTTCTATAAAAATGATAAAATTTAACTTAATAAAATAAAATATTCACATTAAAATATTTTCGATTTAAGAAAAATATATATTTTTAATATTTTTGGGTTAAATAAAAAAATATAGATAAATAAATAAAGTATAGAAAATAAAATATAAAGAATGTAAAAGTTTTGGGCTGGGTATTAAAAGTAATTAGAGGGGTAAAAAGTAGCAAACAGGGCGCTATGCCCAAATTTGTTTTTTGGTATGAGTAAAAAAATAAAAGAAAATGGAATTGGATCAGTTGGTATGAGAAATAAATGGGGTGAAGAGTTAGAAAAAACAAAAAAGAAGGGGCCTAATACTAAGGAGCCTGTGATACGGTGGGAGAACTGACTAGGGTTTTGCGTTTGTTTTCGCAAATGTTTCGGTTGAGCAAGAGTCGCCACCGACTTTTTATTTTATCCTAAGGAAAGGTTTAAAAAGCACAGCAAAAACCTTTGAGATTTTTCTTGGGTTCGGGGAGTAGATTATAGAAGGGGAAGGTATTAGCACCCCTTCTATCCATGGTTATCCATGGGCTCTTAGGTACTTGCTTAGATCAACTTGCCTTGGTTTTCAATTGTTTGAAATGGTGCTTTGTGTGTGGTTTTGAAAAAGGTTTTGAAAAAGATGCCTTGTATAGGCTACCCTTGTAACAATTATTTACTCGAATGTTTTACAAAAGGTGTTTGTCTTTTTGAAAAGATGTTTCAAGGTTTTCGAAAGTTGGTTTTGAAAGTGTTTGTGAAGTGGGTTTTGAAAATAGGCGAGTGTTTTCTTTGCAAATTAACAAGTACTTAAGAGTTATCTACCTTAAAGTTTTCTCAAAGATTTTTTATTATGTTTTAAACCTTTTGACAATTTTGTTCCACCATTGCATTTGGTGGACAATCTTGTATTAGGAGATGAAAGGGACGGGTGCGGGTCGTCGTTTAGACCATAATTGCAATAGTGTTAAATGTCTTTGGGAAATTTTTCTTTTAAAAAGGGACTTGACCATTCATTTAGGCAACATTTTTGAGGGACTATGATCATTTTGATTGTTCGTTTTACCCAAAGAAATTCAACATGCAATATGGCCCAATTATTTGAAGGCAACAAAGTGGAATACCCTAGGGGTGTTAGTGTGCAAGTGTGTTTTATTGCATACAAGAGTTTTTTTCTTCCTTTGAATTAGGTTTTTCTATTTCATTGATTTTATCTTGCCATACATGTCCTAATTACTAGCAAATAAGAAGCGGAAATATAAAGTCCTACACTATTACAACAATTAGGGGAGGGGGATACACATTTGTACATAGGGGGTTCAACGAGAAAAATAGACAAAAAAGAAAATAGCAAAAAAACAAGATATATAGAGAGAGAGAGGGAGCCCGCGCGCTGTTGGGAGGTCATCAGAAGTTCTGACCCAGATCCGCTTCCAGATGATCAACCTGTTAGTGAAACTGGATGAGTCAGAACTTCTGACTCTAGCACCTGCAAAACAGAACCTTGTTAGTGGGGAAATCAGAAGTTCTGATTTCCCTGCGCTGCAAGATAGAAGTTTGTTAGTGGAGAGACCAGAAGTTCTGATTCTGTTGAAAAGGCAATAACTCTCAGAGGTTCTGATGTCATTGACAGCAAAACAGGCTTCAGATGTGCTAACGTCAAAGTCAGCACTTGGATTTTTCCTGTACTAACCAGAACATCTGCAATCCTGCTGTTACTCCACAAAACAGGAAACATATTTGGAACAGATCCAGCAAATAGCAAAAGGTTTCAGAGGTCAGAATCACCAAGGTCACAGGCAATCTTATATTGGTTCAGGACGTTCTGAGGTATGAAAGTCCTCAGAACATAAACAGCAATAACATGAATATTTACATTATGTTACTTGAATATGCACAGCTGATGATGCTTAACAGTGTGGTGAGGGTCAGCCGGTGCTTACCTGACTGTTTGGAAAAGTGGGTGAGTGAAAGTTTAGCTTTTGGTTCTGGTTCTGGTGGTGTTCTGGACAGATTTGGAAAAGGGGAAGTAAAGGTGTATACGTGTGTAGGGTCAGAAGTTTGGAAAGAGTGTTTTTGGTTTACAGAAAAGAACTGGATATTTGATGAAGATGAAGGTGAGAAACTCAAAGTTATGAAACAAAGCTGAAGATTTTGGCAGAGTTTCAAAATGTTGTGTTGTTAGGAATTCTATTTCTCTCTTAGCAGTTTTTCTGTTTCTTTTCTTGAACGTCTTTGGCAGTGGTGAAAACTCTCTATTTATAGGCAAAATCCTTGTGGATGCCTTGAACATTTAAGGCGCCAACAGAGTTTGAACTTGTTCTTTGACAGAAATTCCTGGGAAGTTGTGATAACAGCTAGCTTTCAGCCTAGGTTGCAGCAGCAGGCGTAGATTGGGGAGAAGTGACCTATGAAGTGGGCGGTGGCGTGAAGACGCATGCCAGAATCTGTGCAAAAGCATTTTCCAAGCCACACGTGAATGCTCAGGAGTGGTTGGAAGCATTAATGGGCATTAAATGGTGACAAGACCTGTCAATACCAACATTCTGGTAATGGAAACCAGCGTTGAATCAGCAGCGTAAACCATGCTCTGGCCTTGGCTAACTGTTGTCTTAGCATGCTCTAGAAATTCTCCTGGTTTTCTGGTACGTTCCTTGGATCTACTTCTGGACAATCTGGACTTAGAGATTCTGTATCAGTGTGACACCCATTCTTCTGACCTTTCATCTTCTGATTTCAACCTGTTCTGAAGGAGCCTTCAGACTTTCCTGTTTCTCTTGCATTCCTTTAACAAATTCTGACTGAGCTTGTGTAACTGCTGAAGGGGCATATTCTGTTTGGGGCTTACATTCTGAACCACGTTTACAACTTCTGATTGAACTGGTGTAGCTGCCGAAGAGCTAACTTCTGACCACGCTGAGCCAAGCTTGCAACTTCTGACCGTCTTCATCTAGAATGGGTCCAGAAGTTCTGAAGCGCTGATTTTTCTAAAAAACTTATTTTAGAGAAGCATTCTAAGTACTTGGAATTTGATTTTCTTTCTCAAGATAAAAGCGCTGCTTCTGGAGTTCGTGAGATCATCTTGCTCTTGTAAGCGGCTTGCTTGGGCCAAAGGATAACTCAGGACTTGGATTTGCTTCAGGGGAACTTTGAAAAATCCAGGATGGTTTCCTGGAGAAAGGGAGGGCAAATTTTGGGGTACAACAGTTGCCCCTGTTCAATCTTCTTGAACCTGAAGAGTTAGATTGGCGAGTTTGCCTTTCGCGACTCGAAGGTAAAAGGAGATTGAACACCAGAGTGCCCGAAAATTTGCACTCGCATAGTAGAGTATCAACAATGTGATGGCGGGAATGGGCTTATAGATGCCATCTTGAGAGGGTAACAGAGATCCTGTCGGGGATGGGCTTAGAGATGCCATCTGGAAGGGAATATCAGGAAGGTGTCCAAGCTCTGGACCATCTCTGAGCTGGGGGTCTGAACAAGCAATAGATTGACATCCATTGTTTGGGAGGAATCTGTAAACTATTTTCAGAAGTTGAGAAGAATCTGAACAAGTGATAGGTTAACATCCGTTACTTGGAGAACCCGTGAACTGTTTTCAGAAATCTTGAGGTTGAATAAGCAATAGAGCAGCATCCGTTGTTGGGAAGCGTCCGTAAACTGATTTCAAAGGTTGCATCTGAACAAGTTGATAGATTAACATCCGTTGTTGGGAAGAATCCATAAACTGTTTTCAGAAGTCTTGAGAAGAATCTGAACAAGTGATAGGTTAACATCCGTTTACTTGGAGAACCCGTGAACTGTTTTCAGAAATCTTGAAGTTGAATCAGCAATAGAGCCGCATCCGTTGTTGGGAAGCGTCCGTAAACTGATTTCAAAGGTTGCATCTGAACAAGTTGATAGATTAACATCCGTTGTTGGGAAGAATCCATAAACTGTTTTCAGAAGTCTTGAGAAGAATCTGAACAAGTGATAGGTTAACATCCGTTTACTTGGAGAACCCGTGAACTGCTTTCAGAAATCTTGAAGTTGAATCAGCAATAGAGCCGCATCCGTTGTTGGGAAGCGCCCGTAAACTGATTTCAAAGGTTGCATCTGAACAAGTTGATAGATTAACATCCGTTGTTGGGAAGAATCCATAAACTGTTTTCAGAAGTCTTGAGAGATAGTGATTTTAGCCTGTCGACTGATCTTACCTGAAAAGATAAGGAGTTAATTGTATGCAATGTCATGATGCATGATACAATATATGTTATATGATATGAATGTAAGTGGATGCATATGTAAACTGGAGAGCTGTCTTGCAAAGGATAGATGAATCCGAGATGGCTGAAGATAAAAGTATCTTGACTGCTGCCCGGGAGAATAATTCCTGGTTGTTGCTGGAGAATAAGGAGCTTGGGTTGTATACCAATCTTCTGGGGAATTCCTGATGACTTCTACTGGGGAGTTCCAATATAATAGACTCATGCTGGGGAGGTAAGATTGAGAATCTTTAGTTTGGTAGGAAATAACTCTGGCGACTTCACTGGGGAACTCAAGATTTATTCTCCTAAAACTCTGCGGGGAGAAGGTTTGTTAATCTGGCTCCGCTGGGGATTGATAATTTTGAAGGTTTTAGCTTAGCTGGGGACACTGAAACTTGAACTCTGAAGGGAATTGAATTCCGGAGGATTCTCTGGCTGGGGATTTGCAAAGACAAGTTACTGTTGGGGAATTTTGATGAACTCCGCTGGGGATAGGAAGAATTTTGGCGAGCGCGATCTTCTGTGGTTGTTAGCTGAGGATAACCCAGTTATAAGCCTTTGTGAGGAATAACTTTGGATAAAACTTGGGAGAGACGTTCGTGCTCTGCGAGGAAATACCTTCCCGAACCTTACTGGGGATAAGCTTCGAGAGTCTGCTGGAGATAAGCCTCAGGGTTTGCTAGGGATGTGGATTCCAAATCTCTTGAGGGGTTTCCTTCGAAAAGGTGTCAAGATATCCGTCTGTACCTTCATCCTATCAGTAATCCTTTTTCTTAGGTTCATTTAGGAAGTGATTATGTTTCAAATGCATATGCCTACTTAACAAAACATTGGACGTTTCTCAAAATAAAACAAATAGTGCAAGAGAAAAAGAAAAGGGAAATGACACAATTTTTTGGGAAGAGTATTTGTATTGATTTTCTTTGAGTATATTTGTACAAAGGAGACAATCATCCTAGTAAGAGGACTTTGTCATAAATATTGAAAGATTTTATACAAAATAAAGGATGGCTATGTGAAATAATTCCATGGGATTCCGTTCCACTTATAGCTTTCACAACTCTGAATATCTGTCCATTCAATGCTTCGCTTGCCGATGACTGGATTGATCAGAAGCCTGGAACTGGTTGACGAAGAGATTGTCTTTGAAGTGATCCGAAGAGACATAGTCATACGCTTTAATTCCCTAACTTTTTCCTAAATCGCCCTTTCGGGTATTCGATTCACCGGGAAACCCCTTTTTGCCCAAGCCGCCCTTTCGGGTTTTCGACTTGCCGGGTGTACAAATTTTTTCGTTTCTATCCCTAATTTTTGCCTGAACCGCCCTTTCGGGTTTTCGGTTCACCGGGATGCCCATTTTTGCCCAAGCCGCCCTTTCGGGTTTTGGACTTGTCGGGTTATTTTATGCGTAGTATCTTTTGACTATGTCTGTATTCGCAGGGTGCGGCAAATCGTCGCCGTCCATGGTGGTCAGAATCATTGCACCACCAGAAAATATGCTCTTGATCACAAATGGTCCTTCATATGTAGGAGTCCATTTGCCCCTGGGATCACTTTGCGGCAAGATAATCCGCTTGACTACGAGATCTCCGACTTGATACACTTGACGTCTGACTTTCTTATTGAAGGCCTTGATCATCCGCTTTTGATATGTCTGACCATGGCATATAGCAGCAAGTCTTTTTTCGTCGATCAGATTGAGTTGATCAAGTCGGGTCTGCATCCAATCATCTTCGTTCAAACCTGCATCCTTCATAATCCTTAGAGAAGGGATCTGGACTTCCATAGGCAAAACAGCTTCCATGCCATAAACCAAAGAAAATAGGGTTGCCCCAGTTGAAGTACGTGTCGTCGTACGGTATCCATGCAAAGCAAACGGTAACATCTCATGCCAGTCTTTGTAAGTGACTGTCATTTTCTGAATGAGTTTCTTAATGTTTTTGTTCGCAGCTTCAACATCACCGTTCATCTTCGGCCGATAGGGAGATGAATTGTGATGATAAATCTTGAACTGTTCGCACAGTGCAGTGATCATTGTGTTATTCAGATTTGTACCGTTGTCCGTGATGATCCTGTCTGGAACACCATACCGACATATGAGATTTTGCTTGATAAAGCGGGCAACCACATTTTTGGTGACAGAGGCGAAGGAAGCTGCTTCGACCCATTTAGTGAAGTAGTCAATGGCAACCAGGATGAAGCAATGTCCATTGGAAGCCGTGGGCTTGATCTCTCCAATCATATCAATGCCCCACATTGCAAAGGGCCACGGAGCAGTCAGGACGTTGAGAGGAACCAGAGGGATATGAACTTTGTCAGCATAGACTTAACACTTGTGGCAAGTACGGGAATGTTGATGGCAGTCAGCCTCTATGGTAGACCAATAATAGCTTGCCCTTAGGATCTTCTTAGCCATTGTATGCCCGCTCAAGTGAGTGCCAAATGTGCCGCTGTGTATATCAGTCATGATCAACTCTGCTTCAGCTTTATCCACACATCGGAGTAATACACAATCATGGCTTCGTTTGTAAAGGATGCCGTTGCTCAGGAAGAACTTAGCAGCGAATTTCCTTAAGAACTTCTTGTCATTTACGGAAGCTCCTTCAGGATAATCTCTAGTCTCGAGATACCTTTTGATTTCATGGAACCAGGGTTGTTCCACTACTTCTTCGGTATTAATCTCGTGACAATGCACAGGTTCATCCATTCGCTCGATGGTGATTTGGGGAGCCTCGTTATCCCAGTTGAGTTTAAACATGGAGGACATTGTGGCTAGAGCATCTGCTAGCTGATTCTCTTCTCGCGGGAAATGATCGAAGGTAATTTGTTCGAAATGAGGCAACAATGTCAAGACATGTTCTTTGTATGGGATAAGATTAGGATGTTTGGTATCCAACTCTCCTTTGATTTGACTGATAACCAAAGCCGAATCCCCAAATACGATCAAAGATTTGATCCCCAAGTCTATAGCAGCCTTGAGACCAAAGATGCAAGCTTCATACTCAGCCATGTTGTTTGTGCAGCTGAAGCAAAGTCGGGCCGTGAAAGGAGTGTGACAACCTTCCGGAGAAATGAGTACTGCGCCAATACCGTTTCCAAGCGCATTCGAAGCACCATCGAAGTACAGGGTCCATCGGGATCCCTTTTCGGGTCCGTCATACGATCCGTTACCTTCAACGTTGTCCAAATTCATGATGTCTTCGTCTGGGAAGTCAAATCTCATGGGTTGATAATCTTCAATAGCCTGATGAGCCAGATGGTCAGCTAGTACACTCCCTTTTATAGATTTTTGGGTGGTGTACTGGATGTCATACTCGGTCAAGATCATTTTCCATCTAGCTATCCTTCCGGATAAAGCGGGCTTTTCGAAGATATACTTGATAGGGTCCATTTTGGATATCAACAAGATAGTATGAGTCAACATATACTGTCTTAGTCGGCGAGCAGCCCATACCAAAGCGCAGCAAGTTTTCTCGAGCAGTGAGTAGCGAGTCTCACAGTCGGTAAACTTTTTGCTAAGGTAATAAATAGCATGCTCTTTTCGACCAGACTCGTCATGCTGACCCAAAACACACCCCATTGAGTTATCTAAGACGGTCAAATACATGATCAATGGTTTTCCTTCGACGGGTGGCATCAGAATAGGAGGTTCTAGCAAATATTCCTTGATCCTATCAAAAGCAGCTTGACAATCGTCGTTCCATTCCACTACCTGATCTTTTTTCAAGAGTTTGAAAATTGGCTCACAGGTAGAAGTCAGGTGTGAGATGAATCTGGCAATATAGTTTATGCGCCCCAAGAATCCTCTAACCTCCTTTTCAGTACGGGGAGCAGGCATCTCTTGTATTGCTTTTACTTTTGTCGGATCGACTTCAATGCCTTTGTTGCTTACAATGAATCCCAGGAGTTTACCAGACCTAACTCCAAAAGTGCATTTACTTGGATTTAGCCTGAGCTTGTATTCTTTTAACCTGGCAAACAGCTTCTCTAGATGTTCAAGGTGCTCTTCCTCTGTTTGTGATCGAGCTATCATATCGTCTACATAAACTTCAATCTCATGATGTATCATATCATGAAATAAAGCTACCATGGCGCGTTGATAAGTTGCTCCTGCATTTTTTAGCCCGAATGGCATCACCTTGTAACAGAAAGTGCCCCATTGTGTGACGAAAGTAGTTTTCTCCATGTCCTCGAGGGCCATTTTGATTTGATTGTAGCCCGAGAATCTATCCATGAAGGAAAACACTTTGTGCTGAGCTGTATTGTCGATTAAGATGTCAATATGAGGTAGCGGGAAATCATCTTTAGGGCTGGCCCTATTCAAATCCCGGTAGTCCACACACATTCTAACTTTGCCATCTTTCTTAGGTACTGGCACAATGTTAGCGACCCATTGAGGATAGGACGTAACAGCCAGAAAGCCAGCATCGAATTGTTTCATTACTTCTGCTTTGATCTTTTCAGACATGTCAGGCCTCATTCGGCGAACTTTTTGCTTGATCGGTGGACAGTCTTCTCTTGTGGGGAGACGGTGAACCACGATGTCTGCGTCCAGACCTGACATGTCTTCATAGGACCAAGCGAAGATTCCAACATACTCATTCAACAACTGTACCAAGCGCTCCTTAACCTTTGGTTCTAGATTGGCACCCACTTGCACCTCCTTCCGGTCTTCCTTGGTTCCCAAGTTAACAGCTTCCAATGGCTCTTCATGCGGTAAAATGGCTCTTTCCTCTTGTTGCAGAAGTCTGGCTAGTTCCCCGGGTACTTCACAACCTTCGTCATCTTCATACTTGGCTAGATTGACCAGATCTTCAGAGTTATTGAAAGATACAGCAGAATAGTCACCCGTGGAATCCGGAGTGGATGGGTACCTGTATTGATGAGTGTGGGTGTGTGTAAGGGATAACCATCCTTAAAACAAAAATGCAAAAGGAAAGAAAATGAACACAAGCAATTTATCAAATGAAAAACGTCCAATGAATCATTAAACATGGCATATGAATATGAAAAATAATCAAAACCCTTACAAGTGGACCTACATGCCCCGGGCAAGGTAGGAGGTGAAAAGATAGTGTGCGGATTGTTTGAAAGTAAAATATTACAGACCAAATAGGAAATGTTTAATAGGTAAATTACTGGTGAATAAAAGTGATGGGAACAAAGTCCTTAGCCTCCCAATTGCTCAATCCTCCTCTGACTGTTGGATAAATCCACTCTTCAATGTTGCTTTCTTTGTCTTCATCTTCCAAGACGTTGATTCCGTAGGGAGAAATTTTGACTGGCGCCCTTTCAATCTTCGACCGGCGCATAGCTTTCTGGCCAGCGGCTGTGAACCCTAATCCAAACTTGTCAGTCTTGTGCGGAAAGTCGGGTAACTGCCCCCATGCTGAATTCTTCCCTTCTTTTATTGCGGCCCTTGCATCCTCCAGAGATGCCATCCTGGCCATCTGCCTCGGTGTCTCAGCTGCCAATTTCGCCACTGCTATTTCAGGAAGGACCTCTTCGAAATGTTGAAACGGTGTCTCAATGAACTCTCCTTCAACCTCTACGTACCGGAAAGAATTCAAGTGGCTAATCATGTACTCTTCTTCGCCATGGACAGTAATGATTTTTCCCTTGACAGGATACTTCAACATCTGATGCAAGGAGGAAGTGACTTCCCCAGCATGGTGTATCCAAGGCCTTCCCAGCAAGCAAGAGTATGATGGACGGATGTCCATCACATAGAAAGTGGATTTAAACACCTCAGTACATATCTTGACGGGAATTTCAACTTCTCCATGGACCATTCTTTTCGACCCATCGAAAGCTCTGACGACAATATCACTCGGCTTCAATTCTAACCCTTCGCAATCTAGCCGGTCCAAGGCCTTCTTAGGCAAAACATTCAGCGATGAACCGGTATCAACCAAAACATGTGCAAGGGTGGTTCCGCGACACTCGATTGAAATATGCAAAGCATCATTGTGGTTTCGGCCTTTAGGGGTTAGGTCGGCATCAGAAAAACCTAGTCCATTGTCCGCAGTCAGGCTAGCCACGCAATTCTGAAATTGATCCGCAGAAGTTTCTTGGGGCACATGAGCTGCCTTCAGAAACTTAATCAAAGCTTTAGCGTGCGCTTCTGAGCAAAGCAATAGTGCCAGCATGGAGATCTTGGAGGGGGTTTGCCCCAACTGTTCCACCACATCGTAATCACTTCTCTTGATTATCCTCAAAATCTCGTCCATTTCCTTCTTGGAGGTTTCCGGGATCACCAAGGGTTGAGCCCTCATCCTGACGGGTTCATCTTGTATTCCCTTTCCTTTATCAGCAATGGTAGGAGAGACAGCACTAGGAGCAACAACTTCTTCAATCAAAGGAGTTCTAGCAGAGAGTTTTATTGGTGCAGGGATGACTTCTTTAGCTGATGAGGTTCCAAAGACTGCTCTTGGAGGGGCAATCTCTGGAGAAAATATTCTCCCGCTCCTGGTGATTTTGCTGGTACCTGCAATGTTACTAATGCTGGCTTCTTCATCATCCGAACTTTCTTCAATTACTTCGATTTGCTTGATACCATGGTAGTAGATGTCACCGCCATAGTTCCAAGGTATCGACTTCTCAGAAACATAGGGAACAGGCCCTGGCATTGTTATCTTCAAAGGGACCGATTTTGCAGTTGGTGTAATCTTAACAGGCTTTTTGACGGCGTTGGAAAGATTGGCGTGAATGGTTATGATTGAGACATTTTCAACATGAACTGGAACAGCAGAAACTTTTTCGAACAAAATTTGCAGGCTATCCATAAGGCCTTGGATGCCTTTCTTCAATAGTGGACAACCAAACGGCAGAGAGTGGCAACAATAGCAGTCTTCCTTACATCCCGGGAAGATCCCGGCCCTCAACAGATTCAATTTAACGGTTAGCAGTGGAGTAGTCAGATCACTGACGTCAGCAACATACAAATCCTCTTCAATGGCATTGATATTTCGGCCGTGCTTCGGCATAGGTGCAGATATCACATTAGGTTTCTCCGGAGCGTCAAACTCTACTTCCTTCGCTTCTATCAGGTCTTGGATCTTATGCTTGAGTGCCCAACAATCATTGGTGTCGTGTCCAACACTGTCTGAATGGTAGGCGCATTTAGCATTAGCATGATAATAAGGAGAGGACGTGTTCACATTCTTTGGTGCCTCCTTGATGGTGGCAAGATTCAACTTTAACAGATGGGGAAGCACATGTGCTGGAGTCATATTAATACGAGTGAACTGCCGTTGTGGCCTTTCCACCCGTTGCTGATTTGGTCTGGACTGGTTATAGCGAGGCTGCTCACTTGGAGTGTTTTGAATCATTACGGCCCCCACAGTTGGCCGACGCTCCATCTTCCCTGCTCTTCTCTGTGAATATACCATAGCCGTCTCCTTCTTAAAAGGCTTCTTCTCAATACTTGCAGTAACACCCTTCTGAATCTTTCCTGACTTGATGCCAGCTTCTATTCTTTCGCCTGTTAAGACCACCTTGTACCTTGGTCATTCTTCAAGACAGATTGTGGAAGGTGCGAAATAAACCACCTTGCGAGGATAGGAGTACAGCACATGAGAACACCCCTCTTTCTCATTGTTCGTGTGTAAAATGAGTGAAGGATGTCTCCAAGCAATGTTGGTATTGGATTTCTGGACAAGAAGATTTTGACGGCGTTGACATCTACCAATTGGTCAGGATTTGGGAACAAGACCAACCCGTAGATAAGGAGTGCCACAATCTCTTCAAAGGCTTGTAGGTCCAATGAGTTCCAACATTCTTGTGCCTTCTCAAACAAGAACTTTGCTAAGAATCCTTTGACGTCACTTCTGGTTTCCCAATGCCCCTTGATGTCGGATGGTTGAAGATGTAATGCTCGAGCAACATCTTCCGGCTTTGGTTCCTTTTCCGTACCGTTGAAGGGTAGTTGATTAAGGATAGGGATTCTTAGGAGTTGAGAAAACTCCTCCAAAGTGGGCACCAACTGGTAATCAGGGAAAGTGAAGCAGTGGTGGAGAGGGTCAAAGAACTGGAATAACACTTTCATCATGTCTTCTTCAATGTTGGTGTTGACTAGGCTGAGCAGTCTACCATGCCTTTCACTGAAGGATGAATTTTCCGGAATTCTTGAGGCGAGCTCCTTGAGTTGAGGAGAGATTCTCACAAGGTTGACTTGAATGGTATTTCTGCGAGGAATTTCCATGACCTACAAAACAGGAACAAAGATGAAGATCCAAACCCTTGAAATGGTTAGTAAATGCATATGATGCTTCATGATGTTTATGATGTATGCACAAAACATATGTACAAGCAAATCACACCAAACCCTAGTTTCAGGCTTGCATGGGGTTTCATAGGTAAGTACCCTCTTGAGTGTAGTTGGCTTAAAAACCTGTCCTATCAATAGTAACCGGGTTCTAAGGAGCTCAATATCACCGGATTGTTTTCATCGTTCATTGTTTTGGTTTAGCCACTTAACTAGCAACCAAAATATTCCAAGAAAACAACCCTCAATGAGTGTAGTATCGAGTATCTACCAACTTCGGACTGCACCAAAGCCGGTCATCTCACTACCCCTAATAAAAGGCCAAGATGGTCAAGTAAGGTTCTAGGTCATTAGTGCTTAGTGACATCACTCAGCGGCCCCGTACTCTCCTTGATTGAACTCAAGGGTTACCGGTACTCACAAATATGTCGCGCTAATATAGCTATTGCTTCGACCGTGTCGGTATACCCCGCACAGTTTCCACAATGTATTGCTATCTATGAATGTTTCCCAAAATCCGGGTGGAGGATTGTAAACCCAAACAATAGAGCCAAAGTATAAAGCAAACAAATCAAACAATTAGTCATGCAAAGGGGGGTGATCTAAGACCTAAGGTTACTCCACTTTAAAATTTATCCCCAGCAGAGTCGCCAGTTCTGTGATACGGTGGGAGAACTGACTAGGGTTTTGCGTTTGTTTTCGCAAATGTTTTGGTTGAGCAAGAGTCGCCACCGACTTTTTATTTTATCCTAAGGAAAGGTTTAAAAAGCACAGCAAAAACCTTTGAGATTTTTCTTGGGTTCGGGGAGTAGATTATAGAAGGGGAAGGTATTAGCACCCCTTCTATCCATGGTTATCCATGGGCTCTTAGGTACTTGCTTAGATCAACTTGCCTTGGTTTTCAATTGTTTGAAATGGTGCTTTGTGTGTGGTTTTGAAAAAGGTTTTGAAAAAGATGCCTTGTATAGGCTACCCTTGTAACAATTCTTTACTCGAATGTTTTACAAAAGGTGTTTGTCTTTTTAAAAAGATGTTTCAAGGTTTTCGAAAGTTGGTTTTGAAAGTGTTTGTGAAGTGGGTTTTGAAAATAGGCGAGTGTTTTCTTTGCAAATTAACAAGTACTTAAGAGTTATCTACCCTAAAGTTTTCTCAAAGATTTTTTATTATGTTTTAAACCTTTTGACAATTTTGTTCCACCATTGCATTTGGTGGACAATCTTGTATTAGGAGATGAAAGGGACGGGTGCGGGTCGTTGTTTAGACCATAATTGCAATAGTGTTAAATGTCTTTGGGCAATTTTTCTTTTAAAAAGGGACTTGACCATTCATTTAGGCAACATTTTTGAGGGACTATGATCATTTTGATTGTTCGTTTTACCCAAAGAAATTCAACATGCAATATGGCCCAATTATTTGAAGGCAACAAAGTGGAATACCCTAGGGGTGTTAGTGTGCAAGTGTGTTTTATTGCATACAAGAGTTTTTTTTCCTTTGAATTAGGTTTTTCTATTTCATTGATTTTATCTTGCCATACATGTCCTAATTATTAGCAAATAAGAAGCGGAAATATAAAGTCCTACGCTATTACAACAATTAGGGGAAGGGGATACACATTTGTACATAGGGGGTTCAACGAGAAAAATAGACAAAAAAGAAAATAGCAAAAAAACAAGATATATAGAGAGAGAGAGAGGGAGCCTGCACGCTGTTGGGAGGTCATCAGAAGTTCTGACCCAGATCCGCTGCCAGATGATCAACCTGTTAGTGAAACTGGATGAGTCAGAACTTCTGACTCTAGCACCTGCAAAACAGAACCTTGTTAGTGGGGAAATCAGAAGTTCTGATTTCCCTGCGCTGCAAGACAGAAGTTTGTTAGTGGAGAGACCAGAAGTTCTGATTCTGCTGAAAAGGCAATAACTCTCAGAGGTTCTGATGTCATTGACAGCAAAACAGGCTTCAGATGTGCTAACGTCAAAGTCAGCACTTGGCTTTTTCCTGTACTAACCAGAACATCTGCAATCCTGCTGTTACTCCACAAAACAGGAAACATATTTGGAACAGATCCAGCAAATAGCAAAAGGTTTCAGAGGTCAGAATCACCAAGGTCACAGGCAATCTTATATTGGTTCAGGACGTTCTAAGGTATGAAAGTCCTCAGAACATAAACAGCAATAACATGAATATTTACATTATGTTACTTGAATATGCACAGCTGATGATGCTTAACAGTGTGGTGAGGGTCAGCCGGTGCTTACCTGACTGTTTCGAAAAGTGGGTGAGTGAAAGTTTAGCTTTTGGTTCTGGTTCTGGTGGTGTTCTGGACAGATTTGGAAAAGGGGAAGTAAAGGTGTATACGTGTGTAGGGTCAGAAGTTTGGAAAGAGTATTTTTGGTTTACAGAAAAGAACTGGATATTTGATGAAGATGAAGGTGAGAAACTCAAAGTTATGAAACAAAGCTGAAGATTTTGGCAGAGTTTCAGAATGTTGTGTTGTTAGGAATTCTATTTCTCTCTTAGCAATTTTTCTGTTTCTTTTCTTGAACGTCTTTGGCAGTGGTGAAAACTCTCTATTTATAGGCAAAATCCTTGTGGATGCCTTGAACATTTAAGGCGCCAACAGAGTTTGAACTTGTTCTTTGACAGAAATTCCTGGGAAGTTGTGATAACAGCTAGCTTTCAGCCTAGGTTGCAGCAGCAGGCGTAGATTGGGGAGAAGTGACCTCTGAAGTGGGCGGTGGCGTGAAGACCCATGCCAGAATCTGTGCAAAAGCATTTTCCAAGCCACACGTGAATGCTCAAGAGTGGTTGGAAGCATTAATGGGCATTAAATGGTGACAAGACCTGTCAATACCAACATTCTGGTAATGGAAACCAGCGTTGAATCAGCAGCGTAAACCATGCTCTGGCCTTGGCTAACTGTTGTCTTAGCATGCTCTGGAAATTCTCCTGGTTTTCTGGTACGTTCCTTGGATCTACTTCTGGACAATCTGGACTTAGAGATTCTGTATCAGTGTGACACCCATTCTTCTGACCTTTCATCTTCTGATTTCAACCTGTTCTGAAGGAGCCTTCAGACTTTCCTGTTTCTCTTGCATTCCTTTAACAAATTCTGACTGAGCTTGTGTAACTGCTGAAGGGGCATATTCTGTTTGGGGCTTACATTCTGAACCACGTTTACAACTTCTGATTGAACTGGTGTAGCTGCCGAAGAGCTAACTTCTGACCACGCTGAGCCAAGCTTGCAACTTCTGACCGTCTTCATCTGGAATGGGTCCAGAAGTTCTGAAGCGCTGATTTTTCTAAAAAACTTATTTTAGAGAAGCATTCTAAGTACTTGGAATTTGATTTTCTTTCTCAAGATAAAAGCGCTGCTTCTGGAGTTCGTGAGATCATCTTGCTCTTGTAAGCGGCTTGCTTGGGCCAAAGGATAACTCAGGACTTGGATTTGCTTCAGGGGAACTTTGAAAAATCCAGGATGGTTTCCTGGAGAAAGGGAGGGCAAATTTTGGGGTACAACAGAGCCCAACGCATGTTTTGATCATGTGTGGCCAACTTATTATAATGTACCATGGACCTACTCATGTGGAGTGTTAGATTTATCCTTGTGATGATCAGATGGCATTAATATGAAGTTTCATGATGGGAGCGTGTGGCCTGTATGCACTAGATCTGTAAAGAAATAATAAGAAAAAACCAAAAGGGTACCACTGGGGCTGGAACCCAGGTCCCTACACATTAATGCCTTACGCACATTTCTCTTGCCACTGGGGTGGTTGTTTCATCCGGTCATAATACATGTTGAACTAAATTTAAAACAAACTCAGTCCTAGTTATAACTTCATATTCTTCCTCGCGCCGAATTCTTCATCACCATTTTTGAATTTCTGAACTTACTCATTTCTCAACCATTTCAGAAATTGTAAACATCAAACTTGTTAGAAATTTCATCACGATTTCAAATATGTAAATAACTTAAGCTAACACTCAAAGATGAACACGAATTTTGCTTGGTACCAAATTCTGACCTAATTTTTCTGTAACTTCAACTTCAAAATTCGCACCACTCAGGCAAGATAAATGAAAACTAATGGCATGGTTAGCTTTAGGGCAATGGTGTCTACATTTTATCTTTACAAAATAACTATTAACGATGCTTGTATGAGAAGTTCAAATTTGAGAAAAGTTACCTCAAAACTAGAAACCGTGTTTGAAGTTTGAGCACTCCTGGAGGTGTTGTGATGATATAGATAGCTTCACTAGACTCCTAGGAAGCTATTGCAAATCTTACTTTATGCTGAGAGTGCTTGAATTTTATTGTAGAAGTCAATGTGCAGATGACTATTTTTGGAAATGGAGGATGGTGATGGAGGTATTACGATTGCGTAACAGGGTCTTGTATAGGTTCTAAATGATGTATGGAAGCTTTGTGATTGATTTTGAGTGAGAACGCACATGTGAAATATGAGTTTGGGATTCAAGGTCAGAAAGTGCCACAAAAATTGAGTTTGAGAACAATTTTGAGTTTGAGAGTGTTTGAGGGAGTTTCAAAGCTTGTGAATTTTTGTTTGGATTTAAAAATAGTGCCTCTATTTATAGACACGAGGTTTGATGGCTTTAAGTGATCAGATTCACAAGATCACATGTTATGGTTTTTTGATTTGTTTTTGAAGCAATCTTGACAAACATTGTCCCAAGGTGAAGTACAATGCAATCTAGAGTAGTTAGAGGATTTAAACATGCTTATATAATCTTGTATGTTGAGTGTGTTCAGAACAAACAAGTTAGAGGCTCAAGACAAGTTGACTTTGCGATTAAAGCAACTTTACAAGAATGGTAATGTTACTTGGTGCCAAAAATGGATGAATCTCTTAGACAATGGCTCAAATGCTTGGATCATAGCTCTAACATTTGTGTAAAGAGTTAATTATGGAGTTATTTTCAAGTTAGAAACCTGCAAAGCAATATTTATGCATCATGGTTTGAGATTTGTTCAAGTGTTCATCATCAAAATGACCTATAATTCAAGAATGAAAGCTCAACTTCTTCTCTTTGATTCTCCTAGCTCAAGCATGATCTTTTCAAGTTCTTGGACATTTTGGAAATCTTGAAACATTTTCTACAACCTTCATGTTGACCACTTTGGCTAAATCATCTTGGAACTAGGTTAAAATTGGTCAAGAAGTTAGGTCAAAAATCTGCCTAAACTAGTTGAAAAATTTAGTAAGTGTTTTATGAAAAATGTCATGACTTCATGCACCTATATCTTCAAATCTAAGCATTTTTTGGACATAAAAAATATAATACAAATTTTTAGAGTTCATCAAAATCTACAACTTTCATGTTGAAAGCTTTCCTTGAATCATCTTGCATCTTGGTGAAAAATTGTCATGAAGTATTAAAATTATCAAGGTTTAAAAAAATACTTAGAAATTTTCTCAGTATTGAAAACTTTGACTTTTTGTGGAATTTATTGACTTTATTGATTCTTGATGATAAAGTTTGATATTTTTGAGTATCTTGATGAATCTTGATCTTTGAAATTCAATGTTGATAAAAAATTCAAAGTTTGACTTTGTGCGTATCAGTTGACATTTCATCAGTTGATCAAATTTCAACTATCAATTCATTGATCTTGAGGAATGATTTGAGCCATGAAGTTAGGTAAATATTTTGTGTTTTAGTCCTTAAGATTATGCTCCAAGTCATTGAGTCATGTACTAGGTCAAAAGTCAATCATCAGTCATTCTCAGTCAAAACCCTAATTTTGACCATTTTGCCCCTTTGATGATTTGAGTGCTTTTATTGAAGAATTGTGATAAACACTTGATCAATTGATGAATATGACTTCAAAATGTTTATGTTGTCCAAAAATCATGAAGTTTGACTGTATATTGACCATAGTTGACTTTTTACCCAATATAATTGATTTTCAGTCATCTAAGCAATTGACTGAGCACATTTGTGATGTAAGACCTGAAACTTGGTATGAGAAATCTTGGAGACCTATAATGAACCATGAAAGTAATTTGAGGCATCAAAATTCTAATTATCCTTGAGAAAACCAAAACTCTAATTTAGAGGCTCAGTGCTTAGGAGGTGAGCTTATCTGATCAAACCCTTGAGAACCCTTGAGCATTTGAGATCTTTGGTGAGAAATGTTTTGAGAAAAGAGAGGGAAAATTTTAGGTTACAACAGCAACCTAGGCAAAAGTTAGGGATTTCTTGCCAATTAATTACGTCAGACAAGATTTGGTCATTGAAGCAACAATCTTCTTGGATCCTTACCACACTACAACAGAAGTCGCTACTCAGGAATTCAAAGTTGTTAGGGAGAATAATTTTCCTTGTATTTCAATATATATTTTCCAATTTATTACAATTTTCTAAGCTTTCTAATCATATATTGAGTCTCGCCATTCAAAGACTACCATTCTATTAATAAAGTTTGATCTTTTATCCAATTCTTTGCAATTCTCATTTTATTCTGCTTACAAAGACTCCATTTATTATTGATAGTAATTTTCAAAACAAAGAGATTTAATAAAAAAAAAATTATTTAAAAATAATTTACAAATTACTTTTTACTTAAGATTTTGTGACTCAAGAAAAACAAAAATAAGGATTCCAAGGATGGACGAACTCTAAAATTTTGGAAGTATGTATTCCCCAGGAAAGTTCTTTCAGGTCACTTTCACAGATATGTGCATGGTCTCTTGTTGTTTCTCAAACAGTTGGAGATGATACCTGTTGTACCCCAAAATTTTCCCTCTCATATATCTCAAAGCACTGCAAGAAAAATCTCCAAGTTGCTCAAGGTAGCTCAAGAGTTGGTCAGACAAGCCCTCTCCTAAGGCAGTCTATCCCAAATTAGGGTTTGGTGTTGCATCAAGGTCCTTGAGTCCAAATGACCTCAAGTTCTCCCCAATACCCTAATATGTTCTCAAGATCATCCATGTCAAATTTCAAGCCTTGCAGAGGAAGTTTGCTCAGTCAAATGCCCAAAGGTCCAAAAATCGACTGTGCTATGGAAAAAGTCAACTGTGACCTATATCCAGTCAAACTTCAAGATCTTTGGTCAACATTCTCATTTTGAAGGATATTTCATCATTTGATATAGGTTTGATCATTATTCATCAAGGATTGCTCAAAATTCATCAAGACTCAAAAGTTGCTAAATTAGGATTTTGTAGGAAAAGTCAACTCAACTTTGACCAAGCATAACTTTCTCATACTTTATGAGAAATGACCCATACAAAGATAATTTTGAAGAGGATGAAATTCCACACAATCCATCAACACACCCCAAGTTCAAAATATGCACTCACAAGAAGTTATGAATTTGGACATTATAGGTCATTTTGAAAAGTCAACAAAAACACCTTTTTTGTCAAAGCTTATAACTTGATCATGGAATATCAAAATGAGATGATACCAAAAGGGTTGGTTATAGGACATCTCAAGCTTTCTAAAAAGTCCAAGAACACCTCCAAAAGTTCAAAATTGAAGAAGTTATGCATTGTTGAAGTTGGACTTCTTTGCAAGATTGCCAAAAGTAAACTATCCCCAAAACTTCAAATTTTGTCAAATGGGCCCATTCTTTTCCACTTGATTTGAGCTTGCATAGTTTCCCACGTGTCCTAGCTTCAGCCATGAGCCCGTATTTCATTTTTATTATTTAATTTTATTTTTAATTGAATTTATTCATTTTAAATCAAATAAAATCATATAAAATCCAACACTTTGATAACACAAGATCTTTTGGCTATTTCAGGCTTTGATTACAATCATTATCATCATAAAATTCGAATCAAACCAAATCATGTGCAAAAATATTGGAATTAGGCAAAATTGGCAAGTTTGTAAAGGGATATAAAATCAAATATGCAAGCATTGATAAGGCAAGATTTGGATCAATTTTGTTGACCTAATGCACTGAGCATTACATAAGAAAGGCAAAGACACGAAAACAAGGGTTGGCAAGCACTTGTAGAGGCAGGACAACTTTGCAAAAAATCACAAAAAAAGTTAGAGATCGAAATCAAAGTTAGAGGCATTTTCAAGAGCTCAGACATATCTCAATCGATTCCTGGCAACACACACAAGCTAACTCGATCCAAACCAAGCATTCTCAGGTCCCCATACGCACTGTAAGTCTCACGCAACTTACCCCTGTTCTTGATTTCGATTTGAGTTATTCTGGCATCATTTGAGTAAACTAATAGCATATTTGTGATCACAAGAATATTTGCAAGCTTTTGGCATTAATGAATTTCATTTATATGATCTGTAATAAGAATCACCATAGTTAGGGTTCTTGGAGTTTTTTTGGGGTTTTCTGTTTCAGGTGCAATTGGTCCATATGAAGGACATGGTTGTGATCAGGAGATCATGACGAACTCAACCCTAGCCTTGAAAATCATTTTTATTGCTTGAGGAAGATTTTGGAATGATGTTGCGTTCTTAGATGCGGATGAAAATCCGCAGGTAAATTTATAGGGTTGTGAGGACAAGGATGACCTCGTGTCATCCATTTACTGGCTAGTTCAAATATTTTGCACGTTTTTTTATTTGCTGGCAATTGTTTTGTTTTGATATATATTATATTGCTTGCATTATTATAACAAACAAAATAGCGTGGCTTAGTGGTAACCTTGGCAATGCATTCTCCTTCAGGACCTGGGCTCGAATCCCAGGTCCCCCTCTTTCTCAATACTATTTCTTTTCAGGTGTTCCAGTATACACGCTCATCTGCAATCCACCATACGCCCTCATCAATCCAAGCACCAGATGGCCAAGGGCCATATCTGATGATCCACGTTGGAGGTCCACCAAAAGCCAAGTCAACGTGCTTGCACTGGATCCAAAAAGTCCACACGGACCAGCTTCTAATGGGCCTGCAAAAATGCTCCTTGCACCTCCAAAAAAGGCCCATTTCTTTCCTTTTATCATATTTTCTATTTTTTAGTTATTTTATTTTATTTTAATTAATTACTAACCAATCATTTTTTCCTTTTTATCAAAAATCATCAAAAAATATTTTTATCCAATAAAATTTTATAATTCATTTTTATTAATAAACACTAATTAATTATTTAGGTTTTTTATTCTAGAATAACTTTAACCTATTTTGTAAATAAATAAAGTTAATTAGACTTAATTAGGTCTTAACTACTAATTTAATTATTTTTAATTTCTTTCTTAAATAATCAAAAACTCCAAAAAATAATTTATTTTTCGTTTAATTAATTTAATTTAATTTAATTATTTAATTTAGGATTAATTTCTTTACTTAAAATAAAAATAACAAAAAAAAGCATTTTCTTTAAAAAGGGTCAAAACCCTAAACTCGCACTCGATTTAATTTCTCGTCGCGCTTTATTTTCTTTATCCAATTATGTATCTGCTTACGGATTGTAATAGTTAAATAGAATATTTAATTATTTTTACCGCTTTATTTTATTTTTCACGGGTTGCTTTTGGCGATGTAAATACCCGACACCTTGTAATTTAATTTCCGCATTTTTATTCTGCAAATTATAACTGCTAGATGTTTGATAATAGGGTTTGCATGACAAGACTGAATGTTTAAATCTTAAAATCAAATTAGATCACCCTTAACATGTGCAAAGATAAAAATAACCGAAAACGACACACTTGCACATGCGCACTCTTAGGGTACACCCCACTTGGTTGCCTTCGTACACGGTCATTGAGTATAGGTCGTTTTAGAGGTCGTCCTCTTGTCTAAAAGATCATAGTCGCCTCGAAATGGTTGCCTCGGATATTGTTGCCTCAAACAAATGATCTAAGACATTAGGGTTACCGCTAAGGCGTCATAATATTGCTTTAGTGACCGTATGTCCCTCATTCGAATTGACCCTTAAACTCCAACGATGGTGCTACCTACTCACTAATAGTGGGATAGCATTGTCTAAAGAAAATTAGCATAAAACGATTCCTTTTTCGAGTAGGTAGATAGCTCTTAGATACTTGCTCATTCAAAAACAAAACTTATTTTTCACACTTACACTCCTTTTTGAACAAAGTTTTCAAAAACACTTCATTACACTCTTGAGGACAGAAGCAAGAGTTAAATCGAAGTTTTCAAACAAAAACTTTTCAAAACCCACAAGAACAAAGAAAACAATTTTGAAAACAAATGAGCAAGTACCTAAGAGCCCGTAGATAACTACGGATAGAAAGGGTACTAATACCTTCCCTTTCTATAATCTACTCCCCGAACCCGAGAAATATCTCAAAAAAGGAATTTTTCTGTGCTTTTTTCCTTTCCTTGTTGGATAAAATAAAAGTCGGTGGCGACTCTTGCTTACCGCGACATTTTGCAAAAACAAACGCAAAATGCAAACCAGCATTCCAAAAACAGTCAGTTCTTCCCACCATATCACAGAACTGGCGACTCTGCTGGGGATATTTAATAAGTGGGGTGTACCTTAGGAATAATTCATAATGTTTTCAATTGCTTGACTTGTATGCTTTATCTTTGTGGGTTTGAATCGGAGTTACTATAGATCCTAACCCGGATCTGGGGACACCCTTTAGGTAAGTAGCAATAAACTGTGAGGGAACTGTATGGCATAGACCGATACGGTTGAAGTAGTAGCTACATTAGTGTGGCACTTTAGTTTATACCGATATCCCTTATGGCACAACGAGGAGAATATGGGTCTTCTAAGGGGTCATTAAGAACCAACTGACCTTAGCACCTATAATTGACCAACTTGGCCATAGAACAATAGCAGTATGCTACACTCATTGAGACTAAACTCTCGTGATGATTCCGGCCGCAAGAAAAGGTTGCCAAACTAGAATTATGACCGATCGAGGGTAGTCAGTGATATTGAGATCCTCTAGAACCCGGTTACTATTTTTAGGACAGGTTTAAACCAACTAAACTGAAAGAGGGTAATACCTAAACTCCTTGCCAGCCTAAAATCTAAGGGCTATCTGTGTGACTTGTTTGCCCTTACCATGTTTGCTATCTGTGAATACTTGTGATGTGTTTCTATCAAGACATCATGCATCATGACATTGCATGCATATTGCATTGGACTAACCTATTTCAAAGACAGAGGGGATTCATCTTTGTTCTGTTTTGCAGGTCATGGCACCCATGCGTAGAAACACTATTCGGATCAACTTTGTACAGATTCCTACACAGCTTAGAGATTTGGTTGCAAAGATTCCAGATACTTCCTCTTTTATCAGAAGACATGGGCACCTCCTCAGTCTAGTCACCTCCAAGCTGGATGAACAGATGATGAGTGTTTTGTGCCAATTCTTTGATCCACTGTACCACTGCTTTACTTTTTCGAACTACCAGTTGGTCCCTACCTTGGAAGAGTTCTCTGATCTACTTGGTATCTCTATTCTAGAGCAGACCCCATTTACAGGTTGGGAGAAAGTTCTTAGGCTGGAAGAGATTGCTTCAGCCCTCCATCTAACAAAGGCTGAAGTAATGTCTAATTGGGAGACTAGAAGTGGGACAAAGGGCTTCTTGGCTAAATTCTTGGTTGAACGGGCTAATCAGTTCTGGGACAGTCTAGACTTTCAGGCATTTGAGGAAATTCTGGCTCTCCTCATATATGGTTTGGTATTGTTTCCTAACTCGGATTCTTTTGTCGACGTGAATGCGTGAAGATCTTTATTTCCCGTAATCCGATACCCACTCTCTTGGGTGACATTCTGCACTCTCTTTATGCCCGTACTGCTCGGAAACGGGGAACCCTTATGAGTTGTGCACCTTTGTTGGCGAGGTGGTTTATTTCTCACCTCCCCAAATCAGTTTTGAAGAACAAGGAAGGCATGGGTTGGGCCTACAGGATTATGTCTCTCTCTCACAATGACATCATCTGGAGTACTAAGGACATGGAAGAAGTGGCTATTATTGATCGCTGTGGGGAATACCCCAATGTTCCACTACTTGGAGTTTGAGGAGGGATCACCTATAATCCTTGTCTGGCCTTACGTCAGTTTGGGCGAGCTAGGAGGGAAGGACCTCATGATTTGCTGATGCCAAGTGTTGTCTTTGACTTCCAAGGGGATAATGACGAGCATCGCCGCAGGTTCATACGAGCTTGGGATAGGGTACACCGGTCTGATCCATATGAGTTAGGGATGAAGACCTCTCTTCCGATGGAACCATATCTCTGATGGGTTCGAATCCGTGCCCAAAAGCTGGGAATGCCGTACGAAGCTGTCTTGCCTGTAA
This sequence comes from Vicia faba, assembly GCA_948472305.1. Lineage (NCBI taxonomy): Eukaryota > Viridiplantae > Streptophyta > Magnoliopsida > Fabales > Fabaceae > Vicia > Vicia faba. The sequence goes on from OX451741.1 coordinate 624,426,268, forward strand.
TTGTTGAGCTTGCTGATGAAGAAGGGGTTCCTCCTACCATCATACATCCGTACATGCCTACTGACATTGGGGCATTAAAAAGGTCTTGGATGCAGCTGAGAGAAGAGCGGGATACTTACAGAGAAAAGTATCACGAACAAGAGCGGAAGATCCTGAAGTTGACAAGGCAATTGGAGAACGAGCAGATCCTCAACGACCATGTCAGCACCAAAGGCAAACGACCATGGGAGCGCTGATGTCTTTTGATTATTTATAGCTTTGATTTATTTTCCAGTATTTCTTTCTTGTAACACCTTAAAGGCATTTATCAGACATTATTTCAAGTTTATCTAATAAAAGTGTGTTTCATTTTGGTTTACGAATTTGAATCTCTCGACGTCTTTGAAATCATATCATACGCATTGCATTCCATACACCTCTTTACAGGTACTCTTACAAGTCTCTTATCTTCTTCGCTGTTTATTTCAGCACATCATGTCTGCTGAAACATCAACTGATCAAGCCATCAAGGCTCTACAAGCTCAAAACGCTCAATTTCAGGAAATGTTCATGAATTTGGCTAAGGGTCAGCAAGATCTGAAGACTCTTATCTTGAAGGATAAGAAGAAGAAGACAGTCCTCCTGAACATGGGTCACAAGTTTGGAAACAGGCTGCGAGATGAAGTCAATCTATCCCACTCATCTGGAGGGGGAGAAAACCAAGAAGAAAGGAGGGTCCCTAGCCCTGTGGTATCTGACCACGAGACTGACTTTGACGAAGACCAGTATCCTCCTGCTGAGGATAGGTTTAAACAGCTTGAAGACTGGTTAAGTGCGTTGGAGATTCAGAAGGTCCATGGGTTGGACTTTGGTGATCTAGGTTTGTCATCTGGGGTGGTGATTCCCCACAAGTTTAAAGCACTAGCCTTTGCTAAATACGACAGAGTTTCTTGTCCGAAGTTGCACCTCCGGTCGTATGTTAGAAAGATCCAGCCATAAACTGCTGATAAGAACCTCTGGATCTACTTCTTTCAAGACAGTCTCTCAGGGACTCAACTTGAATGGTTTTACCAGCTGGAAGGAGCTAGTATCCGTAATTGGGAAGATCTTGCTGCTGCTTTTTACAAGCAGTACCAATATAATGCCGACCTCGCCCCCACGCGTACCCAACTTCAGGGTATGTCTATGAGTGCGAGCGAAGGTTTCAAAGACTACGCTCAAAAATGAAGGGACCTTGCTGGAAGAGTAGAACCCCCGCTGGCTGACAGGAAGTTAGTAGATATGTTTCTGGGGACCTTGTCTGGTCCGTATTTCAACCATCTGATTGGAAGTTCATCGTCCGGGTTTACTGAGCTGATTATGACCGGGGAAAGAATTGAGGTCGGTATCAAGTCTGGCAAGATACAGAAAGGTGCTTCATCAAGTACCGAAAAGAAGCCTTTTAAGAAGGAATCTAGTGCTATTTACAGTTCAAAGAGCCAGAATAGACCTGAACGCTGCCAATCTGTTAATGCGGTTGTTATATCAAGACCTGCTGTTGCTCCTCATCGCAACAATCAGCCAAGGGCCGAGAGACCGCGAAGACAGTTCACTCAGCTCAACATGACTTTGTCTCAGATTCTGCCACAGTTATTGAAGACCAACTTAGTGATTCCGAAGGAGGCCCTGAAGAATCCCAATACAACATCACCCATGTACAACCTGAACGCCCGCTGCGCTTTTCATTCTGATAGCCCGGGGCATGATACGAATGATTGCCGGGTCCTAAAGAATAAGGTACAGGATTTAATTGATGCTAAAGAGATCGAGTTCGAAGCACCGGAAAGGCCTAATGTTGTGACTGCTCCTATGCCCAAGCATGGAGTGAATGCGGTAGAGGAAGGCTCGTTTGTGGTTTCTGTGAAAGACATTGTTACTCCATTGATGACTGTGAAGAAGAACCTCCTGTTAGTCGGTTTATTTCCGGGCTGTGGCGAAGGTTGCCATCTGTGTGCCGTCCTACCTACTGTTTGCCATCTTTTGAAGTCAGGAGTCCAACGCCTGATGGTTAATAAAGAAATTCTGTTTGAGAAGACTTTTGTTCCTTTGGTTCCTACTGAAGAAGTTGCTATAATCACCATTTTCGACAATTCTTCCAAGGCTTCCTCGAGAAAGCCTGTTAGAATTACATCTGTTCCGAGAATTGCTCCCTTGATCATCACTGTTCCTAGGCCTATCCCCTATACATCAGATAAAGCTGTCCCATGGCACTACGGGGCTAATGTATATTATCACGGAGTTAAGCAAGACTTGAGTGCTGAAGAGGCTGATATTGACATCAGCAATATTGTTGGACCTTCCAAGGTCACTCGCAACAGAAGACTTTTCTCCCCCGAGATCTCTCCACCAACTGTTCGGAAGCCTGTTGTTATTATACCTGCCAGTACACCTGTTACTGTCCCTGTTCAAGTTCCAATTCTTACCCCTGTTGCCGAATCATCTGATACTCGGGGCAAGGGGACCACTGATGAGCCTGCCCGGACGGAGGCACCGAAGAGGGTTACTGTTGAAGCCTCTAGACAAGAGATGGAAGAAATTTTGAAGATCATCAAAAAGAGCGACTACAATGTAGTCGAACAGCTGGGGCAAACCCCGTCCAAAATCTCTATGTTGTCTCTGTTGCTATGCTCAGAAGCCCATGCCAAGGCTCTGATTGCCTTCCTGAAAACTGCGCACGTGCTGCAGGAGGCGTCAGCTGATCAGTTTAAAGATTGTGTGGCTAGTCTGACAGTGGATAACGGGTTGGGTTTCTCCGATGCCGACTTGACTGCTAAGGGGAAGAACCATAATGATGCCCTGTATATCTCCATTGAATGCAGGGGCACTACTCTGGCTCATGTATTGGTGGATACTGGTTCCTCGTTGAACGTTTTACCTAAGAAAGCTTTGGACCGGTTAGACTGTGAAGGTTTAGAGTTAAAGCCAAGTAACATTGTTGTTAGGGCCTTTGACGGGTCCAAGAGAATGGTACATGGAGAAGTGGATATTCCAGTGAAGGTTGGTTCCCATATTTTTTCATTTACGTTCTATGTGATGGACATTCGACCATCTTATTCTTGTTTGCTGGGTCGCCTGTGGATCCACAAAGCTGGGGCAGTCACCTCTACGCTTCACCAGATGCTGAAATACCCAGTGAAGGGGAAAATTGTCACAGTACGAGGAGAGGAGGAGTACATGGTGAGCCACCTCAACTCTTTCCGGTATGTGGAGATGGATGGGGAGTTCATTGAGACCCCGTTTCAACATTTTGAAGAAGTTCCCCAGACGCTGGCGTCAGCTGAAACTATTACTGAAGATCCTCCAATGAAGATGGCTTCCCTAAAGGATGCCCGAGATGTTGTTGAGAAAGGTGGATGTGCAAATTGGGGCCAACTCCCTGATTTTGCACATAAGACTAACAAGTTTGGTTTGGGTTTCACTGCAGAAGCTCAAAGGGTTGTTCGAAGTGCACGGATCGGAAGACCTCCCATATTTATCAGCAATTCAGGAGTAAATGCCATTGAAGACGATGTTGAAGAATATGAGTTCGACAGTTGGATCTATCCTACTACTGATGGTGGACTGAGCAACTGGACAACCAAGGATTTCGTCCCAATTTATTTTATTACCCGGTAATGAGACTTTTGTTTTGAATTTGTAACAGACAATTTTTAAACTTTACGACCCGGTGCCTTACCCGAGACACCGTGGCTTTGTTTATGAGGAATTTATGTGTGTCATTTTCATATATCATTAATAAAAGCATTTGACGTTTCTTGCATTTCAAATTTTGTGCTCCTTGTCTTTCTTTTGTTATATATTGCAAAACAACTATTTTACACACACTCACATATACAGGTCTACATCCACTCTGGATCCCACTGATAACGACTCTGCTACTGTCGGTTATGACTTTGAAATTCCGATCAACTTAGCCGAAGATGAAGGTAAAGATGATTGTGAAGTTCCTGGTGAACTTGATAGACTCTTACTTCAGGAAGAGAGGGCTATACAACCGCATGAAGAGCCAGTGGAAACAATAAATCTGGGTACAGAGGTAGACAAGAAAGAGGTCAAGATCGGTGCAAATCTGGAAGCTAGTGTTAAAAAATAGTTGATTCAGATGCTGTGTGACTACGTTGAGATCTTTGCCTGGTCTTATGAAGATATGCCTGGGTTGGATACCGATATTGTGGTTCTCTGATTTCCTACCAAGGAAGATTGTCCTCCAGTGAAACAGAAGGTTCGCCGAATGCGCCCAGAGATGTCTGAGAAAATCAAGGCTGAAGAGATGAAGCAGTTTGATGCCGATTTTCTAGAAGTTACTTCTTACCCACAATGGGTGGCCAACATGGTTCCTGTACCGAAGAAGGATGGTAAAGTTCGAATGTGTGTTGACTATAGGGACCTGAATAGGGCAAGCCCCAAGGATGACTTCCCTCTACCTCATATCGACGTTCTGGTTGACAACACCGCACAACATAAGGTTTTCTCCTTCATGGATGGTTTCTCCGGTTATAATCAGATTAAAATGGCTCCCGAAGATATGGAGAAGACAACCTTTGTCACTCAATGGGGTACCTTTTTCTACAAGGTCATGCCTTTCGGATTGAAGAATGCTGGGGCAACGTATCAGCGCGCCATGGTCACTTTGTTCCACGACATGATCCATCATGAGATTGAGGTATACGTTGATGACATGATTGCGAGATCCCAGACTGAGGAAGAACACCTGGACCATCTTCAGAAGCTATTTGACAGGTTGAAGTTGTACAAGCTGAGGTTAAACCCGAACAAGTGCACCTTTGGGGTGAGATCTGGTAAGCTGCTGGGTTTCGTCGTAAGTGATAAAGGTATTCAAGTGGATCCTACAAAGGTGAAGGCTATACAGGATATGCCAGCGCCACGAACAGAAAAAGAAGTCAGAGGCTTTCTGGGACGTCTGAACTACATTGCCTGGTTCATCTCGCACCTGACTGCTACTTGTGAGCCAATCTTCAAGTTGCTAAAGAAAGATCAAGTGGTAAGATGGAATGATGAATGTCAGGCCTCTTTCGAAAGGATCAAAGAATATCTCCAAGAGCCACCTATTCTGATGCCTCCAGTTGAAGGGAGACCTCTGATCTTATACTTGATAGTACTCGACAATTCAATGGGGTTTGTGCTGGGGCAGCATGACGAGTCTGGCCAAAAAGAGCATGCTATTTACTACCTTAGCAAAAAGTTTACCGACTGCGAGACGTGATACTCGTTGCTTGAGAAAACTTGCTGCACTTTGGCATGGGCTGCTCACCGGCTGAGACAGTATATGCTGACTCACACTACTCTATTGATATCAAAGATGGATCTAATCAAGTATATCTTTGAAAAGCCTGCCTTGTCCGGAAGAATAGTAAGTTGGCAGATGATTTTGACTGAGTATGACATCCAATATACGACCCAAAAGGCAATCAAGGGAAGTGTTTTGGCAGATCATCTGGCACATCAGGCAGTGGATGATTACCAATCTATAAACTTTGAATTCCCAGATGAAAATATCATGATCGTGACTGACTGTGAGACACCTGGACCGAATGAAGGACCTGAGGAGGGACCCCGATGGTCTATGTACTTTGATGGATCTTCAAACGCTTTGGGTAATGGCATTGGCGTCGTGATCATATCTCCTAAAGGCTCTCATACTCCATTTACCGCCCGATTATGTTTCAAATGCACCAACAACATGGCGGAGTATGAAGCATGCATTATGGGTCTTCGAGCAGCAATGGACCTAAGGATTAAGTTCTTGAGTGTATTCGGAGATTCCGCTCTCGTGATCAGTCAGATCAAAGGCGAGTGGGATACGAAACACCCTAATCTTATTCCTTACAAAGAGTATGTGTTGACGTTACTTCCACACTTCGAGGAAATAACCTTTGAACACTTCCCTAGAGAGGAGAATCAGTTGGCGGACGCACTAGCTACGATGTCTTCTATGTTTAAGGTCAGATGGGACAATGAAGCTCCCCGGATTACCATTGAGAGGCTGGGCGAACCTACAGATTGCTGTGACATTGAGACTGAAGAGGCAACGGATAAACCCTGGTTTCATGAGGTGAAGAGGTATCTTGAAGCTCAAGAATACCCCAAGGGTGCATCTGTTAATGACAAGAAATTTCTGGGAAGGTCCGCGGCGAAGTTCTTCATCAGCAATGGCATTCTCTACAAGCGTAACCATGATTCAACCTTACTACAATGTGTGGATAAGAACGAGGCAGAAAGGATTATGGCAGATTTACATGAAGGTACTTTCGGAACTCATTCCAGTGGACACACCATGGCAAAGAAAATCCTTTGGGCAGTATATTATTGGTCCACTATGGAAGCCGACTGTTATCAGCATTCTCGGACCTGTCACAAGTTCCAAGTCTATGCTGATAAGGTGAATATACCTCCAGTACCTCTGAATGTCTTGACGACTCCACGGCCTTTTGCAATGTGGGGCATTGACATGATCGGCGAGATCATACCTACGGAATCTAACGAGCATCGTTTCATTCTGGTAGCTATTGATTACTTTACAAAGTGGGTAGAAGCGGCTTCCTTTGCTACAGTGACCAAGAACGTCGTGGCACAATTCATTCGGCACAATCTGATCTGTCGGTATGGTGTACTAGAAAGGATCATTACGGATAATAGTACAAATCTCAACAATAAGATGATCACCGAGGTCTGCGAGCAGTTCAAGATACAACATCATAACTCTTCTCCCTACCTGCCGAAGATGAATGGGGCTGTTGAAGCGGCTAATAAGAATATTAAGAAGATTGTGCAGAAGATGACGGTGACATACAAAGATTGGAACGAAATGTTACCATTTGCTCTCCATGGGTAGCGTACCTCAGCACAGACGTCAACATGGGCAACACCCTATTCCTTGGCTTATGGCATGGAAGCCGTCTTTCCCATTGAAGTTCAGATACCCTCTCTTCGGATTATGAAGGATGCATGTTTGAGCGAAGATGACTGGATTCAGACCCAGCTTGATCAGCTGAACTTGATTGACGAGAAGAAACTTACTGCTACTTGACATGGTCAGACGTACCAAAAACGGATGATCAAGGCATTTAACAAGAAGGTTAGACAACAAGAATATCAAGTTGGGGACCTAGTCATCAAGCGCATCATATTACCTCGAGGTGATCCCAGGGGCAAATGGACCCCTACTTACGAAGGGCCATTTATGGTTAAGAACATTTTCTCAGGAGGAGCCATGATTCTAACCACCATGGATGGTGACGACCTTCCTCACCCTGTCAATGCAAACATAGTGAAAAAATACTACGCATAATCAAAGTCCCGCTAGGTCGACTGGCCTAGGAAAAAATGAGGGCTTCCCGGTGAACCAAAAGGGTTCGGGAAAAAATAAGGGATGAAAATGAAAAAAACTATACACCCGGCAAGTCGAAAACCTGAAAAGGCGGCTTGGGCAAAAAGGGTATCCCGGTGGACTGAAAACCCGAAAGGTCGGTACGGGTAAAAATTAGGGATAAAAGCGTAACACTATGTCTCATTGGATCACCTTACGACCAGACTCCGGTATCGACTATCAAGCTCGGACGACACTAATCAATCTGATCTATCTTCAACCAAGTAGCAAAGTGATGAGATACTCGAGGACATAATGGTAATAGCAGAGTTGGAACCCAGTGGGATTATTCACATAGCTGTTTTGTTTAGTTTTTCACAAATTGTGTAAATTCTGTTATTCGGCGGTGTTCTCTTACTAGGACGTCAACCTCTTGTACAAAACGCCTATTTACAGGCCAAACTTCAAAATCAATACAATTCATTTTCAGAGAAATTTCAAACTATTTTTCCTTTTTCTGTTTTGTTTTGCAAAGAACGTCCAATGTTCACTTCTGATATATGCATTTGACATTAATTGCTGCTCATGAACATTTACATGCGAAACAAAAGACCATTACTTGTAATATCAGAAACAGGGGCAAATAAGAATTGTCCAAACTGTACAATTGCTTTGTCCACCAGGTACAAGGTAGATTCAACTTAAGAATATGGCTAAGGTGCTCTCACTCCCCGCAGAGTAAGATAGTAATGTTAACTCTCCCCAGCTGAGACTCACAACTGTGAATGAATCGGTAGTATTCTCTCCAAGCAGAGTTTGTTTACCATCAACACTGACAGGTCTTAATATTACCCAATGGTGTATAAGAATATTCCCCGGCAGAATACAAGATGTCCCCAGTGGAGTCTGAAAATTTTCCCAGCGCAGTCTGAAAAAGCTTCCCCAATGGAGTTTGGAGAATCATCCCCAGTAGACTTTGGAAGATTGTCCCCAGCAGAGCTCAAAGGATTATACTCATAAGAGTCTAAAAGGTTATCTCCAGTGAAGTCACGACTGAAAGATCATCCCCAACGGAGTTTGTTCCTTTCACAAACAGGAATTCAATCCCCAACAGGATTCAGTATCACCAGCAACGGTAATTCATCCCCAGCGGAATTTATCAGTGGAATTCTCTACAGAACATCTCTTCCCCACAGAGTAATCTCCTCATCAGTTTATTCACCAACAGAGTTATCCTCTCCTGCAGGTTTATTATCACAATCATCTTCGCTCGCAATCCCCAGCGGAAACGAAGAATTCTACTCTTTTCTCCAGCAGCTATCCGAGATTTATTTTCCCCAGCTACAAACATTATATTTTCATACATCATGACACATGCATATACGCATCATACAACACAATCTCATTTATTTTGAGAACATCATTTGCCTGATACATATCATGCATTACATACAACTAACCTTTATCTTTCAGGAAAGATGCGGTTAAATTCTCATAAAATTCAAAGCTATGAAGCTTTTACCTCCGTCGAATTATAGACAGTTCCTAAATCTCGGTAGAGAAGTTTCCTTAGTCGAATTATGGGCGAGTTCTTAAATCTCGATGAAGATGTTTCCCTCATTCGAATTACTGACCAGTTCTTAAATCTCAACAGAATTATCCTCGGTTGAATTACAGACAAGGTCCTAAATCTCGGCAAAGTTCCTCCGTCGAAGTATGGACGAGTTCTTAAATCTCAACAGAATTATCCTCGGTTGAATTACAGACAAGTCCTAAATCTCGATGAAGATGTTTCCCTCAGTCGAAGTACTGACCGGTTCTTAAATCTCAACTGAATTATCCTCGGTTGAATTATAGATAAGGTTCTAATCTCAGCAAAGTTCCTCCGTCGAAGTATGGACGAGTTCTTAAATATCAACATAATGATCCTCCGTTGAATTACAGACGAGTCCTAAATCTCGATGAAGATGTTTCCCTCAGTCGAAGTACTGACCGGTTCTTAAATCTCAACCAAATTATCCTCAGTTGAATTACAGATAAGGTTCTAAATCTCGATAAGTTCCTCTGTCGAATTACTGACAGTTCTTAAATCTCAACAGAATTATCCTCGGTTGAATTGCAGACAAGTCCTAAATCTCGATGAAGATGTTTCCCTCAGTCGAACTACTGACCGATTCTTAAACCTCAACAGAATTATCTTCAGTTGAATTACAGAGAAGGTTCTAAATCTCGACAATTCTCCTCCGTCGAAGTATAGACAGTTCCTAAATCTCAACAGAGTTTTCTCAGTTGAATTACGGGCGAGTTCTTAAATCTCGATGAAGATGTTTCCCCCCAGTTGAATTACAGACAAGTTCTTAAAACTCAGCAGATATGTTCTCTCAGTTGAAGTACAGGCAAGTTCCTAAATCTCAACAAAGATCAGACTTCCCCAGCGGAATCTTCTACAACAACATGTACGCAAGTTCTCGCTAAGGAATCCCTTATGCGATCGACACTCCTGCGGATGGCATCTTTAAGCCCATCCCCTCGCCAAAAATCTCCAAATGGCATCTGTAAGCCCATTCCCGACATCACAAGGCTTATACCACTTCATGCGAGTGCAAATTTCTGGGCACTCTAGTGTTCAATCATCTTCCACCTTCGGATCACGAAAGGCTCCAAAGGCAATCTACATCCTCAGGTTTAAGAAGATTGAACAGGGGCAGCTGTTGTACCCCAAAATTTTCCCTCTCATATTTCTCAAAGCATTGCAAGAAAAATCTCCAAGTGGCTCAAGGTAGCTCAAGAGTTGGTCAGACAAGCCCTCTCCTAAGGCAGTCTGTCCCAAATTAGGATTTGGTGTTGCATCAAGCTCCTTGAGTCCAAATGACCTCAAGTGCTCCCAAATCCCCTAATATGTTCTCAAGATCATCCATGTAAAATTCAAGCCTTGCAGAGGAAGTTTGCTCAGTCAAATGCCCAAAGGTCCAAAAATCGACTGTGCTAGGGCAAAAGTCAACTGTGACCTATATCCAGTCAAACTTCAAGATCTTTGGTCAACATTCTCATTTTGAAGGATATTTCATCATTTGATCAAGGGTTGATCATGATTCATCAAGGATTGCTCAAAATTCATCAAGACTCAAAAGTTGCTAAATTAGGTTTTGTAGGAAAAATCAACTCAATTTTGACCAAGCATAACTTTCTCATAATTTATGAGAAATTACCCATCCAAATCTCATTTTGAAGTGGATTCAATTCCCCAAAATCCATCTTCACACCCCAAGTTCAAAATATGCACTCACAAGAAGTTATGAATTTGGACATTATAGGTCATTTTGAAAAGTCAACAAAAACACATTTTTTGTCAAAGCTTATAACTTGATCATGGAATATCAAAATGAGATGATACCAAAAGGGTTGGTTATAGGACATCTCAAGCTTTCTAAAAAGTCCAAGAACACCTCCAAAAGTTCAAAATTGAAGAAGTTATGCATTGTTGAAGTTGGACTTCTTTGCAAGATTGCCAAAAGTCAACTATCCCCAAAACTTCAAATTTTGTCAAATGGGCCCATTCTTTTCCACTTGATTTGAGCTTGCATAGTTTCCCACGTGTCCTAGATTCAGCCATGAGCCCGTATTTCATTTTTATTATTTAATTTGATTTTTAATTGAATTTATTCATTTTAAATCAAATAAAATCATATAAAATCCAACACTTTGATAACACAAGATCTTTTGGCTATTTCAGGCTTTGATTACAATCATTATCATCATCAAATTTGAATCAAACCAAATCATGTGCAAAAATATTGGAATTAGGCAAAATTGGCAAGTTTGTAATGGGAGATAAAATCAAATATGCAAGCTTTGATAAGGCAAGATTTGGATCAATTTTGTTGACCTAATGCACTGAGCATTACATAAGGAAGGCAAAGACACGAAAACAAGGGTTGGCAAGCACTTGTAGAGGCAGAACAACTTTGCAAAAAATCACAAAAAAAGTTGGAGATCAAAATCAAAGTTAGAGGCCTTTTCAAGAGCTGAGACATATCTCAATCGATTCCTGGCAACGCACACAAGCTAACTCGATCCAAACCAAGCATTCTCAGGTCCCCATACGCACTGTAAGTCTCACGCAACTTACCCCTGTTCTTGATTTCGATTTGAGTTATTCTGGCATTATTTGAGTAAACTAATAGCATATTTGTGATCACAAGAATATTTGCAAGCTTTTGGCATTAATGAATTTCATTTATATGATCTGTAACAAGAATCACCATATTTAGGGTTCTTGGAGTTTTTTTGGGGTTTTCTGTTCCAGGTGCAATTGGTCCATATGAAGGACATGGTTGTGATCAGGAGATCATGACGAACTCAACCCTAGCCTTGAAAATCATTTTTATTGCTTGAGGAAGATTTTGGAATGATGCTGCATTTTTAGCTGCAGATGAAAATCTGCAGGTAAATTTATAGGGTTGTGAGGACAGGGATGACCTCGTGTCATCCATCTACTAGCCAGTTCAAATATTTTGCGTGTTTTTTTTATTTGCTGGCAATTGTTTTGTTTTGATATATATTATATTGCTTGCATTATTATAACAAACAAAACAGTGTGGCTTAGTCGTAACCTTGGCAATGCATTCTCCTTCAGGACCTGGGTTCGAATCCCAGGTCCCCCTTTTTCTCAATATTATTTCTTTTCAGGTGTTCCAGTACACACGCTCATCTGCAATCCACCATACGCCCTCATCAATCCAAGTGCCAGATGGCCAATGGCCATATCTGATGATCCACGTTGGAGGTCCACCAAAAGCCAAGTCAACGTGCTTGCACTGGATCCAAAAAGTCCACACGGACCAGCTTCTAATGGGCCTACAAAAATGCTCCTTGCACCTCCGAAAAAGGCCCATTTCTTTCCTTTTATCATATTTTCTATTTTTTAGTTATTTTATTTTATTTTAATTAATTACTAACCAATCCTTTTTTACTTTTTATCAAAAATCATCAAAAAATATTTTTATCCAATAAAATTTTAGAATTCATTTTTATTAATAAATACTAATTAATTAATTAGGTTTTTTATTCTAGAATAACTTTAACCTATTTTGTAAATAAATAAAGTTAATTAGACTTAATTAGGTCTTAACTACTAATTTAATTATTTTTAATTTCTTTCTTAAATAATCAAAAACTCCAAAAAATAATTTATTTTTCATTTAATTAATTTAATTTAATTTAATTATTTAATTTAGGATTAATTTCTTTACTTAAAATAAAAAATAAAGCATTTTCTTTAAAAAGGGTCAAAACCCTAAACTCGCACTCGATTTAATTTCGCGTCGCGCTTTATTTTCTTTATCCAATTATGTATCTGCTTACGGATTGTAATAGTTAAATAGGACATTTAATTATTTTTACCGCTTTATTTTATTTTTCAAGGGTTGCTTTTGGCGATGTAAATACCCGACGCATTGTAATTTAATTTCCGCACTTTTATTCCGCAAATTATAACTGCTAGATGTTTGATAATAGAGTTTGCATGACAAGACTGAATGTTTAAATCTTAAAATCAAATTAGATCACCCTTAACATGTGCAAAGATAAAAATAACCGAAAACGACACACTTGCACATGCGCACTCTTATGGTACACCCCACTTGGTTGCCTTCGTACACGGTCATTGAGTATAGGTCGTTTTAGAGGTCGCCCTCTTGTCTAAAAGATCATAGTCGCCTCGAAATGGTTGCCTCGGATGTTGTTGCCTCAAACAAATGATCTAAGACATTAGGGTTACCGCTAAGGCGTCCTAACATTGCTTTAGTGACCGTATGTCCCTCATTCGAATTGACCCTTAAACTCCAACGACGGTGCTACCTACTCACTAATAGTGCGATAACATTGTCTAAAGGAAATTAGCATATAACGATTCCTTTTTCGAGTAGGTAGATAGTTCTTAGATACTTTCTCATTCAAAAACAAAACTTATTTTTCACACTTACACTCCTTTTTGAACAAAGTTTTCGAAAACACTTCATTACACTCTTGATGACAAAAGCAAGAGTTAAATCGAAGTTTTCAAACAAAAACTTTTCAAAACCCACAAGCACAAAGAAAACAATTTTGAAAACAAATGAGCAAGTACCTAAGAGCCCGTAGATAACTACGGATAGAAATGGTGCTAATACCTTCCCTTTCTATAATCTACCCCCCAAACCCGAGAAATATCTCGAAAAAGGAATTTTTCTGTGCTTTTTTCCTTTTCTTGTTGGATAAAATAAAAGTCGGTGGCGACTCTTGCTTACCGCGACATTTTGCGAAAACAAACCCAAAACGCAAACCAGCATTCCAAAAACAGTCAGATCTTCCCACCGTATCACAATACCTATTGATATATGGTGCGGTGTTAGGATTGTGATCATATTTTCCCCAGTCCAGTCTTGGTTCAGTTTTTCTGTCCGGGTTGATTATTTTTATTTCGGGTTTGCATGATCTGAAACCTCTATCCTAGATTCCCCAGTAAGGTATTCGCTCCTATGAAGGAAGATCCTTCTCCCTTTATGTGTTGAGTTGCAATCATTTGAAAAACATCTCCATTTTGCAGTAATGACATTATTGTTGTTGTTTGTTTCCCAGACAACTAGATAAGGGCAATATCTTTTCTAAGAAGTGTTGAAACAATTGTCAACTTTTTTGGGTTTTCTCCCGCCAAATGTTGGGTTTGATTTAAAATCTCCATAATTTTGATTTATTACTGTGTTATTTGACTTCTTAAATCCCCAAGTAAAGCTCAAGTAGTGTTTCTCTTTGAAAGTTGTTATCTCCATGTGTTTTCATAATTTCTCCCCATCGAAATTTATGTAATCATCGCCCTTGGTATTGAAAAATGTATTTTGGTTTCAACAGTGTGGTATTGTCCTCCCCATTGAAATTAGCAGGAGATCCCCGTTTGAAGTCTCAACAATGTGGTTTCCATCTTCCCTAATGAAGTCAGTATTATAATCTCCAATGGAAGTCTAGAAATTGACACATTGTTTTCCCCATTGAAGTATGTGTGATATTCTCCGGTGAAGCTTGGAGAAGGATGTTACATTCCTATATTTGTACTGATTTGTTGTTTTGATTACCTTTCAGATTGTGTTTCTCCCCAGTGAAGTTAAGCCATGAAATAGGAATTTATTTCCTCGGTTGGTGCTTACTTTCTTGTGAAATTTTCATCCTGGATGTGAATTAGCCGAGTGTTGACTTTACCCAAGCTGGTTTTGTCTGGTTATTCCCAATGTTGTGTGTCTGTGTTGTCAGCATATACACGATAACATTCATACGTCATGCATAGCTGAATTTCAAATTCAGTGCTCATCTGTATTCGTGAATATTTTGTTGGCATATTACCCTAATTTGCAGAGTTATGTTACCCTCTCTCCAATAGAGTGTCAACCTTAAGCGAAAAGTGTATATTCTTTTAATGTCCCCACTGAGTTATCCCTCGTGGAAGAATTTTTCTTCAGCTTTCCTATTCAGCTCATTATCTGGATGGAACATGTTTCCCTTTTGAGTTCATTTCTCATCAGGTACTGCCTTGGTTGATTGTTTCACTCCGGTTTATTTCTGGTTCGAATTGGTTGTCTCCGGAAACATTATTATTTTTATTTCTGCAGGCTTTGAGCCTGAATTTGAGAATATGCATTTATTTTGGCACGATAAGGCTTTAGCTCCCCAGCAGGAATATATTGGCATTTCCCTAGAGAAGTCATATTTCTTTTCCCAACGGGGTTTCTTATAACAGCAAGTGGCAGGTCTCTTTATTTGAGAAACCTATATTTCCCTAGTAAGTTTGTTAGTCCCCAGAGAAGATTCATGATTTGTTACTCCAATGAATATTAGTCTCGTCATTATAGGAGATAGTTCGTTATTGAGATTTGTTAATCCAATAGATGGTAGTGTCATCATTATGGGAGATAGTTCGTTGTTGGGATTTGTTACTCTGATGAATGGTAGTCTCGTCATTATGAGAGGTAGTTTATTTTTGAGATTTGTTACTCCGATGGATGGTAGTCTCGTCATTATAGGATATAGTTCTTTATTGAGATGTTACTCCAATGGATGGTAGTCTCGTTATTATGAGAGATAGTTCGTTGTTGAGATATTACTCCAATGGATGGTAGTCTCGTCGTTATGGGAGATAGTTCATTGTTGAGATGTTACTCTGATGGATGGTAGTCTTGTCATTATGGGAGATAGTTCATCGATTGAGATTCACTTTGCTCTAAAGAAGTTCATTTGTTTCCAGTCATAAGTACTGATGCTGGCTATTTGTTGCCTACCCTAATATTGGTGTTTACTGGTATTATCCTACCATTTCTTTCCCCTTGTGTGTTGACGTTACCTTTTTGTTATCTTCTCAGAGAGTGGATAGTTTACAGTCATCTGTCAACCACTTTTATCCTTTATTTTCTCTCCTCAATATTTGAGTTGATGTTCCATTGTCTCCTCCTTAGGCTTTACCCCAATAGAGTCGAGTCTTTTGTTCACCTGTGATTTATTTTCGTGGTCTAATTTTCCTTTTGATCCTTTATTTTCTGTTTCCCCAGTGGTGTCCCGTGTTACCTTTGAATTCGTTTATTTGCATGCATAATCATAAGCATTACATGACATCTTAGGGCCAAAAATAAGGCTTGTTTTATATTTAAGTATCTCCAATCACGTCGACACAAAGATTTTAACCTTGGTATCTCCGAATATAAGACACTTAAATAAGGGTAGCTGTTGTACCCCAATTTCCCCCCATAAGATTCCTCTATCATCTTATATCAAATCAATCACAACAAGATCACACCAGGGTTTGGTTCTTCCCCCTATCTCTAGGTTTGCCCATGAGGGATCACCAAGCACCTTAATTTGTATATTGTGATCATATATGTCTTGTGTTGATTAACTTTTCACTAACAAATACAATGAATGTTTTCTCTAATTGATGATATTATAGGTGAGGGCACAACATATTTCATCGGGTTGATTTATAGGTTCATGAGTTTATTTCCATGCCTTCTTCAACAAAGCTTTATTGAGATTCAAGCTTCATCATTGAATATGCTTTAAATTACATCATTATAAGGTCTACTATGATTCATCATGCCTCGATTTGGAAAAGAAAGTCAAAAGATGCAAGGGTTGATTGAAGAGGTTTGACCTAATTTGACAAGCTCTTGATTCCTTGATTACAAGTGCATAACTCTCCCATTTCTTAATATTTGGAAGTGGTTTTTGTTTCTATGTGTTATTATTATCATCCACAACAATTTCTATTCACATGGCAAAAGTAATTATGCAAGAAAGTTTGTCAAAATTGAAAGGGGTTTCCAAGTTATTTTGGTGATTGAGGAGCTAGGGTTTTGAAATTCTAGGGGTTATATCTTGCTCATCTTCTGAGATTTTTGAGTGATTCCAAAGATATGCTTCTCTTTAAAGGGTTATCAATTAATCACTTTAAGAGTTTCAAGAAATTTTTATATGTAAGATGCCTAATGATGAAGAAAGATTACAAGTCCTCTAGATATGTCATCAAATTCCCTTATGTGACTTCAAAAGATTATAACTTGGTCAATTTTTATCTCCTTGAGCTAATTATTTTTCCACAATGATCTTAAGGATGTTAACTTCAACTCTTATTTTATGTGCAAAGCTTGAAAATGAGTGGAAGATGCCCTAAGAACTCAAAAGATTATAGGTCACCTCATGAATTTTCACCAATTTTACAAGGCCATGACTTTTTCAATAATTGGTATTTTTGAGTGGTTCAAGTTTCAAAATGCTCTTTGGGAAGTCTACTTCAAGATAGCATCAATGATAAAAGCTCAATTTTGGAGGAAGTCCTTTTTTGAACTCAAAACATTATAGGTCACTTTTGAAGTAAAACTTAGAATTTTTCTAAGTACAAAAAGTCAACATCTTTTTCTCAACTTTGATTCATCACAAATTTTAGCTCAAACATCCATCCGATCTCATTCTTGGCAAATTGCAAAGATTGTGACCTTATGTTTCAAATGCTTCAAGAATCATGCCCTAATACCCCTTGAGCTATGAACACCATGGGTTCAAAGATGGTACCTTGAAACTGAAGTTTTCTCCAAAGTCCAAATTTGAAATTCATAATGTGGGTTCTAAACACTAAATTAGCACGCATTTTTGATTTAAACATATTTAACAAGGTTCCCAAAGTTGAATTAAGAATCAAAACGTAGGAATTGACTGAGTTTTTATGCACATGGGGTCACACTTTTTTCATTTTCGAGCTTGATCCAATTTCCCTCTCAACTTCAAATTTACTCTTAATTCTTTGCACCATTCACTTCCCTATAAATAGAGGACCTCACTGCTCTCACTTTCTTAAGCTTGAACAGTCAGAATCACCTTTCCAAACTCTCTCCTTAACCCACTTTTCTGCAACTTCGAATTTGGTTTTACAACCTTCCTTAATCAATTTTCTCTGCTAATTCTTCATCCTTGAACTTCATTGAAGCTAGCAGAAGAAGAACCAAGCCCTAAAGTATCCTAAATTGTGCTAGCCAATTCAAGTTTCAGAGCTCTGAATTTGAACATCAATAGGTAGATTCCTTCATCAATTCTCTCAAAATTTGTAACTACAATGAAGCTCTCATCATTCTGATACTAGTCGCAACATTTGTTTTCAATTGGAAGTGAGTTTTGGCTATGAATTTTCAAATCCCTATTCAAAATTTTCCTTCTAGTTTTTTACAAATCGATTGAGCTACACCTTAAATAAATTTTTCGCGAGGGTACGATTGTCTTTGTCTTGATGAGACGAAGCAAATAACATAGGTCTGAGATCCTGATTTTACAGTATGAGAGACCTACAATTCGTGTGGCTGGAGGTTGAAGATGACCAATGTGTTACCTCTCAACCAATGATAAGACGCCACTTGTTTTTTTTTCAAAATCTGATTTAATAATTGATCCAGTGGTTTATTCACTAAGGACCATCATATGCACAGCGCGCCAGATCCCTTAGATCGGATTACTAACACGTTTTGACATTCATCCAATGGTCTATATCTTTTTGTTTTATTTTTATTTTCTGATTTTTATATTTTAATTGATTTAAACTTAAAAAAATCATAGAAAATTCATTTCTGATTCAAAAATTATGAAAAAATTCACAAAAATATTTTCAAATATTCTCTTTCTGATTTTTATTTTTTCATGATTTTATTTTCAGATTTGATATTTTTATAATTTTTCCTTTATTTTGATTTATTTCTAATTATTTAAAAATACTTTTTTGATATTTTTAAATTATAAAAAATTTATAAAAATCACTTTCCTTGTTTCTGACTTTCTGAAATTTTTCTAGAATTTTATTTTGACTTCTATTATTTTTGATCTTTTTTTGCACTTATTTGAGTGATTTTAATTAGTTTAAAAATGCTTTTTTGTTTTAAAAAATTATCAAAAATTCTATAAAATATTTGATATCACTTCTGATTTTTCTATGGTCTCTTTAATTTTTTCTTTGATACTTTGAATATGTTTTGACATTTTACATTTTATTTTCATTTTAAAAACAATTTAAAAAATCATTTTTCCTTTTTATTTTATTCATTAAATGTAATTTATTTTTTTAATATATTATGGCTATATGATTGTTTATCATGAACTTCATTAACATCATTGGATCCTGGGTGTTGAGTTTAACTCCACTAAAATGGACGGATGATTTTAATGATAGTTTGATCAAAACTTTTGATTCAAATATTTCCCCTCCCTCTTCATCTTATCCCTTTCTCATTGTGTTACAAGTTGTTAGAGGATGATCTATATATCATCTCTATAAACATATGGCACATAGATTGCTATTGACCAGCCTCAAAATAGGCGCGACTCTATATAAGTCCACTTACGATTGCTTAACATAGCGTTAAATTTTATCCCGATTCGAGAAATGATCATTCGTGGCCCAAACCTATATTTGCAAGCCAAAGTATGTTTAATTTAAAACCTTTGATCCAATAATCATGAGATTCATTGGTAGGAGGCTTTGGTATTATCAATCCTCTAATGAATCTTCATAAATTTTGGAATAAGTGAATCATTTAAACATCGTTGATCATTTATTGTTGCCACGAGATTTTGAAAAGAATGATATACTTGACAAAAAGCAAATGAAACTTGTTATTGAGAGGCTTTGATTTTATTAATCGTCTAATGAGTTTTCAAATGCAAGATTCAAGATGGTCATTCAACTAACCTCTAATTTCTAACCCTTTAACAATTGAATTTACTTTCATGCTTTTACTTTACGCCTTTACTTTTACGCATCATTTGTTTTAGCATTTACATTTCATGCTATTTTCATCTTTTCTCACTTGAGCATTTATATTTATGTCATTTTCATTTTGCTCACTTGAGCTTTTCATTTTCTTTTTGAATATACCTAATAACCAACTTGAACAATAAAAAACTTAAGGGCTACTTGGACTATTCAGTTACTATCCTTGGTATTTTGGAGTTGTGGACTTCTTGGACTTAGGATTAGAGGCCTTAGCCACCTTGAGACCTTGTAACTTTTATTGCTATTTTATCTAGAGTTCTTGGGGTTTACCCCAAGACATTGGGTTATTTGTTTTCTTTGTGTGCAGGTTATTTTGATTATGTGCTTTGTGTGTGATTGTAAATTCATCTGTATACAGCCGTTACTTTGCCCAATTTTTGTGAAGACTTAATGCATTTGAAGTTGGTATTCTTAAGAGGTTTAGTATCTTTGATTGTTTGGTTTCAATCCAAAGGATGGGAATTTTGAATTGACTCATTATGTCAAGTGTTGGCTTCTTGTTGGTTAGACGGTTCTTTTCCCTAGCTTTTACCTTATGCTTTAGGATAGTCCCTTCATCTCCTCCCACCTTCTTTAATTTCAAAAATATTCTCCCTCATTTTAAAAATTATTCTTGTTTTCTAAACTTGAACCACTTTCACAATAAACTTGGACTTATGTCTATGCATTTTCAACATATTTTCTTAATCAAACTTTAACCAACTTAATGATACTTTGAAATTTTTTGTGAGAAGACTAAAAGTCAATCAATCTTATTCAAACCATTTTTTCCATTTTGGCTTTTTATTTAAACTTTTCTTAAAAGGTTAGACTCTTGTCGATCCTTGTAGTGATGCGAGCTACTATACTTCTATGATATGAAGTGAAGTGAGATATTTTCCACTTGGGTGTTAAGCGAGGTTTGTTGATTTTAAAATCCAAGCCATATCCTCCACTTTGAGATGATGCAAATTCTCCTTTCTCATAATTGTGGGTATTAAGTGTGTTCTTCCACTCGGATAAGACGATGATGTCTTGTCTCTTAAAATTAACCAACACACTTGTGTTTTAAAATTTTTAAAAGGTGAACTACGAGTACCCTGATCCCCTATTGCACAAAAGGTGGTATGTAGGCACTAAAGGTTCACAACCACGATCGGTGCAAAAATTGTAAAAATACTTCTTTTCTCATCCCCACAATCTATTTTTTATACAACTCTTGTAGCCAAAATACACAAATTTACAAAGAGGTTCCTGTGGAGTACCATAGATGTTTAGGGTGCTAATCCCTTCTGTTGTACCCCAAAATTTGCCCTCTGATTTATCAAGACTTTCTCACAAGACTTCTTGGACTTAAGACAAGATTAGGGTTTGGTCAGCTCAAGACACCTCATCTTGCACTGATAACCCAAAATTAGGGTTTGAGCTTGCACAAGGATT
The DNA here is from genome assembly GCA_948472305.1 of Vicia faba. Taxonomy (NCBI): domain Eukaryota; kingdom Viridiplantae; phylum Streptophyta; class Magnoliopsida; order Fabales; family Fabaceae; genus Vicia; species Vicia faba. The sequence goes on from OX451741.1 coordinate 624,447,363, forward strand.
TTTGGACCACCAATTCTTCATGTGATTTTCATACATCATTTTGGACCCCTAATATTTCTCATGTTAAGTTTCAAGCCTTGAACCACATTTTTGATCAGTCAATTGGACAGTTGACCTAAAAATCAGCTGTATTGGGAAAAAAGTCAACTATGGCCAATTTACAGTCAAACTTCATAATTTTTGATCCACATCAACATTTTAGACTCATATGTACCATTTGATTAAGTTTGGATCACAACTCCTCAAGAAATTTGATCAAATCATCAAAAGGGCAAAATGGTTAAAATTAGGGTTTTGACTGAGAAAGGGCAATTTCTGATTTTTAACCTATCCAATGACCAATTGAGTTCAAGCATGATTTCAAGGATTCAATAGCATCATCTTGACCTAATTACATGGTTCAAAAGATCTCAAGTTCATTGGATTGACAGATGAATTTTGCAGTCAACTGATCAAAAGTCAATTGTGCACTGAAAAGTCAAACTTTGACTTTTTGGTCAAAATCAAGTACCAAGGGTCATAATTCATCAAGATATGTCAAAATATGAAACTTGTTCACCAAGAAAACCAAATTTGAAAATTAGGGTTTTAATTTGAAAATTTTCATAACTTCGAATTTTTCTAAGTATAAAATTTTTCTTATTTTTTCCCAACTTTTCACCACTTTTTCACCATGATGCATTTTGATTCAAGAAAAGTTCCCAACATGAAAGTTGTATTCCTCCATGAAATCTACAACTTTTCCTCACAAACTTTTCCCTAAAGATGCTTGTATCTCAAGTTATGAATTTGTGAATATAGGGCCATGAACTAAATAACTTTGTGAAATTTTGCCCTAATTTAGACAGGTTTTGGACCCAAATTCATGGCAACTTTTCACCTAGTTCCAAGAGGTATCTCAAAATGAATTTCAAAGATGGATCATAGAGCATATTGCAATCTTTCCAAAATGTCCAAGAACTCTCCAATATCATTTTTGAGTAGGGAGAATCGAAGAGAGGAAGTTGGCATTTTCTCACTTTTGTTCAAGCCATTTTCACATAGAATCAAGTTGCAAATAAAACCTATGCTGGTTATATCTTTCTTTAGAGGTCCTAAGCTTTCTATACACTCCATACTTAAATTCATACTCAATTGACAAAGGATTTATCTTTGCTTTTGAAGCTTTACACAAGATGTATTTCCATTTTGGGAAAAAAGGTTACATTGCCATTTTCATAAAGATGAACTTTTGCAACTTTGTCAACTTGGAGCATTAAACCTGTCCCCTTGATGCATATAAACCACACAGGTCTCAAGAAAGTTGTACAAGCTCATACCAACCCTAAGCAAGCTGGTACAAGCATGTGAAGCATTAGTCTTGTCACTTTGCTTCAAGTACAAGAAAGTTGGCAAAAAGGCTAGCATTGGCAGATCTGTTAGGAGGATGACTTTAGATAATTTCTATACTAATATGCAAAGGATATGCAACATATTACACGCTTGGCTTTGACTTGAAACTCTCTAAAACTCAAAAACACCAAAATTCTGCCTAAACATAGAGTTTCTGCAAAAGCTCAGCCAACCCTCATTTGGCTCGTGTGTTTAGTGTCTAACTGATCAAAACATCTCATACACTTGATAACTAATCAACCCAAGCCATCACCCTGGTTCTGTAACCTTTGTTTCACCATATGCCATTTTCAATTTGGAAGCTTGCAGTTGGACTTGGTCAGGGAGTTCCAGTCATCCTCAGAGCAAGATAAAGATTGGAATAGGTTCAGGGAAGTTCAAGGAAGCTTAAACAATCACCAGGACTCCATTAAAGTCCCTACATTACCATACTCGATTCCAGCTGAAGGAGGTATTTTATTAAACTCTATCTCTTTATATAGGCAACCTCAAGCCACGATTTGTGAAGGAAAAATGTAGTCCTTATCATAACGAAATTGTACATATCATTACTTTTCATTTATATTACTTGTGCTGAGAGAATTTGAAACTTAAAATCTCTGAAAAAGTTAGGTCACAATTTGGGGATTAAAAAATTCTCTTTGATCTTTGATAGTTAAGTTACATAATTTATATGGTTGGAATCGTGAGCTCAAATGCCACATTTTTCATGTTATGAGTTTTCATTTTTATGCAAGCATGAGGAAGATACAGGTTGTACTGGAAACGCGTGAAGAAGAGGATGAAGGACAAGGATGAAGTCTGGTTCTGGGCTTTTTGGCGCCTTGGCCTTTTTGTTTTTGCTATTTGCACCCCCTGACTCGCTATTGCACCCTCTGGCTAACTTTTTATATTTTTGTATTTTCCTTCATATTTTTATATTTAATACTTTTATTTATTTTTCTTAATGATAAAAAATACTAAAAAGTGATTTATTTATTTTCACACTTTTATTTTATTTTTTAAAATTATTTTCTCACATGAAAAATAGTTTATTTTGATAAATAGAATTTATTTTCTTAAATAACTTATAAATATAATTAAAAATACTTAACATTTTTATTATACATTTTATACTCATAAATACTTACTTTTTGTACATGTTTAATTTTTAGTATTTAGGCATAATATTATTTATTATTTTTTATACCAAAAAAATATACAAGTTAATAAATATAGAACATTATTTTCTTTTAATTGAAAACTAGGGTTTACCCCCTTTCAAAAATAATTAATATATTTTTTCCTTATATTTTTAGGTTTAAATTAAATATTTTTCATACAAAAAACAAGACATAATTTTTTTCTTTTACATACATATTGCATTGCATTTTAAATATTTGTATTATTTATTTAATTCGCACAATTTCGATTTGGTTGTAATAATATATTTAGTTTTATATTTGTGCAAATCCCCATTCAAACTTGTATTTCCCCCCTCCCATAAAAATTGTTGTAATAGCTTAGTTTATTTTACGCAACTTATCGCTTTATATACTATGACTAGTAATTAGGGTTTGCATGACAAGAACAAAAACAAAGCAAAATAGAAAACCCTAAATGCAAGACAAAAGCATGAAGATGATACACTTTGCACACAAGCACCCTTAGGGTTTCTCCCACTTGGTTGCCTAAAATAAAATGGCCATGTTACGCATGCGAAGTATCTTGGCAAAACAAAACAAAAATAAGATCATAGTCCCTCGATGACGCTATTCAAAAGTTGCCTAAATAAAATGATCTTGGTCCCTCAAAAATTCTAAAGATACTTGGCAATATTACTATCATGGTTATACGATGACCCATGCCCGTCCCGTTTACATCCAAAGATAGGGTTGCTTACCAAATCAATGGTAAGTCCACAATGTCAAAGGAATAAAAATGCACAAGAAAGACATTTGAGTAGGTAGATAGCTTCTAAGTTACTTGCTCCTTTTCAAACAATCCTTGCTATTTTCAAAAACAAACACACACATTTCAAAACATCTTACAAAACATCTTACAAAACATCTTACAAAACATTGAAATTTTTTTCAAAAGACAAACATCTTTGTATACATTCTTACGAACGAGAATCATTACAAAGATTGCCTAAACAAATGGCCTCTTTTACAAAATACTTTCAAAATCACACCAAACACCATTTCAAACAAAACAAAGCAAGTGATATAAACAAGTAACTAAGAGCCCATGGAAAACCATGGATGAAAAGGGTGCTAGAACCTTCCCTTTTCATAATCTACCCCCCAAACTCAAGAAAACATTTCAAAGGTCTTTCCTGTGCTTTTTTACCTTTCCTTTTAGATAAAAGAAAAGTCGGTGGCGACTCTTGCTAACCGCAACATTTGTGACAAAACGCAAAACTCTCAAGTCAGTTCTCCCACTGCATCACAGAACTAGCGACTCTGCTGGGGAAAATTATAAAAATGGGGTTACCTTAGGGTTTTAGATCATATTTATTTGCTTACATTTGTTTGATTTGTTTGCTTTACAATTATGGTTCTTTGTTTGGGTTTAAACCCTCCACCCGAATTTGGGAAACATTATAGGTAAATAGCAATATGTTGTAGAAACTGTGCGGGGTATACCGACATGGTCTAAGCAATAACTATATTAGTGTGACATATTTGTGGGTACCGGTAGCTTTGAGTCAATCAAAGAGAATACGGGTCCGCTGAGTGATGTCATGAAGCACTAATGAACTTCTAGAACCTTTACTTGACCAACTTGGCCTTTTTAGGATGTAGTGAGATGACTGGCTTTGGTGCAGTCCGAAGTTGATAGATACTCGATACTACACTTATTGAGGATTGGTTTCTTGGGATATTTCGGTCGCCATTAAAGAGGCTTGAGCTGAAACAATGACCAAAGAAACAATCCAGTGATATTGAGCTCCTTAGAACCCGATTACTATTGTTAGGACAGGTTGAGCCAACTAAACTTCAAGAGGGTACTTACCTATGAAACCCCATGCAAGCCTAAACTAAGAACTTGCTTGATTTGTTTGTATATGCATGCTTGTACATAAACATCATGGACATCATGAACATCATATGCATTCACTAAGCATTTCAAGGATTTTGGAGATTCATCTTTATTCTTGTTTTGTAGGTTATGGATTCACTTCGCAGGAAAACTATCCAAATCAACCTTGTAAGAATCCCTCCACAACTCAAGGATCTAGCTTCAAGGATCCCTGAGAACTCTCCATTCCTCGAGAGACATGGTCGTCTACTCAACTTGGTCACTTCCAACACAGAGGAGGATATGATGAAGGTTCTCTTCCAGTTCTTTGACCCTTTGCATCATTGCTTCACATTTCCTGACTATCAACTTGTGCCCAATTTGGAAGAATTCTCTCAACTTATGAGGATTCATATTCTCAATCAACTACCCTTCAACGGTACGAAAAGAGATCCAAAGCCATAAGAGATTGCTCAAGCCCTGCACTTGCACTCATCTGATGTCACAACTCATTGGGAAACTAGAAGTGGTGTCAAAGGCTTCTTGGCAAAGTTTCTGTTTGATAAGGCCCAAAGCTGTTGGAATTCCCTAGACTTACAAGCTTTTGAGGAGATTGTAGCTCTTCTCATCTATGGGATGGTCTTGTTCCCTAATTTTGACCAACTCATCGATGTAAGCGCTGTCAAAATCTTCATGACTCGCAACCCGATGCCTACATTGCTTGGGGATATCCTACACTCTTTTCACACTCGTACAATGAGGAAAATAGGTGTTCTTATGTGTTGCACTCCTCTCCTGGAAAGATGGTTTATTTCTCATCTTCCCCAATCAGTCTTGAAGAATGAGCAAGGTTTGAGGTGGTCACAAAGGTTGATGACACTTAAACATTCAGATATTCATTGGTGTTCTCGATCCAAAGAGAATGTTATCATTGTTGACCGTTATGGGGAATTCCCTAATGTCCCTCTACTTTACATTAAGGGAGGCATCACCTACAACCCATGCTTAGCTCTAAGACAGTTTGGTTATTCCCGAAGGGATGGCCCACATGATATGCTGATTCAAGGCCTGATATTCGACTACGACAACGACAATCAAGGACTTTGCCAGAGATTCATCCAAGCTTAGAGGATGCTAAACAAGGTGGATAGCAAGACATTGGGACACAAGAATTCCATCCCTCTTGAACCTTACCTCAAGTGGGTATGAACCCGCGCTCAAAGTCTTATGATGCCTTATCCCTCCATTCTCCCAGTGATTATTGAGCCTGTTAAGGAAGGAGAAGTTCCATACACTATCCTACATCCTGACATGCCGACATCACTCGAAGACCTACAAAGGGATTGGATATATCTCAAAGGAGAGCGCGATACTTTCAAATCCCAATTCTACGCAAGCGAGAAGAAGGTTTTGGAACTCACTCGGCTAATTCATGAAGAGCAGACTCTCAATACCTACATTGCACCAAAGAGGATGCACAATGTCTTTTTACCTTAGAATTTTTGTATTATTTTTCCCAAGGGGAATTGATGTACTCAAATTCTATTTTATTAATATGACGTGTGTTTCTTTTTTGTTTTAAAACAAATTTGAATTTTTAAATCTTTTAAAGCATTGCATGAATACATATCATTCATCATAAACATAAACAGGTCTTTGCAACAAGTTTCCTCATCTCTCTACTGTTTATAGCAGTAAGATGGATCTCGAACAAGCGGTCAAAGATCTGCAAGCTCAGAACACGCAATTTCAACAGTTACTCATGACCTTAGCCAAGGGGCAAGAGGAGCTGAAGACTCTGCTAGAGAAAGAGAAAGAGAAAAAGAAGAAGAAGCAAACTGGTGTAGTAATCATGGGCAGAAGGTTTCAGGAACAAGCTAGAAGGACCTTAGATTTTCCAACAATATCTGATGAAGGGGAAAGAAAAGGAAAAGAAACGGCAGTACCATCAGATTCTGAAGAAGAGGAGGAAGAGGAGGACTACTATGAACAACAATACCCTCCGGCTGATGACAAGTACAAACACCTTGAAGAGCGACTAAGCGCTATGGAAATCCAGAGAGTACCAGGGCTAGATTTTGAAGAGTTGGGGCTGGTGTCAGGAACTGTGATCCCGCCAAAGTTTAAAGTGACACTATTTGCCAAGTATGATGGGGTGTCTTTCCCTAAAATGCACCTCAGATCATATGTCAGGAAGATTCAACCACACTCTGCCGACAAATACTTGTGGGTCCACTTTTTCCAAGACAGTTTATCAGGAACACAACTTTATTGGTTCTACCAATTAGAAAGGGCAGACGTCCATAAATGGGAAGACCTGGCAGCAGCTTTCTATAAACAATATCAGTACAACACCGACTTGGCGCCTACCCGTACTCAACTTTAGAGTATGGCCATGGTCTCCAATGAGGGCTTCAAATATTACGCGCAAAAGTGGAGAGATCTAGCCGGAAGGGTGCAACCCCCTCTGTCCGAAAGGGAGTTGGTGGACATGTTCTTGGGAACTCTATCAGGTCTTTTCTTCAATCATCTGATTGGGAGTTCCTCTGCAGGGTTTACTGAATTGATATTAATCGGCGAAAGAGTGGAGGCTGGTATAAGAAGTGGGAAGATTCAGAAGGACGCGTCTACCTCTACAGCTGTGAAAAAGCCCTTCACTGGAAGAAAGGAAGTATCTGCTGTTTATTCACTGAGGAATCAGAGAAGAACTGAACGCCAACCAACGGTAGGGGCCGTTATGATTCCAAAGCCTGCATCAGATCAGCCAAGAACTAACCAGCAAAGGGTGGAAAGGCCAGTTCGGCAATTTACCAAAATTAACATGACTCTAGCCCAAGTTCTACCACATCTTCTGAAGTTGAATCTGGCCACTCTAAAAGAGTCTCCAAAGAATCCCAATACTGCGTCTCCACATTACCATCCGAATGCCAGGTGTGCATACCATTCTGAAAGTCAAGGGCACGACACCAACAACTGTTGGGCTCTGAAGAACAAAGTTCAAGACCTGATAGATGCGAAGGAAGTTGAGTTTGAAGCGCCTGAGAAACCAAATGTTATTTCCGCTCCAATGCCTAGGCATGGTCACAATGCCAATGCTATTGGAGAAGATTTGTTTGTTTCTACCATGGATGAACTGATGACTTCGCTCTCGATTATTAAGTTGAATTTGTTGAAAGCTGGTATATTCCCAGGTTGTGACAAAGAGTGCCATTTTTACCTATCCTCATCATTTGACTGCCCTCTATTGAAGAAAGGTATCCAACGACTGATGGATAACCAAGAAATTTTGTTTGAGAATGCTCCTTGTGATGCGGTGGGAGAACTGACTTGAGGTTTTGCGTTTTATCACAAATGTTGCGGTTAGCAAGAGTCGCCACCGACTTTTCTTTTATCCAAAAGGAAAGATAAAAAAGCACAGGAAAGACCTTTGAGATGTTTTCTTGAGTTCGGGGGGTAGATTATGAAAAGGGAAGGTATTAGCACCTATGAAGGAAGATCCTTCTCCATTTATGTGTTGATTTGGAATCATTTGCAAAACATCTCCATTTTGCAGTAATGGTATTATTTTTGTTGCTTGTTTCCCAGACAACTAGATAAGGGCAATATCTTTTCTAAGAAGTGTTGAAACAATTGTCAACTTTTTGGGTTTTCTCCCTCCAAATGTTGGGTTTGATTTAAAATCTCCATAATTTTGATTTATTACTGTGTTATTTGACTTCTTAAATCCCCAAGTAAATCCTAAGTAATGTTTCTCTCTGAAAGTTGTTATCTCCATGTGGTTTCATAATTTCTCCCCAGGGAAGTTTATGTAATCATCGCCCTTGGTATTGAAAAATGTATTTTGGTTTCAACAGTGTGGTATTGTCCTCCCCCATTGAAATTAGCAGGAGATCCCCGTTTGAAGTCTCAACGATGTGGTTTCCATCTTCCCTAATGAAGTCAGTATTATAATCTCCAATGGAAGTCTAGAAATTGACACATTGTTTTCCCCATTGAAGTATGTGTGATATTCTCCGGTGAAGCTTGGAGAAGGATGTTACATTCCTATATTTGTATTGATTTGTTGTTTTGATTATCTTTCAGATTGTGTTTCTTCCCAGTGAAGTTAAGCCATGAAATAGGAATTTATTTCCTCGGTTGGTGCTTACTTTCTTGTGAAATTTTCATCCTGGATGTGAATTAGCCGAGTGTTGACTTTACCCAAGCTGGTTTTGTCTGGTTATTCCCAATGTTGTGTGTCTATGTTGTCAGCATATACACGATAACATTCATACATTCATACATACGTCATGCATAACTGAATTTCAAATTCAGTGCTCATCTGCATTCGTTAATATTTTGTTGGCATATTACCCTAATTTGCAGAGTTATGTTACCCTCTCTCCAATAGAGTGTCAACTTTAAGTGAAAAGTGTATATTCTTTTAATTTCCCCACTGAGTTATCCCTCGTGGAAGAATTTTTCTTCAACTTTCCTATTCAGCTCATTATCTGGATGGAACATGTTTCCCTTTTGAGTTTATTTCTCATCAGGTACTGCCTTGGTTGACTGTTTCACTCCGGTTTATTTCTGGTTCGAATTAGTTGTCTCCGGAAACATTATTATTTTGATTTCTGCAGGCTTTGAGCCTGAATTTGAGAATGTGCATTTATTTTGGCACGATAAGACTTTAGCTCCCCAGCAGGAATATATTGGCATTTCCCTAGAGAAGTCATATTTCTTTTCCCAACGGGGTTTCTTATAACAGCAAGTGGCAAGTCTCTTTATTTGAGAAACCTATATTTCCCTAGTAAGTCTGTTAGTCCCTAGAGAAGATTCATGATTTGTTACTCCAATGAATGTTAGTCTCGTCATTATAGGAGATAGTTCGTTATTGAGATTTGTTAATCCAATAGATGATAGTCTCGTCATTATGGGAGATAGTTCGTTGTTGGGATTTGTTACTCTGATGAATGGTAGTCTCGTCATTATGAGAGGTAGTTTGTTTTTGAGATTTGTTACTCCGATGGATGGTAGTCTCGTCATTATAGGATATAGTTCTTTATTGAGATGTTACTCCAATGGATGGTAGTCTCGTTATTATGAGAGATAGTTCGTTGTTGAGATGTTACTCCAATGGATGGTAGTCTCGTCATTATGGGAGATAGCTCGTTATTGAGATGTTACTTTGATGGATAGTAGTCTCGTCATTATGGGAGATAGTTCATCGATTGAGATTCACTTTGCTCTAAAGAAGTTCATTTGTTTCCAGTCATAAGTAATGATGTTGGCTATTTGTTGCCTACCCTAATATTAGTATTTACTGGTATTATCCTACCATTTCTTTCCCCTTGTGTGTTGACGTTACCTTTTTGTTATCTTCTCAGAGATTAGTTAGTTTACAGTCATCTGTCGACCACTTTTATCCTTTATTTTCTCTCCTCAATATTTGAGTTGATGTTCCTTTGTTTCCTCCTTGGGCTTTACCCCAATAGAGTCGAGTCTTTTGTTCACCAGTGATTTATTTTCATGGTCTAATTTTTCTTTTGATCCTTTATTTTCTGTTTCCCCAGTGGTGTCCCGTGTTACCTTTGAATTCGTTTATTTGCATGCACAATCATAAGCATTACATGACATCTTAGGGACAAAAATAAGGCTTGTTTTATATTTAAGTATCTCCAATCACGTCGACACAAAGATTTTAACCTTGGTATCTCCGGATAGAAGACACTTAAATAAGGGCAGCTATTGTACCCCAATTCCCCCCCATAAGATTCCTCTATCATCTTATATCAAATCAATCACAACAAGATCACACTAGGGTTTGGTTCTTCCCCCCTATCTCTAGGTTTGCCCATGAGGGATCACAAAGCACCTTGATTTGTATATTGTGATCATATATGTCTTGTGTTGATTAACTTTTCACTAACAAATACAATGAATGTTTTCTCTAATTGATGATATTATAGGTGAGGGCACAACATATTTCATCAGGTTGATTTATAGGTTCATGAGTTTATTTCCATGCCTTCTTCAACAAAGCTTCATTGAGATTCAAGCTTCATCATTGAATATGCTTTAAATTACATCATTATAAGGTCTACTATGATTCATCATGCCTCGATTTGGAAAAGAAAGTCAAAAGATGCAAGGGTTGATTGAAGAGGTTTGACCTAATTGGACAAGCTCTTGATTCCTTGGTTACAAGTGCATAACTCTCCCATTTCTTAACATTTGGAAGTGGTTTTTGTTGCTATGTGTTCTTATTATCATCCACAACAACTTCTATTCACATGGCAAGAGTAATTGTGCAAGAAAGTTTGTCAAAATAAAAATGCAAAAAATAAAGAAAATATTTTTCATGATTTTTTTGATTCAGAAAAATAAATAAAAACAAATAAATATAAAAATATAAAAAGAAAAATGAAAAATAAATCAAATATGCAAAGGGGGTGTGGATATCAAGTTATGGGGTGTGGAAATCAAAAACAACAAGCCCAAGGCGCGCCAAGGCCCAGACCGTCATCCCTGTCCTCCAACTCCTTCCATTTGTGCGCGTATATACTTCAAATCTGTAACTTGCTATAGCTTGCATAAAAACAAAAGCCCATAACATAAAACATGTAGCTTGTAATCTCACGATTCTAATGATATAAAATTTGTAACCTAACTCCTCTAAAAAACCAGGGAGAATTTTGTAACCCCTAATTCCTGACCTAATTTTTTCATGAACTTCAAGCTTCAAATTCTCACTACTCAGTTAATATAAATGACAAGTATGCAATGTACAGCTTCACCATGATAAAGGCTACATTTTTGCTTCACAAATCGTGGCTTGAGGATGCCTAAATAGAGAGATAAAGTTTTGAAAAATACCTCCTTCAGCTGGATTTAGATATGGCAATGTGGGGACTTTGAGTGAGGCCTAAGGATCGTGTGAGCTTCCTTGAAGTTCCCTCAAGCTATTCCAATGCTTAGCTGAGTTTGTGGATGGCTGAAACTTCCTGTAGAAGTCAAGCTGCAACGTTCCAAAGTGAAAATGGCAATGGCTGAAACAGAGCACACAGTTACAGGATGAATGCTTGGATAGCTTTGATATGATGTATGGAAGGTGTTTGAAGTGTTGAAAGGCAAAACACACGAGCAAATATTGATCTTGCTATGATTTTGCAGAAACTGTAATGTTTGGGCAGAAATTTGTGTTTTTTGAGTTTGAGAGTGTTTGGGATGTTATGCCTTCGTGTTCTGGCTTGTGACAAGTTTTTGAATCTCTCTAGAATGATGCCAAGTCCACCCTTTTATCAGCTTGTACAAGTTCTGATCTTTTTGCAACTTTTCTTGCCTTTGAAGAAAAGTGAAGTGACTTAAGCCAACATGCTTGTACTGGCTAGTTCTAGGGCTGCCAAGGGTTGGTAAATATTGATTGATATCTATGGACATTTCTTGTAACAAAAGAACAGGTCCAAGACTCAAGGTTTGTAAAGTTGGAAAAGCTTGCCTTTATGAAAATGGCAATGTGCACTTTTGGAAAAAAATGGAATTACAACTTGTAAAATGCTTCAAAAGTGATAACAAAGACTTTATCCACTGAGTTTGCATTTAATTATGGAGTGTAGAATGAGTTTAGGACCTGTAATGCAAGGTAAAAGCATGCTTGATCAGATTTGCAACTTGGTGCATTGTGAAAATGGCTTGAACAAAAGTGACAAAATGCCAATTTCTCTTCTTCGATTCTCCCTAACCACAAATGATCTTGGAGAGTTATTGGACATTTTGGAAAGCTTGCAACATGCTATACAATCCATATTTGAAATGCAATTTGAGATACCTCTTGTAACTAGGTGAAAAATGTCCATGAAGTTGGGTAAAAAACCTGCCTAAATTAGGACAAATTTTCACTAAGTTATTTAGTTCATGGACCTCTATTCACAAATTCATAACTTGAGATCCAATCATCTTTTGGGAAAACTTTGTGAATCAAAGTTTTATATTTCATGGAGGACTACAACTTTCATGCTGGAAGTTTTCTTTGAATCCAATTGCATCATGGTGAAAAAGTTGTGGAAAGTTGGAAAAAAAAAAAGAAAATTTCCATACTTAGAAAAATTCTAAGTTATGAAAATTTTCAAATTCAAAACCCTAATTTTCAAAATTGGTTTTCTTGGTCAACAAGTTTCATATTTTGACATATCTTGATGAATTATGACCCTTGGAACTTGATTTTGACCAAAAAGTCAAAGTTTGACTCTTCAGTGCACAGTTGACTTTTGATCAGTTGACTAGAAAATTCATCTGTCAATCCTATACATTTGAGATCTTTTGAACTATGTGATTAGGTCAAGATTATGATATTTAGTCCTTGAAATCATGCTTGAACCCAATTGGTCATTGGCTAGGTTAAAATTCAGAAATTGCCCTTTCTCAATCAAAACCCTAATTTTGACCATTTTGCCCTTTTGATGATTTGATCAAATTTCTTGAGGAGTTGTGATCCAAACTTGATCAAATGGTTCATATGAGTCTAAAATGTTGTTGTGGATAAAAAATTATAAAGTTTGACTGTAAATTGGCCATGGTTGACTTTTTCCCCAATATAGCTGATTTTTAGGTCAATTGTCCAATTGACTGAGCGAAAATGTGATTCAAGGCTTGAAACTTGTCATGAGCAATCATAGGGGTCCAAGATGGTGTATGAAAGTAACATGAAGCATTGATGGTCCAAAAATCCTTGTGCAAACTCAAACCCTAATTTTAGGTCATCAGTGCAAGATGAGGTGTCTTGAGCTGACCAAACCCTAATCTTGTCTTGAGTCCAAGAAGTCTTGTGAGAAAAATCTTGATAAATGAGAGGGAAAATTTTGGGGTATAACACTCCTATTTCACCCGTTCCAGTTAAATAAGTTTCAATTATAACCATCTACGCCAATCCTTCCAGGGCCCCTAAAAGACCTGTTAGGATTACACCTACTCCAAAGACTACTCCACTTAAGATTACAATGCTCGGGCCGGCCCCTTACAAATCCGATAAAATAGTACCATGGAATTACGGTGGAGAAATCTACTACCATGGTATTAAACAGGATGAACTGACTGCCGAAGAAGAAATCTCCGAAGAGGACAATTCCGACATTAGCAATATTGCCGGAACTAGCAAGATTACCCGCAGTGGTAGAATCTTCTCTCCAGAGATTGCCCCTCCAAGAGCAGTCTTTGGACCCGTGGCCGTTCCGAAGATTACCTTTGCACCAGTGATTATACCTGCAAGCATACCTACCGACAAAGACAACACAATTCTTATCCCTACTTCCACTGCTGAGAATAAAGGAAAGAACGTTCAAGAGGAGCTTGTCCAGACGAAGGCTCAATCACTAGCTATTCCTGAAACATCCAAGAAGGAAATGGAAGAAATCCTGAGGATAATAAAAAAGAGTGATTATGATGTGGTTGAATAGTTGGGGCAAACCCCTTCCAAGATCTCTATGCTAGCCCTGTTGCTGTGCTCTGAAGCACATGCCAAAGCTCTGGTAAAATTTCTGAAGACAGCTCATGTGCCACAAGAGACGTCTACTGACCAGTTCCAAGACTGTGTGGCCAGTTTGACAGCTGATAATGGCCTGGGTTTCTCTGATGCTGACTTGACACCCAGAGGGAGAAAACACAACGAGGCATTACATGTCTCAGTGGATTGTAGAGGAAAAACCCTAGCCCATGTCTTAGTGGACACGGGATCATCTTTGAACGTCTTGCCGAAGAAAGCCCTTGATAGATTGGATTGCGAGGGGCTGACTTTAAAACCCAGCAACATAGTGGTGAGAGCATTTGATGGTTCGAAGAGGATGGTCCACGAGGAGGTGGACATCCTAATAAAGGTGGGAACTCAGGTTTTCAACTCAACCTTCTATCTGATGGACATCCTTCCTTCTTATTCCTGTCTGTTAGGACGCCCCTGGATCCACAATGCCGGTGCTGTCACCTCCATGTTACATCAGATGCTAAAATACCCGGTCCAAGGAAAGATCATAACTATCCATGGGGAAGAGGAGTATATGATTAGTCATCTGAATTCTTTCCGATATTTGGAGTTAGATGGCGAGTTCATTGAAACCCCTTTCCAACATTTTGAAGAAGTCTCTCCAGAAGTAGCAGCGACCAAGGCGGCATCCTCGATTCCTAAGATCAAAAGACCTCCGCTTCGGATGTCATCTCTAAAGGATGAAAAGGCAGTAGTGGAAGAGGGAGGATGGACCATCTGGGGGAAGCTTCTGGACATTCCGTACAAATTAGAAAAGTTTGGCTTGGGGTTTACTTCAACTGGTCAGAAGGCTGTGCGCCGTGCCCATGCTGGGGGGCCACTAGTGAAGATTAGTAACCAAGGGGTCAATGCAGTAGAAGACAATGAAGAGGATGGCAGCCTAGAAGATTGGATATTTCCTACTTTCAGCGGAGGACTTCGCAACAGGGAAGCGAGAGACTTCATCCCAATAACTTTCATCTCTCAGTAATTTATCTTTTACATTTTTGTTGGACTTGTAATATTCACGAACAATTCGCACTTTAAAAACCTTGTGTCTTACCCGAGGCACAATGGTCCATTTGTAAGGGTTTTTATTTCATCTTCATATGACATTCAATGAATCATGGACGCTTTTTCACATATAAACCTTTTTTGATCATTGTCTTTCTTTTACATTTTATTGTTTTAAGATGGTTATACCCTTACACACACCCACACTCACAAATGCAGGTACCCTTCCATTCCGGATCCCATGGGTAACGATACTACTATAGCCTTCAGTGACTTTAAAGATCTGATCTACCAAGCCGAATACGAAGGTGAGGAAGATTGTGAGGTGCCAGGGGAATTGGCCAGACTATTACAACAAGAGGAAGGAGCTATTCAGCCTCATGAGGAGCTGTTGGATACAATCAATTTGGGAACCGAGGAAGATAAGAAGGAAATCAAAGTGGGTGTCGATTTAGAGCCGAGTGTCAAGGAGAGCCTAATTCATCTATTGCATGATTATGTTGAGATATTTGCCTGGTCATACGAAGATATACCGGGACTCGATACAGACATTGTGGTACACCGCCTATCCACAAGAGAATACTGTCCACCAGTGAAACAAAAAGTCTGCCGCATGAGACCTAACATGTCAGAGAAGATCAAAGCAGAAGTTATGAAACAGTTCAATGCTGGATTTCTGGATATTACTTCTTATCCTCAATGGGTGGCCAACATTGTTCCTGTGCCTAAAAAGGACGGCAAAGTGAGAATGTGCATGGATTATAGAGATTTAAACAGGGAAAGCCCTAAAGATGATTTTCCACTTCCACACATCGATATCCTGCTTGACAATACAGCCCAGCATAAAGTATTTTCTTTCATGGACGGATTCTCAGGCTATAACCAGATCAAAATGGCGCCTGAGGACATGGAGAAAACTACATTTGTCACACAGTGGGGTACGTTCTGCTACAAAGTGATGCCATTCGGACTGAAGAATGTCGGGGCAACCTATCAATGCGCCATGGTAGCTTTGTTTCATGATATGATACATCATGAGATAGAGGTCTATGTAGATGACATGATAGCCCGATCACAAACTGAAGAAGAACACCTTGATCACTTGCAAAAGCTGTTTGTCAGATTGAAGGAGTACAAACTAAGGTTAAACCCGAACAAGTGCACATTCGGAGTTCGGTCCGGTAAACTCTTAGGTTTCATTGTCAGCAACAAAGGCATCGAGGTTGATCCTGCCAAGGTCAAAGTGATACAAGAAATGTCTGCTCCTCGCACTAAGAAGGAAGTCAGAGGATTCTTGGGACGCCTGAACTATATTGCCAGACTCATTTCTCACCTAACATCTACTTGTGAACCAATCTTCAAACTGTTGAAGAAAGATCAAGTAGTCAGATGGAATGATGAATGTCAGATTGCTTTCGACAAAATCAAGGAGTATTTACAAGAGCCTCCTGTCTTGATGCCACCAGTCGAGGGAAGACCACTGATCATGTATCTGACCGTTTTAGAGAACTCAATGGGGTGTGTGTTGGGGCAGCATGACGAGTCTGGCCGAAAAGAGCACGCTATTTACTACCTCAGCAAAAAGTTTACCGACTGTGAAATCAGATATTCACTGCTCGAGAAAACTTGCTGCGCTCTGGCATGGGCTGCTCGCCGGCTAAGACAGTATATGTTGACTCATACCACTTTGCTGATATCTAAGATAGATCCGATAAAGTACATCTCTGAGAAGCCTGCTGTGATACAGTGGGAGAACTGACTTGGGATTTGCGTTTATTTTTGCATTTGTTCGGTTTAGCAAGAGTCGCCACCGACTTTTTATTTATCCTAAGGAAAGGTCAAAAAGCACAGGAAAGACCTTTGAGATGTTTTCTTGGGTTTGGGGAGTTGTTTTGGAATTGTGTTGTGGAGTGTGTTTTGAAAAATGGCAAGGATGTTTTGCAAAATTTTTGATCAAGTAACTAAGAGTTGTCTACCCTATTTTACTCAAAGATCTTTCTTATGTTTTTAACCCTTTTAACAATGTTGTTTCACCATTGTGTTTGATGAATAACCTTGTGTTAGGATGTTAACGGTACAGGCGCGGGTCATCGTATGACCATGATAGCAATGTTGTGAAATGACTTAGCACTTTTCTGTAGGGACTAAGATCATTTTGAAAGGCAACTTTGATAGCGTCATCGAGGGACTATGATCTTTTTTCAATTCGTTTGTGCTAAGACATCACACATGCATAACATGGCCATTTTTATAAGGCAACAAGTGGAATTACCCTAAGGGTGCATGTGTGCAAGTGTATTTGATTGCATGCATTTTGTCTTTGATTTTTGGGTTGTCTACTTGTTGATTTTATCTTGCCATACACATCTAATTACTAGTATTTGTACAAAGCAATAAAAATGTAGCAAATAAATATCCTACACTATTACAACCATATTGAAGTGCATAAGAATATAAAGGAAAAAATAAGATTAAAAAGAAGAAAAAATGAGCTCCTTCGATTTGGGCAGGAGCAACCTTCGATTTTCATTTCTAGGCTTCCTTCGATTGGGAGTTCGCACCAGTGAGGTCATGGCCTTCGATTGGGCTTTGGCACCAGTCAGGTCATGTACTTCGATTGGAGGATGGCACCAGCATGGGAGTGCCTTTCGTCTGAGCCTGGAGTTAGTGCAAGTGTGCCTCTGGCTAGGCCTTTCTGCCTTGTTGCCTTCTTCGATTGGGCCAGTGAAATCAGTGTGAGCGTGTCTCTGGCTGGTCCTGGAAGTCAGCATGGTTTTCCTCCTGGTTGTGTCTTTCGTTTGACCTGGAGAAAGAGGGTAGAAGCCAGAAGCTTCGTTTCCTATTTCCTTTTTCCTGTTTCTTTCATTTCAAGCATTAAATGGCAACATGGCATGAGGCCATGCTAGTATTTGTCTTGTAAACAGTTTAATAGTTAAAGCAAGTTCAGGTAAACAGAAAGGAAAATGAAAGGGTTAGCTCTGAAAAATATGTTAAAAATGTGGAAACGAAAGGAACAATGGTATGTACAATGTTTCAAACGAAAAGGAATTGTATTTACATGTTATGAAACGAAAATTTCAAAGGTAAGAATAACTTACCTTGCTTCAGGCCTTTAATGGATGTGGGACCTTGAGTGGAGGCCCAGGGTTCTGGATTTGAAAGAGGGGGCCAACCGTTGTGCTTGGAATGCTGGATTCGAAGGAAGGAAAGAAACAAGTCTTATGTTTCTTTCCAAACTGGATTCGAAGGATACTGAAGAGTGTTTGTTCTTCAGAAGTAAGTATGTGATTCTGGGTTTGTTCTCACAAGTGTTGAAGGGACTTGAGAGATTTGTTGTGTTTGAGAAAATTTGGGAGATTCGTTCCTCTGGTCTAAAGATCCTCCCTTAGCTTTGCAAAAATTCCTCTATTTATAGAGAAAGAATGGACATGTTGTCCAAAGCCAACCTTGCAAATAAAATGGTAAAATAATGTAACGTGAAAGTACATGTGGGGGCCCCTTGGCAGTTGGGGTGCAAAAAATAATAAAATAAGGCCCAGCTGGAAAGTAAATGTCCACTTGTGCCACAAAAGCAAGATGGATGGTTCAGATGGGGTTGCTTCCTTCTGAAGGAAAATAGGCGCAAGGCTCAAGACAGACTTTTCTAAAAGGTAGTACTGTGCTATTAAGTGCAAGTGGTCTTAGACAACAAATGGGTAAAGGCCTAAAAAGGGAAGACACGTGGCCTAGCCTATGGGTCTAAATGTTCAACTTGATCTTTTGAGTCGAATCCTCCATCTTTCTACACCTTTCGACCAGACTAGGACAACACGACATTCGTTTTCACCAGCTGTGTGTCCTTCGAATGGA
The DNA here is from genome assembly GCA_948472305.1 of Vicia faba. NCBI lineage: Eukaryota > Viridiplantae > Streptophyta > Magnoliopsida > Fabales > Fabaceae > Vicia > Vicia faba. Next base: position 624,466,111 of record OX451741.1, read on the forward strand.
TTTCTTATGTATCCTTCGAATGGGCCTTCTTTGCCAGCTTCAAAGTCCAATTCGAATCTATTTAGAATATTCCCTATTAGACAATTTCGACCAGCCCTTAGCCTTGTGATGAGTCTAAGTTCTGATTCGAAGTGTTCAGAACTTCCTTCATCAGAGCATCTTAGATTAGGAAAAACTCTGCACTGAAATGCCATTCGAAGGTCATTTCATTCTGATGTTCTTATTAAGGGAAACTCTGAAGTTCCAGTCGAAGGACACTCTGAAGTTCCAGTCCAAGGACCTTTTGAAATGCCAATTGAAGGGTATTTGTCCATATACCAATCAAAGGGTACTTGTTAAAATTCCAATCAAAAGGCTTTGTTAACAGGCCAATCGAAAGGTGATGTTCATGCTAATCGAAGGACATGGTTAACATGTGTGTCGAAGCTACCTTGACACAATGCTAAATCGAAGGATCCCGTGGCATGCCAATTGAAAGGCTTGGCCCAGGGTGCCAAATGAAAAGGTCTTTCAGAATTCCAATCGAAGGCCTTGACACAATGCCAATCGAAGTGCTTGTCCATAATGCCAATTGAAGGGAATTATCCATGCCAATCGAAAGTCTCCTTCAGAATACCAATCGAAGGGTCTTTCAGAATGCCAATCGAAAGGTACTTAAAGCACCACTCAAAATTTTTCTTTTTCCTTAGGCAAGGGTTTCTGGTCAACCATGCAGGGGGGAGACTTTGGAAAACATGAGAGGGCAAATTTTGGGGTACAACAGCTGCCCCTGTTCAAACTTCTTACACCTGAAGAGTTAGATTGGTAATTCTACCATTCGTGACTTGAAGGTGGAAGATGATTAAACACTAGAGTGCCCAGAAATTTGCACTCGGCGATGGGATGATAGGAGGAATGGGCTTAAAGATGCCATTTGGAGAGGTGATAGAATCTTGTTGGAGATGGGCTTGTAGACGCCATCCAAGAATGCTTATTGAATTGCAATGTTGTAGGTCAGAAGAATGAGCATCAAAATGATATCCATGTCTGGAATGCATTTGAACTGTATCTGGAGACTGAGTCTATATGAGCCAAAGAATGGCGTCCGTGTCTGGAGCGTATCTGGACTGTATCTAGAGTTTGAGATCTGTATGAGTAGCAGAATGACTTCCATGTCTGGAATGTATCTGAAACTGTAACTGGGATCTGAATGAGTGACATAATGGCAACCGTATCTGGAGCGTATCTGGACTGTATCTGGAGTTTGAGATCTGTATGAGTAGCAGAATGACTTCCATGTCTGGAATGTATCTGAAACTGTAACTGGGATCTGAATGAGTGACAAAATGGCAACCGTATCTGGAGCGTATCTGGACTGTATCTGGAGTTTAAGATTTGTATGAGTAGCAGAATGACTTCCATGTCTGGAATGTATCTGAAACTATAACTGGGATCTGAATGAGTGACAAAATGGCAACCGTATCTGGAGCGTATCTGGACTGTATCTGGAGTTTGAGATCTATATGAGTAGCAGAATGACTTCCATGTCTGGAATGTATCTGAAACTCTAACTGGGATCTGAATGAGTGACAAAATGGCAACCGTATCTGGAGCGTATCTGGACTGTATCTGGAGTTTGAGATCTGTATGAGTAGTAGAATGACTTCCATGTCTGGAATGTATCTGAAACTGTAACTGGGATCTGAATGAGTGACAGAATGGCAACCGTATCTGGAGCATATCTGGACTGTATCTGGAAAGTTGGGTTGTTTGAGCTGGTCGAGGAGATAGTTGTCTTGTCTGGTTTCAGGTATTAATCTCTGACCTGAGAAAGAAATATAGTTTTCCTGGCTTGTTACGGGTGTTAATCTTCAATCTTTTCATGTAGATAGTTTTCCTGGCTTGTTACAGGTATTAATCTACAATCAGTCGTCCACAGATAGTTTTCCTAGCTTGCTACAAGTATTAATCCGGAACTTGAAAAGGTTGGCCGATGAGATAGTTGTCCTGTCTGGTTTCAGGTATTAATCTCTGCCCTGAGAAAGAAAGATAGTTTCCTGGCTTGTTACAGGTGTTAATCTTCAATCTCTTCATGTAGATAGTTTTTCTGGCTTGTTACAGGTATTAATCTACAATCAATTGTCCACAGATAGTTTTCCTGGCTTGCTACAGGTATTAATCCGGAACTTGAAAAGGTTGGTCGACGAGATAGTTGTCCTGGCTGGTTTTAGGTATTAATCTCTGACCTGAGAAAGAAAGATAGTTTCCTGGCTTGTTACAGGTGTTAATCTTCAATCTCTTCATGTAGATAGTTTTCCTGGCTTGTTACAGGTATTAATCTACAATCAGTCGTCCACATATAGTTTTCCTAGCTTGCTACAGGTATTAATCCGGAACTTGAAAAGGTTGGTCGACGAGATAGTTGTCCTGGCTGGTTTCAGGTATTAATCTATGACTTGAGAAAGAAAGATAGTTTCCTGGCTTGTTACAGGTGTTAATCTTCAATCTCTTCATGTAGATAGTTTTCCTGGCTTGTTATAGGTATTAATCTACAATCAGTCGTCCACAGATAGTTTTCCTGGCTTGCTACAGGTATTAATCCGGAACTTGAAAAGGTTGGTCAACGAGATAGTTGTCCTGGCTGGTTTCAGGTATTAATCTCTCACCTGAGAAAGAAAGATAGTTTCTTGGCTTGTTACAGGTGTTAATCTTCAATCTCTTCATGTAGATAGTTTTCCTGGCTTGTTACATGTATTAATCTATAATCAGTCGTCCACAGATAGTTTTCCTGGCTTGCTACAGGTATTAATCTGGAACTTGAAAAGGTTGGTCGACGAGATAGTTGTCCTGGCTGGTTTCAGGTATTAATCTCTTACCTGAGAAAGAAAGATAGTTTCCTGGCTTGTTACAGGTGTTAATCTTCAATCTCTTCATGTAGATAGTTTTCCTGGCTTGTTACAGGTATTAATCTGCAATCAGTCGTCCACAGATAGTTTTCCTGGCTTGCTACAGGTATTAATCCGGAACTTGAAAAGGTTGATGGTAGCCATCTGTTGATTGACCTTTTCCTGAAAAGGTAAAATGTTAGCTGTATGCAATGTCATGATGTATCAAATGCATAATGTCATGATGTTCTCAAAAGTAAATGAGATTGTGTTGTATGCATTTATCATGTATGTAAATAGGATGTATGAAATGTGAAATGTCAATGAATGTATTTTTGTCTGGGAAAATAAATCCTTGACAAAAGTTAGGGAGTCATTAAATCCTGGACTGCTGTTGAAGAGTATGTGTGTCTTCAAACTTTGCTTAGAATATTTCCAATGGATTCCTGTTTTGTTGTTTGAGGAGAACTCCGCTGGGGGAAGTTGAAAACTCTGTGGGGAGTATGTTTATTTCTGCTTGGGAGAAGAGTTTAGGAGTCTTAGTCGTCCGTTGCTCTACTGGGGAGTCGAAGTTGAACTGATATCTGGTCGGGTCCAGGTTTCGCAGTAACTTGCTGGGGATTGTAGAGTAGTCTACTGGGGAAGAGGAGTTGCGGTCCTTTGATTTGTAGTAGTCGGAGAGGCAAACTCAAGCTGGGGAATCCTGGTGTTGTTGGGGAAATAAACCCTATCGTCAGTCCGCTAGAGAGGTGACATCTTTGTTGGGGGAAGTCCTCGAGGATTCTTGAGGTTGATTCAGCTGGGAAAAGGGGGTCAGAGATTATACTCTTGCTGGGGAATCATCCTATGAGAAGGATTTTGGGGAGATTTGTCACTGCCCCTAGCAGCGAGTGTTTGTGGCACTTCCTGGAAACGTTTGACTGTATGTAACCCTTTGTTGGGGTTGACGTTCAATGCCCCAAGTGACGGAGATGGAGACTTGCCCCTGGTTACTCTGCACTTCTTCAGAGATTTCTGGAAATCTTAACTGGACTGCCCCAGGTGTGCTGGATAGTGACATGTTAAGTCCCCCTGTTGATAGGAGATTCGTCAATGGAAGTGTCATCCCACTTGAAGTGATTTTGTTCACTGGGAGAGCTTTCGTTCATCGGATATTCATTGTGTGAATTTCTCCGCTGTCAAACAAATAGCCAAATGCAAACAGTGATATTTAAGTAATGCAAAGTTTATGCTTGTCTCGAAGTTTTAAAAAATGCGTTTTTTAGCAGAAAACTTTTTATAAGACAAATTCAACACAAGATTTAGGGCTAAGCCTTACAGGAGTCAGGATACCTTTTGTAACAATATGCTTTCGAACTAACCTATGCTTCAATTAGGACTTTTGAAGGGTTGTGACGTGGCTTGGTTCACGGTTTAAGAAACAAAGGATAAAGGCTCAAAGTATATTTGTACCTACCCGCTCTTCGTGATGTTCTTCAATCCTAAACTCAATTAATTGTGCGTCGAACTCTATTCAAATTTGGAACGACGTTTTGGTGATGGTTCACACAAGTTGGATTTTGGAAGGCAGTCATTTTTGCAACATTTTTCATGTTGTTGAGGATTTGTAGCGATCTTGTTCTTTTGATTTGTTATCCCTAACTTTTGCCTGACTGTTCCTGTTTTCGAGATTACAGTCAGCGGGATGCCCCAACTTTCTTAAGCCTCCTTTATAGGTTTTGGCTCAGTGGGCTTTTCTCTTTTGAGAGATTGACTTCCTATGAGATAAGGAACCACCACTGTCTTTTGATTCCAGAGGAATTCTTTTGATGTCGTTCGTTGTATTATGAACTGAGAGTTTTGCGACTTCAATGCGCATCTTTTGAATTAACTGAGAGACTACCCTGCCCCAGGTTTAATCAAAGGTTTCAATTTGTGTTTAAAACAACAGAAAACTCCTACTTCTTTGGCTCGAAGGGGTTGACTAGGGATTATCTTCCTTATAACTCCAGTGTTTAGGATTTGAAAGAAACGCCTGTACATCATCAGCAAGGTCTGTTCAAAAGCATACTGTATGAGATTATGGCATTGTTTCGTCATCCTCCCTCTAAAGGCTTGTAACTTTTAGCAAGAGTTGAAAGTCATAGTTTAAATGTAATGGAAATGAGTGGATCAAATCAAGACAAACATATGCAATGCATTAATGAAAACAAAGTTTGACATTAATAGATAAATGTTTGAATAACAAAAGATATTACAACTTGAAAATTCAAAATGAACAGAAGCCTATTTGTCTAAACTTGTCACTTTACGTGGTGAGCCTTTGGCAGAAGAATTAAGTCTGGCCATCTTGTGTGAACTCCAACATTCCTTTGTCGATCAGGTTTTGAATCTTGTACTTCAACACCAACCAATCGTTTGTATCATGTCCAGGAGTATCAGAATGATAGGCACACCTGGCATCTGGATTGTAGCTGGGAGAAAAAGTTTTGGGATTTGGATGAGGTCTTATTGGTGTAATCAGATTCATCCTCAGCATGTGTTGCAAAGCTTGGGACATTGGTATGTTGATGTTGGTAAACTTTCTTTTGGGCTTGCTTTGCCTTTGCTGATTTTCTGGTTGATGTTGACGAAGTCGTTGTTGGGCTCGTGACGTGGAAGCAAAGTGAGAAGGTCTTCTCTCCCTTAAACCGGCTTCTTGTATCATGGGAGGCTGAATGATGACTTGATCCCCAATTCTAGATGTTTGCCCCATTTGGTTACATCCATCTTGACGGAGCTAGTTGATGAGAACCCTCAGCTCCTCTTGTCCTTGTGCCAGATTTTGGATAAGAGCCATCTGGCTCACCAGTTTCCCCATCATTTGGACCTTCATTTGCAGCCACTCCAACTGGTCATCTCTGTCGTCCCCAGGATTTCCCACGATCATGCCCCTGGTGAGAAGCGCCTTGACCTCTTCTTGTCCCTTGGATAGGTTCAAGAACATCTCTTGAAGTTGAGAGTTTTGAGCTTGGATGTCCTTGATAGTCTGCTCTAGAGCCATCTCTTCTGAAATAAACAGTAGGAAGATAAGGAGACATGTGTGGGAGAAACCTGTCATGATATGATGCATGATATGTGGATGCATGTTTTCAAGGATCTCTCGGGGTAAACACAAGAAAAATGTTAGAGGTTGAATTTTGATCAACATCTTTGATTGGAGAACTTTGTATCGGTGGATGTCTTTCCAAGAGAATCAAGCTCACCATGTCAAGTGGGTCATAGCCCCTGATTCAAGTTGTTGCACTTGATCTTTGACGGTGTTTGTTTAGAGGGGAACCCTCTTGGCCTTTGGTAGATGTCTGGTTCAACGTGACCCTGCATCAAAGACCCTCTATATCCTTGAAATGGTTTTTGAAAATGCTATGGTATGATGTTATGATGTTATGTATATGTATGCAAAAGTAAGCAAGTATATATACAGGCAATCATATTCACACAGAGCAAACAAGTCCTTAGGTTTAGGCTTGCATGGGGTTTGTAGGTAAGTACCCTCTTGAAGTTAGTTGGCTTAACCTGTCCTAAAATAGAAACCGGGTTCTAAGGAGCTCAATATCACTGGATTATTTTCTATGTTTATTATTTTGGTTTAGCCACTTAACTGGCGACCAAAATATCCCAAGAAAACAATCCTCAATGAGTGTAGTATCGAGTATCTACCAACTTTAGACTGCACCAAAGTCAGTCATCTCACTACCCCTAAAAAAGCCAAGATGGTCAAGTAAGGTTCTAAGAGTTCGTTAGTGCTTCATGACATCACTCAGCGGCCCCGTATTCTCCTTGACTACTCAAGGGCTACCGGTACCCACAAATATGTTACACTAACGTAGCTACTGCTTCAACCATGTCGGTATACCCCGCACAGTTCCCTCACAGTTTATTGCTACTTACCTAAAAAGGTGCCCCCAAATCCGGGTGTAGGATTTACAACAAACCCAAACAAGGAACCCAAGAAGTAAAGAAATCAAAGCAATCAAAGTAAGCATGTATAGGTGATCTAAAACCCTAAGGTAACCCCACTTTTAGAAATGATTCCCCATCAGAGTCTCCAGTTCTGTGGTACAGTGGGAGAACTGACTTGGGATTTGCGTTTGTTTTCGCATTTGTTCGGTTTAGCAAGAGTCGCCATCGAATTTTTATTTATCCTAAGGAAAGGTCAAAAATCACAGGAAAGACCTTTGAGATGTTTTCGTGGGTTCGTGGGGTAGATTATGAAAAGGGAAGGTGCTAGCACCCTTTTCATCCATGGTTATCCATGGGCTCTTATTTACTTGTTTTAGATCACTTGCCTTTGCTTTTCAATTGTTTGAAAATGGTGCTTTGTGTGTGTGGTTTTGAAAAATGTTTTGAAAAAAAAGATGCCTTGTCTAGGCAACCTTTGTAATGATTCTTTGTGTGAATATATACAAAGGTGTGCGTCTTTTTGAAAAGATAGTTCAATGTTTTGAAAGTTGTTTTGGAATTGTGTTGTGGAGTGTGTTTTGAAAAATGGCAAGGATGTTTTGCAAGATTTTTGATCAAGTAACTAAGAGTTGTCTACCCTATTTTACTCAAAGATCTTTCTTATGTTTTTAACCCTTTTAACAGTGTTGTTTCACCATTGTGTTTGATGAACAACCTTGTGTTAGGATGTTAACGGGACAGGCGTGGGTCATCGTATGACCATGATAGCAATGTTGTGAAATGACTTAGCACTTTTCTGTAGGGACTAAGATCATTTTGAAAGGCAACTTTGATAGCGTCATCGAGGGACTATGATCTTTTTTCAATTCGTTTGTGCTAAGACATCCCACATGCATAACATGGCCATTTTTATAAGGCAACAAGTGGAATTACCCTAAGGGTGCATGTGTGCAAGTGTGTTTGATTGCATGCATTTTGTCTTTGATTTTTGGGTTGTCTACTTGTTGATTTTATCTTGCCATACACATCTAATTACTAGTATTTGTACAAAGCAATAAAAATGTAGCAAATAAATATCCTACACTATTACAACCATATTGAAGTGCAGAAGAATATAAAGGAAAAAATAAGATTAAAAAGAAGAAAAAATGAGCTCCTTCGATTTGGGCAGGAGCAGCCTTCGATTTTCATTTCTAGGCTTCCTTCGATTGGGAGTTCGCACCAGTGAGGTCATGGCCTTCGATTGGGCTTTGGCACCAGTCAGGTCATGTACTTCGATTGGAGGCTGGCACCAGCATGGGAGTGCCTTTCGTCTGAGCCTGGACTTAGTGCAAGTGTGCCTCTGGCTGGGCCTTTCTGCCTTGTTGCCTTCTTCGATTGGGCCAGTGAAATCAGTGTGAGCGTGTCTCTGGCTGGTCCTGGAAGTCAGCATGGTTTTCCTCCTGGTTGTCTCTTTCGTTTGACCTGGAGAAAGAGGGTAGAAGCCAGAAGCTTCGTTTCCTATTTCCTGTTTCCTGTTTCTTTCATTTCAAGCATTAAATGGCAACATGGCCTGAGGCCATGCTAGTATTTGTCTTGTAAACAGTTTAATAGTTAAAGCAAGTTCAGGTAAACAGAAAGCAAAACGAAGGGTTAGCTCTGAAAAATATGTTAAAAATGTGGAAACGAAAGGAACAATGGTATGTACAATGTTTCAAACGAAAAGGAATTGTATTTACATGTTATGAAACGAAAAGTTCAAAGGTAAGAATAACTTACCTTGCTTCAGGCCTTGAATGGATGTGGGACCTTGAGTGGAGGCCCAGGGTTCTGGATTTGAAAGAGGGGGCCAACAGTTGTGCTTGGAATGCTGGATTCGAAGGAAGGAAAGAAACAAGTCTTATGTTTCTTTCCAAACTGGATTCGAAGGATACTGAAGAGTGTTTGTTCTTCATAAGTAAGTATGTGATTCTGGGTTTGTTCTCACAAGTGTTGAAGGGACTTGAGAGATTTGTTGTGTTTGAGAAAATTTGGGAGATTCGTTCCTCTGGTCCAAAGATCCTCCCTTAGCTTTGCAAAAATTCCTCTATTTATAAAGAAAGAATGGACATGTTGTCCAAAGCCAGCGTTGCAAATAAAATGGTAAAATAATGTAACGTGAAAGTACATGTGGGGGCCCCTTGGCAGTTAGGGTGCAGAAAATAATAAAATAAGGCCCAGCTGGAAAGTAAATGTCCACTTGTACCACAAAAGCAAGATGAATGGTTCAGATGGGGTTGCTTCCTTCTGAAGGAAAATAGGCGCAAGGCTCAAGACAGACTTTTCTAAAAGGTAGTACTGTGCTATTAAGTGCAAGTGGTCTTAGACAACAAATGGGTAAAGGCCTAAAAAGGGAAGACACATGGCCTAGCCTATGGCTCTAAATGTTCAACTTGATCTTTTGAGTCGAATCCTCCATCTTTCTACACCTTTCGACCAGACTAGGACAACACGGCATTCGTTTTCACCAGTTGTGTGTCCTTCGAATGGATTTCTTATGTATCCTTCGAATGGGCCTTCTTTGCCAGCTTCAAAGTCCAATTCGAATCTATTTAGAACATTCCCTATTAGACAACTTCGACCATCCCTTGGCCTTGTGATGAGTTTAAGTTCTGATTCGAAGTGTTCAGAACTTCCTTCATCAGAGCATCTTAGATTAGGAGAAACTCTGCACTAAAATGCCATTTGAAGGTCATTTCGTTCTGATGTTCTTATTAAGGGAAACTCTGAAGTTCCAGTCGAAGGACACTCTGAAGTTCCAGTTCAAGGACCTTTTGAAATGCCAATTGAAGGGTATTTGTCCATATACCAATCAAAGGGTACTTGTTAAAATTCCAATCGAAAGGCTTTGTTAACAGGCCAATCGAAAGGTGTTGTTCATGCTAATCGAAGGACATGGTTAACATGTTTGTCGAAGCTGCCTTGACACAATGCTAAATCGAAGGATCCGGTGGCATGCCAATTGAAAGGCTTGGCCCAGGGTGCCAAACGAAAAGGTCTTTCAGAATTCCAATCGAAGGCCTTGACACAATGCCAATCAAAGTGCTTGTCCATAATGCTAATCGAAGGGAATTATCCATGCCAATCGAAAGTCTCCTTCAGAATACTAATCGAAGGGTCTTTCAGAATGCCAATCGAAAGGTACTTAAAGCACCACTCAAAAATTTTCTTTTTCCTTAGGCAAGGGTTTCTGGTCAACCATGCAGGGGGAAGACTTTGGAAAACATGAGAGGGCAAATTTTGGGGTACAACACCTGCTCTTTCTGGGAGGATAGCTAGATGGCAGATGATCCTAATAGAATATGACATACAGTACACTACCCAAAAAGCTATAAAGGGCAGCGTACTAGTTGATCATCTTTCTCATCAAGCTGTAGAAGATTATCAGTCCATGAAGTTTGAATTCCCTGACAAAGACATCATGACATTAGACGATGGTGAAGAGATCAGACCATATGACGGACCTGGACAAGGATCCCGATGGACCCTGTTATTTGATGGGGCATCCAATGCACTTGGTAATGGTATCGGCGTTGTACTCATATCTCCAGAAGGATGCCATACTCCTTTTATTGCCAGACTTTGCTTCAACTGTACGAACAATATGGCAGAATACGAAGCATGCATCTTTGGTCTCAAGGCTGCCATAGACTTGGGAATCAAATCTTTAGATGTGTTTATGGATTCAACTTTGGTCATCAGTCAGTTCAAAGGAGAGTGGGACACTAAGCATCCAAACCTTATCCCTTACAAAGAACATGTTTTGACATTGCTACCACATTTCGAGCAGATTACCTTCGAGCATTTCCCGCGAGAAGAAAATCAGCTAGCAGATGCTCTAGCTACAATGTCATCTATGTTTAAACTTAATTGGAATAACGAGGCTCCCCAGATCACCATTGCACGAATGGACGAACCAACACACTGTCACGAGATTAATACTGAAGAAGTAGTGGACCAGCCGTGGTTTCATGAAGTCAAAAGGTATCTCGAGGCTCAAGAATATCTAGGAGGAGCTTCAATCAATGATAAAAAGCTCCTAAGGAGATTCTATGCTAAGTTCTTCCTAAGTAATGGCATCCTGTACAAACGTAATCATGATTCTATTCTGCTCCATTGTTTGGACAAGATTGAAGCTGAAAAGATCATGGCTGAATTGCATGAAGGTACCTTTGGCACTCACTCTAGTGGGCATACGATGGCGAAGAAAATCCTATGGGCAGGCTATTATTGGTCTACCATGGAAGCAGACTGCTATCAACACTCCCGGACCTGTCATACGTGTGAAATCTATGCAGACAAGGTGCACGTGCCTCCAGTTCCTCTAAATGTCTTAAAAGCTCCTTGGCCCTTCGCTATGTGGGGAATCGATATGATTGGGGAGATCAAGCCTACAACCTCCAATGGACACCGTTTCATTCTAGTGGCCATTGACTATTTCACCAAGTGGGTCGAAGCAGCTTCCTTCGCATCCGTTACTAAGAATGTCATTGCCCACTTCATCAAGCAGAATCTAATTTGCCGGTACGGTATCCCAGAAAGGATCATCACTGATAACGGTACAAACCTTAACAATACTATGATCACCGCCTTGTGCGAGCAGTTCAAGATTCAACATCACAATTCATCCCCCTATCGGCCAAAGATGAATGATGCAGTCGAAGCTGCTAATAAAAATATTAAAAAGATCATACAGAAAATGACAATCACCTACAAGGACTGGCATGAAATGCTACCGTTTGCTCTCCATGGGTACCGTACCACGGCTCACACATCAACTGGGGAAACACCCTATTCTTTGGTTTATGGCATGGAGGATGTCTTGCCTATTGAGGTTCAGATCCCCTCTTTAAGAATCATGAAAGATGAAGGTTTGAGTGAGGACGATTGGATCCAGACCCGACTTGATCTACTGAACTTGATTGATGAAAAAAGACTTATTGTTGTTTGCCATGGTCAGATGTATCAAAAGCGGATGATCAAGGCCTTCAACAAGAAAGTCAGACGCCAAGTATATCAAGTTGGAGATCTAGTGATCAAGCGCATCATCTTGCCACAAAGTGATCCCAGGGGAAAATGGACTCCTAACTATGAAGGACCATTTGTAATCAAGAACATCTTTTCTGGTGGGGCAATGATCTTAACCACCATGGACGATGACGACCTGCCACACCCCGCGAACGCGAACATAGTCAAAATATACTACGCATAAGAGACCCGCTAGGTTGACACACCTAGGAAAAACAAGGGCATCCTGGCGAACCAAAAGATTTGGGCAAAAATTAGGGATAAAATATAAAAAAATATGTACACCCGGCAAGTTGAAAACCCGAAAGGGCGACTTGGGCAAAAAAGGGTTTCCCGGTGGACTGAAAACCCGAAAGGGCAGTCCAGGAAAAAGTTAGGGAATTAAAGCGTATGACTATGTCTCGTCGGATCACTTTGAGGACACCTACAACCTCTTCACTGACAAACCCGGAGCTTCTGATCAATTCAATCATCTTCGGACGAAGCAACAAATGGACAAGATATTCAGAGATACGAAGGCTATAGCATAATGGGAACCCCATGGGATTATCACATATAGCTATCTTTCTGTGTATAAATTTTTCTTATTTTCATGACACCGTCCTCTTACTAGGATGTCTGTCTCTTTTGTACAAAATACTTATTCAAAGTGAATACAAAGATATCTTTTTAAAGTACAGAAAACTATTTGTCCTTTTCTTTTACACTTGTTTTTTATTTGCAAAAACGTCCAATGATTCATAAATGAACATATGCATTTGAACATAATTACTGCTTACGAATAAACAAAAATGGAAAAGAACAATTACTGACAGGTTGAAAGAATAGGAAAACATCTTTAGGCTATTCCATGAGCAATCCCTACAGTACATCATTAAGATCCCCATCGGAGCTGAAACTTCAAACTATTAATCCCCGGTGGAAACCATCCAGTTTCTCCAAGTTCCCCAACAAGTTGTCTTGAAGCCTGAAAATCAACCGGATAACGGCTAACTTCTGTTTCTCCCTAACCCAGGATAATTCCCCAGTAGAGTGGCAGACGGCCGAAACTCCTGAACTTTTCCCCCAGAGTTTTCATTGCTCCCCAACAGATTAAAGATTCTCATTATTAATCCCCAGTAGAAGGCATCAAAGTTCTCTGGATTCCCCAAACAGATTCCTCAAGCAGTACGTGGCATTACTCTCCCAACAGAATTTTTGGCAACTTCAAGACATGAAGAATCCACATATCCTCAACAGTCAAGGATTTATTTTTCTCAGCAGTCAAGGATTTATTTTCCTCAGCAAAACAGAAAATCATCTTACATGTGCATATATTACATCCATATGTCATAAACATTGATAAAACACATATATTGTGTTGTACCCCAAAATTTGCCCTCTCTTTTTCACAAGAAATCACAGCTTCGGGCTTTTCCTGATTTTTCAGATTGGCTTAAGAATCGGTCAAACAGACTTTTCTTATCAGTCAAACAAAATTAGGGTTTTCATTGACTCTTGAATCAGTCAAACAGATTATTAGGGTTTTATTTGATTTGGCTGAGTTTGGCTCATGGTTTGATCAGGCAGACGTTTCTTTGACAGTAAATCCAACATTAGGGTTTGCACGCACATTTTCAGAAGAATTTGAATCCACAATGTCCAAATTGACTGTCACACTGCTTTGACGCTTGTTCAAGATTTCAGTTTGTTTCTCAAAACCTGAACCTCTGGGTTAGAAGCTGAGGCTTCTAGTTGAAAATTTACAGTTTTAGTTTAATCAAGTGAAGTGAAAGGCATCTGGACGTTTGTTTGTTTAAGCTGTGCAATTGGTTAACTAACATGCCGGGCTTATTGCTGGTTAAAGCAGGGTTTGTGAGACTACAACGTTATTAATTATTTATCTTATCTAAGTTAGAATAATTGGGATGTACTTCCAGCTATTTTAATTCAAGAAACTTAAATAATTAAATAGACAGTGAAATAGAGAATTATCTGACAAAAGGACTTTTATTTATTTTTAATTATTGGTACAAGTGTTATTTAAATACAATAATTTTATTTACAGTATTTATAATAATGTTTATTACAAATGATTAAAATAAAATAAAACTATATCCTAAATCTCTTGAAGTCTTCATCTTCTACTGTTGCATCCTTTGCTCAACTGATATCTACCTGCAAAGACGAAAAAGGAAGAAGTCAACACAGATGAATTAAAAAAGTATTTTTCAGACAGTTAATCAAAAAACTCATCATTAAAGGTTTTGGCCGGAATCAGTTTGTTCGCCCTCTCTGCAAATCGCAAGAAGATGTCTCTTCTTGTTTCACAAAGAGGAAAGAAAATGTTTGCAAGCATATGAATTATTTTGCAAAATGCACAAAGCTGCATAAATTCAAATTGCAAAGTGCAAACTGAAATGCCAAACAAGTTGCATAAATCCAAACTGAATTGCATTATCAAACTAGGCAAACCAAACTGTCAAAGGGGCAAACTAAGTCACAAGTTCCAAACTGTCAAAAGCTGTCAAAGAAGATACCAAAAGATATCAAAAACTGTCAAAAGCTGTCAACAAGTACACAAAAGCAATGCAGAAAATCTGGAGGTAAGAAGATATGCAGAGGAAAGCCAAAGATGCAAGCAATATTTCAAAACATTTTTCATCATTTTCTGGCCAAAACCTTTTCAGAAAAGAAAGTACAGTTTAAGTAATTAAATATACTTTTCTGGAGAGAGAGAAAGGAGAGAGAGAAGTAGAGGCTTATAGTTTTGGGCAGGCTAAGAAGAATAGATAAATATAACAAGTCAGAACAGTTCAAAGGGGGGCAGAACACACATAGAAAAGTATACCACAAAACTGTAAAGAGATAACACAAGCCCTCAAGCCTAAGGAAACAATCCTTTCAAAGCCTGTAACCAGAAGCTACCTCAAGCAAGCAAACAATAGCCTGCCTCAAGCTTGCTTCAAGCTTGCCTTCATAAAACTTCAAGCCTGCTTCAGCCTGCCTTCAGGAAAGCAAACAAAAGCTTGCCTCAAACCTGTTTCATCCTGCCTAAAACACATAAAAGAAGCAAGCCTTCAAGCATAAAACACTGTAACCTGCAACAAACCCAGCCTGTACCAGGAAAGCAAAAACAAACTGCACAAAAATCCTGCCTTCAAGCACATCAAACTGCACAATAAGCCTGTGTAAAATCACAAAACAAAATTGGAAGCACAAGCCTTGAAGCCTCTCAAAAAACTACACAAACAATAAACCTGAACAAACTCTGTGTCCAAGCCTGATGACATTCAACCTGCCTTCAATCCAACAAAACTCCCATAAATCCAAACCAAATATCCAAACAACAAAAATAGGGGCCTCAGAACTAGGTTCATCATAGGCAAAGCCAGCCAAGCCCAAAAGAGAAAAAGAGGATCAGAAGTAAGCAAACAAATCTCAGAATCAAGGTTTATCATAGAATCAACACATCCAAACCTCCAAACCACAATGACAGGCGCCTCAGAACTAGGTTCATCATAGGCTAAACGGAAGCACAAGTATCTCAGAATTGAATTCATCATAGGCTAAACATAAGCAAGTATTCAGAAGAAGAAAAGAAGATGCAGAAGTGAAGTATCCTAGGGTTTTCAGAGACACTATCATCATAAAACCATTCAAGGAAAGCTAAAAGATACAAGTACCAGGAAGGCCAGCAAGCACATCACCGCGTCCCTCCGCCTTCGGCCACCGGAGAACGCCTCCTGTCCAAATCCTCCGTCTCCAAAACCCTAAAGGTAGTAATTCCTCCTTCCTTTTTTACACCTCACAAGAACAAATAGCATAAAGATTAATAACACGCAAGACTAAAATTTGAAGAACCCTAAAAGATTTTCAGAAAGCAAATCGTTACCTTTTCTTTTCCATCGCCCTGAGCAACTACGGAGAGAAGAGATGGAGGCATGGTGTCTGGTAGCCTGAGGCGGTTGAATGAGACATCAGTTGGCCATATTTGAGAAAGGATGAAGAGGCGAAGAAGAAGGTGAAGAGCGACGTCGTTCCAAAACTTTGTAACCCTAAGTTCTGAAACAAAACAAAGTGAACCCCAAACAAAAATTGTCAAAACGCGTTTCGGGCCTCTGCCCCACTAAACTGCTAAGCCCAACGATTCAGGCGTGCGCACCTCCCTTTCTTGGTTTTAATCCATTTTTTTATTTTGCATTTTGGGCCATACATCCCCTTAGAGCCCATTTATCCCATTTTTATTTTCTTAACCCTTTATATATAAATCAATATTTTGACCACCTTATTTTCTTTGTTAAAAAACTTAAATTCCTAATTCTTTTTTGGTAAATAAAATAATACATTTTGTTTTAAAACTTTTGTTTAGTTATACTTTTTATATAAGCTTTTTTAAAACATTAACTAAAATACATGAATAACAATTTTCTTTAACTTAAACATTTTTCTTTTCTTTTCTTTAAAACTTTTGTTTATATATAATTAACAAAAACACAAAAATAATAATAAAATACTCAATACATTAAGTTAACATTTTGATCATTTGTAAATAATCACATACATTGCACAATACTTTTATTTCTCTTTGATTCTTATACTTTGCTATCATTTTACATTGAGAATGCGATGATTCGATTTGGTTGTAAATAATACTTGGGCACTACTATTCTGATGAGACTCATCCCCATTTGTAAACATTTGTACCCCCATCCCTGGACACTTATTTGTAATAGCTTAGACTTTAAATTCCCGCAATTTATCGCTTTCCATATACTGTATAGTAATTAGGTTTTGTATGCGAAGATTCAAAATCAACCGCTAGATAACCTAATACAAGACAAAAGCATGAAAATCAATACACAATTCACACTTGCACCTCTAGGGTAACCTCGCTTGTTGCCTCGGAAAAATACAATCATGTCCCTCGAGTATGAGACACTCTAGCAAATGTCCCTTCAATAAACAAAGATCATAGTCCCTCAATGACCCTCGATGTTGCCTTCGATAAAACGATCTCGTCCCTTACAAAAAAATTGCTAGAGCGTCTCACAAGTTGCCTTCAATAATTGTATACGATGACCCGCGCTCGTCCCGTTGACATCCTAACGCAAGGTTGTTCACCAAATACAATGGTGAAACAACACTGTTAAAAGGGTTAAAACATGAGAAAGATCTTTGAGTAAATTAGGGTAGATAGCTCTTAGTTACTTGATCAAACTTGCAAAACAAACTTGCCATTTTCAAAACACACTTCACAAACACAATTTCCAAAATAACTTTCAAAACCTTGAAACATCTTTTCAAAAAGACAAACACCTTTGTAAAACATTCGAGTAAAGAATTGTTACAATGGTTGCCTAGACAAGGCATCTTTTTCAAAACATTTTCAAAACCACACACACACAAACACCATTTCAAACAATTGAAAATCAAGACAAGTGATCTAAAACAAGTAACTAAGAGCCCATGGATAACCATGGATGAAAAGGTTGCTAACACCTTCCCTTTTCATAATCTACCCCCCGAACCCACGAAAACATCTCAAAGGTCTTTCCTGTGCTTTTTGACCTTTCCTTAGGATAAATAAAAAGTCGGTGGCGACTCTTGCTAAACCGAACAAGTGCGAATACAAACGCAAAACCTCAAGTCAGTTCTCCCACCGTATCACAGAACTGGAGACTCTGCTGGGGAATTCTTCTAAAAGTGGGGTTACCTTAGGGTTTTAGATCACCTTTACATGCTTGCTTTGATTGCTTTACTTTTTGGGTTCCTTGTTTGGGTTTGTTTAATCCTACACCCGGATTTTGGGGAACCTTCTTAGGTAAATAGCAATAAACTGTGAGGGAACTGTGTGGGGTATACTGACATGGTTGAAGCAGTAGCTATGTTAGTGTGACATATTTGTGAGTACCGATAGCCCTTGAGTAGTCAAGGAGAATACGGGGCCGCTGAGTGATGTCATGAAACACTAACGAACTCTTAGAACCTTACTTGACCATCTTGGCCTTTTTAAGGGTAGTGAGATGACCGACTCCGGTGCAGTCTGAAGTTGGTAGATACTCGATACTACACTCATTGAGGGTTGTTTTCTTGGAATATTTTGGTCGCCAGTTAAGTGGATAAACCAAAACAATGAACACAGAAAATAATCCAGTGATATTGAGCTCCTTAGAACCTGGTTTCTATTTTAGGACAGGATGAGCCAACTAACTTCAAGAGGGTACTTACCTATAAACCCCATGCAAGCCTAAACCTAAGGACTTGTTTTCTTTGTGTGAATATGATTACCTGTATATACACTTATTTGCTTTTGCATACATGTACATAACATCATAACATCATACCATAGCATTTTCAATAACCATTTCAAGGATCTCGAGGATCTTTTGATGCAGGGTCACGTTGAACCAGACGTCTACCAAGGGGCAAGAGGTTTTCTCCTCTAAACAAATGCCATCAAAGATCAAGTGCAACAACTTGAATCAGGGGCTATGACCCACTTGACATGGTGAGCTTGATTCTCGTGGAAAGACATCCACCGTTACAAAGTTCTCCAATCAGAGATGTTGATCGAAGTTCAACCTCTAACATTTTCTTGTGTTTACCCCAAGAGATTCTTGAAAACATGCATCCACATATCATGCATTGCATCATAACAGTTTTTCCTTTTCAGGTTTCCTTATTCTCCTACTGTTTATTTCAGTAGAGATGGATCTAGAGAGGACTGTCAAGGATATATAGGATCATAATGCTCAACTTCAGGAAATGTTCTTGAACCTGTCCCAGGGGAAAGAAGAAGTGAAAGCTCTCCTCACAAGGGGCATGGTCGAGGGGAATTCAAGCAATTCCAGGAGTGATCAGTTGGAAGAACTTCAGTTTAAGCTGACTGCAATGAGGATCCAGATGATGGGACAACTGGTGGGCCAGATGGCTCTCATCCAGGACTTGGCTCAAAGACAAGAGGAGCTCAGGGTTCTCGTCAATAAACTGCTTCGGGACAACCAAGTGGGGCAAACATCTGAGGTTGAAGAGCAAGTCATCATTCAACCCCCTTTGAGACAAGAAGATAAGGGAAAAGCTTCTCAACTTGCTTCAAGGTCACAAGCCCATCGACAACCTCGTCAGCGTCAACGGGGTAATCAGCGTAAGCAAAATACGTCTGGAAGACAGTTCACCGAGACTTACATACAGTCATCTCTAATACTGGAACGCTTGTTGGAGGTCAATCTGACTGCTTTAAGGGATCCTATTCGGAAGCCCAATACCTCTGCTCCTAGCTATCACCCCGACGCATTTTGTGTATACCACTCCTATAGTCCTGGACATGACACCGACGACTGTTGGGCTTTGAAGAACAAAATTCAAGATCTGATTGACAATGGAGTTCTGAAATTCATGACGGATGGCGAGATGAAAATCTTCCGTTAAGGGTTTCTCCACCTGAAATGACAAAGCTCGAACTGAGAGACTTTTGTTCCATCTGAATTTTCAAGTTGTAATTTCTTTTGTTATTCAAAGAATTATCTGTTGATGTCAAACTCTAGTCAACCCCTTCGAGCCAAAGAAGTAGGAGTTTTCTGTTCTAAACAAATTGAAACCTTTGATTTAAACCTGGGGCAGGGTAGTCTCTCAGTTAATTCAAAAAAGGATGCACATTAAAGTCGCAAACTCTCAGTTCGTAATACAACGAACAACATCAAAAACATTCATCTGGAACCAAAAGACAGTGATGGTTCCTTATATCATAGGCAGTCAATCTGTTTCATTAATGCATTGCATATGTTTGTCTTGAATTCATCCATGTGTTTTCACTATTCTTATGCTTTCTTTATGATATTTAACTCTTGATAAAAAGCTACAAGCCTTTAGAGGGAGGATGACGAAACAATACCGTAATCTCATACAGTATGCTTTTGAACAGACCTTGCTGACGATGTACATGCATTCTTTCAAATCCTAAACACTGGAGTTATAAGGAAGATAATCCCTAGTCAACCCCTTCGAGCCAAAGAAGTAGGAGTTTTCTGTTCTAAACAAATTGAAACCTTTGATTTAAACCTGGGGCAGGGTAGTCTCTCAGTTAATTCAAAAAAGGATGCACATTAAAGTCGCAAACTCTCAGTTCGTAATACAACGAACAACATCAAAAACATTCATCTGGAACCAAAAGACGGTGATGGTTCCTTATATCATAGGCAGTCAATCTATCAAAAGAGAAAAGCCCACTGAGCCAAAACCTACAAAGGAGGCTTAAGAAAGCTGGGGCATCCCGCTGACTGTAATCTCGAAAACCGGAACAGTCAGGCAAAAGTTAGGGATAACAAATCAAAAGAACGAGGTCATTACAAATCCTCAACAACATGAAAAATGTTGCAAAAAAAAATGATGATGACTGTCTTCCAACAAATTCAACTTGTGTGAACCATCACCAAAACGTTGTTCCAAACTCGAATAGAGTTCAAACGCACAATTAACTGAGTTTAGGATTGAAGAACATCACGAAGAGCGGGTGGGTACAAATATACTTTGAGCCTTTATCCTTTGTTTCTTAAACCGTGAACCAGGCCACGTTACAACCCTTCAAAAGTCCTAATTGAAGCATGGGTTAGTTCGAAATCATACTGTTACAAAAGGTATCCTGACTCCTGTAAGGCTTTGCCCTAAATCTTGTGTTGAATTTGTCTTATAAAAAGTTTTCTGCTAAAAAACGCATTTTTCAAAACTTCGAGACAGACATAAACTTTGCATTATTTGAATATCGTTGTTTGCATATGGTTTACTTGTTTAACAGCGAATAAATTCATACAGAGAATGTTCGGAGGAACGAAAGCTCTCTCAGTGAGTAAAATCATTTCAAGTAGGACGATACTCCCATTACAAAAATCTCTCGTCAACAAAAAGAGACTTGGTTTGGTATTGTCCAACAAACCTGGGGCAGTCCAGTCAAGATTTCAACAAATCTCTCAAAAGATTAGCGAACTTGGGGCAAGTCTCCTTCATCATCACCTGGGGCATTCAAATGTCAAACTCAAGGTCGTTCAAAATTCCTTCATCACCTGTTGGAAGATACAGTCCAAATACGCTCCAGACATGGTAGCCATTCTGTCACTCATTCAGATCCAAGATACAGTTTTAGATACGCTCCAAACACGGTAGCCATTCTGTCACTCATTCAGATCCCAGTTATAGTTTCAGATACACTCTAGATACGGAAGTCATTCTGCTACTCATACAGATCTCAACTCCAAGATACAGTTTCAGATACGCTCCATACACGGTAGCCATTCTGTCACTCATTCAGATCCCAGTTACAGTTTCAGATACACTCCAGATACGGAAGTCATTCTGCTACTCATAAAGATCCCAACTCCAAGATACAGTTTCAGATACGCTCCAGACACGGTTGCCATTCTGTCACTCATTCAAAATAATTAACATTCTCCCCACAGAGATACTTCCCTTCAGATTGAAGATTCTCAGTCTCACTCCTCCAGCATGAGTCTCCCAGGTTCTGAACTCCCCAGTAGAGATCATCAGAATTCTTATCCCCCACAAGTCACCAATGATTTTCAATCCCCAGCAGTGGTCCTAAGATCCCTCAACAATTGAAGATCTTGTTCCCCAAGCAATCACCAGTCAACAAGGATTTCTCACCCTCAGTAATCAAAGGATTTTCAATCCCCAGCTGCAGTCATGGGTTTACTTCCCCAACATTTGTCAAGGATTTATTCTCCAAAACAAATCACATTTCAAAATTGATAGGTCGTTCAAAATTTCCTTCATCACCTGCTGGAAGTTACGATCAACATCAAAAATTCCTTCATCACCTGCTGGAATTCAAGGTAGTTCAAAATTTCCTTCATCACCTGCTGGAAGTTACGATCATCATCAAAAATTCCTTCATCACCTGCTGGAATTCAAGAGCGTTCAAAATTTCCTTCATCACCTGCTGGAAGTTTCAACCACCGACAGAATAACGGACAATTGAAGCTCCTAAAAATCTGTTTCTCTCAAGAATGAAGATTCTCATCCTTAAAACCTCAGAAGATTGGTATACTCCCAATTTCTGACCCTTAATAGAATGAAGATTCTCATCCTTAAAACCTCAGAAGATTGGTATACTCCCAATTTCTGACACTTAACATAATGAAGATTCTCATCCTTAAAACCTCAGAAGATTGGTATACTCCCAATTTCTGACCCTTAACAGAATGAAGACTCTCATCCTTAAAACCTCAGAAGATTGGTATACTCCCAATTTCTGACCCTTAACAGAATGAAGATTCTCATCCTTAAAACCTCAGAAGATTGGTATACTCCCAATTTCTGACCCTTAACAGAATGAAGACTCTCATCCTTAAAACTTCAGAAGATTGGTATACTCCCAATTTCTCACCCTTAACAGAATGAAGATTCTCATTCTTAAAACCTCAGAAGATTGGTATACTCCCAATTTCTGACCCTTAACAGAATAAAGACTCTCATCCTTAAAACCTCAGAAGATTGGTATACTCCCAATTTCTGACCCTTAACAGAATGAAGACTCTCATCCTTAAAACCTCAGAAGATTGGTATACTCCCAATTTCTGACCCTTAACAGAATGAAGACTCTCATCCTTAAAACCTCAGAAGATTGGTATACTCCCAATTTCTGACCCTTAACAGAATGAAGATTCTCATTCTCAAAGTGGCGTATAACCCAAGTTCCAGATTAATACCTGTAACAAGCCAGGAAAACTATCTGTGGACGACTGATTGTAGATTAATACCTGAAACCAGCCAGGAAAACTATCTACGTGAAGAGATTGAAGATTAATACCTGTAGCAAGCCAGGAAAACTATCTTTCTTTCTCAGGTCAGAGATTAATACCTGAAACCAACCAGGACAACCATCTCACCGACCAACCTTTTCAAGATTCCAAATCATCCTGCAGCAATCAAAAGATTCTTGCAATCCCCTGCAGCAGTCAAAGATTCAATTCCCCGGCAGCAGTCAAGATTCTATTATCTCCAGCTATCCAGGATTCATCTATCCTCAGCAAGACAGCTACTCAGCTTACATGCGCATTCATTACATTCATATATCATAAACACATATATTGCATTATGCATTTCATACATCATGACATTGCATACAACTAAGGTTTTACCTTTTCCAGAAAAAGGTCAATCAACAGGTGGCTACCATTAACCTTTTCAAGTTCCAGATCAATACCTGTAGCAAGCCAGGAAAACCATCTGTGGACGAGGGATTGAAGATCAATACCTGTAACAAGCCAGGAAAACTATCTTTCTTTATCAAGTTGGAGATCAATACCTGAAACCATACAGGACAAATATCTACTGGACCAACTCATGTTTATTCAACTTCAAGACTTCTGAAAACAGTTTACGGGTTCTCCAGATACGGATGTTAGCCTATCACTTATTCAGATCCAAGACTTTTGAAAACAGTTTACGGATTCTCCAAACATGGATGTCAATCTATTGCTTATTCAGACCCCCAGTTCAGAGACGTTCCAAACATGGATACCTTTCTGATACTCACCCCCTCACCAACGACATACAGTTCAACGAACATTCTTGGATGGCATCTCAAAGCCCATCCCCCGACAAGATTCTGTCACACCTTCAGATGGCATCTATAAGCCCATCCTCCTACCAACAATTTCCAGATGGCATCTCTAAGCCCATCCCCCGACAAGATTCTGTCACCCCTCCAGATGGCATCTTTAAGCCCATTTCGAGATGGCATCTCTAAGCCCATCCCCCGACAAGATTCTGTCACATCTCCAGATGGCATCTTTAAGCCCATCTCCAAATGGCATCTTTAAGCCCATTCCCTCAAACTACGATTTGAAGAGTGCAAATTTTTTGGGCACTCTAGTGTCCAATCTCCTTTTACCTTCGAGTCGCGAACGACAAACTTGCCAATCTAACTCTTCAGGTTCAAGAAGATTGAACAGGGGCAACTATTGTACCCAAAAATTTGCCCTCTCTTTTTCACAAGAAATCACAGCTTCGGGCTTTTCCTGATTTTTCAGATTGGCTTAAGAATCGGTCAAACAGACTTTTCTTATCAGTCAAACAAAATTAGGGTTTTCATTGACTCTTGAATCTGTCAAACAGATTATTAGGGTTTTCTTTGATTTGGTTGAGTTTGGCTCAGGGTTTGATCAGGCGGACGTTTCTTTGACAGTAAATCCAACATTAGGGTTTGCACGCGCATTTTCAGAAGAATTTGAATCCAGTGTCCAAATTGACTGTCACACTGCTTTGACGCTTGTTCAAGATTTCAGTTTGTTTCTCAAAACCTGAACCTCTGGGTTAGAAGCTGAGGCTTCTGGTTGAAAATTTACAGTTTTAGTTTAATCAAGTGAAGTGAAAGGCGTCTGGACGTTTGTTTGTTTAAGCTGTGCAATTGGTTAACTAACATGCCGGGCTTATTGCTGGTTAAAGCAGGGTTTGTGAGACTACAATGTTATTAATTATTTATCTTATCTAAGTTAGAATAATTGGGATGTACTTCCAGCTATTTTAATTCAAGAAACTTAAATAATTAAATAGATAGTGAAATAGAGAATTATCTGACAAAAGGACTTTTATTTATTTTTAATTATTGGTACAAGTGTTATTTAAATACAATAATTTTATTTACAGTATTTATAATAATGTTTATTACAAATGATTAAAATAAAATAAAACTATATCCTAAATCTCTTGAAGTCTTCATCTTCTACTGTTGCATCCTTTGCTCAACTGATATCTACCTGCAAAGACGAAAAAGGAAGAAGTCAACACAGATGAATTAAAAAAGTATTTTTCAGACAGTTAATCAAAAAACTCATCATTAAAGGTTTTGGCCAGAATCAGTTTGTTCGTCCTCTCTGCAAATCGCAAGAAGATGTCTCTTCTTGGTTCACAAAGAGGAAAGAAAATGTTTGCAAGCATATGAATTATTTTGCAAAATGCACAAAGCTGCATAAATTCAAATTGCAAAGTGCAAACTGAAATGCCAAACAAGTTGCATAAATCCAAACTGAATTGCATTATCAAACTCGGTAAACCAAATTGTCAAAGGGGCAAACTAAGTCACAAGTTCCAAACTTTCAAAAGCTGTCAAAGAAGATACCAAAAGATATCAAAAACTGTCAAAAGCTGTCAACAAGTACACAAAAGCAATGCATAAAATCTAGAGGTAAGAAGATATGCAGAGGAAAGCCAAAGATGCAAGCAATATTTCAAAACATTTTTCATCATTTTCTGGACAAAACCTTTTCAGAAAAGAAAGTACAGTTTAAGTAATTAAATATACTTTTCTGGAGAGAGATAAAGGAGAGAGAGAAGTAGAGGCTTACAGTTTTGGGCAGGCTAAG
This sequence comes from Vicia faba, assembly GCA_948472305.1. Lineage (NCBI taxonomy): Eukaryota > Viridiplantae > Streptophyta > Magnoliopsida > Fabales > Fabaceae > Vicia > Vicia faba. Next base: position 624,491,300 of record OX451741.1, read on the forward strand.
AAGAATAGATAAATATAACAAGTCAGAACAGTTCAAACGGAGGCAGAACACACATAGAAAAGTATACCACAAAACTGTAAAGAGATAACACAAGCCCTCAAGCCTAAGGAATCAAGCCTTTCAAAGCCTGTAACCCAAAGCTACCTCAAGCAAGCAAACAACAGTCTGCCTCAAGCTTGCTTCAAGCTTTCCTTCATAAAACTTCAAGCCTGCTTCAGCCTGCTTCAGCCTGCCTTCAGGAAAGCAAACAAAAGCTTGCCTCAAACCTGTTTCATCCTGCCTAAAACACATAACAGAAGCAAGCCTTCAAGCATAAAACACTGTAACCTGCAACAAACCCAGCCTGTACCAGGAAAGAAAAAACAAACTGCACAAAAGCCTGCCTTCAAGCACATCAAACTGCACAATAAGCCTGTGTAAAATCACAAAACAAAACTGGAAGCACAAGCCTTGAAGCCTCTCAAAAAACTACACAAGCCTGATAATATTCAACCTGCCTTCAATCCAACAAAACTCCCATAAATCCAAACCAAATATCCAAACAACAAAAATAGGCGCCTCAGAACTAGGTTCATCATAGGCAAAGCCAGCCAAGCCCAAAAGAGAAAAAGAGGATCAGAAGTAAGCAAACAAATCTCAGAATCAAGGTTCATCATAGAATCAACACATCCAAACATCCAAACCACAATGACAGGCGCCTCAGAACTAGGTTCATCATAGGCAAAACAAAAGCACAAGTATCTCAGAATCGAATTCATCATAGGCTAAACATAAGAAAGTATTCAGAAGAAGAAAAGAAGATGCAGAAGTGAAGTATCCTAGGGTTTTCAGAGACACTATCATCATAAAACCATTCAAGGAAAGCTAAAAGATACAAGTACCAGGAAGGCCAGCAAGCACATCACCGCGTCCCTCCGCCTCCGGCCACCGGAGAACGCCTCATGTCCAAATCCTCCGTATCCAAAACCCTAAAGGTAGTAATTCCTCCTTCCTTTTTTACACCTCACAAGAACAAATAGAACAAAGATTAATAACAAACAAGACTAAAATTTGAAGAACCCTAAAAGATGTTCAGAAAGCAAATCGTTACCTTTTCTTTTCCATCGCCCTGAGCAACTGTGGAGAGAAGAGATGGAGGCATGGCGTCTGGTAGCCTGAGGCGGTTGGATGAGACATCAGTTGGCCATATTTGAGAAAGGATGAAGAGGCGAAGAAGAAGGTGAAGAGCGGCGCCGTTCCAAAACTTTGTAACCCTAAGTTCTGAAACAAAACAAAGTGAACCCCAAACAAAAATTGTCAAAACGCGTTTTGGGCCTCTGCCCCACTAAACTGCTAAGCCCAACGATTCAGGCGTGTGCACCTCCCTTTCTTGGTTTTAATCCATTTTTTTATTTTGCATTTTGGGCCATACATCCCCTTAGAGCCCATTTATCCCATTTTTATTTTCTTAACCCTTTATATATAAATCAATATTTTGACCACCTTATTTTCTTTGTTAAAAAACTTAAATTCCTAATTCTTTTTTGGTAAATAAAATAATACATTTTGTTTTAAAACTTTTTTTAGTTATACTTTTATATAAGCTTTTTTAAAACATTAACTAAAATACATGAATAACAGTTTTCTTTAACTTAAACATTTTTCTTTTCTTTTCTTTAAAACTTTTGTTTATATATAATTAACAAAAACACAAAAATAATAATAAAATACTCAATACATTAAGTTAACATTTTGATCATTTGTAAATAATCACATACATTGCACAATACTTTTATTTCTCTTTGATTCTTATACTTTGCTATCATTTTATATTGAGAATGCGATGATTCAATTTGGTTGTAAATAATACTTGGGCACTACCATTCTGATGAGACTCATCCCCATTTGTAAACATTTGTACCCCCATCCCCGGACACTTATTTGTAATAGCTTAGACTTTAAATTCCCACAATTTATCGCTTTCCATATACTGTATAGTAATTAGGGTTTGTATGCGAAGATTCAAAATCAACCGCTAGATAACCTAATACAAGACAAAAGCATGAAAATCAATACACAATTCACATTTGCACCTCTAGGGTAACCTCACTTGTTGCCTCGGAAAAATACAATCATGTCCCTCGAGTATGAGACACTCTAGAAAATGTCCCTTCAATAAATAAAGATCGTAGTCCCTCAATGATCCTCGATGTTGCCTTCGATAAAACGATCTCGTCCCTTACAAAAAAATTGCTAGAGCGTCTCACAAGTTTCCTTCAATGATTGTATACGATGACCCGCGCCCGTCCCGTTAACATCCTAACGCAAGGTTGTTCACCAAATACAATGGTGAAACAACACTGTTAAAAGGGTTAAAACATGAGAAAGATCTTTGAGTAAATTAGGGTAGATAGCTCTTAGTTACTTTATCAAACTTGCAAAACACACTTGCCATTTTCAAAACACACTTCACAAACACAATTTCCAAAACAACTTTAAAAACCTTGAAACATCTTTTCAAAAAGACAAACACCTTTGTAAAACATTCGAGTAAAGAATTATTACAATGGTTGCCTAGACAAGGCATCTTTTTCAAAACATTTTCAAAACCACACACACACAAACACCATTTCAAACAATTGAAAATCAAGGCAAGTGATCTAAAACAAGTAACTAAGAGCCCATGGATAACCATGGATGAAAAGGGTGCTAACACCTTCCCTTTTCATAATCTACCCCCCGAACCCATGAAAACATCTCAAAGGTCTTTCCTGTGCTTTTTGACCTTTCCTTAGGATAAATAAAAAGTCGGTGGCGACTCTTACTAAACCGAACAAGTGCAAATACAAACGCAAAACCTCAAGTCAGTTCTCCCACCGTATCACATATTGCATCATACATTTCATGCAACATAACTTTGTGTTTTAACTAACATTTTACCCTTTTCAGGATAAGATTAGCAGCTACCATTAACAATGTCCAAAGATTTCAGATACGGTACAGATACGCTCCAGACAAGGATGCCATTCTGATACTCATTCAGATTTCAAGTTCATGATACAGTCCAGATACGTTCCAGACACGATTTCCATTCTGTCACTTATTCAGATTCAAGTTCAGATACGCTCCGGACGCGGTTGCCATTCTGTTACTTATTCAGATTCAAGTTCAGATACGGTCCAGACAAGGATGCCATTCTGATACTCATTCGGATCTCAACTTTCAGATATAGTACAGATACGCTCCATACACGGTTGCCATTCTGTCACTTATTCAGATTCCAAGTTAATGATACAGTTCAGATACGCTTCAGACACAGAAGTCATTCTGTTACTCATTCATATTCTAGTTCAGATACGACTCAGATACATTCCAGATACGGACACCATTCTGATGCTTATTCTTTTTGATTTACAACAAACATTCTTGGATGGCATCTACAAGCCCATCTCCGACAAGATTCTATCACCTCTCCAAATGGCATCTTTAAGCCCATTCCCTCAACTACACTTTGTCGAGTGCAAATTTATGCGCACTCTAGTGTCCAATCATTTTTTACCTTCGAGTCACGAACGACAAAACTCGCCAATCTAACTCTTTAGGTTCAAGACAAGATTAGGGTTTGGTCAGCTCAAGACACCTCATCTTGCACTGATAACCCAAAATTAGGGTTTGAGTTTGCACAAGGATTTTTGGACCACAAATGCTTCATGTGATTTTCATATATCATTTTGGACCCCTAAGATTGCTCATGTTAAGTTTCAAGCCTTGAACCACATTTTTGATCAGTCAATTTGACAGTTGACCTAAAAATCAGCTATATTGGGGGGAAAAAAGTCAACTATGACCAATTTACAGTCAAGCTTCATAATATTTGATCCACATCAACATTTTAGACTCATATGTACCATTTTATTAAGTTTTAATCACAACTCCTCAAGAAATTTGATCAAATCATCAAAAGGGCAAAATGGTCAAAATTAGGGTTTTGACTGAGAAAGGGAAATTTCTAATTTTTAACCTAGCCAATGACCAATTGAGTTCAAGCATGATTTCAAGGATTCAATGGCATCATCTTGACTTAATTACATGGTTCAAAAGATCTCAAGTTCATTTGATTGACAGATGAAATTTACAGTCAATTGATCAAAAGTCAACTGTGCACTGAAAAGTCAAACTTTGTCTTTTTGGTCAAAATCAAGTACCAAGGGTCATAATTCATCAAGATATGTAAAAATATGAAACTTGTTCACCAAGAAAACCAAATTTGAAAATTAGGGTTTTAATTTAAAATTTTTCATAACTTCGAATTTTTCTAAGTATAAAAATTTTCTTATTTTTTCCCAACTTTTCACCACTTTTTCACCATGATGCATTTTGATTCAAGAAAAGTTCCCAACATGAAAGTTGTATTCCTCCATGAAATATAAAACTTTTCTTCACAAACTTTTCCCTAAAGATGCTTGGATCTCAAGTTATGAATTTGTGAATATAGGGCCATGAACTAAATAACTTAGTGAAATTTTGTCCTAATTTAGGCAGGTTTTGGACCCAACTTCATGGCAACTTTTCACTTAGTTCCAAGAGGTATCTCAAAATGCATTTGAAAGATGGATCATATATCACATTGCAAGCTTTCCTAAATGTCCAAGAACTCTCCAAGATCATTTTTGAGTAGGGAGAATCGAATAGAGGAAGTTTGCATTTTCTCACTTTTGTTCAAGCCATTTTCACATAGAATCAAGTTGCAAATCAAACCTATGCTAGTTTTATCTTGCTTTACAGGTACTAAGCTTGCTATACACTCCATAATTAAATTCATACTCAGTTGACAAAGGCTTTATCTTTGCTTTTAAAGCTTTACACAAGATGTATTTCCATTTTGGGCAAAAAGGTTACATTGCCATTTTCATAAAGATGAAATTTTACAACTTTGTTAACTTGGAGCATTGAACCTGTCCCCTTGATGCATACAAACCACACAGGTCTCAAGCAAGTTGTACAAGCTCATACCAATTCTAAGCAAGCTGGTACAAGCATTGGTCTTGTCACTTTGCTTCAAGTACAAGAAAGTTGGCAAAAAGGCTAGCATTGGCAGATCTGTTAGGAGGATGACTTTAGATCATTTCTATACTAATATGCAAAGGATATGCAACACATTACATGCTTGGATTGGACTTGAAACTATCTAAAACTCAAAAACACCAAAATTCTGCCTAAACACAGAGTTTATGCAAAAGCTCAGCCAACCCTCATTTGGCTCGTGCGTTTTGTGTCTAACTGATCAAAACATCTTATACACTTGATAACTAATCCATCCAAGCCATCACTCTGGTTCTGTAACCTCTGTTTCACCATCTTCCATTTTCAATTTGGAAGCTTGCAGTTAGACTTGGTCAGGGAGTTCCAACCATCCTCAGAGCAAGATAAAGATTGGAATAGGTTCAAGGAAGTTCAAGGAAGCTTAAACAATCACCAGGCCTCCATTAAAGTCCCTACATTTCCATACTCGATTCCAGCTGAAGGAGGTATTTTCTTAAACTCTATCTCTTTATATAGGCAACCTCAAGCCACGATTTGTGAAGGAAAAATGTAGTCCTTATCATAACGAAACTGTACATATCATTACTTTTCATTTATATTACTTGTGCTGAGAGAATTTGAAACTTAAAATCTATGAAAAAGTTAGGTCACAATTTGGGGATTCAAAAATTCTCTTTGATCTTTGATAGTTAGGTTACATAATTTATATGGTTGGAATCATGAGCTCAAATGCCACATTTTTCATGTTATGAGTTTTCATTTTTATGCAAGCATGAGGAAGATATAGGTTGTACTGGAAACGCGTGAAGAAGAGGACGAAGGACAGGGATGAAGTCTGGTTCTGGGTTTTTTGGCGCCTTGGCCTTTTTGTTTTTGCTATTTGCACCCACCTGACTTGCTATTGCACCCCCTGGCTAACTTTTTATATTTTTGTATTTTTCTTCATATTTTTATATTTAATACTTTTATTTATTTTTCTTAATGATAAAAAATACTAAAAAATGATTTATTTATTTCTCTCACTTTTATTTTTTATTTTTTTATTATTTTCTCACATGAAAAATAGTTTATTTTGATAAATAGAATTTATTTTCTTAAATAACTTATAAATATAATTAAAAATACTTAATATTTTTATTATACATTTTATACTCATAAATACTTACTTTTTGTACATGTTTAATTTTTAGTATTTAGGCATAATATTATTTATTATTTTTTATACAAAAAAAATATACAAGTTAATAAATATAGAACATTATTTTCTTTTAATTGAAAACTAGGGTTTGCCCCCTTTCAAAAAGAATTAATATATTTTTTCCTTATATTTTTAGGTTTAAATTAAATATTTTTTATACAAAAAACAAGACATAAAAAATCTTTTCTTTTACATACATATTGCATTGCATTTTAAATATTTGTATTATTTATTTAATTCGTGCAATTTTGATTTGGTTGTAATAATATATTTAGTTTTATATTTGTGCAAATCCCCATTCAAAATTGTATTTCCCCCCTCCCATAAAAATTGTTGTAATAGCTTAGTTTATTTTACGCAATTTATCGCTTTATATACTATGACTAGTAATTAGGGTTTGCATGACAAGAACAAAAACAAAGCAAAATAGAAAACCCTAAATGCAAGACAAAAGCTTGAAGATGATACACTTTGCACACAAGCACCCTTAGGGTTTCTCCCACTTGGTTGCCTAAAATAAAATGGCCATGTTACACATGCGAAGTATCTTGGCAAAACAAAACAAAAATAAGATCATAGTCCCTCGATGACGCTATTCAAAAGTTGCCTAAACAAAATGATCTTGGTCCCTAAAAAATGCTAAAGATACTTGGCAATATTGCTATCATGGTTATACGATGACCCATGCCCGTCCTGTTTACATCCAAAGATAGGGTTGCTTACCAAATCAATGGTAAGTCCACAATGTCAAAGGAATAAAAATGCACAAGAAAGACATTTGAGTAGGTAGATAGCTTCTAAGTTACTTTCTCCTTTTCAAACAATCCTTGCTATTTTCAAAAACAAACACACACATTTCAAAACATCTTACAAAACATTGAAAACATTTTCAAAAGACAAACATCTTTGTATACATTCTTACGAACGAGAATCATTACAAAGATTGCCTAAACACTTTCAAAATTACACCAAACACCATTTCAAACAAAACAAAGCAAGTGATCTAAACAAGTAACTAAGATCCCATGGAAAACCATGGATGAAAAGGGTGCTAGAACCTTCCCTTTTCATAATCTACCCCCCGAACTTAAGAAAACATCTCAAAGGTCTTTCATGTGCTTTTTTACCTTTCCTTTTGGATAAAAGAAAAGTCGGTGGCGACTCTTGTTAACCGCAACATTTGCGACAAAACGCAAAACCCTCAAGTCAGTTCTCCCACCGCATCACACCTTCCCTTTGCATAACCAACCCCCGAACTTAGATTCTCTCCCCCTCTTTTTGGGTTATTCGCTCTTTTCCCATTCCTCTGGAAATAATAAAGCGCGGTGGCGATTTTTATTTGATCTGTGCGAGTTAAGTCAATCCAATGGCTTAGTCTCAACATTTCTACCGCTACATTTATAAACAAATTATTTTATTAATTTATTCAGTAAACAATGTAACGAATTTTAACTTTAAAAAAACTAATTTATCCCTTGGTTTTATCGATAAATAGAGATATATGAGGCACTAGTATTGTAAATAACAAAAGTGCAGATGATGGGTTTGAACCCATGTGCAAATAATTTTCCCCTCGATATTTTAAAAACTGAGGTGTTAAGTCATTACTTTTTATGATTCCATTCATTACCTCACTTCTATAGCCAAGGTAAAACGCATTTCACGTCTGAGGTTAAAAGCACTTTTGTAGTAGTGTCTCCTGGTATTTGATTTAACAAATGATCTTTCACAATTACCCAATCTTTAGGCAGCTGGTTCGAGGTCTCTTGTTTGTCTTCCTCATGTGAGCTTTCCTCTTTATCTTCATTAATATCCGCATACATTGGTGAATGAAGATGATCCTATTTGGGAATTTCACCGTTGATCAAATTCTCGGTTATCACACCTGAAGTATCAGAATAAAAACCTTTCCCTGTCTTTTGGGGGTGAGGATTCATCAAATGCAACATGAATAGATTCTTCAACCGATGATGTTCTATGGTTATAAACTCTACAATATTTACTTGAAGATGAGTATTCTAAGAATATTCCTTCATCGAGCTTATCACTAAATTTACCAAGATTATCCTTTCTGTTATTTATAATGAAACATTTGCAACCGAAAATGCGAAAGTAAAAAATATTTGGTTTCCTATCTTTAAGTAACTCATAGGTTATCTTCTCTAGGACTGGCCAAATAACCACCATGTATAAGACATGACATGCGGCATAACCGCTTCCGCCCAAAAGTACTAAGGTGAGATCATATCACTTATCGTAGTCCGAGCTAATTCTTCTAAAACACGGTTTTTATGCTCAAAATAACATTTTTTATGGATTTATCAGACATGAAAAGTTATGATCAATCCCGTTTGTTGTACCCCAAAATTTCCCCTCTCATTTATCAAGTATTTTCTCACAAAGATCTCCTTTGGTTCAAGACTGCACTAGGGTTGATTAGCTCAAGACACCTCCTTAAGCATTGATGACTGAAATTAGGGTTTGATATTTCACAAGGATAATTGAACTATTAATGCCTCATTTTACTTTCATAGATCATTATGGACCCCTAAGATTTCTCGTGTCAATTTTCAAGTCTTGGATCACATTTTTGCTCAGTCAATTGAGCAATTGACCTAAAAATCAGCTGTATTGGGGAAAAAGTCATCTATGGCCAATTTACAGTCAAACTTCACAAATTTTGATCCATATTAACATTATGAACTAATATATATCATTTTATTAAGTTTGGACCATAATTCCTCAAGAAACTTGATCAGATCATCAAAAGGGCAAAATGGTCAAATTAGGGTTTTGATTGAGAAAAGGCAATTTCTGATTTTTGACCTAACAAATGGTTGATTGGTTGGAAACATGATATCAAGGATTAAATTTCATAATTTTCACCTAATGGCGTGACTCAAAACATTGCTCAATGTCATTTGTTTGATAGTTGATTTTCATTCAACTGATCAAAAGTCAATTGTACACTAAAAAGTCAAACTTTGACTTTTTTGTCAAAATCAAGTGTCAAAGATCACAATTCATAAAAACATGTCACAATATGAAACTTGTTCATCAAGAAATCAAAAATTCAAGATTTCATTTTGAAAAGTCAAAGTTTCCAAACTTAGAAAGTTTTCTAAATGTTGAAAACTTCATGTTCTTTTACAACTGTGGGCCATTTTTTTAAACCATAATGCAAGATGATTCAAAGGAAACTTTAAACATGAAAGTTATAGATCTAAATGAGATCTAAAACATTTCTTTACACAACTCTTCCTATAAATTCTTGGATTTTCAGTTATAAATTCATGAAGTCATGGCATTTTTGAATAAAACACTTAAGAGAAATTTTCAGCAGTTTTGGCCAGGTTTTTATCCCAACTTCTTGGACAATTTTCATCAAGTTCCAGTTTGATTTAACAAAAGTGGTCAACATGGAAGTTGTATAGGGTGTTTCAAGCTTTCCAAAACATCCAAGAGCATGAATTTATCATATTTGAGCTAGGAGATTCAAGGGCATGAAGTTGAGCATCCATTATTGAATTGCAAGTCATTTTAGTGAAGAACACATAACAAAACCCTTATGATTTGGTGCATAATCTTATGTTGAAGGCTTCCTTGCTTGTAAATCTCATCATAATTTAATACTTACACCCACTCTTGAGCTATTACCCAAGTGTTTAAACCATTTTCCAAAAGATCTTTCCATTTATGGCATAAAGGCACCATTGCTATTCTTGAAAAGCAAGCTTTTTGTACAAAGTTGGTCTTGAGCCCATACCTTGCTGGTTGCTGATCATACTCCACCATAAATCATGGTGTGATAAGGTGGGAGAACTGAATTTTTGTTTTCCATTTGATCGCAATGTTGCAGATAGCAAGAGTCGCTACCGACTTTTCTTTTATCCAATAAGGAAAGGTTGAAAAGAACAGGAAAGACCTTTAGAGATGTTTTCTTGAGTTCGGGGGGTAGATTATGAAAAGGGAAGGTGTTAGCACCCTTTTCATCCGTAGTTATCTATGGGCTCTTAGTTGTTTGCTATATCACTTGCTTTTATTTTGAAGTGTGCTTTGTGATGTGGGTTTTGAAAATATTTTGAAAATGTGACTTTGTAATGATTCTCGTCTCTATAAGAATGCGTACAAAGTGTTGGTTTTTGAAAACATTTCAAAGAGATGTGTTGGTGTATAAAAATGTTTTTATTGTGAGCAAGCGAGCAAATAGGAGCAAATCTACCTACTCAAAAGGTCTTAGATGTTTTTTTTCCTCTTCCTTTAGATGTTGCTATCTTACCATTGATTTGGTAAGAAGCCACATCGTTGGATGTGAAGGGACGGGCGTGGGACGTTTGTATAGTCATAAAAGGAAACCTATGGGATGCTTTAGCAATATCATTTTAGGGACTAGATCATTTACCAAAGGCAACATTGAGGGTCATCGAGGGACTACGATCTTTTATCAAGGGTCTTTTGCTAAAACGCCCATGTTTAAGGGACATGACTATTTTTTGATTAATATCAGCTCTGTAAAACCAGTCGATGAGCTACCGGTTAAATGGTTGAAGAATGGACCAGACAGCGTCCCAAGAAACATGTCGACCAACTCCTTGTTAGATAAAGGGGGTTGAACTCTCCCAGCCAAGTCTCTCCACTTCTGCGCGTAGTCCTTAAAGCCTCCACCTGCACCCATGGACATACTCTGGAGTTGAGTACGAGTAGGGGCCATATCGGCATTGTATTGGTACTGTTTGTAAAAAGCAGCAGCCTAATCCTCCCTGTTTAGGACATAGGTTCCCTCCAATTGGTAGAACCATTCGAGCAGAGTCCCTGACAGGCTGTCTTGAAAGAAGTGAACCCACAAGTTTCTATCAGCGGTGTGGGGCTGGATCTTCCTTACATAGGAATGGAGATGAAGCTTTGGGAAAGACACCCCATCATACTTTGCAAAAAGAAACTAGGTCTCCCAGGAGCGCATCCTCTTTGGTGCAATGTAGGAGTTTATATTCCTTTCTTCATGAAGTAGCCTAGTGAGCTCTAGGACCTACTTCTCGTTGGCATAGTACTGAGCTTCAAACGTGTCCCGCTCCTCTTTAAGTTGAACCTAGGACTTCTGCAACTCCTCGTGATCGTTTGGAATGTCAGGTTGATGAACAAGGGAAGCCGTATCTCCCTCGGCAACTGGTTCAACAATTATTGGTAGGATAGCAGGGTAAGGCATCATAAGATTTTGAGCGCGGGCTCGTACCCAGCGGAGATAGGGCTCAAGAGAGATGGAATTCTTGTGCCCCAGTGTCTTGCTATCAATTTTATGTACCATGGCTGAAGCTTTTATGAACCTTTTACAGTATCCCTAAGCATCATTTGTTAGAACATAGTTTGATTCTACAACCCTTAATTAGAGTTTTGATGATAACAAATACAAAGAACAAAGATGCACCCTAAAAATTATGTTATTTTGTATGCAGAAGTTCTGACCAAAGCAACATCAGAAGTTAAGCTATAGAAGCTACACACTGAGATAATATGAATTTGCGCTGAAGAATGATGATCATAACCTGCGCTTAAGTGAAGTAAACTCTGGTTCTGAATAGAAGGAATATAATCTAAGGCATCAATGTTCTGAAGCATCAGCAGTAGGCAAGGATATAAGATTCTAAAGCGTTACTTTACAATCAAGACAACATCAATCACAACGGCTTCTTTCAGACAGGATCTTCTCTAAATAGAAACTGTGTTAATGATCATAATCACGCTTAAAGTTGGACAGAATTCCATTGCCTATAAATACAAGCTAAGAGATCAAATCATCAACGATTTGCCAATACTACAATAATACAATTAAAAATGCTGCAAGCTTACTCATCTCTATTCCACGCTCTAAATTTGTGTAAAATATCACAGTTGTGATAACTGTTTTTGTAACGAAAAACAACTATACACAGTACTCTTGTATCTTTGATTAAGAACAATTTTTCCTTGAGATTAACCGGATTGTGGTTGTACTCAAGAATACTTTGACAGTTGTCAAAGTAGTGATTGTAATCTGTTTGAGATTAGTGGATTAAGACCTCGTTGGAGAGAGGCGAAATCACCTTGACGGGTGGACTGGAGTAGTTTGAGATCAAACGAACTAGGATAAAAATACTGTGTCTTTGCGCATTTGATTTCAAGTTTACAATTCAACCCCCCTTCTTGTGTTTTTCACTTCTCCAATTGGAATCAGAGCACCTGGTTCTGAGTTCATACACTTAACCGTGTCAGTACAAGATACAAGCTTCAAAAAAACACTATGGTGGGACCAAGCTAAAACATCAACAATGACTATCATGAAGACAAAGGCGGAATCAGTGGTAAACCTCCAGTCTTTGATGGAGAAAACTTTGACTACTGGAAAGATAGAATTGAGAGCTTCTTTCTGGCCCATGATGTTGATCTATAGGACATGGTAACTGATAGATACACACATCCAGTGGATGGAAGGGGTCAGAAGATAGACATAAAAATGATGTCTGACCAGCAGAAACGTGACTTCAGAAATCATCATAAGGCCAGAACAATAATCCTCAGTGCTATCTCATATTCAGAATATGGGAAAATCTCAAACAGAGAGACAGCCAAAAATATGTTTGACTCTCTGAGAATGACGCATGAAGGTAACATTCAAGTCAAAGAAACCAAAGCCCTTGCGCTTATTCATAAGTATGAGGCATTTAAGATGGAAGATACTGAATCCATAGAAACAATGTTCTCAAGGTTCCAGATCCTTGTTGCTGGGTTGAAGGTTCTTGACAAAGAATATTCTATTGCTGATCACGTAAAGAATATCATCAGAAGTCTACCCAATCAATGGAGTCCAATGGTCACAGCACTTAAGCTAGCCAAAGATCTCAACAAGATATCTCTGGAGGAATTTGTCAGCTCCCTCAGAAGTCACGAGATAGAGATAGAAGAAGATGGGCCTCAAAATCAAGGTAAGCCACTAGCTTTAAAATCTAACAGAAAACCCGACTATAAGGTTTTGTAGGCTATGGAAGAAACCTCTGATGGATCCTCATCAGAAGAAGATGAATTGTCTCTCCTCTCCAGAAGGGTGAATCAACTATGGAAGCAGAGACAAAAGAAATTCAGAAATCCTAGAAGATCAGAGAATCAAAATGAATCCTCTTCCAGATACAGAAAGTCTGAGTCTTCCTCTAGACATAGAAGATCTGAAGGCTCTTCAGGACACAGAAAGTAAAATAACAAGGATATCATCTGTATTGAGTGCAATGAGCAAGGGCACTACAAAAGTGATTGTCCTAAGCTTCATAAGGAGAAGCCTAAAAAGGAGTTCTTCAAGGAGAAGAAGAAAAGCCCCATGGCAACATGGGACGATTCAGACACTTCTGATGCTGACTCAGAGTCAAATGATGAAAGAGCAAACATAGCTCTCATGGAAAACATGTCAGAAGACAGTGAAGCTTTTGGTTCAGACTCAGAATCAGAAACTGAAGAGGTATTCCCTAACTTTGCTATAAATTTCACTAAAGCTGAACTTGCAGAAATTCTAAATGAAATTCTGGAAAGGTATCAGCAAATCAGAGTCAAATTCAAGAACTTGAAAAATGAACTTGTCTCTGACTCTGAAAAGACTGAGAGTCTCAAATTAGAAAATTCTGAGTTAAAAGAAAAATTTTCAAAATTAGAAAATGATTTGCAAAACTCTCAGAAGGAAATAATCTCAGAGACTCCCAGTAATGTTGATGAGATTATCAAAGAATATGATTACAGCTTTCAGAAGTTTCTGGCTAAAAGCATAGATAGAAGCAAGATGGCTTCAATGATCTATGGAGTTAGCAGAAATGGCAAAAAAGGGATAAGATATCAAGGTAAGGTACCTACACCTAAGAAAACCATGGACTTAGTCATAAAACGCACACCATTTAAATCACACTTCATATATGGGCACACACATGACCTAAACTACACTAGTCATAATTACTCTGTCAAACCAAAATTCAACCAGAGTTTTGGTAAAACAAACAAACCAGGACCCAAGAAGATATGGGTACCTAAGGATAAAATTATATATGTATCAGATATCTTTAGCAGCAAGGCTAAAACACCAATCATGGTACCTGGACTCTGGATGCTCTCGACACATGACGGGAAGAAAGCATATGTTCCAAAGCCTGGAACTTAAACCCGGAGGCTACGTGGGCTTTGGAGGCAACCAAAGAGGAAAAATCATTGGCTCTGGAACAGTAGGTAATGGAAATCTTCCCTCTATAAATAATGTGCTATTAGTTGATGGATTAATGCATAACCTGTTATCCATAAGTCAATTAAGTGATAACAGTTATGATATAATCTTCAACCAAAATTCATGCAAAGCAGTTAGTCAGAAAGATGGAACTATCCTTTTTAATGGAAAGAGGAAAAACAACATTTATAAAATAAAACTTTCTAAACTTAAGAGTCAGAACGTAAAATGTCTTATTTCTGTTAACAACGAGCAATGGGTCTAGCACAGAAGATTGGGGCATGATAGTATGAGAAGAATATCTCAGATTAACAAACTCAATCTGGTAAGAGGACTTCCTAATTTGAAGTTCAGCTCAGATGCTCTGTGTGAAGCATGTCAGAAAGGCAAAATTTTAAAACCTGCTTTTAAATATAAAAACGTTGTTTCCACCTCTAAGCCATTAGAACTTCTGCACATAGACCTATTTGGACCAGTAAAAACTGCCTCTGTTAGTGGCAAGAAGTATGGGTTAGTGATCATAGATGACTATAGCAGATGGACATGGGTAAAGTTCTTAAGACACAAGGACGAGTCACACTCTGTGTTCTTTGCATTCTGTAACCAAGTTCAGAATGAAAAGGATCTTAGAATTGTCAAAGTCATAAGTGATCATGGTGGAGAATTTGAAAATAAATATTTTGAATCATTTTTTAATGAAAAGGCATCTTGCATGACTTCTCTTGTCCTAAAACTCCCCAACAAAATGGAGTTGTAGAACGAAAGAACAAAACATTACAAGAAATGGCCAAAACCATGATAAATGAGACTAACATCGCTAAGATCTTTTGGGTAGAAGCAATTAACAGAGTTCTACATTCAGAATAGAATCTCTATAAGACCTATTCTGGTAAAGACTCCATATGAATTGTGGAAGAACAAAAATCCTAACATTTCTTATTTTCATCCTTTTGGATGCACTTGTTTCATTCTGAATACTAAAAATTATCTGAACAAGTTTTACTCTAAAGCACAAAAGTGTATTATGTTAGGATACTCTGAACGCTCAAGAGGGTACAGAGTATACAATACAGAAACACAGATTGTTGAAGAGTCAATCAGTATTAGATTTGATGATAAGCTTGACTCTCAAAAGTCAAAGCAGAATGAATTCCTTGCAGATATAGAAGTTGAATTCACAAGTACTGAAGACAAAGCATCAAATGTACTCAATAGAGACGCTCCAACAACATCAGAAAGAAATGCTACAAGCAATCCAGCACCTTCTGTTGATCAACTCCAAAAAAGGTTTTCCAGAAGCAGCATAGCTCACCCAGAAGATAAAATCTTGGGAAAGAAGGATGATCCAATCAGAACAAGATCAACATTCAGAAACTCTAAAGAATCCCTCATGGGACTAGTATCTCTGATTGAACCAACAACAATTGATGAAGCTCTTATGGACAATGAATGGATTCTAGCAATGCAGGAGGAATTAAATCAGTTCACCAAAAATGATGTATGGGATCTGGTTCCCAAACCAAAAGGATTCAACGTCATTGGAACAAAGTGGGTGTTCAGAAACAAACTGAACGAGCAAGGAGAAGTCATCAGAAACAAAGCACGACTGGTGGCACAAGGTTATAGTCAGCAAGAGGGGATAGACTATACAGAAACCTTTGCTCCAGTCGCCAGTTTAGAATCTATCAGACTCTTAATTTCATTTGTTGTAAACAATGGCATCACTCTGTATCAGATGGATGTTAAAAGTGCATTACTAAATGGCTATATAGATGAAGAGGTATATGTGCACCAACCCCATGGGTTTGAGAATTCCAAACACCTAAAATATGTTTTCAAACTAAAGAAGTCACTCTATGGTATGAAACAAGCTCCCAGAGCTTTGTATGAAAGACTAAGTAGCTTCCTGTTAGAAAAGGAATTCACCAGAGGGAAAGTGGACACAACCTTGTTCTGTAAGTCATTTAAGAATGAAATTTTAGTATGTCAGATTTATGTAGATGACATTATCTTTGGATCCACTAAACCATCTCTGGGAAGAGAGTTTGCTAAGTGCATGCAGGCAGAGTTTGAGATGAGCTTAATGGGGGAAATCAAATTCTTTATGGGCATTCAGATAAACCAAACTCCAGAATGAACTTACATTCATCAAAGAAAATATATCAGAGAACTTCTGAAGAAATTTGATCTCTCAGAATGTAAGCCCTCAAAGACTCCAATGCACCCCACGTGCATTCTGGAAAAGGAAGAGGTAAGTAAAAAGGTAGAACAGAAAGTCTACAGAGGTATGATTGGTTCTCTCCTTTATCTGACGACTTCAAGGCCTGACATTTTATTCAGTCTTTGCTTATGTGCTAGATTCCAATCAGATCCTAGAGAATTTCACTTAACAGCAGTTAAGCGAATTTTCAAGTATTTGAAAGGTACTACTAACTTGGGTTTGTTTTATAGAAAATCCAATGAATACAGCTTAGTAGGATATTATGACGCTGATTTTGCTGGAGACAGAGTAGAGCGTAAAAGCACTTCTGGAAGCTTCCAGTTTCTGGGAGAGAATCTGATCTCATGGACCAGCAAGAGACAATCCATAATAGCATTATCAACAGCAGAAGCTGAATACATAGCAGCTGCTGGATGTAGCACTCAAATGCTCTGGATGAAAAGTCAACTTGAAGACTTCAACATATTTGAGAGTAACATTCCTATCTTCTGTGATAACACTTCAGCTATATGTCTCAGTAAGAATCCTATTTTGCATTCTAGGGCTAAGCATATAGAAATAAAACATCACTTTATTAGGGACTATATTCAGAAAGGAATTCTCGCTTTAAAATTCATTAACACGGACCATCAATGGGCTGATGTATTTACAAAACCTCTTTCTGAAGATAGATTCAATTTCATTCTGAAACATCTCAGCATGAAGTTATGCCCAAAATAAAATGTTTTATCTACATATCTTAACCCTCAAAACTTGATTATTTTCTGTGAACAACTGATCAACCTGTCTTCAGAATTTAGAAGTACAAATTGCCTCTGAATCTATCCATGAAGATCTGAACGTTTCATTTCAAGGATAGAGGTGTGCAATTTACATCATCAAACACTTGTCATCCTCTCACCAGCTACCTTCTGAGGCTGAACACGCGTTCAGTTTCTGAAGGGTCCAAGGCTCTGATTGGATGCATTGAGACACTTGTCAGTGGTAAACCATTCAAATATCTTTCTGAATCCCCTAATCTCAGGTGTCATTAATGCATATAATCATTACATTATCTTCTTACTTACTTCTTACGTTTTCCAAAAACCTATTTAAACTCAAATTCACTATTTCATTCATTCACTTTTACTATCTTCTCTATTCACTCTTGTTTCAAGTTTCGTTTTCAAAAACCCTTTTCATCTTCTCCAACAAACCTGTGTGAACAATGGCTTCTTCATCAAACCTCAAAAATCTCAGTGCTCATGAATATGCATCAACGGAACAATATGAAGGACCCATCAGGACACTTCTCACTCTTGTTGATAACCTGAAAGTTCTCTCAGAACTGATCATTGATTTTTAGAGTCTACAAGAAAATGGGTTCAATCGCTATGAAGACGTGACTGCTCAAGAGTGGAACAAGTATTTTGACCGTCTGATGGGTCCAACGTTTCCCATTCTCGTTAAAAAATTTTGGATTCACGCTATATCTTCCAACCACCAAGTTACTTCTTATGTTATAGGAAAGAAAATCGTGATTACAGAAGATCTTATTGGGAAGCTCATTGGATACAATGGTGGTGGAGTCAGATGCATAGATATGGCAGATATATGTTCTGACCTAAAATCAATTGCCAAGGAAATTTTCACTTCTGGTCAACCATCAAGCAAAATCAGAGATTTGAAGGATCATCACAGAATCTGGTCCAGAATCATTCTGGGATGTATCAATCACAGGAAGCCCACAGGCTCACCTGATTACATCAACATTGATCAGTAGTTTCTGATCTATTTCATTGCAAAGAAGACAAAGATTAATCTTCCACACTTGCTCTTCAACCATATCAGAACAAGTGTGAAAGAGAACAAAGAAGAAGAAAGAACTAAGAGGGATTAGATTCCCTTAGGAAGACTGATATCAGATATTCTAACAGAAAACAGGCTGATAGAATATTTGACAGAGGCTCAAGAAATAAGCACTTTGGAAGCAACTGCTGGGAAGCCTCTGAACGCAAAGAATTTGAACAAAATGAAGATCATTGAGAACATTCAGAAGGAACTAACTATTACTTCTCATGAAACCATTACTTCAAGAAGGATACCTCTGAAGGATTTTCCTCTATTCTCTGAGATAGACAGCAACCCAGAAGTCATAGTCAGATACCTTGAAGCTTGCAAGGCTGATGGGACAACTCCAGAAATAAACATTCAAGATCTGCACTGGGCAGCTGTTGTACCCCAAAATTTGCCCTCTCATTTTATCAAGATTTCCCCTCACAAGACTCCTTGAACTCTAGACAGGATTAGGGTTTTACTTTGCTCAAGACATCTCCTTGCACTGATGACCTAAATTAGGGTTTCAGTTTGCACAACGATTTTTGGACTCTCAATGCTCAAAGTGACTTTCATACTTCATGTTGGACTCATAAGATTGTCCATACCAAGTTTCAAGCCTTGAATCAGATTTTTGCCCAGTCAATTGGACAGTTGACCTAGAAATCAACTGTATTGGGGAAAAAGTCAACTATGGACAATTTACAGTAAAACCTCATGATTTTTGATCCACATAAACCTTATAAACTCATATGAACCATTCGACCAAGTTTTGACCACAACTCCACAAGAAATTTGATCAGATCATCAAAAGGGCAAAATGGTCATTTTTAGGGTTTTGACTGCACAAGGGCAATTTCTGATTTTTGACCTAGCTAATAGCAAATTGGGTTCAAGCATGGACTCAAGGACTCAATGACATCATCTTGACCTTTTCAAAAGGTTCAAAGAATCCCAATTCATTGGATTGACAGATGAATTTTTCAGTCAACTGATCAAATTTTGACTGTATACTGAAAAGTCAAACTTTGACTTTTTGGTCAAAATCAAGTGCCAAGGGTCATTTTTCATCAAGATGTGTCAAAACATGAAACTTGTTCATCAAGAAACCCAATTTTTTAAATTAGGGTTTAAAGTTGAAAATTTTCATAACTTAGAATTTTTCTAAGTTATGAAATTTTCTTAATTTTTCCTAACTTTGCCCAACATTTTCACCATGATGCGATTGGATTCAAACAAAACTTCCAACATGAAAGTTGTAGTCCTCCACAAACTATACAACTTTGGTTCACAAAGTTTTCCCAAAAGAATCTTGGATCTCAAGTTATGAATTTTGGAACAAGGGTCCCTAAAACTTTTAACATAGTGAAATTTTGCCCTAGTTTAGGCAGGATTTTGACCTATCTTCATGGCCATTTTTCACATAGTTCCACCTGGAATCTCAAATTTCATTTCAAAGATGGATTGTATAGAATGTTGCAATCTTTCCAAAATGTCCAAGAACACTCCAAACTCATTTGTGTTTAGGGAGAATCGAAGGCTTGAAGTTGGCAAAAACTCATTTTTCATCCATGGCATGTTCATGTTGATACAAGTTACCAATTCAAATCAGCTTGCTTTGCACTAGATTACAGGCCTCAAAACCATTCAACACTCAATAATTAAATTCAAATCCATTGTTCTAAGGCATTGTTTTGGTCATTAGGGCATTGCATACAAGATTAATCCCTAAATGGTAAAAGGTACATTACCATTTTTGCCAAAGTTTGCTTTATGTCAAAACTAAATCCTTGAGCATTGAGCCATATCTTGTGCAGCAAATCAGATCCACAAACTTGAGGGGCCAAGGGAAAAATGTGCAAGCTGATGGATATCCTGTACAGGCCTGCTTCACATCACTTCTCATACTTTGCTTCATAACCAAGAAATTTGTCCAATACACTAGAACTGGAACATCAGCAAAAACTAACTTATGCAAGCTTTTGAAACATCTTTCTCACATCCCCTTGAACCAAAAACACGACCCTTTGAGCCTTCAAACCTCCCATAGCACAAAATCACATCTCATTGGCAAAACAGGGCAACATCTGCAGTTTGATTTCCATAACACAATTTTCTCCTGCGTTTTTCCCCAAACCTGTTCAAACACTTTCCATACAACCTATCCAAGCTATCACAACCCTTAAACACTGACTGTAACTCCATTTACAGGGTTTGCCATTTTTGATTTCAGCTTGTGCAGGTTGAGTTCTGTAGACTTATTCAAGCACATTCAAGGCAAGCTAGACATTGGAGAAGGTTAAGTGAAGTTCAAGCAAGCTCCCAAACATCTCAGGCCTTGTTGAAAAGCTCCACATTGCCATACACGAAGTCAGCTGAAACAGGTTTTTATCAACTTCCTATCTCTCTATTTAGGAACATTTAGACTTAGGTTTGTGAATAAGAAATGTAGTATTCATAGCCATGAAGCTGTACATATGCTCAGTTTTCATTTTAGTTAAGCATGCTAAAAGAATTTGATCCATGAATTTCCTGAAAAAATTAGGTTAGATTTTAGGGCCAGAGAAATTCTCTCTGGTCTTTGAGAGTTAGGACAAGTTTTTTATATGGTTGAATTCGTCTAGGAAAGCTCTACAACTTTGATGTTATGTGTTTTTGCATTAGAGCACGTATACAGGTTGTTCGTGTTTGAATCCAGGCGCGCGCGTTTTTGAAGAACAGAGGTTGAAGATGAAGTGTGGTGGGTTGGGCTTGGTCCTGGCTCACTATTGACACCCCCTTTTTACTGAATGCACCTCCTGGCCCAATTTCTTTATATTTTATATTTTTGTATTTTATTTTCATTTATGATTTTATTTTATTATTTCTAAATATAAAAAATACCCAAAAATATTTTAATAAATTTTTTGCATTTATTTTGTATTTTATTTTTATTTTTTCTAACATGAAAACAATTTAATTAGTATATGTTTTATTTATTGAAAACTTAAAAATAATATATAAATTATACTTTTATTTTATTCTTTATTTTATTCACACTAAAATAATACTTGTTCTAAATATATTTTTATTTTTGTATATATTTTATTTTTATTACATAATTAATACAATTAAAATATACATACAGACTTTTATTTTATTTAATGAATACTTGAGAATAAAAACATAAAAATATTATACTTTTATTTTTATTATTATTTATACTTAAATAATACTTTTTCTAAATATATTTTATTTTTTGTATATACACTATTTTATTTTATTGCATATAAATAATATAGTCAATATATTTACATTCTTAAAAATTAGGGTTTACCCTTAATAAAAAAATATAATAATCTTTTTTATTATTCCTTTCTTTTTACATTAAATATTTTTACTTACATAAAAATAAACAAAAAACCTTTTTTTTGCATATTCATATTATTTTGTATATTTATTTAATTTGTTTATTTAAATATTATTCATTTATTATTTATGCCATTATTCAATTTGGATGTAATAGTAAAATTAGGGTTTTAATTTCTTGTCAAATAATTCCCATTCAAAATTGTATCCCCCTCCCCATAATTATGTTGTAATAGTGGTAGATTTATTTTACGCATTTACGCTTTCAATTATGCCATGATTAGAGATTAGGGTTTGTATGCAAAAAAATCCAAAAAAAATCAACAAATAGCTTGACCTAATACAAAGACAAATGCATGAAAATGACAAACACAATGCACACTTGCACCCCTAGGGTTTCATCCACTTGTTGCCTTGAAAAATGGACCATGTTATGCATGTTGAGTACTTTGGCAAAACAAAAAAAAAACAAAAGATCATAGTCCCTCGATGACGCTATCTTGGTTGCCTATACAAAATGATCTAGTCCCTCGGAAAATTTGCTAAAAAATACTTGGCACAATTGTTATCATGGTCTATACGATGACCCGCGCCTGTCCCGTTTAACATCCTAATACAAGGTTGTTTACCAAATGCAATGGTAAAACAACATTGTCAAAAGGGTTAAAAACATATAGGAAAGATCTTTGAGTAAAATAGGGTAGATAACTCTTAGTTACTTGATCAAAACTTGCAAAAACATCCTTTCTATTTTCAAAACACACCTCATAACACAATTTCAAAACATTTCCCAAAAAAAAACTTTCAAACATGGGAACATCTTTTCAAAAAGATAAAACACCTTTGTATACATTCAAAACAAGAATCATTACAAAGGTTGCCACAACGATGGCCTCTTTTTAAAACATCTTTCAAAACCACACACAAAGCACCATTTCAAACAATTGAAAAGCAAAAGCAAGTGATCTAAACAAGTAACTAAGAGCCCATGGATAACCATGGATGAAAAGGGTGCTTGCACCTTCCCTTTTCATAATCTACTCCCCGAACCCAAGAAAACATCTCAAAGGTCTTTTCTGTGCTTTTTGACCTTTCCTTAGGATAAAATAAAAAGTCGGTGGCGACTCTTGCTAAACCGAAACATTTGCAAACACAAACGCAAAACCTCAAGTCAGTTCTCCCATCGTATCACAGCAGCTCCAGAGGTTGTGCTAAAGCAATCCAAGAAGAGGAAAGCAACACGAGAAGGATCCTCTCAAAAGGCACCTAAAGCTGCGAAAAAGAAAGGTAATCTATCTTCTATTTCTGTTATAAAATCAATTACTGTTACAACATCTGAAATCAATCCCCCTCAACCTATAGAAAATCCTTCACCCCAAACTTTTGAAGATTTTGACATAGAGTTTGATCCATCTGTAACTCTAGGAAATTTTTTGAATGAACCTCACTCCTCCAATCAAAATCCAAATCCAGAACCTCATCAACCAGAACTTGCAAAAGTTCTATCTAACATTGAACTATTTGATTCAGAATTTCAATCTCCACTCCCAGAAAATCCAAACCCTCAACAACTCCCAGAAAATCCAAACTCCCAACAACAATCAGATAATCCACAAACACACTCTCCAGATCATCTGAATCCCAACTCACCATAACTAGAAAATAGACACTCTCTCTCTCCACCTTCTGAAAACCCATCCTCTGTAATTCCTGAACTAGAAACTCAACACACCTCCACAAACCAATCTGAAGACTCTCCTTCAGACTCTGATACCACAATCCAAATTCCTAGAATAACAGAACCTCTTGCGATTCACATGCCTCTCACTATTCATGACATTCCAGAAATTCCTTCATCCCTTGAATCCACACCACCAAACTCCCCTAACAAACCAATTCTAATTCCTGACTCTCCCACTCCTTCACCCATCAACCATCCAGCTGACAACCTCAAAATTGTCATTGATCCATTAGTGCTGGATAGACTAGCTTCCACCTCTCGCAAAATTTCCATTCCCAAACCAAAACCAAAATCAGATGTTGGTAAAAGTCTGTTGATTTCTGAAACAGAAATTCAGGAATGGATCAATTCTTTGAAGCAAGCAAGCCTAGAGATTTCTAATCCTGCTGCTTCTGACTTTCTCTGGGAAAGATTCAAAAAATGGCTCAACGCTAAAACTCTGAAGCTGAAGGAATTGGGTTATGAAAGGGCTCATCAGAACTTCAGTGATCAGCTGAAAGCTTTTCAAGATCAAGTTGAGTCATTGGTGGAAGAAAGAAATTCTTCCGCTGGATAATGCTCCCTGGAAAGAGCACCATCCGTCAGAAGTTGCTGAACCAGATTCAGATAGTCTCTCCTTGACTACTGCTCCAGAAGACATGGTTGTAGCAGAAGAAGTGGTTCAATCAGAAGAAGTTGCAGAATGTTCTGAACAACATGCAACCCCTAAACAGGCACCAACTTCCTCTCTAGTCATGCAAACTCTGGAAGAGTTGAAGAAAGAGAATGCTTTAATCCATGTAAGACTAGACAAGCAAGAGGATACGAACAAAGAGATCAAAGGAATTCTAGATAAACAAGAAGATACTACAAAGGAGATCAAAGATATTTTGGGCAAGCAGGAAGAGTCAAGCACTCAGATCAAGAGCTTGTTGGAAGCGTTGTTCACACGCCTTCCCCCTCCTTCTTAGATTTTTATTTTAAAACTGTTTATCTGTAGTTTTTATCTTTACCTCCTTGTTTCTGAAACTTGTCATTGCATTATGTGTTTAATATAATTTATCTTTTTTAATTTGATTATATTGCTTTTTGATACTTGACAAAAAGGGGGGAGAAAGTAAGATATTTTCAATAACAGTATACCGGGACAAAAGTCTCACACATTCTGAATTATTTCACCTCTACTTTCTGAAAAGTTTGAACAAGAACAAATTCTGATAGGAGATGCAGCAAAAGATCCGACGAGAAGGAACTTCAGGGAAGTAATCAACTCAGGGGGAGTCTCTCTTAAACTTTTGTTCTCTATTTTTCATTGAAAATTCTAGTTTTTGTCATCATCAAAAAGGGGGATATTGTTAGAACATAGTTTGATTCTACAACCCTTAATTAGAGTTTTGGTGATAACAAATACAAAGAACAAATATGCACCCTAAAATTATGTTATTTCCTATGCAGAAGTTCTGACCAAAGCAGCATCAGAAGTTAAGCTATAGAAGCTACACGCTGAGATAATCAGAATTTGTGCTTAAGAATGATGATCAGAACTTGCGCTTAAGTGAAGTAAACTTTGATTCTGAACAGAAGGAATATAATCTAAGGAATCAATGTTCTGAAGCATCAGCAACAGGCAAGGATGTAAGATTCTGAAGCGTTACTTTACAATCAAGACAACATCAATCACAACGGCTTCTTTCAGACAAGATCTTCTCTAAATGAAAACTGCGTTAATGATCATAATCACGCTTAAAGTTGGACAAAATTCCATCGCCTATAAATACAAGCTAAGAGATCAAATCGTCAATGATTTTCCAATACTACTACAATAAAATTAAAAACGCTGCAAGCTTACTCATCTCTATTCCATGCTCTAAATTTGTGTAAAATATCATAGTTGTGATAACTGTCTTTGTAACGAAAAACAACTATACACGGTACTCTTGTATCTTTGATTAAGAACAGTTTTTCCTTGAGATTAACCAGATTGTGGTTGTACTCAAGAAGACTTTTACAGTTGTCAAAGTAGTGATTGTAATTTGTTTGAGATTAGTGGATTAAGACCTCGTTGGAGAGAGGCGAAATCACCTTGACGGGTGGACTGGAGTAGTTTGAGATCAAAAGAACCAGGATAAAAATATTGTGTCTTTGCGCATTTGATTTCAAGTTTACAATTCAACCCCCCCTTCTTGTGTTTTTCACTTCTTCATCATTCTCATAGTTGAAGGTAATTCCTTGGATAAGCGTATCATGAGGACCATCTCTCCTTGCATAACCAAACTTACACAAGGCCAAAAAAGGGTTGTAAGTGATTCCCCCTAATGCCTAATAGAGGGACATTTGGGAATTCACCACAGCGATCAATGATGGTAACATCTTTCGAGAACCGCGAACACCAATGAATGTATGAATGCTTAAGGGACATCAACATACGAGACCATTTTCAACCCTGTTCATTCTTCAAAAGAGACCTGGGTAGGTGCGAAATAAACCACCTAGCCAATAGAAGAGTGCAACACAGGAGGGTCCCCCTTCTCTTTAGAGTGCAAGCATGCATAGAGTGTAGAATATCCTCGAGTAATGTAGGCACTGGATTATGAGATAGAAAAACCTTAATAGTGTTCACATCTACAAGTTGCTCCACATTAGGGAAAGGTACTGTCCCATAAAAGAGAAGTGCCAGCACCTCTTAGAAAGCTTGTAAATCTAGAGTATCCCAAAAATGGTAAGCCTTCTTGAATAGAAACTTAACTGGAACTCCTTGGACACTCCCTCTAGTCTCCCAATTTGTCACTATGTCAGATCGTTGTAAGGACAGAGCTCTAGCAATCTTTTCAGGCCTTGGATGTTCTTCAGTACCGTTGAAAGGTAACTGGTCAAGAATAGGTACCCCTAATAACTGAGAAAATTCCTCCATAGTAGGTACTAGCTAGTAATCCGAGAAGGTGAAGCAGTAGTGTAAAGGGTCAAAGAACTGAAATAACACTTTTAACAATTCTTCATCAGGATTTGAAGTGACCAAGTTGAGCAACCGACCATGTTTTTCAGTGAAGGGAGAGCTTTCAGGGATCCTTAATGCCAAATCCTTTAGTTGGAGAGGCACTTTCACAAGGTTAATCTGGATAGTGTTCCTGCGGGCGGGTGCCATGTCCTACAAAACAAAGCAAAGATGAGCCCTAGAGAATCTTTGAAATGGTTAGTCATGATATGCCATGCTTTATGATGTGATGATTATGTTAGAAAATCACAAGTATAGCAAACAACAAACAAGTCACACCAAGTCCTTAGGTTTAAGTCCCACATGAGTTTTAAGGTCATACCCTATTGAATTTGAATTGGTTCAACTTGTCCTATAAATAGTAACCGGGGTCTAAGGGATCTCAATATCACTGATCTTTCCCCCAACTTCGTTTAATAGGTGATTGACTCGCAACCAAACAAAGCTCAAGAGTCAAACCTCAATGAGTGTAGCATCGAGTATCTGTCGACCTTAGGAATACACCAAGGCTGGCCACCTCGCTACGTCCTACTGGCCAAGTTGTGCAATTAAAGGTTCTAAGGTCAGCTGATGCTTCACGACACCACGCGGCGGCCCCGTACTCTCCTTGATTGAATCAAGGGTTACCGGTACCAACCAAAGTGCAACATCAACGTAGCTACTACTTCAATTGTGTTGGTATACCCTGCACAGTTCCCTCACAGTTTATTGCTACTTACCTAAAAGGTGTTCCCCAAATCCGGGTGTAGGATTTTTAACAGTAACCCAAACAAGGACCCAAAACGTAAAGCATACAAGTCAAATAATGAAAGCAAGTAGATATGATCTAGCCCTAAGGTAACCCCACTTTAAAATTCCCCAGCAGAGTCGCCGGTTCTGTGATACAGTGGGAGAACCAGCTTTTTGTTTTGCGTTTGATCGCAATGTTGCGAATAGCAAGAATCGCCACCGACTTTTCTTTTATCCAATAAGGAAAGACTGAAAAGAACAGGAAAGACCTTTATAGATATTTTCTTGAGTTCGGGGGGTAGATAATGAAAAGGGAAGGTGTTATCATCCTTTTCATCTGTAGTTATCTACGGGCTCTTAGTTGCTTGCTAGATCACTTGCTTTTATTTTGAAATGTGCTTTGTGATGTGGGTTTTGAAAATATTTTGAAAATGTGACTTTGTAATGATTCTCGTCTCTATAAGAATGCGTAAAAAGTGTTGGTTTTTGAAAATAGTTCAAAGAGATGTGTTAGTGTATAAAAATGTTTTTATTGTGAGCAAGCGAGCAACTAGGAGCGAATCTACCTACTCAAAAGGTCTTAGATATTCTTTTCCTCTTCCTTTAAATGTTGCTATCTTACCATTGATTTGGTAAGAATCCCGATCGTTGGATGTGAAGGGACGGGCGTGGGACGTTTGTATAGTCATAGAAGGAAACATATGGGATGCTTTAGCAATATCGTTTTAGGGACTAGATCGTTTACCGAAGGCAACATCGAGGGTCATCGAGGGACTACGATCTTTTATCGAGGGTCTTTTGCTAAAACACCCATGTTCGAGGGACATGACTATTTTTTTGATAGGCCACAAAGTGGGATTACCCTAAGGGTGATAGTGTGAAATTGTGTTTGATTGCATGCATTTTAGTCTTGATTAGGGTGATCTATTAGTTGATTTCATATCTTACCATACAAATCCTAATTACTAGCATTTCATATTTGGAAAAGCGTTAAATTGCGGAAATGTAAAAGTCCTATGCTATTACAATATTTTAGGGATGGGGGGGGGGTACATATTTACAAATGGGGGGTTGAAAGAATTTAAATCCTATTTAACTATTACAACCATATTGAAATGTACAATGCAAGAGAGAAAAAGGACTTGTTTAGAAAATAATTTTTGGTCTTAATGAATTAAGAAAAAAAATAAATTAGTTAATAAAAGAAAAATATTTTTATGTCTTTTTATGTTAATGAAAAAAGAAATTGATATTGAAAATGATAAAAAGGAAAATAAATGAAAGATAGAAACAGCGTGCTGCTGCAAGCAAAACAACAAGAATCAGAAGTTCTGAAGTCAGGCGCGCGGTGACTCAGAAAGGAACGTTAGCGGAATCAGAATTTCTGGATTGATACACTCTAAGGCCCTACAAGAAACTTCATAGGGAAAGGAAACATAGATTCTGGGTGGTATTCAGGCAGTGAGCCAAAAGTCAGAAGTTCTGTATTGCGCTAAAATAGTGAGTGAACTTCAGAAATTCAGTGTGTTGTCAGTGTGTGAAAAATCAGAAATTATAAGTGTTAAAATAGAGAGTGAAAGCATCAGAGGTTCAGTGTGCTTAACAGTAAGAAAGCATAGAAGTTCTGTGTTAAAATGGTGTAGGGAGAACTCAGAAGTTTTGTGCTGTGCTAAAACAGTGAGTGAGCATCAGAAGTTCTGTGTGTTAAAACAGTAAGAAAGCCTAGAAATTCTGTGTTAAAATGGTGAGTGAAAGACATAAGTTCTGTGTTACATTTCAACTTTTTCATCATATTAATCAGCACATCAGCAATTTATTCAGTTCTTAACAAACAGCAAATTAGAAGGATAAAAGCACAACAGTTTATAGAAGTTCTAATACTAGTTCTGAGCCTAGCCTTAATCAAGAAGTTTTGATCCACAATTTCTTATGCAATGATATGGACAACATCAACAATAATATATTTACATATTTAATGATGTTCTGAATGAGAAGATGCAAAGTCAGAAAGACTTACCTTGAATCTGGAGCGTGTGCTTGGAACTTTAACTGCTGCCTTCAAATGTTTTGGAGTCAGCAAGAGCAACGGAAGAGAAAATGCCAAGTTCTTTGATTCAAAGGGAAGAACAAAGGTTTGGTTTTCTATTTGGGAATTCTGGATTTTTACGAAGGTTTCACAGTTTTTCTTTTCTCTCCTTTGACAATTTTCTCTCTCCAAAGACTAGCCAACCCCTTGAACGTGTGATGGAGAAAATTATTTATAGATGGGTTTGTTGTGGTTTTGGGGGGAAAAACAAATGGGATTTGAACCCTTTTGGCATACTGTTCCATTGCTTTTTAATCACAGGTTTTTGTATGCTAATTTGATGCAAATATGGGGTTTGAGAAAGTGCAGGCGTGGATTGGATCAGCAGCTGATTACAGGACTGTGATATAGCAGGGCAACAGGCTGCTTAAACGAGGTTTTGGGATTTGGTGATGTTCTGATCGCAGAAGATCAGAAACGTAATCTCCATATGCTGAAGAAGCATGTTCTGATTGAAGAACTATGTTCTGAACCATGTTTGCAACTTCTGACTGCACTTGCGTGGAGGCTGGCTCAGAAGTTCTAAAGCATCATATTCTCTTAACACTTAGAAAATTTTCTAAATGTTTAGAAATTTGATTTTTTTCAAAGTAATTTCTGACTTTTGATTTTTTTGATGAACCAATTTCATGTCTTGATGGAATACAATTGTTGAAACTTTATTTGATCCAAAAGTCTAAGTTTGACTTTTCAGTGTACTTTTGACTATTTTGCCCTTTTGGATGATTTTCTTGAAAAGTTGTAATTCAAGACTTGGAACTTGATAGAAGCAAAACTGAGAGTCCAGGATGATCCTTTGAGAAATGAGAGGGAAAATTTTGGGGTACAACACATGGGAAGTAGCTCCTCTATACCAACAACTTTGGTACTTCATCTTGGGACTATGGAGTACTTGACATAGTTTGATCTTTGTAATCCAACCAAACCATAACATGCTCTTTTGTAAACCTAAACAACTTATATGCACAAACCCCTTGCCTATAAATAGAAGAAGCATTTTCAAGAGAAAGAGGTTAGAAAAAATAGAGAGAAAAGCCAGAAGTTTTATTGTAAACTAGCTATCAAGATCCCATACCCTCAAAAAAGCCATAACTGTAAAAAAAAGCTTCCACTCTTGAGTTTTAAAGTCCAAATATTTGGAACTCTCACACCATTTCAAGCTCTATCCAAACATCTAAACACCTCACATACATCGCCTAGAAATTGTTTAAACTCAAGAACAAGCTTCTACAACACCTCTGTTTTTTTTCAAGTTCAAGAACAGTCAAGACAATAACTCAAGCTCAGAGTATAAGATCTAGCTCCAAGGTAAGTTTCTTGACTTTAATTCTTCATTTCAAGCATCATTAGTAATTCATTTTTAAAGACAAAATGTAGTAACCATTACCCTTGAAGCTGCCCTTTTGTTTGTCTTCCATTCTTTTCATTTATGTGTTGAGAACTAACCCATGTATGCAGCAAAACAATGTTGAAGTAAAAAAATGATAATATGAGTCGACACATAGCCTTATGAGTCGATACATACTGCTATACAGGCCCAAAACAGAAAGATAAAAGAGTGTATGAGTCGACGTAAAGCATGTATGAATCAACACATGCAGTGTATGAGTCGACACATACCATTATGTATCGACTCATACTGAGTTGATTTGGCAATACAGAGGCAAAGAAAGTTATGTGTCGATGCATAGGAGCTTGTATCGACACATAATAGTTCAAAATGCAATTTTTATTTCTTCTTACATTGTTTTTACATTTCCTTCTGTGATACGGTGGGAGAACTGACTAGGGTTTTGCGTTTGTTTTCGCAAATGTTTCGGTTGAGCAAGAGTCGCCACCGACTTTTTATTTTATCCTAAGGAAAGGTTTAAAAAGCACAGCAAAAACCTTTGAGATTTTTCTTGGGTTCGGGGAGTAGATTATAGAAGGGGAAGGTATTAGCACCCCTTCTATCCATGGTTATCCATGGGCTCTTAAGTACTTGCTTAGATCAACTTGCCTTAGTTTTCAATTGTTTGAAATGGTGCTTTGTGTGTGGCTTTGAAAATGTTTTGAAAAGATGCCTTGTGTTAGGCTAACCTTGTAACAATTCTTTACTCGAATGTTTTACAAAAGGTGTTTTATCTTTTTAAAAGATGTTTCAAGGGTTTGAAAAGTTGATTTTTTGAAGGTGTTTGTGAAGTGGGTTTTGAAATTAGGCAAGTGTTTTCTTGGAAAGTTGACAAGTACTTAAGAGTTTATCTACCCTAAGGTTTTCTCAAAGATTTTTGTTATGTTTTAAACCTTTTGACAATTTTGTTCCACCATTGTGTTTGGTGGACAATCTTATCTTAGGATGTGAAAGGGACGGGCGCGGGTCATCGTTTGGACCATAATTGCAACGACGTTAAATGTCTTTGGGCAATTTTCTTTAAGGGACTTGATCATTTGTTTTTGTTTTGTTTTGAAAAGTTTTATCGAGGGACTATGATCATTCAATTTGTTTGCTTTGCCCAAAGAAATTCAACATGCAACATGGCCCATTTATTTGAAGGCAACAAAGTGGAGTACCCTAGGGGTGCTAGTGTGAGAAGTGTTGTTTATTTTCATGCTCATTCATCTTGTATTAGGTCCAACTATTTTTTATCGTTTTTCGCATGCAAACCCTAATTCTAACATGGCATAATTAGAAAGCGTATAAAGTGCGAAATTTAAATTCCTACGCTATTACAACATAATAATATAGGGAGAGGGGTACAAATTTACAAATGGGGGATATTTAGACAAGAATTTAAATCTAAATTATTACATCATTTTTGAATATTTGCAAGGTAAATAAATTGCATAATTAAATGGAAATGAAGTAAATATGCAAAATGCAAAAAGAAAGTTTTTATATGTATGAAAAAAGTATGGTTTATGTAAAATAAAACAAGAAAATAAAAAGGGTATTATTTTTGAGTATTTCCAACTTTTAGGGCAAAAACCCTAATTTCAATTAAAATGGATATTAATTACTTAATTCATATAATATTTGTTATTTACATACAAAAATAAAATAAAATATAGTATATTTGTAAAAAAGGGTATTTTTTAGTATTAAATAAAAAAAAATGTACATTTTTGGTATTTTTACTCTAAGTATATTAATATATATATATATATATATATATATATATATATATATATATATATATATATATATATATATATATATATATATATATATATATATATATATACATATATATATATATATATATATATATATATATATATATATATATATATATATATATATATATATATATATATATATATATATATATATATATATATATATATATATATATATATATATATATATATATATATTTATATTATTTTAAATATGTACTATATATATAAATAGTAATAATAATTAATTTTTTAGAAAATAGTATTTTTTATATGAAATATTTTCAGAGGGTAATATAAAATAAAAATAAAAATAGAAGTATTTTTTACATATTTTTCTATTCTATTCTAAGTAATAATATATATCTATTATATACAAATCAAAAGAAAATCAAATAAAAACCAAATAAAAATCAAAAAATGATGAGAAAAATATTTTCAAAATTTTAATATGTTGAGAAAAAATAAATGAGTCAAATAAAAAAAGAAAAGGTCAAAAATGTTAAAAAATGAAGCAAGCTCAGGGGTGTGAAACAGAAAAAATGGTGTGGATAGCAAAATAATACAGGCCCAACCCAATCCACTTCTTCTTCAACCTTTGGCCAAAACGCGCGCCTTGTTACAGAGATTCAAACATCCTGATTCTTTGAGATTTTGCACAAACTTTCAACACAAAACATGTCAAGCATTGAATCACGATTCCAAATATATAAAAAACTCATCCTAACTCTCAGAAATGAGAGAGAATTTTATCAATCCCAAATCTTGACCTAAACTTTCTGCCATTTTCAAAGCTTAAATTCTCTCAACTCAGGCAAAAGAAATAAAATGTAAATATATGTACATGCTCAGGGCTATGAGTAGAACCTTGTTTCTTCACAAACTTAAGACTAAAGATGCATAATAAGAGAGATACGAGTTCAAAATTTTACCTATTCAGTTGAACTTCTATCTGGAGAATGAGGAACTTTCAGTGCAAGGTGATGATTGGAAAAGCTTCCTTGAGGTCTAGGGATACTATTCCAATGTTTACTTTGTCTTGAAACTTCTTGTATCGAGCTGTGGAACTTCAACTGCAAAAGGAAAAAATGAAAATGGTGGAAGCTGTTAGAGGGATTACAGGTCAGGTTTTAGGTCATGGTTAGCTTGCATACATGCTAGGGAATGTGTATGAATTGATTTTGGTAAGAATGCTCGAGGGAAATGGGAGTTGGCACTCAAACTGCAGAGTCAACTCTGTTTTTGCAGTTTGAGGATGATTCTGGGATGGAGGGTGTTTTGGAGGTGCAAGGGTCGTGTCTCAGCTTGGTTATGTTCTTTGGAAGGTGTTTGATCAGTTTGTTCTTGTGTGCTAATGCTGAGATGAAAGATGTTACAAGTTATGGGACTTTCTTCACACTTAAGCAACAAAATGCAACTTGGCTTTCTAGGCATGTAGGGGGCCTCCTAATGTGCTGCATAATCCCTCATTGATCAGAGTGTTATGCTCATAATCTTATGCTAGAGAGATTTGATCTGTACCTCTTTGATTTACCAATTGACATAAAGCAAGCTTTTGCAAAAATGGAAAGTTCACTTTATCTAGTTTAGGGTTAGCTCATCATGTAATGTCCAAATGCTTAGAATAACAACTTAGCACATTGGTTTTGCATTTAATTCTTGAGTGTAACTTGGTTTAAGGACCTGTAATCTATCCTAAAGCAAGCTGAGTTCAAATTTGCAAAGTTATGAACATGTTTTGGTTAAGAACAAAAAGTGAATTTTTGCCAACTTGTGAAATTCGAATCTCTCAAGTTATGAGGTTGTTTGATGAGTTCTTGGACATTTTGGAAAGCTTGGAATGTGTACTACAATCCATATTTGAAATGAAAATTGAAATTCCAAGTGGAAGGGTATGAAAAATGGCCTTGAAGTGGGGTAGAAAACCTTGTCAAAATAGGTTAAAATTTCACTAAGTTAAAAATGGTTTAGTGCCCTTATTCAAAAAATTGTAACTTGAGATACAAGCTTCAAATGAGAAAACTTTGTGAATCAAAGTTGTAGATTATGCAACAAGCTACAACTTTCATGTTTTGACTTTTGTTTGAATCCAAATGTATCTTGGTGAAAAGGTGGGGCAAAGTTGGGAAAAAATTAGGGTTTTTCATAACTTAGAAAAATTCTAAGTTATGAAAAATTCCATTTTTTAACCCTAATTTGCATTTTGTGATTTCTTGGTGAACAAGTTTCATGATTTGGCATATTTTGATGAAAAATGAATCTTGACTCTTGATTTTGACCAAAAAGTCAAAGTTTGACTTTTCAGTATACAGTCAAAATTGATCAATTGACTGAGAAATTCAACTGTCAATCTTGTGTACTTGGGATCTTTTGAGTTTGTTGAGCATGTCAAGATGATTCCATGGGGTCCTTGAGTCCATATGTGAGCTTGGTTTTCCATTGGCTAGGTCAAACAGTCAAAAATTGCCTCTGTGCAGTCAAAACCCTAAAAATGACCATTTTGCCCTTTTGGTGATCTGATCCAATTTCTTATGGAATTGTGGTCCAAACTTGATCAAATGATTCCTAGGATTTCATAATGTTGATGTGGATCAAATTTCATGAGATTTGACTGTCAATTGGCCACAGTTGACTTTTTCCCCAATACAGTTGATTTCTAGGTCAACTGTCCAATTGACTGGGCAAAATTTGGAATCAAGACTTGAAACTTGGTATGGATAAACTTGGGAGTCCAACATGAAGCATGAAAGTCCTCTTAGGCATTTTAGGTCAAAATATCTTTGTGCAAACACAAACCCTAATTTGGGTCAACAGTGCAAAGAGAAGTCTTGAGCAGAGGAAACCCTAACTGGATCTTGGGCTTCAAGAGCTTTGTGATGGGAAATGTTGAGAAAAAGGGAGGGCAAATTTTGGGGTACAACAGTTGCCCCTGTTCAATCTTCTTGAATCCGAAGAGTTAGATTGGCAGGCTTGCCTTTCGCGACTCGAGGGTAAAAGGAGATTGGACACTAGAGTGCCCGGAAATTTGCACTCATCAAAGCACAGGATGCGGGAATGGGCTTAGAGATGCCATTTGGAGATGGGCTTAATGATGCCATCTGGGAGAATGACCGAAATCTTGTCGGGGATGGGCTTAGAGATGCCATCTGGAAGGGAATATCAGGAAGGTGTCCAGGCTTGGGACCATCTCTGAACTGGGGGTCTGAATGAGCAATAGATTGACATCCGTTGTTGGGAGGAATCTGTAAACTGTTTTCAGTGGTTTGGCGAAGACACTGAACAAGCGATAGGTTAACATCCGTTTACTTGGAGAACCCGGGAACTGTTTTCAGAAATCTTGAAGTTGAATAAGCAATAGAACAACATCCGTTGTTGGGAAGCGTCCGTAAACTGTTTTCAAAAGTTGCATTTGAACAAGTTGATAGATTAACATCCGTTACTTGGGAAGAATCCATAAACTGTTTTCAGAAGTTTTGAAGAAGAATCTGAACAAGTGATAGGTTAACATCCGTTTACTTGGAGAACCCGTGAACTGTTTTCAGAAATCTTGAAGTTGAATCAGCAAAAGAGCCGCATCCGTTGTTGGGAAGCGTCCGTAAACTGATTTAGAAACGCATCTGAACAAGCTGATAGATTAACATCCGTTACTTGGGAAGAATCCATAAACTGTTTTCAGGAGTCTTTGAGAAGAATCTGAACAAGTGATAGGTTAACATCCGTTTACTTGGAGAACCCGTGAACTGTTTTCAGAAATCTTGAGATTGAATGATTTTAGTCTGTCGACTGATCTTTCCTGAAAAGGTAAAGAGTTAGTTGTATGAAATGTTATGATGCATGATGCAATATACGTGACATCAATGTTTATGACATGAATGTGATGAATGTGCATGTAAGCTGATGAGCTATCTTGCTGAAGATAAATGAATCTGAAGTGGCTGACGATTCAAGCATCTGGACTGCTGCCGGGGAAAATAAATCCTTGGCTGTTGTTGGGGAAGAGAATTCCTGACGACCTCTACTGGGGAGCATCAATCTAGTAGACTCATGCTGGGGAGGTAAGATTGAGAATCTTCAACTTGATGGGAAGTAACTCTGGTGATCTTACTGGGGAACTCAAGATTTCTTTTTCTAAGGCTCTGTGGGGAGAAGGCTCATTAGTCTGGCTCCGCCGGGGATAGGTTTGAAGTTTTAGATCTGCTGGGGATACTGAAACTTAAACTCTGAGGGGAAACGAGTTCCGTAGGGTCCTCTGGCTGGGGATAACAAGGACAAGTTCCTCTGGGGATCACATTGATACATTGTGTTGGGGAACTCTTGATGAACTCCGCTGGGGATAGGGAGAATTCTGCCGAGGGCGATCTTCTGTGGCTGTTAGCTGAGGATAACCCAGTTATAAGCCTTTTGTGAGGAATAACTTTGAATAAAAAACGAGGGAGACGTTCGTGCTCTGCGGGGAAATATCTTCCAGAACCTTACTGGGGAAAGGCTTCGAGGGTCTGCTGGAGATAAGCCTCAGGGTTTGCTAGGGATGTGGATTCCAAATCTCCTGGGGGTTTCCTTCGAGAGGGTGCCAAGGTATTCATCTGTACCTTCATCCTATCAGTAACCTTTTTTCTTAGGTTCATTTAGGAAGTGATTATGTTTCAAATGCATATGCCTATTTAACAAAACATTGGACGTTTCTCAAAATAAAACAAATAGTGCAAGCGAAAAAGAAAAGGGAAATGACACAAATTTTCGGGAAGAGTATTTGTATTGATTTTCTTTGAGTATATTTGTACAAAGGAGACAATCATCCTAGTAAGAGGACTTTGTCGAAAACATTGAAAGATTTTATACAAAATAAAGGATGGCTATGTGAAATAATTCCATGGGATTCCATTCTGCTATAGCTTTCACAAATCTGAATATCTGCCCGTTCAGTGCTTCGTTTGGCGATGACTGGATTGATCAGAAGTCTGGGACTGATTGATGAAGAGATTGTCTTTGAAGTGATCCGACGAGACATAGTCGTACGCTTTAATTCCCTAACTTTTGCCTGAATCGCCCTTTCGGGTTTTCGATCCACCGGGAAACCCCTTTTTGCCCAAGCCGCCCTTTCGGGTTTTCGACTTGCCGGGTGTACAGATTTTTGTTTTTATCCCTAATTTTTGCCTGAACCGCCCTTTCGGGTTTTCGGTTCACCGGGATGCCCATTTTTGCCCAAGCCGCCCTTTCGGGTTTTCGACTTGTCGGGTTATTTTATGCGTAGTATCTTTTGACTATGTCTGCATTCGCAGGGTGCGGCAAATCGTCGCCGTCCATAGTGGTTAGAATCATTGCGCCACCAGAAAATATGCTTTTGATCACAAATGGTCCTTCATATCTAGGAGTCCATTTGCCCCTGGGATCACTTTGCGGCAGGATAATTCACTTGATTACGAGATCTCCGACTCGATACACTTGATGTCTGACTTTCTTATTGAAGGCCTTGATCATCCATTTTTGATACGTCTGACCATGGCATATTGCAGCAAGTCGCTTCTCATCGATCAGATTGAGTTGATGAAGTCGGGTCTGCATCCAATCATCTTCATTCAAACCTGCATCCTTCATAATCCTTAGAGAAGGGATCTGGACTTCCATAGGCAAAACAGCTTCCATGCCATAAACCAAAGAAAATGGGGTTGCCCCAGTTGAAGTACGTGTCATCGTACGGTATCCATGTAGAGCAAACGGTAACATCTCATGCCAGTCTTTGTAAGTGACTGTCATTTTCTGAATGATCTTCTTAATGTTTTTGTTCGCAGCTTCAACAGCACCGTTCATCTTCGGCCGATAGGGAGATGAATTGTGATGATAAATCTTGAACTGTTCGCATAATGCAGTGATCATTGTGTTATTCAGATTTGTACCATTGTCCGTGATGATTCTGTCCGGAACACCATACCGACATATGAGATTTTGCTTGATGAAGCGGGCAACCACATTTTTGGTGACAGAAGCGAAGGAAGCTGCTTCAACCCATTTAGTGAAGTAGTCAATGGCAACTAGGATGAAGCGATGTCCGTTGGAAGCCGTGGGCTTGATCTCTCCAATCATATCAATGCCCCACATTGCAAAGGGCCACGGAGCAGTCAGGACGTTGAGGGGAACCGGAGGAATATGAACTTTGTCAGCATAGACTTGACACTTGTGACAAGTTCGGGAATGTTGATGACAGTCAGCTTCCATGGTAGACCAGTAATAGCCTGCCCTTAGGATCTTCTTAGCCATTGTATGCCCGCTCAAGTGAGTGCCAAATGTGCCGCTGTGTATATCAGTCATGATTAGCTCTGCTTCAGCTTTATCCACACATCGGAGTAATACACAATCATGGTTTCGTTTGTAAAGGATACCGTTGCTCAGGAAAAATTTAGCAGCGAATTTCCTTAAGAACTTCTTGTCATTTACGGAAGCTCCTTCAGGATAATTTCTAGTCTCGAGATACCTCTTGATTTCATGGAACCAAGGTTGTTCCACTACTTCCTCAGTATTAATCTCGTGGCAATGTGCCGGTTCATCCATTCGCTTGATGGTGATTTGGGGAGCCTCATTATCCCAGTTGAGTTTAAACATGGAGGACATTGTGGCTAGAGCATCGGCTAGCTGATTCTCTTCTCGCGGGAAATGCTCGAAGGCAATTTTCTCGAAATGCGGCAACAATGTCAGGACATGTTCTTTGTATGGGATAAGATTAGGATGCTTGGTATCCCAGTCTCCTTTGATTTGGCTGATGACCAAAGCTGAGTCCCCAAATACGATCAAAGATTTGATCCCCAAGTCTATAGCAGCCTCGAGACCAAAGATGCAAGCTTCATACTCAGCCATGTTGTTTGTGCAGCTGAAGCAAAGTCGGGCCGTGAAAGGAGTGTGGCATCCTTCCGGAGAAATGAGTACTGCGCCGATGTCGTTTCCAAGTGCGTTTGAAGCACCATCAAAGTACAGAGTCCATCGGGATCCCTTTTCGGGTCCGTCATACGGTCCGCCACCTTTAAAGTTGTCCAAATTCATGATGTTCTCGTCTGGGAAATCAAATCTCATGGGTTGATAGTCTTCGATAGCCTGATGAGCCAGATGGTCAGCTAATACACTCCCTTTTATAGCTTTTTGGGTGGTGTACTGGATGCCATATTCAGTTAAGATCATTTGCCATCTAGCTATCCTTCCGGATAAAGCGGGCTTCTCAAAGATATATTTGATAGGATCCATTTTGGAAATCAACAAGGTAGTATGAGTCAACATATACTGCCTTAGTCGGCGAGCAGCCCATACCAAAGCGCAGCAAGTTTTC
The DNA here is from genome assembly GCA_948472305.1 of Vicia faba. NCBI lineage: Eukaryota > Viridiplantae > Streptophyta > Magnoliopsida > Fabales > Fabaceae > Vicia > Vicia faba. Next base: position 624,531,126 of record OX451741.1, read on the forward strand.
TCGAGCAGTGAGTAGCGAGTCTCACAGTCGGTAAACTTTTTGCTAAGGTAATAAATAGCATGCTCTTTTCGACCAGACTCGTCATGCTGGCCCAAAACACACCCCATTGAGTTATCCAAGATGGTCAAATACATGATCAATGGTCTTCCTTCGACGGGTGGCATCAGAATAGGAGGTTCTAGCAAATACTCCTTGATTCTATCAAAAGCAGCTTGGCAATCGTCGTTCCATTCCACTACCTGATCTTTCTTCAAGAGTTTGAAAATTGGCTCACAGGTAGAAGTCAGATGTGAGATGAATCTGGCAATATAGTTTATGCGCCCCAAGAATCCTCTGACCTCTTTTTCAGTACGGGGAGCAGGCATCTCTTGTATTGCTTTTACTTTTGCCGGATCGACTTCAATGCCTTTGTTGCTTACAATGAATCCTAGGAGTTTACCAGACCTAACTCCAAAAGTGCATTTGCTTGGATTCAGCCTTAACTTGTACTCTTTTAACCTGGCGAACAGCTTTTCCAGATGTTCAAGGTGCCCTTCCTCCGTTTGTGACCGAGCTATCATATCGTCTACGTAAACTTCAATCTCATGATGTATCATATCATGAAATAAAGCTACCATGGCGCGTTGATAAGTTGCCCCTGCGTTCTTCAGCCCGAACGGCATCACTTTGTAACAGAAAGTGCCCCACTGTGTGACAAAAGTTGTTTTCTCCATGTCTTCGGGGGCCATTTTGATTTGATTATAGCCCGAAAACCCATCCATGAAGGAAAACACTTTGTGCTGAGCTGTGTTGTCGATCAAGATGTCAATATGAGGTAGCGGGAAATCATCTTTAGGGCTGGCCCTGTTCAAATCCCGGTAATCCACACACATTCTGACTTTGCCATCTTTCTTTGGTACTGGTACGATGTTAGCGACCCATTGAGGATAGGACGTAACAGCAAGAAAGCCAGCATCGAATTGTTTCATTACTTCCGCTTTGATCTTCTCGGACATGTCAGGCCTCATTCGGCGAACTTTTTGCTTGATCGGTGGACAATCCTCTCTTGTGGGGAGACGGTGAACCACGATGTCTGTGTCTAAACCCGGCATGTCTTCATAAGACCAAGCGAAGATTTCAACATACTCATTCAACAACTGTATCAGGCGCTCCTTGACATCCGGTTTCAGATTGGCACCCACTTGCACCTCCTTCCGGTCCTCCTTGGTTCCCAAGTTAACAGTTTCCAACGGCTCTTCATGCGGTAAGATGGCCCTTTCCTCTTGTTGCAGAAGTCTGGCTAGTTCCCCGGGTACTTCGCAACCTTCGTCATCCTCATACTCGGCTAGATTGACCAGATCTTCAGAATTATTGAAAGGTATAGAAGAATAGTCACCCATGGAATCCGGAGTGGATGGGTACCTGCATTGGTGAGTGTGGGTGTGTGTAAGGGATAGCCATCCTTAAACAAAAATGCAAAAGGAAAGAAAATGAACACAAGCAGTTTATCAAATGAAAAACGTCCAATGAATCATTAAACATGGCATATGAATATGAAAAATAATCAAAACCCTTACAAGTGGACCTACATGCCCCGGGCAAGGCAGGAGGTGAAAAAGATAGTGTACGGATTGTTTGAAAGTAAAATATTACAGACCAAATAGGAAATGTTCGATAGATAAATTACTGAGGAATAAAAGTGATGGGGACAAAGTCTTTTGCCTCCCAATTGCTCAATCCTCCCTCGACAGTTGGATAAACCCACTCTTCAATGTTGCTTTCCTTGTCCTCATCTTCCAACGCGTTGATTCTGTAAGGAGAAATTTTGACTGGCGCTCTCTCAATCTTCGACCGGCGCATAGCCTTCTGACCAGCAGCTGTGAAACCTAACCCAAACTTATCAGTCTTATGCGGAAAATCGGGTAACTGCCCCCATGCTGAATTCTTCCCCTCTTTAACTGCAGCCCTTGCATCCTCCAGAGATGCCATCCTGGCCACCTGTCTTGGTGCCTCAGCTGCCAACTTAACCACTGCTACTTCAGGAAGAACTTCTTCGAAATGTTGAAATGGCGTCTCAATAAACTCTCCCTCAACCTCCACATACCGGAAGGAATTTAAATGGCTAATCATGTACTCTTCTTCGCCGTGAACAGTAATGATCTTTCCCTTTACAGGATACTTCAGCATTTGATGCAAGGAGGAGGTGACTGCCCCAGCATGGTGAATCCAAGGTCTACCCAACAGACAAGAGTATGATGGACGGATGTCCATCACATAGAAGGTGGATTTAAACACCTCGGTACCTATCTTTACAGGAATCTCAACTTCTCCATGGACCATCCTTTTCGACCCATCAAAAGCTCTGACGACAATATCACTAGGCTTCAATTCCAACCCTTCGCAATCTAGCCGGTCCAAGGCCTTTTTAGGCAAAACATTCAGCGATGAACCGGTATCAACCAAAACATGTGCAAGGGTGGTTCCGCGACACTCGATTGAAATATGCAACGCATCATTGTGGTTTCGGCCCTTCGGGGTTAGGTCGGCATCAGAAAAGCCTAATCCATTGTCCGCAGTCAGGCTAGCCACGCAATGTTGAAATTGATCTGCAGAGGTTTCCTGGGGCACATGAGCTGCCTTTAGAAACTTAATCAAAGCCTGAGCGTGCGCTTCTGAGCAAAGCAATAGTGCCAGCATGGAGATCTTGGAGGGGGTTTGCCCCAACTGTTCCACCACATCGTAGTCACTTCTCTTGATTATCCTCAAAATCTCGTCCATTTCTTTCTTGGAAGCTTCTGGAATCGCCAAGGGTTGAGCCCTCGTCCTGACGGGCTCATCTTGTATTCCCTTTCCTTTATCAGCAATGGTAGGAGAGACAGCATTAGGAACAACAGCCTCTTCGATCAAAGGAGTTCTGGCGGAGAGTTTTACTGGTGCGGGGATGACTTCTTTAGCTGATGAGGGTCCAAAGACTGCTCTTGGAGGAGCAATCTCTGGAGAGAATACTCTCCCGCTCCTGGTGATTTTGCTGGTGCCCGCAATGTTACTAATGTTGGCTTCTTCATCATCTGAATTCTCTTTAATTACTTCTATTTGCTTGATACCATGGTAGTAGATGTCACCACCATAGTTCCAAGGTATCGACTTCTCGGAGACATAGGGAACAGGCCCTGGAATGGTTATCTTCAAAGGTATAGACTTTGCAGCTGGTGTAATCTTAACAGGCTTTTTGACGGCCTTGGAAAGACTGGCGTGAATGGTTATAATTGAGACATTTTCAATTTGAACTGGAACAGCAGGAACTTTTTCGAACAAAATTTGTCGACTATCCATAAGGCCTTGGATGCCTTTCTTCAATAGCGGACAATCAAACGGCAGAGAGTGGCAACAGTAACAGTCTTCTTTACATCCCGGGAAGATCCCGGCCCTCAACAAATTCAATTTAATGGTTAGCAGTGGAGTAGTCAGACCACTAACGTCGGCAACATACAGATCCTCTTCAATGGCATTGACATTCCGACCGTGCTTCGGCATAGGTGCAGATATCACATTGGGTTTTTCTGGAGCGTCAAACTCTACCTCCTTAGCCTCTATCAGGTCTTGGATCTTATGCTTGAGTGCCCAACAATTATTGGTGTCGTGTCCAACACTGTCTGAATGATAGGCGCACTTAGCATCGGCATGATAATGCGGGGAAGACGTATTCACATTCTTTGGCGCCTCCTTGATAGTGGCAAGATTCAATTTCAAAAGATGGGGAAGCACTTGCGCCGGAGTCATATTAATACGGGTGAACTGCCGTTGTGGCCTTTCCACCCGTTGCTGATTTGGTCTGGTCTGGTTACAGCGAGGCTGCTCACTTGGAGTGTTTTGAATCATTACGGCCCCCACAGTTGGCCGACGCTCCATCTTCCCTGCTCTTCTCTGAGAATATACCATAGCTGTCTCCTTCTTAAACGGCTTCTTCTCAACACTTGCAGTAACACCCTTCTGAATCTTTCCTGACTTGATGCCAGCTTCTATTCTTTCGCCTGTTAAGATCAAATCGGTAAACCCCGCGGAAGAGTTACCAATTAAATGATTGAAGAACGGCCCAGATAGGGTCCCAAGAAACATATCAACGAGTTCGCGATCGGTTAAAGGAGGCTGCACCCTGCCAGCCAAATCCCTCCATTTTTGTGCATATTCTTTGAATCCCTCACTTGTTCCTAGTGACATACCCTGAAGTTGGGTACGAGTAGGAGCAAGATCGGAATTATACTGGTATTGTTTGTAAAAAGCGGTGGCCAAATCTTCCCAATTTCTGACACTGGTTCCTTCTAACTGATAAAACCATTCCAACTGAGCTCCCGACAGGCTGTCTTGAAAGAAATGAATCCAGAGGTTTTTATCTGCCGTATAGGGTTGAATCTTTCTCACATAAGACCTGAGATGCATTTTGGGACAGGACAGCCCATCATACCTCACAAATACTGGCACTTTGAATTTCGGGGGAATCACTATCCCGGCAACCAAACCCATGTCTTCAAAATCCAAACCCGGTACCCTTTGCAATTCCATGGCAGCCAATCTGTCTTCTAAACCTTTATATTTGTCATCAGCTGGAGGATACTGCTGGTCAGAATAATCTTCATCCTCTTCAACTTCTTCCTCTTCCGCATCAGACTCAGAAGGTGCCACAACCCGATCTCTTTTACTAGTCCCCTCATCAGAAGTGGGAGGAAATTCAAGCATCCTCCGAGCTTCTCTGTCAAACCTTCTCCCCAAAGTAGCCACTCCGACCCTCTTTTTCTTCTTCACTGGGTCCTTGTTCTCCAAATGAGCCTTGATGTCTTCTTGACTCTTAACCAAAGTCATCAAGAGTTGCTGGAACTGCGCATTCTGAGCCTGTAGATCTTTGACTGTTTGCTCGAGATCCATCCTACTGAAATAAACAGCAGATAGATAAGGAACCCTGGAGTGAGACCTGCTTATGCACATGATGAATGGTATGCTTATGTATGCAATGCATTCAAGGGTTTAGAACATTCAAAATTGTTTCAGACAAAGAAGAACACACGTCATATTAATAAGAAGAAATTTGTTAGTACATAAATGCCCCATGGGCCAAATATTACAAAATAAATTTCTTAAGGTAGAAAGACATTGCGCATCCTCTTTGGTGAGATGTAGGTATTGAGGACCTCTTGCTCGTGGAGTCGGCGGGTAAGCTCTAGAACCTTCTTTTCACTGGCGTAGTAGCTAGCTTCAAAAGTGTCCTGTTCCTCCTTGAGCTGAATCCAACTTTTCTGCATTTCCTCCCACGATGTAGGCATGTCTGGATGCAGGATGGTGTAGGGAACCTCTCCTTCATTGACGGGCTCTTTAATCACTGGGAGTACATGAGGATAAGGCATCATTAGACTTTGGGCTCGGGCTCGTACCAACTTGAGATAGGGCTCAAGAGGGATGGAGTTCTTGTGTCCCAGAGTCTTGCTATCGACCTTGTTGAGTTTTCCCCAAGCTCTGATGAATCTTTGGCGAAGTCCTTGCGCATCGTTGTCGAAGTCAAAAACTAGGCTAGGAATCAACATGTCATGAGGGCCATCCCTCCGTGCATATCCAAATTGCCTCAAAGCTAGGCAAGGGTTGTAGGTGATACCTCCTCTAATTCCAAGTAAAGGAACATTAGGAAATTCTCCGCAACGATCGACAATGATGACATTTTCTCTGGACCGAGAACACCAATGCACATCAGAATGAGTGAGAGTCATCAATCGTTGGGACCACCTTATACCTTGATCATTCTTCAAGAAAGATTGTGGAAGGTGCGAAATAAACCACCTTGCGAGGATAGGAGTACAGCACATGAGAACACCCCTCTTTCTCATTGTTCGTGTGTAAAATGAGTGAAGGATGTCCCCAAGCAATGTTGGTATTGGATTCCTGGACAAGAAGATTTTGACGGCGTTGACATCTACCAATTGGTCAGGATTTGGGAACAAGACCAACCCATAGATAAGGAGTGCCACAATCTCTTCAAACGCTTGTAGGTCCAATGAATTCCAACATTCTTGTACCTTCTCAAACAAGAATTTTGCCAAGAATCCTTTGACGCCGCTTCTGGTTTCCCAATGCCCCTTGATTTCAGATGGCTGTAGATGTAGTGCTCGAGCAACATCTTCAGGCTTTGGTTCCTTCTCCGTACCGTTGAAGGGTAGTTGATTAAGGATAGGGATTCTTAGGAGTTGAGAAAACTCCTCCAAAGTGGGCACCAACTGATAATCAGGGAAAGTGAAGCAATGGTGAAGAGGGTCAAAGAACTGGAATAGCACTTTCATCATGTCTTCTTCAATGTTGGTGTTGACTAAGCTGAGCAGTCTACCATGTCTTTCACTGAAGGATGAATTTTCCGGAATTCTTGAGGTGATCTCCCTGAGTTGAGGAGAGATTCTCACAAGGTTGACTTGAATGGTATTTCTGCGAGGGATTTCCATGTCCTACAAAACAAGAACAAAGATGAAGATCCAAACCCTTGAAATGGTTAGTGAATGCATATGATGTTTTATGATGTTTATGATGTATGCACAAAACATATGTACAAGCAAATCACATCAAACCCTAGTTTCAGGCTTGCATGGGGTTTCATAGGTAAGTACCCTCTTGAGTGTAGTTGGCTTAAAAACCTGTCCTATAAATAGTAACCGGGTTCTAAGGAGCTCAATATCACTGGATTGTTTTCAATGTTCATTGTTTTGGTTTAGCCACTTAACTAGCGACCAAAATATTCCAAGAAAACAACCCTCAATGAGTGTAGTATCGAGTATCTACCAACTTCGGACTGCACCAAAGCCGGTCATCTCACTACCCCTAATAAAAGGCCAAGATGGTCAAGTAAGGTTCTAGGTCATTAGTGCTTAGTGACATCACTCAGCGGCCCCGTACTCTCCTTGATTGAACTCAAGGGTTACCGGTACTCACAAATATGTCGCACTAATATAGCTATTGCTTAGACCGTGTCGGTATACCCCGCACAGTTTCCACAATGTATTGGTATCTATGAAATGTTTCCCAAATCCGGGTTTAGGATTTCAAGCCCAAACAAAGAACCAAAAGATAAAGCAAACAAAACATACAATTAGTCATGCAAGAGGGTGATCTAAGCCCTAAGGTTACTCCACTTTAAAAGAATCCTCCCCAGCAGAGTCGTCAGTTCTGTGATACGGTGGGAGAACTGACTAGGGTTTTGCGTTTGTTTTCGCAAATGTTTCGGTTGAGCAAGAGTCGCCACCGACTTTTTATTTTATCCTAAGGAAAGGTTTAAAAAGCACAGCAAAAACCTTTGAGATTTTTCTTGGGTTCGGGGAGTAGATTATAGAAGGGGAAGGTATTAGCACCCCTTCTATCCATGGTTATCCATGGGCTCTTAAGTACTTGCTTAGATCAACTTGCCTTAGTTTTCAATTGTTTGAAATGGTGCTTTGTGTGTGGCTTTGAAAATGTTTTGAAAAGATGCCTTGTGTTAGGCTAACCTTGTAACAATTCTTTACTCGAATGTTTTACAAAAGGTGTTTTATCTTTTTAAAAGATGTTTCAAGGGTTTGAAAAGTTGATTTTTTGAAGGTGTTTGTGAAGTGGGTTTTGAAATTAGGCAAGTGTTTTCTTGGAAAGTTGACAAGTACTTAAGAGTTTATCTACCCTAAGGTTTTCTCAAAGATTTTTGTTATGTTTTAAACCTTTTGACAATTTTGTTCCACCATTGTGTTTGGTGGACAATCTTATCTTAGGATGTGAAAGGGACGGGCGCGGGTCATCGTTTGGACCATAATTGCAACGACGTTAAATGTCTTTGGGCAATTTTCTTTAAGGGACTTGATCATTTGTTTTTGTTTTGTTTTGAAAAGTTTTATCGAGGGACTATGATCATTCAATTTGTTTGCTTTGCCCAAAGAAATTCAACATGCAACATGGCCCATTTATTTGAAGGCAACAAAGTGGAGTACCCTAGGGGTGCTAGTGTGAGAAGTGTTGTTTATTTTCATGCTCATTCATCTTGTATTAGGTCCAACTATTTTTTATCGTTTTTCGCATGCAAACCCTAATTCTAACATGGCATAATTAGAAAGCGTATAAAGTGCGAAATTTAAATTCCTACGCTATTACAACATAATAATATAGGGAGGGGGGTACAAATTTACAAATGGGGGATATTTAGACAAGAATTTAAATCTAAATTATTACATCATTTTTGAATATTTGCAAGGTAAATAAATTGCATAATTAAATGGAAATGAAGTAAATATGCAAAATGCAAAAAGAAAGTTTTTATATGTATGAAAAAAGTATGGTTTATGTAAAATAAAACAAGAAAATAAAAAGGGTATTATTTTTGAGTATTTCCAACTTTTAGGGCAAAAACCCTAATTTCAATTAAAATGGATATTAATTACTTAATTCATATAATATTTGTTATTTACATACAAAAATAAAATAAAATATAGTATATTTGTAAAAAAGGGTATTTTTTAGTATTAAATAAAAAAAAATGTACATTTTTGGTATTTTTACTCTAAGTATATTAATATATATATATATATATATATATATATATATATATATATATATATATATATATATATATATATATATATATATATATATATATATATATATATATATATATATATATATATATATATATATATATATATATATATATATATATATATATATATATATATGTATATTTATATTATTTTAAATATGTACTATATATATAAATAGTAATAATAATTAATTTTTTAGAAAATAGTATTTTTTATATGAAATATTTTCAGAGGGTAATATAAAATAAAAATAAAAATAGAAGTATTTTTTACATATTTTTCTATTCTATTCTAAGTAATAATATATATCTATTATATACAAATCAAAAGAAAATCAAATAAAAACCAAATAAAAATCAAAAAATGATGAGAAAAATATTTTCAAAATTTTAATATGTTGAGAAAAAATAAATGAGTCAAATAAAAAAAGAAAAGGTCAAAAATGTTAAAAAATGAAGCAAATGGGCTCAGGGGTGTGAAACAGAAAAAATGGTGTGGATAGCAAAATAATACAGGCCCAGCCCAATCCACTTCTTCTTCAACCTTTGGCCAAAACGCGCGCCTTGTTACAGAGATTCAAACATCCTGATTCTTTGAGATTTTGCACAAACTTTCAACACAAAACATGTCAAGCATTGAATCACGATTCCAAATATATAAAAAACTCATCTTAACTCTCAGAAATGAGAGAGAATTTTATCAATCCCAAATCTTGACCTAAACTTTCTGCCATTTTCAAAGCTTAAATTCTCTCAACTCAGGCAAAAGAAATAAAATGTAAAGATATGTACATGCTCAGGGCTATGAGTAGAACCTTGTTTCTTCACAAACTTAAGACTAAAGATGCATAATAAGAGAGATACGAGTTCAAAATTTTACCTATTCAGTTGAACTTCTATCTGGAGAATGAGGAACTTTCAGTGCAAGGTGATGATTGGAAAAGCTTCCTTGAGGTCCAGGGATACTATTCCAATGTTTACTTTGTCTTGAAACTTCTTGTATCGAGCTGTGGAACTTCAACTGCAAAAGGAAAAAATGAAAATGGTGGAAGCTGTTAGAGGGATTACAGGTCAGGTTTTAGGTCATGGTTAGCTTGCATACATGCTAGGGAATGTGTATGAATTGATTTTGGTAAGAATGCTCGAGGGAAATGGGAGTTGGCACTCAAACTGCAGAGGCAACTCTGTTTTTGCAGTTTGAGGATGATTCTGGGATGGAGGGTGTTTTGGAGGTGCAAGGGTCGTGTCTCAGCTTGGTTATGTTCTTTGGAAGGTGTTTGATCAGTTTGTTCTTGTGTGCTAATGCTGAGATGAAAGATGTTACAAGTTATGGGACTTTCTTCACACTTAAGCAACAAAATGCAACTTGGCTTTCTAGGCATGTAGGGGGCCTCCTAATGTTCTGCATAATCCCTCATTGATCAGAGTGTTATGCTCATAATCTTATGCTAGAGAGATTTGATCTGTACCTCTTTGATTTACCAATTGACATAAAGCAAGCTTTTGCAAAAATGGAAAGTTCACTTTATCTAGTTTAGGGTTAGCTCATCATGTAATGTCCAAATGCTTAGAATAACAACTTGGAACATTGGTTTTGCATTTAATTCTTGAGTGTAACTTGGTTTAAGGACCTGTAATCTAGCCTAAAGCAAGCTGAGTTCAAATTTGCAAAGTTATGAACATGTTTTGGTTAAGAACAAAAAGTGAATTTTTGCCAACTTGTGAAATTCGAATCTCTCAAGTTATGAGGTTGTTTGATGAGTTCTTGGACATTTTGGAAAGCTTGGAATGTGTACTACAATCCATCTTTGAAATGCAAATTGAAATTCCAAGTGGAAGGGTATGAAAAATGGCCTTGAAGTGGGGTAGAAAACCTTGTCAAAATAGGTTAAAATTTCACTAAGTTAAAAATGGTTTAGTGCCCTTATTCAAAAAATTGTAACTTGAGATACAAGCTTCAAATGAGAAAACTTTGTGAATCAAAGTTGTAGATTATGCAACAAGCTACAACTTTCATGTTTTTACTTTTGTTTGAATCCAAATGGATCTTGGTGAAAAGGTGGGGCAAAGTTGGGAAAAAATTAGGGTTTTTCATAACTTAGAAAAATTCTAAGTTATGAAAAATTCCATTTTTTAACCCTAATTTGCATTTTGTGATTTCTTGGTGAACAAGTTTCATGATTTGGCATATTTTGATGAAAAATGAATCTTGACTCTTGATTTTGACCAAAAAGTCAAAGTTTGACTTTTCAGTATACAGTCAAAATTGATCAATTGACTGAGAAATTCAACTGTCAATCTTGTGTACTTGGGATCTTTTGAGTTTGTTGAGCATGTCAAGATGATTCCATGGGGTACTTGAGTCCATATGTGAGCTTGGTTTTCCATTGGCTAGGTCAAACAGTCAAAAATTGCCTCTGTGCAGTCAAAACCCTAAAAATGACCATTTTGCCCTTTTGGTGATCTGATCCAATTTCTTATGGAATTGTGGTCCAAACTTGATCAAATGATTCCTAGGAGTTCATAATGTTGATGTGGATCAAATTTCATGAGATTTGACTGTCAATTGGCCACAGTTGACTTTTTCCCCAATACAGTTGATTTCTAGGTCAACTGTCCAATTGACTGGGCAAAATTTGGAATCAAGACTTGAAACTTGGTATGGATAAACTTGGGAGTCCAACATGAAGCATGAAAGTCCTCTTAGGCATTTTAGGTCAAAATATCTTTGTGCAAACACAAACCCTAATTTGGGTCAACAGTGCAAAGAGAAGTCTTGAGCAGAGGAAACCCTAACTGGATATTGGGCTTCAAGAGCTTTGTGATGGGAAATGTTGAGAAAAAGGGAGGGCAAATTTTGGGGTACAACAGTTGCCCCTGTTCAATCTTCTTGAATCCGAAGAGTTAGATTGGCAGGCTTGCCTTTCGCGACTCGAGGGTAAAAGGAGATTGGACACTAGAGTGCCCGGAAATTTGCACTCATCAAAGCACAGGATGCAGGAATGGGCTTAGAGATGCCATTTAGAGATGGGCTTAATGATGCCATCTGTGAGAATGACCGAAATCTTGTCGGGGATGGGCTTAGAGATGCCATCTGGAAGGGAATATCAGGAAGGTGTCCAGGCTTGGGACCATCTCTGAACTGGGGGTCTGAATGAGCAATAGATTGACATCCGTTGTTGGGAGGAATCTGTAAACTGTTTTCAGTGGTTTGGCGAAGACACTGAACAAGCGATAGGTTAACATCCGTTTACTTGGAGAACCCGGGAACTGTTTTCAGAAATCTTGAAGTTGAATAAGCAATAGAACAACATCCGTTGTTGGGAAGCGTCCGTAAACTGTTTTCAAAAGTTGCATCTGAACAAGTTGATAGATTAACATCCGTTACTTGGGAAGAATCCATAAACTGTTTTCAGAAGTTTTGAAGAAGAATCTGAACAAGTGATAGGTTAACATTCGTTTACTTGGAGAACCCGTGAACTGTTTTCAGAAATCTTGAAGTTGAATCAGCAAAAGAGCCGCATCCGTTGTTGGGAAGCGTCCGTAAACTGATTTAGAAACGCATCTGAACAAGCTGATAGATTAACATCCGTTACTTAGGAAGAATCCATAAACTGTTTTCAGGAGTCTTTGAGAAGAATCTGAACAAGTGATAGGTTAACATCCGTTTACTTGGAGAACCCGTGAACTGTTTTCAGAAATCTTGAGATTGAATGATTTTAGTCTGTCGACTGATCTTTCCTGAAAAGGTAAAGAGTTAGTTGTATGCAATGTTATGATGCATGATGCAATATACGTGACATCAATGTTTATGACATGAATGTGATGAATGTGCATGTAAGCTGATGAGCTATCTTGCTGAAGATAAATGAATCTGAAGTGGCTGACGATTCAAGCATCTGGACTGCTGCCGGGGAAAATAAATCCTTGGCTGCTGTTGGGGAAGAGAATTCCTGACGACCTCTACTGGGGAGCATCAATCTAGTAGACTCATGCTGGGGAGGTAAGATTGAGAATCTTCAACTTGATGGGAAGTAACTCTGGTGATCTTACTGGGGAACTCAAGATTTCTTTTTCTAAGGCTCTGTGGGGAGAAGGCTCATTAGTCTGGCTCCGCCGGGGATAGGTTTGAAGTTTTAGATCTGCTGGGGATACTGAAACTTAAACTCTGAGGAGAAACGAGTTCCGTAGGGTCCTCTGGCTGGGGATAACAAGGACAAGTTCCTCTGGGGATCACATTGATACATTGTGTTGGGGAACTCTTGATGAACTCCGCTGGGGATAGGGAGAATTCTGCCGAGGGCGATCTTCTGTGGCTGTTAGCTGAGGATAACCCAGTTATAAGCCTTTTGTGAGGAATAACTTTGAATAAAAAATGGGGGAGACGTTCGTGCTCTGCGGGGAAATATCTTCCAGAACCTTACTGGGGAAAGGCTTCGAGGGTCTGCTGGAGATAAGCCTCAGGGTTTGCTAGGGATGTGGATTCCAAATCTCCTGGGGGTTTCCTTCGAGAGGGTGCCAAGGTATTCATCTATACCTTCATCCTATCAGTAACCTTTTTTCTTAGGTTCATTTAGGAAGTGATTATGTTTCAAATGCATATGCCTATTTAACAAAACATTGGACGTTTCTCAAAATAAAACAAATAGTGCAAGCGAAAAAGAAAAGGGAAATGACACAAATTTTCGGGAAGAGTATTTGTATTGATTTTCTTTGAGTATATTTGTACAAAGGAGACAATCATCCTAGTAAGAGGACTTTGTCGAAAACATTGAAAGATTTTATACAAAATAAAGGATGGCTATGTGAAATAATTCCATGGGATTCCATTCTGCTATAGCTTTCACAAATCTGAATATCTGCCCGTTCAGTGCTTCGTTTGGCGATGACTGGATTGATCAGAAGTCTGGGACTGATTGATGAAGAGATTGTCTTTGAAGTGATCCGACGAGACATAGTCGTACGCTTTAATTCCCTAACTTTTGCCTGAATCGCCCTTTCGGGTTTTCGATCCACCGGGAAACCCCTTTTTGCCCAAGCCGCCCTTTCGGGTTTTCGACTTGCCGGGTGTACAGATTTTTGTTTTTATCCCTAATTTTTGCCTGAACCGCCCTTTCGGGTTTTCGGTTCACCGGGATGCCCATTTTTGCCCAAGCCGCCCTTTCGGGTTTTCGACTTGTCGGGTTATTTTATGCGTAGTATCTTTTGACTATGTCTGCATTCGCAGGGTGCGGCAAATCGTCGCCGTCCATAGTGGTTAGAATCATTGCGCCACCAGAAAATATGCTTTTGATCACAAATGGTCCTTCATATGTAGGAGTCCATTTGCCCCTGGGATCACTTTGCGGCAGGATAATTCGCTTGATTACGAGATCTCCGACTCGATACACTTGATGTCTGACTTTCTTATTGAAGGCCTTGATCATCTGTTTTTGATACGTCTGACCATGGCATATTGCAGCAAGTCGCTTCTCATCGATCAGATTGAGTTGATCAAGTCGGGTCTGCATCCAATCATCTTCATTCAAACCTGCATCCTTCATAATCCTTAGAGAAGGGATCTGGACTTCCATAGGCAAAACAGCTTCCATGCCATAAACCAAAGAAAATGGGGTTGCCCCAGTTGAAGTACGTGTCGTCGTACGGTATCCATGTAGAGCAAACGGTAACATCTCATGCCAGTCTTTGTAAGTGACTGTCATTTTCTGAATGATCTTCTGAATGTTTTTGTTCGCAGCTTCAACAGCACCGTTCATCTTCGGCCGATAGGGAGATGAATTGTGATGATAAATCTTGAACTGTTCGCATAATGCAGTGATCATTGTGTTATTCAGATTTGTACCGTTGTCCGTGATGATTCTGTCCGGAACACCATACCGACATATGAGATTTTGCTTGATGAAGCGGGCAACCACATTTTTGGTGACAGAAGCGAAGGAAGCTGCTTCAACCCATTTAGTGAAGTAGTCAATGGCAACCAGGATGAAGCGATGTCCGTTGGAAGCCGTGGGCTTGATCTCTCCAATCATATCAATGCCCCACATTGCAAAGGGCCACGGAGAAGTCAGGACGTTGAGGGGAACCGGAGGAATATGAACTTTGTCAGCATAAACTTGACACTTGTGACAAGTTCGGGAATGTTGATGACAGTCAGCTTCCATGGTAGACCAGTAATAGCCTGCCCTTAGGATCTTCTTAGCCATTGTATGCCCGCTCAAGTGAGTGCCAAATGTGCCGCTGTGTATATCAGTCATGATTAGCTCTGCTTCAGCTTTATCCACACATCGGAGTAATACACAATCATGGCTTCGTTTGTAAAGGATACCGTTGCTCAGGAAAAATTTAGCAGCGAATTTCCTTAAGAACTTCTTGTCATTTACGGAAGCTCCTTCAGGATAATTTCTAGTCTCGAGATACCTCTTGATTTCATGGAACCAAGGTTGTTCCACTACTTCCTCAGTATTAATCTCGTGGCAATGTGTCGGTTCATCCATTCGCTTGATGGTGATTTGGGGAGCCTCATTATCCCAGTTGAGTTTAAACATGGAGGACATTGTGGCTAGAGCATCGGCTAGCTGATTCTCTTCTCGCGGGAAATGCTCGAAGGCAATTTGCTCGAAATGCGGCAACAATGTCAGGACATGTTCTTTGTATGGGATAAGATTAGGATGCTTGGTATCCCAGTCTCCTTTGATTTGGCTGATGACCAAAGCTGAGTCCCCAAATACGATCAAAGATTTGATCCCCAAGTCTATAGCAGCCTCGAGACCAAAGATGCAAGCTTCATACTCAGCCATGTTGTTTGTGCAGCTGAAGCAAAGTCGGGCCGTGAAAGGAGTGTGGCATCCTTCCGGAGAAATGAGTACTGCGCCGATGCCGTTTCCAAGTGCGTTTGAAGCACCATCAAAGTACAGAGTCCATCGGGATCCCTTTTCGGGTCCGTCATACGGTCCGCCACCTTTAAAGTTGTCCAAATTCATGATGTTCTCGTCTGGGAAATCAAATCTCATGGGTTGATAGTCTTCGATAGCCTGATGAGCCAGATGGTCAGCTAATACACTCCCTTTTATAGCTTTTTGGGTGGTGTACTGGATGTCATATTCAGTTAAGATCATTTGCCATCTAGCTATCCTTCCGGATAAAGCGGGCTTCTCGAAGATATATTTGATAGGATCCATTTTGGAAATCAACAAGGTAGTATGAGTCAACATATACTGCCTTAGTCGGCGAGCAGCCCATACCAAAGCGCAGCAAGTTTTCTCGAGCAGTGAGTAGCGAGTCTCACAGTCGGTAAACTTTTTGCTAAGGTAATAAATAGCATGCTCTTTTCGACCAGACTCGTCATGCTGGCCCAAAACACACCCCATTGAGTTATCCAAGACGGTCAAATACATGATCAATGGTCTTCCTTCGACGGGTGGCATCAGAATAGGAGGTTCTAGCAAATACTCCTTGATTCTATCAAAAGCAGCTTGGCAATCGTCGTTCCATTCCACTACCTGGTCTTTCTTCAAGAGTTTGAAAATTGGCTCACAGGTAGAAGTCAGATGTGAGATGAATCTGGCAATATAGTTTATGCGCCCCAAGAATCCTCTGACCTCTTTTTCAGTACGGGGAGCAGGCATCTCTTGTATTGCTTTTACTTTTGCCGGATCGACTTCAATGCCTTTGTTGCTTACAATGAATCCTAGGAGTTTACCAGACCTAACTCCAAAAGTGCATTTGCTTGGATTCAGCCTTAACTTGTACTCTTTTAACCTGGCGAACAGCTTTTCCAGATGTTCAAGGTGCCCTTCCTCCGTTTGTGACCGAGCTATCATATCGTCTACGTAAACTTCAATCTCATGATGTATCATATCATGAAATAAAGCTACCATGGCGCGTTGATAAGTTGCCCCCTGCGTTCTTCAGCCCGAACGACATCACTTTGTAACAGAAAGTTCCCCACTGTGTGACAAAAGTTGTTTTCTCCATGTCTTCGGGGGCCATTTTGATTTGATTATAGCCCGAAAACCCATCCATGAAGGAAAACACTTTGTGCTGAGCTGTGTTGTCGATCAAGATGTCAATATGAGGTAGCGGGAAATCATCTTTAGGGCTGGCCCTGTTCAAATCCCGATAATCCACACACATTCTGACTTTGCCATCTTTCTTTGGTACTGGTACGATGTTAGCGACCCATTGAGGATAGGACGTAACAGCAAGAAAGCCAGCATCGAATTGTTTCATTACTTCCGCTTTGATCTTCTCGGACATGTCAGGCCTCATTCGGCGAACTTTTTGCTTGATCGGTGGACAATCCTCTCTTGTGGGGAGACGGTGAACCACGATGTCTGTGTCTAAACCCGGCATGTCTTCATAAGACCAAGCGAAGATTTCAACATACTCATTCAACAACTGTATCAGGCGCTCCTTGACATCCGGTTTCAGATTGGCACCCACTTGCACCTCCTTCCGGTCCTCCTTGGTTCCCAAGTTAACAGTTTCCAACGGCTCTTCATGCGGTAAGATGGCCCTTTCCTCTTGTTGCAGAAGTCTGGCTAGTTCCCCGGGTACTTCGCAACCTTCGTCATCCTCATACTCGGCTAGATTGACCAGATCTTCAGAATTATTGAAAGGTATAGAAGAATAGTCACCCATGGAATCCGGAGTGGATGGGTACCTGCATTGGTGAGTGTGGGTGTGTGTAAGGGATAGCCATCCTTAAACAAAAATGCAAAAGGAAAGAAAATGAACACAAGCAGTTTATCAAATGAAAAACGTCCAATGAATCATTAAACATGGCATATGAATATGAAAAATAATCAAAACCCTTACAAGTGGACCTACATGCCCCGGGCAAGGCAGGAGGTGAAAAAGATAGTGTACGGATTGTTTGAAAGTAAAATATTACAGACCAAATAGGAAATGTTCGATAGATAAATTACTGAGGAATAAAAGTGATGGGGACAAATTCTTTTGCCTCCCAATTGCTCAATCCTCCCTCGACAGTTGGATAAACCCACTCTTCAATGTTGCTTTCCTTGTCCTCATCTTCCAAGGCGTTGATTCTGTAAGGAGAAATTTTGACTGGCGCTCTCTCAATCTTCGACCGGCGCATAGCCTTCTGACCAGCAGCTGTGAAACCTAACCCAAACTTATCAGTCTTATGCGGAAAATCGGGTAACTGCCCCCATGCTGAATTCTTCCCCTCTTTAACTGCAGCCCTTGCATCCTCCAGAGATGCCATCCTGGCCACCTGTCTTGGTGCCTCAGCTGCCAACTTAACCACTGCTACTTCAGGAAGAACTTCTTCGAAATGTTGAAATGGCGTCTCAATAAACTCTCCCTCAACCTCTACATACCGGAAGGAATTTAAATGGCTAATCATGTACTCTTCTTCGCCGTGAACAGTAATGATCTTTCCCTTTACAGGATACTTCAGCATTTGATGCAAGGAGGAGGTGACTGCCCCAGTATGGTGAATCCAAGGTCTACCCAACAGACAGGAGTATGATGGACGGATGTCCATCACATAGAAGGTGGATTTAAACACCTCGGTACCTATCTTTACAGGAATCTCAACTTCTCCATGGACCATCCTTTTCGACCCATCAAAAGCTCTGACGAAAATATCACTAGGCTTCAATTCCAACCCTTCGCAATCTAGCCGGTCCAAGGCCTTTTTAGGCAAAACATTCAGCGATGAACCGGTATCAACCAAAACATGTGCAAGGGTGGTTCCGCGACACTCGATTGAAATATGCAATGCATCATTGTGGTTTCGGCCCTTCGGGGTTAGGCGGCATCAGAAAAGCCTAATCCATTATCCGCAGTCAGGCTAGCCACGCAATGTTGAAATTGATCTGCAGAGGTTTCCTGGGGCACATGAGCTGCCTTTAGAAACTTAATCAAAGCCTGAGCGTGCGCTTCTGAGCAAAGCAATAGTGCCAGCATGGAGATCTTGGAGGGGGTTTGCCCCAACTGTTCCACCACATCATAGTCACTTCTCTTGATTATCCTCAAAATCTCGTCCATTTCTTTCTTGGAAGCTTCTGGAATCGCCAAGGGTTGAGCCCTCGTCCTGACGGGCTCATCTTGTATTCCCTTTCCTTTATCAGCAATGGTAGGAGAGACAGCATTAGGAACAACAGCCTCTTCGATCAAAGGAGTTCTGGCGGAGAGTTTTACTGGTGCGGGGATGACTTCTTTAGCTGATGAGGGTCCAAAGACTGCTCTTGGAGGAGCAATCTCTGGAGAGAATACTCTCCCGCTCCTGGTGATTTTGCTGGTGCCCGCAATGTTACTAATGTTGGCTTCTTCATCATCTGAATTCTCTTTAATTACTTCTATTTGCTTGATACCATGGTAGTAGATGTCACCACCATAGTTCCAAGGTATCGACTTCTCGGAGACATAGGGAACAGGCCCTGGCATGGTTATCTTCAAAGGTATAGACTTTGCAGCTGGTGTAATCTTAACAGGCTTTTTGACGGCCTTGGAAAGACTGGCGTGAATGGTTATAATTGAGACATTTTCAATTTGAACTGGAACAGCAGGAACTTTTTCGAACAAAATTTGTCGACTATCCATAAGGCCTTGGATGCCTTTCTTCAATAGCGGACAATCAAACGGCAGAGAGTGGCAACAGTAACAGTCTTCTTTACATCCCGGGAAGATCCCGGCCCTCAACAAATTCAATTTAATGGTTAGCAGTGGAGTAGTCAGACCACTAACGTCGGTAACATACAGATCCTCTTCAATGGCATTGACATTCCGACCGTGCTTCGGCATAGGTGCAGATATCACATTGGGTTTTTCTGGAGCGTCAAACTCTACCTCCTTAGCCTCTATCAGGTCTTGGATCTTATGCTTGAGTGCCCAACAATTATTGGTGTCGTGTCCAACACTGTCTGAATGATAGGCGCACTTAGCATCGGCATGATAATGCGGGGAAGACGTATTCACATTCTTTGGCGCCTCCTTGATAGTGGCAAGATTCAATTTCAAAAGATGGGGAAGCACTTGCGCCGGAGTCATATTAATACGGGTGAACTGCCGTTGTGGCCTTTCCACCCGTTGCTGATTTGGTCTGGTCTGGTTACAGCGAGGCTGCTCACTTGGAGTGTTTTGAATCATTACGGCCCCCACAGTTGGCCGACGCTCCATCTTCCCTGCTCTTCTCTGAGAATATACCATAGCTGTCTCCTTCTTAAACGGCTTCTTCTCAACACTTGCAGTAACACCCTTCTGAATCTTTCCTGACTTGATGCCAGCTTCTATTCTTTCGCCTGTTAAGATCAAATCGGTAAACCCCGCGGAAGAGTTACCAATTAAATGATTGAAGAACGGCCCAGATAGGGTCCCAAGAAACATATCAACGAGTTCGCGATCGGTTAAATGAGGCTGCACCCTGCCAGCCAAATCCCTCCATTTTTGTGCATATTCTTTGAATCCCTCACTTGTTCCTAGTGACATACCCTGAAGTTGGGTACGAGTAGGAGCAAGATCGGAATTATACTGGTATTGTTTGTAAAAAGCGGTGGCCAAATCTTCCCAATTTCTGACACTGGTTCCTTCTAACTGATAAAACCATTCCAACTGAGCTCCCGATAGGCTGTCTTGAAAGAAATGAATCCAGAGGTTTTTATCTGCCGTATAGGGTTGAATCTTTCTCACATAAGACCTGAGATGCATTTTGGGACAGGACAGCCCATCATACCTCACAAATACTGGCACTTTGAATTTCGGGGGAATCACTATCCCGGCAACCAAACCCATGTCTTCAAAATCCAAACCCGGTACCCTTTGCAATTCCATGGCAGCCAATCTGTCTTCTAAACCTTTATATTTGTCATCAGCTGGAGGATACTGCTGGTCAGAATAATCTTCATCCTCTTCAACTTCTTCCTCTTCCGCATCAGACTCAGAAGGTGCCGCAACCCGATCTCTTTTACTAGTCCCCTCATCAGAAGTGGGAGGAAATTCAAGCACCCTCCGAGCTTCTCTGTCAAACCTTCTCCCCAAAGTAGCCACTCCGACCCTCTTTTTCTTCTTCACTGGGTCCTTGTTCTCCAAATGAGCCTTGATGTCTTCTTGACTCTTAACCAAAGTCATCAAGAGTTGCTGGAACTGCGCATTCTGAGCCTGTAGATCTTTGACTGTTTGCTCGAGATCCATCCTACTGAAATAAACAGCAGATAGATAAGGAACCCTGGAGTGAGACCTGCTTATGCACATGATGAATGGTATGCTTATGTATGCAATGCATTCAAGGGTTTAGAACATTCAAAATTGTTTCAGACAAAGAAGAACACACGTCATATTAATAAGAAGAAATTTGTTAGTACATAAATGCCCCATGGGCCAAATATTACAAAATAAATTTCTTAAGGTAGAAAGACATTGCGCATCCTCTTTGGTGCGATGTAGATATTGAGGACCTCTTGCTCGTGGAGTCGGCGGGTAAGCTCTAGAACCTTCTTTTCACTGGCGTAGTAGCTAGCTTCAAAAGTGTCCCGTTCCTCCTTGAGCTGAATCCAACTTTTCTGCATTTCCTCCCACGATGTAGGCATGTCTGGATGCAGGATGGTGTAGGGAACCTCTCCTTCATTGACGGGCTCTTTAATCACTGGGAGTACATGAGGATAAGGCATTATTAGACTTTGGGCTCGGGCTCGTACCCACTTGAGATAGGGCTCAAGAGGGATGGAGTTCTTGTGTCCCAGAGTCTTGCTATCGACCTTGTTGAGTTTTCCCCAAGCTCTGATGAATCTTTGGCGAAGTCCTTGCGCATCGTTGTCGAAGTCAAAAACTAGGCTAGGAATCAACATGTCATGAGGGCCATCCCTCCGTGCATATCCAAATTGCCTCAAATCTAGGCAAGGGTTGTAGGTGATACCTCCTCTAATTCCAAGTAAAGGAACATTAGGAAATTCTCCACAACGATCGACAATGATGACATTTTCTCTGGACCGAGAACACCAATGCACATCAGAATGAGTGAGAGTCATCAATCGTTGGGACCACCTTATACCTTGATCATTCTTCAAGACAGATTGTGGAAGGTGCGAAATAAACCACCTTGCGAGGATAGGAGTACAGCACATGAGAACACACCTCTTTCTCATTGTTCGTGTGTAAAATGAGTGAAGGATGTCCCCAAGCAATGTTGGTATTGGATTCCTGGACAAGAAGATTTTGACGGCGTTGACATCTACCAATTGGTCAGGATTTGGGAACCAGACCAACCCATAGATAAGGAGTGCCACAATCTCTTCAAAGGCTTGTAGGTCCAATGAATTCCAACATTCTTGTGCCTTCTCAAACAAGAATTTTGCCAAGAATCCTTTGACGCCGCTTCTGGTTTCCCAATGCCCCTTGATTTCAGATGGCTGTAGATGTAGTGCTCGAGCAACATCTTCAGGCTTTGGTTCCTTCTCCGTACCGTTGAAGGGTAGTTGATTAAGGATAGGGATTCTTAGGAGTTGAGAAAACTCCTTCAAAGTGGGCACCAACTGATAATCAGGGAAAGTGAAGCAATGGTGAAGAGGGTCAAAGAACTGGAATAGCACTTTCATCATGTCTTCTTCAATGTTGGTGTTGACTAAGCTGAGCAGTCTACCATGTCTTTCACTGAAGGATGAATTTTCCGGAATTCTTGAGGTGATCTCCCTGAGTTGAGGAGAGATTCTCACAAGGTTGACTTGAATGGTATTTCTGCGAGGGATTTCCATGTCCTACAAAACAAGAACAAAGATGAAGATCCAAACCCTTGAAATGGTTAGTGAATGCATATGATGTTTTATGATGTTTATGATGTATGCACAAAACATATGTACAAGCAAATCACATCAAACCCTAGTTTCAGGCTTGCATGGGGTTTCATAGGTAAGTACCCTCTTGAGTGTAGTTGGCTTAAAAACCTGTCCTATAAATAGTAACCGGGTTCTAAGGAGCTCAATATCACTGGATTGTTTTCAATGTTCATTGTTTTGGTTTAGCCACTTAACTAGCGACCAAAATATTCCAAGAAAACAACCCTCAATGAGTGTAGTATCGAGTATCTACCAACTTCGGACTGCACCAAAGCCGGTCATCTCACTACCCCTAATAAAAGGCCAAGATGGTCAAGTAAGGTTCTAGGTCATTAGTGCTTAGTGACATCACTCAGCGGCCCCGTACTCTCCTTGATTGAACTCAAGGGTTACCGGTACTCACAAATATGTCGCACTAATATAGCTATTGCTTAGACCGTGTCGGTATACCCCGCACAGTTTCCACAATGTATTGGTATCTATGAAATGTTTCCCAAATCCGGGTTTAGGATTTCAAGCCCAAACAAAGAACCAAAAGATAAAGCAAACAAAACATACAATTAGTCATGCAAGAGGGTGATCTAAGCCCTAAGGTTACTCCACTTTAAAAGAATCCTCCCCAGCAGAGTCGCCAGTTCTGTGATACGGTGGGAGAACTGACTAGGGTTTTGCGTTTGTTTTCGCAAATGTTTCGGTTGAGCAAGAGTTGCCACCGACTTTTTATTTTATCCTAAGGAAAGGTTTAAAAAGCACAGCAAAAACCTTTGAGATTTTTCTTGGGTTCGGGGAGTAGATTATAGAAGGGGAAGGTATTAGCACCCCTTCTATCCATGGTTATCCATGGGCTCTTAAGTACTTGCTTAGATCAACTTGCCTTAGTTTTCAATTGTTTGAAATGGTGCTTTGTGTGTGGCTTTGAAAATGTTTTGAAAAGATGCCTTGTGTTAGGCTAACCTTGTAACAATTCTTTACTCGAATGTTTTACAAAAGGTGTTTTATCTTTTTAAAAGATGTTTCAAGGGTTTGAAAAGTTGATTTTTTGAAGGTGTTTGTGAAGTGGGTTTTGAAATTAGGCAAGTGTTTTCTTGGAAAGTTGACAAGTACTTAAGAGTTTATCTACCCTAAGGTTTTCTCAAAGATTTTTGTTATGTTTTAAACCTTTTGACAATTTTGTTCCACCATTGTGTTTGGTGGACAATCTTATCTTAGGATGTGAAAGGGACGGGCGCGGGTCATCGTTTGGACCATAATTGCAACGACGTTAAATGTCTTTGGGCAATTTTCTTTAAGGGACTTGATCATTTGTTTTTGTTTTGTTTTGAAAAGTTTTATCGAGGGACTATGATCATTCAATTTGTTTGCTTTGCCCAAAGAAATTCAACATGCAACATGGCCCATTTATTTGAAGGCAACAAAGTGGAGTACCCTAGGGGTGCTAGTGTGAGAAGTGTTGTTTATTTTCATGCTCATTCATCTTGTATTAGGTCCAACTATTTTTTATCGTTTTTCGCATGCAAACCCTAATTCTAACATGGCATAATTAGAAAGCGTATAAAGTGCGAAATTTAAATTCCTACGCTATTACAACATAATAATATAGGGAGGGGGGTACAAATTTACAAATGGGGGATATTTAGACAAGAATTTAAATCTAAATTATTACATCATTTTTGAATATTTGCAAGGTAAATAAATTGCATAATTAAATGGAAATGAAGTAAATATGCAAAATGCAAAAAGAAAGTTTTTATATGTATGAAAAAAGTATGGTTTATGTAAAATAAAACAAGAAAATAAAAAGGGTATTATTTTTGAGTATTTCCAACTTTTAGGGCAAAAACCCTAATTTCAATTAAAATGGATATTAATTACTTAATTCATATAATATTTGTTATTTACATACAAAAATAAAATAAAATATAGTATATTTGTAAAAAAGGGTATTTTTTAGTATTAAATAAAAAAAAATGTACATTTTTGGTATTTTTACTCTAAGTATATTAATATATATATATATATATATATATATATATATATATATATATATATATATATATATATATATATATATATATATATATATATATATATATATATATATATATATATATATATATATATATATATATATATATATATATATATATATATATATATATATGTATATTTATATTATTTTAAATATGTACTATATATATAAATAGTAATAATAATTAATTTTTTAGAAAATAGTATTTTTTATATGAAATATTTTCAGAGGGTAATATAAAATAAAAATAAAAATAGAAGTATTTTTTACATATTTTTCTATTCTATTCTAAGTAATAATATATATCTATTATATACAAATCAAAAGAAAATCAAATAAAAACCAAATAAAAATCAAAAAATGATGAGAAAAATATTTTCAAAATTTTAATATGTTGAGAAAAAATAAATGAGTCAAATAAAAAAAGAAAAGGTCAAAAATGTTAAAAAATGAAGCAAATGGGCTCAGGGGTGTGAAACAGAAAAAATGGTGTGGATAGCAAAATAATACAGGCCCAGCCCAATCCACTTCTTCTTCAACCTTTGGCCAAAACGCGCGCCTTGTTACAGAGATTCAAACATCCTGATTCTTTGAGATTTTGCACAAACTTTCAACACAAAACATGTCAAGCATTGAATCACGATTCCAAATATATAAAAAACTCATCCTAACTCTCAGAAATGAGAGAGAATTTTATCAATCCCAAATCTTGACCTAAACTTTATGCCATTTTCAAAGCTTAAATTCTCTCAACTCAGGCAAAAGAAATAAAATGTAAAGATATGTACATGCTCAGGGCTATGAGTAGAACCTTGTTTCTTCACAAACTTAAGACTAAAGATGCATAATAAGAGAGATACGAGTTCAAAATTTTACCTATTCAGTTGAACTTCTATCTGGAGAATGAGGAACTTTCAGTGCAAGGTGATGATTGGAAAAGCTTCCTTGAGGTCCAGGGATACTATTCCAATGTTTACTTTGTCTTGAAACTTCTTGTATCGAGCTGTGGAACTTCAACTGCAAAAGGAAAAAATGAAAATGGTGGAAGCTGTTAGAGGGATTACAGGTCAGGTTTTAGGTCATGGTTAGCTTGCATACATGCTAGGGAATGTGTATGAATTGATTTTGGTAAGAATGCTCGAGGGAAATGGGAGTTGGCACTCAAACTACAGAGGCAACTCTGTTTTTGCAGTTTGAGGATGATTCTGGGATGGAGGGTGTTTTGGAGGTGCAAGGGTCGTGTCTCAGCTTGGTTATGTTCTTTGGAAGGTGTTTGATCAGTTTGTTCTTGTGTGCTAATGCTGAGATGAAAGATGTTACAAGTTATGGGACTTTCTTCACACTTAAGCAACAAAATGCAACTTGGCTTTCTAGGCATGTAGGGGGCCTCCTAATGTGCTGCATAATCCCTCATTGATCAGAGTGTTATGCTCATAATCTTATGCTAGAGAGATTTGATCTGTACCTCTTTGATTTACCAATTGACATAAAGCAAGCTTTTGCAAAAATGGAAAGTTCACTTTATCTAGTTTAGGGTTAGCTCATCATGTAATGTCCAAATGCTTAGAATAACAACTTGGCACATTGGTTTTGCATTTAATTCTTGAGTGTAACTTGGTTTAAGGACCTGTAATCTAGCCTAAAGCAAGCTGAGTTCAAATTTGCAAAGTTATGAACATGTTTTGGTTAAGAACAAAAAGTGAATTTTTGCCAACTTGTGAAATTCGAATCTCTCAAGTTATGAGGTTGTTTGATGAGTTCTTGGACATTTTGGAAAGCTTGGAATGTGTACTACAATCCATCTTTGAAATGCAAATTGAAATTCCAAGTGGAAGGGTATGAAAAATGGCCTTGAAGTGGGGTAGAAAACCTTGTCAAAATAGGTTAAAATTTCACTAAGTTAAAAATGGTTTAGTGCCCTTATTCAAAAAATTGTAACTTGAGATACAAGCTTCAAATTAGAAAACTTTGTGAATCAAAGTTGTAGATTATGCAACAAGCTACAACTTTCATGTTTTGACTTTTGTTTGAATCCAAATGGATCTTGGTGAAAAGGTGGGGCAAAGTTGGGAAAAAATTAGGGTTTTTCATAACTTAGAAAAATTCTAAGTTATGAAAAATTCCATTTTTTAACCCTAATTTTCATTTTGTGATTTCTTGGTGAACAAGTTTCATGATTTGGCATATTTTGATGAAAAATGAATCTTGACTCTTGATTTTGACCAAAAAGTCAAAGTTTGACTTTTCAGTATACAGTCAAAATTGATCAATTGACTGAGAAATTCAACTGTCAATCTTGTGTACTTGGGATCTTTTGAGTTTGTTGAGCATGTCAAGATGATTCCATGGGGTCCTTGAGTCCATATGTGAGCTTGGTTTTCCATTGTCTAGGTCAAACAGTCAAAAATTGCCTCTGTGCAGTCAAAACCCTAAAAATGACCATTTTGCCCTTTTGGTGATCTGATCCAATTTCTTATGGAATTATGGTCCAAACTTGATCAAATGATTCCTAGGAGTTCATAATGTTGATGTGGATCAAATTTCATGATATTTGACTGTCAATTGGCCACAGTTGACTTTTTCCCCAATACAGTTGATTTCTAGGTCAACTGTACAATTGACTGGGCAAAATTTGGAATCAAGACTTGAAACTTGGTATGGATAAACTTGGGAGTCCAACATGAAGCATGAAAGTCCTCTTAGGCATTTTAGGTCAAAATATCTTTGTGCAAACACAAACCCTAATTTGGGTCAACAGTGCAAAGAGAAGTCTTGAGCAGAGGAAACCCTAACTGGATCTTGGGCTTCAAGAGCTTTGTGATGGGAAATGTTGAGAAAAAGGGAGGGCAAATTTTGGGGTACAACACCTTCATTTTTATTCGATATCGTTGTAATATTTAAGTTCCTATTTTATACCCATTTGTAAATTGTACCCCCATCCCCTAAATGATGTAATAGCGTAAGACTTTATTTTTTGTAATTTAACGCTTCCAAATACAAATGTTAGTAACTAGGGTGTGTATGGCAAGATAAAAATCAAGCTTAGATAATCCTAATCCAAGACAAAACAATGCATGAAAAATAAACTCTTGCACACCTGAACCTCTAAGGTTAACTCCACTTGTTGCTTTGCGAAAATACTCATGTCCCTCGAACATTGGCATTTTAGCGAAGACCCTCGATAAAAGATCGTAGCCCCTCGATGTTGCTTTCGGTAAACGATCTAGTCCCTAAAACAACATTGCTAAAACGTCCCATAGGTTTCCTTCTATGACTATACAAATGTCCCACGCCCGTCCCTTTTACATCCAAAGATAGGGTTACTTACCAAATCAATGGTAAGCTAACAATGTCAAAGGAAAGAGGAAATGAACATGAAAGACTTTTAAGTAAGTAGATTGTTCCTAGTTGCTTGCTCAATTTCAAAACCAAAACATCCTTGCTATTTTCAAAACAAACACCAACACTTTCAAAAAACATCTTTCAAACTTGATAACATTTTTAAAAGATCAACTCTTTGTATATATTCTTACGAACAAGAATCATTACAAAGTTTGCCTAAACGATGGCATCTTTACAAAATACTTTCAAAAACCACGCAAAGCACATTTTCAAACAAAATCAAGTGATCTAGCAAGCAACTAAGAGACCATGGAAAACCATGGATGAAAAGGGTGCTAATACCTTCCCTTTTCATAATCTACCCCCCGAACTCAAGAAAACATCTCGAAGATCTTTCCTATTCTTTTTAGCCTTTCCTTTTGGATAAAAGAAAATTCGGTGGTGACTCTTGCTAAACAGCAATATTTGCAATCAAATGCAAAACACCCAAGTCAGTTCTCCCACCGTATCACACCATTTTTGTTACAAAATTTTTGAAATTGATGCTATTCAAATTCACAACCATGACCACTAAGGATTGTGATGATTTACAAATCAAATACATTTTGGACAAGCTTAGAAAAGTTAATGAAAGCCCTAAGTATTTCATCCTTATTGGTAAAAAATAACGTCCTATTTAGAGCTGTTCATGGTATGGTTAGTGTGAAAATTGAACTGGACTGAATCAAACCATAGTAAAGATTTACTAGAACTAAAACGAACCATTTCAATTTACTCAAAACCAAACCAAAATGTGATACGGTGGGAGAACTCACTTTGGTGTTTTGCGTTTGATCGCAAATGTTGCAGTTAGCAAGAGTCACCACCGACTTTTCTTTCATCCAAAAGGAAAGGTAAAAAGCACAGGAAAGACCTTTGAGATTGTTTCTTGAGTTCGGGGGGTAGATTATGAAAAGGGAAGGTATTAGCACCCTTTTCATCCATGGTTTTCCATGGGCTCTTAGTTACTTGCTAGATCACTTGTTTTTGTTTGAAATTGTACTTTGTGTGGTTTTTGAAAGTATTTTGTAAAGAGGTCATTATTTAGGCAAACTTTGTAATGATTCTCGTTCGTAAGAATGTATACAAAGTGTTTGATCTTCTGAAAATGTTTTCAAGTTTTATAAGATGTTTTGAAAGTGTAGGTGTTTGTTTTGAAAATAGCAAGGATGTTTTTTTTTGAAATTGAGCAAGTAATTAGGAGCATTCTACCTACTCAAAAGTCTTTCATGTTCATTTCCTTTTCCTTTTTGACATTGTTATCTTAACATTAATTTGGTATGTAATCCTATCTTTGGAGGTAAACGGGACGGGCGAGGGTCATCATATAACCATGATTAGCAATGTTTCAAGGTATCTTAGCATTCTCTTTTAGGGACTAAGATCATTTGAAAGGCAACATGGATAGCGTCATCGAGGGACTATGATCTTGTATTTTGCTTGTTTTTGCTAAGATACCTCACATGCGTAATATGGCTGTTTAGTAAGGCAACCAAGTGGATTTAACCTAGGGTGCTTGTGTGCAAGTTTATTGTTTTCATGCTTGGTCTTGTCTTTGATTAGGGTTTTCTAATTGATTGGTTTTAGTCTTTCCATACAAACCCTAATTACTAGCATTTGTATATAAAGCGATAAATTGCGGAATTTAAAATTACTACGCTATTACAATACTTGTGGGAGGGGGGTACAAATTATAAATGGGGATTGCAAGAAAATAAAGCCTAATTATCTATTACAACCATATTGAATTTGTACAAGAATTGAAATAAATAATGTACCAAATGAATAAATATACAAGGATGTGAATGTAAAGTAAATGGATATTTTGTTTGGATTTTTTTAGGAAAAGGGGTTTTGTTTTAACCTAATTAACCAAAAGATAAATAATTAATTAAAAGTAAAACCTAATTTTACTAGGAAAAGAAATTAAATAAAACCCTAATCTATTAATAGATTAAAAATAAATTAAGTTTATCATAAAAGTATATTTTTTGTATTTTTTATCTTAAAAATAATTTATAGTGTTATAAAATATTTTTGGTCTTTTTAAATATTAAAATAATATATTTAAAATGTGTAAAAGAAAATAATTAAAACCCTAGTTTTTTAAATTAAATTTACAAAATAATTAGTGAAATAGATAAAGTATGATCAAATAAAATAATCTTTTGTGTAAATTTATAAATATACTATGTCAAAATATAAATCTAATATTTTTATATTTTTTATGATTTTTTAGTATTAGAAAAATATTTAAGAAAACAAATAAATAAATAAATAAAGAAAAAGAAAAATAAAATGGGCCAGGGGTGTGGATAGCCCGCAAGAGGGGTTAACAGTAAGAAAAAAAATAAAAAGGCCCAAGGGAGGCCCAGGTGCCTATCCAAAAAAAGTCAGAATGTGCAAAAAATGTGAAAAAACCAAAACGGTACCACTGGGGCTCGAACCCAGTTCCCTCTAGTCACAGGCGCACGCTTCTACCACTGGGGTGGCTATACATCCGTTTATATACTCAAAACAATAAATATATGACACAAAACGCGCCCTGAATACACTTCATCTTCAACCTCCATCCAAAGGACCTGTATCTTCTTCATTTCTCAACAAAAATGAAAAGTTCAAACATGAAAGTTGTAGCATTCCTTCCCACGAATCCAACTATGTAAATAATTTAAACTAACAATCAAAGATGAAGGAGAATTTCTCTGGCCCTAATTAAAAATCTAAAAATTTTAGGACACTTCAACATTAAAATTCTCTAAGCTCAGGCCATATAAATGCAAACTATGGATATGTACAGTTTTGTGGCAAAGTATTCTACATTTTATCTTCACAAATCAAGACCTAACAATGCCTAAATAATGAGATGAAAAGTCAGAAAACTCACCTTAAAGATGAAGATCGTGTTTTGAGTTAGAGCTACTTTCAAAGTGTTTTGATGATTGGGTGAGCTTCCTTGCACCTCCAGGAAGATATTGCAAAGCTTACTTTATGCTGAGAGTTCTTGAATCAAGCTGAAGAAGTCAATGTGCAATGCCCTATTTTTGAAAATGGAGAATGGTGTAAATGGTATTACAGTTTGAAAATAGGGGTTGGGATAATTTCTATATGTGTATTAGAAGCTTTGTGGATGGTTTGTCCAAGAAACGCACGAGGGGATTTGGAGGTTGGGTTCAAAAATCAGAAATGACAAGTTTTTGTGCTTGTATAGAAATTTCTGGTTTTGAGGATTTTTAGGACTTGTTCCATCGTGTGTTAGCTTTCAATGCATTTGTATAATTATATGGAAGAGGTTAGAGGAATTTAGGAGGTCAGAAAACAAAGATCACATGTTATGAATTTTTGACTTGTTTTTGAAGTTATCTTGAAAAATATGGTTTCAATGCAAGGTACATGTCTTGTAGGGTGGCTTGCAACTTTAAACATGTTTGTTCTGAGTTTATAGAGCATGCTTGTGCAGAAAGAATAGGTGCAAAACTCCATACAAGTTGACTTTGTGATTAAAGTCACTTTTTCAAAATGGAAGTGTGAACTTTGTTCCATTAATGGAAAATTTACTTGGACAAAGCTTGAATAAAATGGATAATAGCTCAAAAGCAAGTGTAATCTTCTGATTATGGATAGATCTTGAGGTTTAGAGGCCTTCAAAACAAGATTGTGCAGCATAGGTTTGAAACTGAATTCTTGTTCATCACAAAATGACTTGTAATTCAAGTGTGAAAACCTAACTTCATATCTTCGATTCTCCATACTCAAGAATGATCTCAAGGAGTTCTTAGACATTTTGGAAATCTTGTAATATTCTCTACAATCCCTATTTGAATCACTTTTGAAAATTCCCTATGGAACTATATGAAAAAGTGTCATGAAGTTAGGTCAAAATCCTGACCAAAACTAGGGCAAAATTTCACTAAGTGTCCAATTTCAAGACCATGACTTTATGAACTAATAACTTGAGATCACAAAACTTTTAGGAGAATTTGTGTAAAGAAATTTTGTATATATTATGGAGATCTACAACTTTCCTGTTGAAAGTTTCTTTTGAATCCTCTTGCATCATGGTGAAAAATTGGCTTAAAGTTATGAAAAAACATGAAGTTTAAACACTTAGAAAATTTTCTAAGTTAGAAAACTTTGACTTTTCAAAATGAAATCTTGACTTTTTCAATTTTTGATGAATAAGTTTCATATTTTTACATGTTTTGATGAATTGTGATCTTTGACATTGAATTTTGACCAAAAAGTCAAAGTTTGACTTTTTAGTGTACAGATGACTTTTGATCAGTTGACTGAAAATTCATTGTCAATCCAATTGATCTTGAGAAATGTTTTGGGCCATGCCATTATGTAAAAATTATGCAATTGAACTCTTGAAATCATGCTTCAAACCAATTGACCATTTGCTAGGTAAAAAATCAGAAATTACCCCTTCTTAGTCAAAACCCTATTTTTGACCATTTTGCCCTTTTGATGATTTGATCAAATTTCTTGGGGAATTATGGTCCAATCTTGATCAAATGATAAATATTAGTTTATACTATTGATGTGGATAAAACATTATTATGTTTGACTTTAAATTAGCCATAGTTGACTTTTTTTCTCAATACAACTGATTTTTAGGTCAATTGCTTAATTAACTGAGCAAAAGTGTGATCCAAGGCTTAAAACTTGACATGAGAAATATTTAGGGTCCATAATGATCCATGAAAGTCATATGGGACATTGGAAGTTCAAATGTCCTTGTGCAATCTCAAACCCTAATTTTGGTCATTAGTGCTTAATGAGGTGTCTTAAGCTAATCAACCCTAATGCAATCTTGAGTCAAAGGAGATCTTGTGAGAAAATTCTTGATAAATGAGAGGGAAAATTTTGGGGTACAACAGCTGCCCCTGTTCAATCTTCTTAAGCCTGAAGAGTTAGATTGATGAGTTTTTTCCATTCGCGACTCGAAGGTGGAAGATGATTGGACATTAGAGTGCCCAGAAATTTGCACTCGGTGATGTGATGGTTGATGGTATAGGGAATGGGCTTAAAGATTCCATTTGGAGGGATAATGGAAAGTTGTTGGAGATGGTCTTGTAGATGCCATCTAAAAATGATTGCTGAACCATATTTGTAAGCTAAATCTGAATCAGTATCAGAATGGCATCCGTGTCTAGAGCGTATCTGAACTGTATCTGAAAGTTGAACCTGAATGAGTATCAGGATGGCATCCGTGTCTGGAGCGTATCTGAACTGTATCTGAAATTTAAATCTGAATGAGTATCAGGATGGTATTCGTGTCTAGAGCGTATCTGAACTGTATCTGAAGATTGAATCTGAATGAGTATCAGGATGGCATCCATGTCTGGAGTGTACATGAACTGTATCTGAAGATTAAATCTGAATGAGTATCAGGATGGAATCCATGTCTGGAGCGTATCTGAACTGTATCTGAAGATTGAATCTGAATGAGTATCAGGATGGCATCCGTGTTTGGAGCGTATATGAACTGTATCTGAAGATTGAATCTGAATGAGTATCAGGATGGCATCTGTGTCTGGAGCGTATCTGAACTGTATCTTAGGATTGAATCTGAATGAGTATCAGGATGGCATCCGTGTCTGGAGCGTATCTGAACTGTATCTGAAATTTAAATCTGAATGAGTATCGGGATGGCATTCGTGTCTAGAGCGTATCTGAACTATATATGAAGATTGAATCTGAATGAGTATCAGGATGGCATCCGTGTCTAGAGCGTATCTGAATTGTATCTGAAGATTGAATCTGAATGAGTATTAGGATGGCATCTGTGTCTGGAGCGTATCTGAACTGTATCTGAATATTGAATCTGAATGAGTATCAGGATGGCATCCGTGTCTGGAGCGTATCTGAACTATATCTGAAGATTGAATCTGAATAAGTATCAGGATGGCATCAGTGTCTAGAGCGTATCTGAACTGTATCTGAAAGGCCTTTGAACATTGTTAATGGTAGCTATTGATTAACCTTATCCTGAAAATGGTAAAGTGTTAGCTAATACACAATGTCATGTTGTATGAAATGCATGGTATAATGAGATTTTGATACATGCATTCGTGTTATTAATGTTTATGATATATGGATGCGATGTATGCGTATGTGAGCTAATCTGATGCACTGCTTGTTTGAATTGGGGAAATAAATCCCAGACTGCTGCCGAGGATACGGAGTGCAAGTCTTCATGTTTTGAAGTGTTGATGAATTCCCGCTTAGAGAAATAAACTCGGTTGTAAGGGAAACGCCGTGTACTGCTTGTGAAATCCTGTTGGGAAATTCTGAGAAATTTGGCGACTTCTAACGGGGAGTGATAACTGGAAGTTTTGTTCCGCTGGGGATTAAACTGCACACTGCGGGGGATTTTATGGAATAACTTAAATATATTTCCCTATCTCTTAAAGCCATTAGTGATTGTCTTTCTATTTTGTTCATTTGTAAATGGTAGTTACGTTCAAATGCATATGTTCAAAAATAAATCATTGGACATTGTTGTACCCCAAAATTTTCCCTCTCATTTCTCAAAGGATTATCCTGGACCCTCAGGCTTGCTTCCATCCAATTTCAAGCCTTGAATTACAAATCTTCCAAGAAAGTCATTCACAAGGGTAAAATGTTCATTTGCACATTGAAAAGTCAAACTTTGACTTTTAATCAAAATCAAGTTTCAAGGACCATATTTCATCAAGACTTGTTGAAATATGAAGTTTGTTTCATCAAGAAATTCAAAAGTCAAAATTATTTTGGAAAAAGTCGAAATTATTTTGGAAAAGTCAATTCTAAATACTTAGAATTTTTCTAAGTGTTTAAGAAATATGACAAGCTCAGAACTTCTGATCAGATTATCACCATGATGCAAGCTGATTCTGGAAGAACTTCTGGCACAAAAGCTATAGATTTCAATAAGATCTAAAACATTCCAGAACAGAACTTCTCCTGGAAATGCTAGAGCTTCAAGTTATAAATGTTCAAAGACACATCCATGAAACTAAAGCACTCAACAAATTCTGGATACTTTCAAGACAGAGTTTGGTCAGAACTTCTGGGCCAGTTTTCACAAAGGTTCAGTCAGAGTTTGCAAGGGTAATTCAAAGAAGGTTACAAAGCATGCTGCAAGCTTCCTGGAAAGTCTGGGAGCTCCTTCAGAACATGCTGGAGCAAGGAGATACAAAGATCATAAGTTGGATGTCTATTCTAAGTCACGCTGAAGTTGAACTTCTGATCCAGAATTAAGCAATCATGAAAAATCTCACGTTGCAGGATTTCTGGTTTGATCAATCTCATCATCATTTAATGCTCACAACCACTTTTGGGTCTTTGTTCAAAGGATTTCCCCATATGTGGCATAGAAGTACCATTACTGTCTTGGAAAATCAAACTCTTGTACGAAAGTGTGATTGGCCCATACGTTGCTTTTACTTTTGAGGTTACTTTTCCTTAATTCCAGCTTAAAAAATCTAGCTTAGGCGCTGCTAAAACTGCTGACCACCCTACCTATTTGAAATTACTTCAAGAGCAAGTCAGTGCCCAGCTTATGATGGTGGTGCCCCTTGACCTCTCCAAGCTACTAAGCCTTTGCCTATAAATTAGACCTTATTGGCAACTGTAAAAGGGTCGAAAAATTGAAAAATAAAAAGCCTTGAACCCCTGCTAAAATTCCAAGAATCCAAAACTGCAAACACAAAATACAAAACCTGTTAACTTTTGATTTCTTGCATTCAAACTCCCTTTTTCTCAACTGTTTCTTGACCAAAACCATCCATACAGTTTTTGATTCACATACTAGAAGCTATCCTAACTTCTGTGTTCAGACTGTAACACACTCTCCATTCACATCCACCTCAAGAAGTCAGAACTTTACCCCTTGGCTGTTCCAGAATTTTTCTAATCATTTATTGCCCAAGTTGAAAGCTTCCAGCCTGCTGAGTACGTGAAGAAGCTGTTCAGAACATCACCAGAGTTCAGAACCAGACTCCAATTCAGAGTGGTTTCCAGCTGCAAGGTAAGTTTCTACTGACTCTCATCATATTACTTAGGCATTATCAGATTTGCATGTTTAAAAATACAATGTAGACATCATGTTTCTGATGATGTACATATTCTGAGGTTTCACGTATTTGTATGCCTAAGTAGGGAGTAAATTAGTTCAGAACTTCTTAAGGAAATCAGAATTAGAAAATTCATGCTTGCCTCTGATTTATAGTTTTGATATCTCTTGTTTCTGAAACACTATGAAACCTGCCATAACTGTTATATGCGCATTTTCTGTTCTGTTGAGAAATGACTAAGTTGCAGATGTCCTAACTAGCATGGAGAGGGAGACTAAGTTCTACCAGTGGTATCAGAACTTCTGAAATCTTCTTTGTTCTCAGTGGACCCAGAATTTCTGACTTTACCTACTAATATGATTTCTGTTTTTGCAGCACGCCAGAGTCAGAACTTCTGACCTCTTTTAATCAGCAATGCACTGATTCTATTTTCTTTTTTTCCCTTACTATCTTTTCTATCACTTATTATTTCACTAATCAAAAACACCAAAAACATTTTACATTTTATATGCTTTATTTTATTTCTTAAAACAAAAAGATCAAAAATATTTTCTTAAACAAAACTTATCTCCTTTCTGAAACAAAACAAGTTCATTTCACATTTTCTTGTACTTTCTTATCCATTCAATATGGTTGTAATAATAACTTAGGATTTAATTTTATTTGCAATCCCCATTTGTATATCTGTACACCCCATCCCCCTAATGATTGTAATAGCGTAGGATATTTACTTTCTGCACTTTTTATTGCTTTCATATATTGCTAGTAATTAGAGTGTGTATGGCAAGACATGAAATCAACAAATAGAGAACCCTAATCAAGACAAAAAAATGCATGCAAATCAAACACACTTTGCACATATGCACACCTTAGGGTAATCTCACTTGTTGCCTATCGGAAAAAATAGTCATGTCCCTCGAACATGGGCATTTTAGCAAAGACCCTCGATAAAAGATCGTAGTCCCTCGATGACCCTCGATGTTTCCTTCGGTAAACGATCTAGTCCCTAAACGACATTGCTAAAACATCCATAGGTTACCTTCTATAACTATACGATGACCCACGCCCGTCCCTTCACATCCAACGATGGGGATTCTCGCCAAATCAATCGTAAGATAGCAACACCTAGAGGAGGAGGAAAAGAACATCTAAGACCTTTTGAGTAGGTATATTTGCTCCTAGTTACTTGCTTGCTCACAACAAAAACATTCTATACACCGTTACTTTCACTTTGAAACATTTTCAAAAGACAACATTTTGTATGCGTTCTTATAGAGATGAGAATCATTACAAAAGACACCTTTTCAAAATCACTTTCAAAAACATATCTCACAAACACTTTTTTGAATCATTTTTTAAACAAACACTTTTGCACGCGTTCTTATAGAAACGAGAATCATTACGAAGTTATATTTTCAAAATACTTTCAAAACCCACATCACAAGCACATTGAAACAAAAGCAAATGATCTAGCAAGTAACTAAGAGCCCATAGAAAACTATGGATAAAAAGGGTGCTAATACCTTCCTTTTTCATAATCTATCCCCTGAACTCAAGAAATAATATCAAAGGTCTTTCCTGTGATTTTTCGCCTTTCCTTTTGGATAAAAGAAAAGTCGGTGGCGACTCTTGCTAACTGCAACATTTGTGATCAAACGAAAAACCTTCAAGTCAGTTCTCCCACCGTATCACAGAACTGGCGACTCTGCTGGGGAATTTTTCTAAAAGTGGGGTTACCTTAGTGTTTAGATCACATTTATTTGCTTACATTGTTTGACTTGTATGCTTTACATTATGGTTCTTTGTTTAGGTTTGAATCCTCTACCCGGATTTTGGATACCTTATAGGTAAGTAGCAATACGTTGTGGAAACTGTGCGGGGGTATACTGACATGGTCTAAACAATAGATATGTTAGTGAGACATATTTGTGGGTACCGGTAGCCTTTGAATTAATCAAAGAGAATACGAGGCCGCTGAGTGATGTCATAAAGCACTAATAAACTTTTAGAACCTTTACTTGACCAACTTGGCCTTTAGGATGTAGTGAAATGACCGACTTTGGTGCAATCCGAGGTTGGTAGATACTCAATACTACACTCATTGAGGTTTGGTTTCTTGGGATATTTAGGTCACCATTAAAGAGGCTTGTGCTGAAACAATGACCAAGGAAACAAACCAGTGATATTGAGCTCCTTATAACCCGGTTACTATTACTAGGACAGGTTTAAGCCAACTAAACTTCAAGAGGGTACTTACCTATAAAACTCCATGCAAGCCTAAAACTAAGGATTTGTTTGTTTTGTTTGTATATACATACTTGTACATAACATCATGAACATCATGAACATCATATACATCCACTAACCATTTCAAGGATTTTGCGATTCATCTTTGTTCTTGTTTTGTAGGATATAGATTCACTTCGCAGGAAAACTATTCAAGTCAATCTTGTAAGGATCCCTCCATAACTCAAGGATATAGCTTCAAGGATTCCTAAAAACTCTCCATTCACTAAGAGACACGGTCTCCTACTCAACTTGGTCACCTCCAACACATATGAGGACATGATGAAGGTTCTTTTTCAGTTCTTTGATCCTTTACACCATTGCTTCACATTTCCCGATTATCAACTTGTGCCAACTTTGGAAGAATTCTCCCAACTTTTGAGGATTCCCATTCTCAATCAACTACCTTTCAACGGTATGAAAAAAGACCCAAAGCCAGAAGAGATTGCTCAAGCTCTACACTTGCACTCATCTGATATCACAACTCATTGGGAAACAAGGAGTGGTGTCAAAGATTTCTTAGCAAAGTTCTTGTTCGAGAAAGCCCAAAGCTGTTGGAACTCCTTGGAATTGCAAGCCTTTGAGGAAATTGTGGCTCTCCTCATCTATGGGATGGTTTTGTTTCCAAATCTTGACCAACTCATAGATGTCAACGCCGTCAAAATCTTCATATCCCGCAACCTGGTGCTTACGTTGCTAGGAGATATCCTACACTCTTTTCACACTCGAACAATGAGGAAAAGAGGTGTCCTTATGTGTTGCACTCCTCTCTTGGAAAGATGGTATATTTCACATCTTCCCCAATCTGTATTAAAAAATGAGCAAGGTTCAAGGTGGTCACAAAGGATGATGACGCTCAAACATTCGGACATTCATTTGTGCTCCCGATCCAAAGAGAATGTTATCATTGTCGATCATTGTGGAGAATTACCTAATGTCCCTTTACTTGGAATTAGGGGAGGTATCACCTACAACCCCTGCTTAGCCTTAAGAAAATTTGGTTACGCCCGAAGGGATGGCCCGCACAAGATGTTGATTCAAGGTTTGGTATTTGACTACGACAACGACGATCAAGGTCTTCGCCAGAGATTTATCCGAGCTTGGAGGATGTTAAACAAGGTGGATAGCAAGACTTTGGGGCATAAAAATTACATCCCTCTTGAGCCTTACCTCAAATGGGTACGAACTCGTGCTCAGAGTCTTATGATGCCTTACCCCTCCATTCTCCCGGTAATCATTGAGCCTGTCATAGAAGGAGATGTTCTATACATTATCCTATATCCTGACATGGCTACCTCTCTTGAAGACCTACAAAGGGATTGTATACAACTCAAGGGAGAGCGAGATACCTTCAAATCCCAATTCTACACGAGCGGGATTTTGGAACTCACTAGGCTACTTCATAAGGAGCAGACTCTCAATGCCTACATCACGCCAAAGAGGATGGGCACTACCTTTTTATATTAGAGCTTTTGTACTTCCTTATAAGCCCAAGAGGCATTGATGTACTCGAGCTTTAACTTATTAATATAATGTGTGTTTCCTTTTTGTCTAAAACAAATTTGAATCTTTGAAATCCTTGAAATCATTACATATGCATATATCATTCATCATAACATAAGAAGGTCGTTTGCAATAAGTCTCCTCATCTCTCTACTGTTTATTTCAGTAAGATGGATCTCGAGCAAATAGTGAAGGACCTCCAAGCTCAGAATACACAGTTTCAACAATTGCTCTTGACCCTAGCCAATGGACAAGAAGAGTTGAAGACTTTGCTGGATGAGGAGAAGAAAAAGAAGACAAAGAAGGTAACCAGAGTCCTAAACATGGGAAGAAGATTTCATGGGCAGACAAGAAGGATCCTAGATTTTGCAACGACATCCAGTGAAAAAGACAATCAAGATGGTAAAGACAAGGAAGCAGTTGTCCCGTCAGAATCAGAAGAGGAAAAAGAAGACTATTCTGAAGAACAATACCCTCCAGTTGATGACAAGTATAAACATCTCAAAGAGCGGTTGAGTGAGATGGAAATCCAAAAAGTGTCTGGCTTGGACTTTAAGGAATTGGGGTTAGTATCAGGGATTGTCATTCCTCCCAAATTCAAAGCACTTGTGTTCGCCAAGTATAGTGGAGTCTCATGCCCTAAAATACATCTCCGGTCCTATGTGAGGAAAATCCAGCCCCATACCGCTGACAAAGATTTATGGGTACATTTCTTCCAAGACAGTCTGTCTGGGACTCAACTTGATTGGTTTTATCAGTTAGAAAGAGCCAATGTTCATAACTGGGAAGATCTTGCTGCAGCCTTCTACAAACAATACTAATACAATGTTGATCTTGCGCCTACTCGTACTCAACTCCAGAGTATGGCCATGGTTTCAAATGAAGGCTTCAAGAACTATGCGCAAAAATGGAGAGATTTGGCCGGGAGAGTTCAACCTCCTCTATCTAAAAGAGAATTA
This sequence comes from Vicia faba, assembly GCA_948472305.1. Classification (NCBI taxonomy): domain Eukaryota; kingdom Viridiplantae; phylum Streptophyta; class Magnoliopsida; order Fabales; family Fabaceae; genus Vicia; species Vicia faba. The sequence goes on from OX451741.1 coordinate 624,571,706, forward strand.
GTAGGCATGTTTTTGGGCACCTTGTCTGGTCCCTTCTTCAATCACCTAATTGGGAGTTCATCGACAGGTTTTACTGAACTAATATTGACCGGAGAAAGGATAGAAGCCGGAATAAAAAGTAGAAAGATTCAAAAAGATACATCCTCTGCTGCTGTAAGGAAACCATTCGTCAGAAAGAAGAAAGTGGTTGTTGTTCATCCTCATAGAAATCAAGGTAGGGTCGAACACCGTCCAATGGTGGGGGCTGTTATGATTCCTAAACCTGCGCTTGATCAATAAAAGAATAACCAACCAAGGATGGAAAGACCAGTCAGACAATTCACCATAATTAACATGACCTTATCTCAAGTATTGCCACAATTGATAAGATCCAACCTGGTGACTTTGAAAGAAGCTCCAAAGAACCCTAACACAACATCTCCTCACTATCATCCTAATGCCCGCGATGCATACCACTCTAAGAGTCCCGACCATGACACTAACAACTGTTGGGCTCTAAAGAACAAAGTACAAGACCTCATTGAAGCCAAATAGATTAAATTCGATGCGCCCAAAAAGCCAAATGTGATTTCTGCCCCTATGCCCAAACATGGTCATAATACCAATGCCATTGAAGAAGAAATGTTTGTTACTTCAGTTGATGAACTTATGACCCCACTCCTGACTATTAAAGTGAACTTGTTGAATGTCGGTGTGTTCCCGGGTCGTGATAAAGGTTTTCATTTCTGTTTGTCCTCACCAACCAGCTGTCCTTTGTTGAAAGAAGGCGTTCAGTGCCTAATAGATAACAAAGAAATTTTGTTTGAAAAGACTTTTGTTCCACCTGTTCCTTTTGAAGATGTTTCTATCATTACCATTTCCGCCAATTCTTCCAGGGTCTCCACCAAAAGACCCGTTAGAATTACATCAGTTCCGAAAGCAACTCCTTTAATAATCACAATGCCTGGACCAATCCCATATTCGTCAGACAAAACCATACAATGGAATTATGGAGGGGATGTCTACTACCACAATATTAAGCAAGATTGGCTAGATGCCGAAGATTCAAGTTCTGATAAAATGGATTCTGATGTCAGTAATATTGTAGGGACTAGTAAGATTACCTGAAGTGGTAGGATCTTCTCTCCGGAAATTGCTCCCCCAAAAGCAGTTTCTGGACCCGTAATCATTCATGTGGTTACTCCTCCAAAAGTTGTTCCCAGTCTTACAATTATCCCCACTAATACTCCAACTAACAAAGTTGTTACAACCCATGTTATCATTCCTACTAACACTCTTGCTACCAAGTTAACTGAGACTTAAGGTGAAAGTATTCTGATTGAGCCTGTCCGGATGAAAGCTCGGTCATTGGCTATCCCTGAGACCTCCCAGAAAGAGATGGAGGAAATTCTAAAGATCATAAAAAGAAGCGACTACGATATAGTTGAACAACTAGGGCAAACTCTCTCTAAAATTTACATGTTGGCATTACTACTATGTTTAGAGGCACATGCAAAAGCCTTGGTAAAATTCCTGAAAACTGCCCATGTACCCCAAGAGACATCTGCCGATCAGTTTCAAGACTGCATAGCCAGTTTGACTGCAGATAATGGTCTAGGTTTTTCGGATGCTGATTTAACGCCAAGAGGAAGGAAGAATAATGAGAAATTGCATGCCTCAGTTGAATGTAGGGGCACAACCCTGGCTCATGTTTTGGTGGACACTGACTCATCTCTGAATGTATTGCCTAAAAAAGCTCTTGATAAGCTTGACTGTGAGGGATTGACATTGAAGCCAAGTAACATAGTAGTAAGGGATTTTGACGGCTCGAAAAGGATGGTACATAGGGAAGTGGATATCCCCATAAAGGTTGGAACCCAAACATCTGATTCAACTTTTATGTAATGGATATTCGTCCCTCATATTCCTGCTTGCTAGGCCGACCATGGATTCACAATGCTGGCGCTGTCACTTCTACGTTGCACGAAATGCTGAAATATCCGATTCAAGGGAAGATTATCATCGTTCATGGAGAAGAAGAGTATATGATCATCCATCTCAATTCCTTCAGATATGTGGAATTAGATGGTGAATTTATTGAAACTCCATTCCAACACTTTGAAGAGGTCCTGCAAGATGTGGCAGTAACCAAGGCTGTTCCCAAGATCACAAGGCCTCTACTACGGATGTCATCTCTAAAGGATGCCAAGGAAGTAATAGAAGAAGGTGGGTGCACTATCTGGGGACAACTCCCAGATATCCCATACAAGTCAGATAAGTTTAGTTTGGGTTTCTCTTCAAGTGCTCAGAAGGTTGTATGCCACGCTCGTGCTGGAGGACCACCCCTGAAGATCAGCAACCGTGAAGTCAACGTGGTAGAGGATGATGAAGATGGTTGCAAGCTGGAGGACTGGATATTCCCAACTGTCAGTGGAGGACTCAGTAACTGGGAGGCTAGAGATTTTGTCCCGATCACTTTTATCCCACAGTAATCCATCTTTACATTTTGTTGGATTTGTAATATTAAAACAATTCACACTCTTAAAACATTGTGTCTTACCCGAGGCACAATGGTCCATTTTTAAGGGTTATTATCTCATTTTCATATGACATCAATGAATCGTGGACGTTTTCGCATACAAACTTTTGTGCTCATTATTTTTCTTTTTACATTTTCATTTCTTTCAAAGATAGTTATACCCTTACACACACTCACACTCATAATGCAGGTATACATCCATTTGGGATCCCATGGGTAACGATACTGCTATGGCTTTTTGTGGCTCTGAGAATCTAATCTACCAAGCTAAATATAAAGGTAAGGAAGATTGTGAAGTACCAGGGGAACTTGCCAGACTACTACAACAAGAAGAGAGAACCATTCAGCCTCACGAGAAACTCGTGGATATAATCAACCAAGTTACCGAAGAAGACAAAAAAGAGGTTAAGATGGGTGCCAATTTGGAACCCGATGTCAAGGAGCGTCTGATTCAGTTGTTACACTATTATGTTAAAGTCTTTGCCTGGTCATATAAAGACATGTCGGGACTTGATGTAGACATTGTGGTACATCGTATGCCTACAAGAGAGGATTGTCCGCCAGTAAAGCAAAAGGTTCGTCGCATGAGGCCTGATATGTCAGAAAAGATTAAAGCAGAAGTCGTGAAACAATTCAACGCTAGATTCTTGGCTGTCACCTCCTATCCGTAATGGGTTTCCAATATTGTTCCCGTTCCCAAGAAAGACGGCAAAGTGAGAATGTGTATGGACTACAAAGATTTGAATAGGGAAAGCCCTAAGGATGATTTTCCACTCCCCCACATTGATATTCTAGTTGACAATACGGCACAACACAAAGTGTTTTCCTTCATGGACGGATTCTCAGGTTACAATCAAATCAAAATGGCGCCTGAAGACATGGAGAAAACAACGTTTGTCACACAGTGGGGCACATTCTGCTACAAGATGATGCCATTCAGACTAAAGAATGTTGGGGCAACCTATCAGCGTGCCATGGTAGCTTTATTTCATGACATGATACATCACGAAATAGAGGTCTACATGGATGATATGATAGCCAGATCTAAAACAGAAGAAGAGCATCTTGATCACTTACAAAAACTGTTTGAGAGACTGAAGAAGTACAAGCTGAGGTTGAATCCAAACAAACGCACATTTGGGGTATGGTCTAGTAAACTCCTAGGCTTTATCGTCAGCAATAAAGGTATTGAAGTAGATCCTGCCAAGGTGAAAGCTATACAAGAGATGCCTGCTCCTCGTATTGAAAAGGAAGTCATAGGATTCATGGGACGTTTGAACTACATTTCCAGATTCATCTCTCACCTGACAGCTACTTATGAACCAGTCTTTAAATTGTTGAAGAAAGATCAAGTAGTCAAATGGAACAACGAGTGCCAAGTTTCTTTTGACAAAATAAAAGAATACTTACAAGATCCTCCTGTGTTGATGCCACCAGTCGAAGGAAGACCGTTGATTATGTATCTGACCATGTTGGAAAATTCAATGGGGTATGTGATGGGGCAGCATGACGAGTCTGGCCGAAAAGAGCACGCTATTTATTACCTAAGCAAAAAGTTTACCGGCTATGAAACAAGATATTTACTGCTCGAGAAAACTTGCTGCGCTCTGGCATGGGCTGCTCGCCGGCTAAGACAGTATATGCTGACCCATACTACCTTGTTGGTATCTAAAATGGATCCAGTAAAATACATCTTCGAGAAACCTGCACTCTCTGGGTGAATAGCGAGATGGAAGATGATCCTGACAGAATATGACATACAATATACTACCCAAAAATCAATAAAGGGCAGTGTATTAGCTGATCACCTTTCTCACCAAGCTGTAGAAGACTACCAGTCCATGAAGTTCGAATTCCCAGATGAAGACATCATGATGGTAAACAACTGTGAAGAATTCAGGCCATATGACGGACCTGAACAAGGATCCCGATGGACCCTGTTCTTTGATGGGGCATCCAATGCACTTGGAAATGGTATTGGTGCTATAATCATATCTCCTGAAGGATGTCATACTCCTTTTACGGCAATACTCTGCTTCAATTGTACAAACAACATGGCGGAATACGAAGCGTGCATCTTTGGTCTCAAAGCTGCCATAGACTTGGGGATCAAATCCTTGAATTTATTCGGAGATTCAGCTTTGGTTATCAGCCAGATTAAAGGGGAATGGGACACCAAACACCCTAACCTGATCCTTTACAAAGAACATGTTTTGGCATTGCTACCACATTTTGAGAAGATTGCCTTCGAGCACCTCCCGCGAGAAGAATATCAGCTAGCAGACGTATTAGCCACGATGACATCTATGTTTAAACTTAATTGGGATAACGAGGCTCCCCAGATCACCATCGAACGAATGGATGAACCATCATACTGTCACGAGATTAATACTGAAAAAGTAGTGGACCAGCCCTGGTTTCACGAAGTCAAGAGGTATCTCGAGGCTCAAGAATATCCAGAAGGAGCTTCAGTTAATGATAAGAAGTTATTAAGGAGATTCTCTGCTAAATTCTTCCTTAGTAATGACATTCCTTACAAACGCAACCATGACTTTGTGTTACTTCGGTGTGTAGACAAGGTTGAAGTTGAAAGGATCATGGTTGAATTACATGAAGGCACTTTTGGCACCCATTCCAGTGGGCATACGATGGCAAAGAAAATCCTAAGGGCAGGCTATTACTGGTCTACCATGGAAGCAGATTTCTATTGTGATCGGTGGATTTAGAACTGACTGTTTAACGCTGGTTCGCGAAATGTCGCGGAAGCAAGAGTCGCCACCGTCTTTTATTTTCTCCAACATGGACAGGACAAAAGCACAGCAAAATTCCTTATGAGATAGTTTCTCGGTTCGGGAGGTAGATTTATAGAAAGGGAAGGTGTTAGAACCCTTTCTATCCATGGTTATCCATGGGCTCTTAGATACTTGCTCATTTGTGTTTTCAAAAGTGTTTGCTTTTCAAGTGTGAGTGGGTTTGAAAAAGTTTCGTTTAAAGATTTCAGAATGACTCTTGTATCAGTCCTCAAGAGTGTTTGAAAAATTGTTTTGAAAGCTTTTTTGAAAGTGTCGGTGTGAAAAGAGTTTTGATTGTTTTTGAATAGAGCAAGTATCTACGAGTCATCTACCTACCCTAAGGAATTAGGTTGTGTAGAAGTCCTTAAGGTAGTGCCATCCCACCATTGAGAGGTAGGTAGCACCACCATTGGAGGTGTTCGGGTTAATTCGTTTGTAGGGACAGTGTGGTCACCAGAGCAACAGTAGGACACCTTAGAAGCTACCCTTATGCCATTGATCCTTTTTTAGTCCGAGGCAACCGTTTCGAGGCAACTATTCCGAGGCAACCGTTTCGAGGCAACTTGTTTTGAGGCAATGGGATCAATGGACATAAGGACTTACTAAGACGTCCTATACTCGACGACCACGTTTCGAAGGTAAGGCAACAGTGAGGCGTACCCTAAGAGTGGTGTGTGAATTGGTGTGTTATTTTCATGTTATGTTTTATCTTGTACATGTATCATGGTGATCTACGCTTGTTTTTAATTTAGGCCATACATTCTTTCATGCAATTATAATTTAAAAGTGCGGAAATTTAAATGCGGAAAGTAAAATCCTACGCTATTACAAGGCGCGGGTCTATACATCGCCAAATTACAAAGACCCGTTTGGTAAAAGATGCGAAAAGTAAATAAATTCCTAATTACTATTACATGGCTTGAACAGTTACATAATATTCACAAAGAAAAAAATAAGAATAAATGCGCGAAAGAATTAAAGTTGCACGTTCGAGGGCGTTGGACCCTTTTGAAATTAAATTGAATTAAAAGTTAATTAATTATTTTATTAAAAGAAAGGAAATTGTTTTTTATGGTTTTTGTATTTATGAAAGTAAAAAATTGAAAATCAAGAGAAACCCTAATTCTAAGTTATTTTTAATTATTAAGAAAAATATTAAAGTTTAACCTAATTTACTAAATAATTAATGTACATGTGTATTTACAAAAATTAATAGTAATTAATAATAATAATAATAATAATGAGAAAATTATTTATTAAAAAAAGATGAAAAGGTGAAAAATATCAAAACCCTAATTCTACCTATTTTAATTTATTAAGAAAAAATGTTGAAATTGAAACCTAAATTAACTAAATTAATTGTTAAAGTTTATTTACAAAAATATTTAATGGTGAAATTAATATTAATAAAATAAACATTTTTGATTTTTCTGTATTTTATATTAGGAAAAGTTATTTTATGGAATTAAAATAAATAATTAAAAACAATTAAAAAGAATTAAAAGAAAATCAAATAAAAAATAAAAATGATGCAAACCATGGGGGTATCAGGCCCATTTAGGAGGTTTTTTGGAACAATTTGGCCCATCAGAACACAAGGCCTTCGTTGACTTTCCAGCTTGTGTGCATGTGCATTGACTGAGGCATATGGTAAACCTCTTTTGTGGCCATTAGATTGATCATCCTGATTATGTGGAAAGCCTGAGCGTGAGTGCATATGGTGAACCTTTGAGGATGTGATACGTTGGAATACCTTGCAACAAAAATTATTAAACGTATGAGGGGGACCTGGGAATCGAACCCAGGTCCCAATACCTGCAGGACACCTCAACAACCAACCAGGCTAATGCGTTTCTTTGTTAACATAATGAAACATGGTTATTATATAAAACAAATAAGCGTTAGTGGTATGAACAAAAATCACGCGCCAGTATTTGAATCACCCTATAGCATCAGGCCACGTCCTTCGTCTTCCTTATTTTTCCTGCAAATAGAAGACACATAGCGGGGGTTTTAAACCCCCACCAACTGCAAACTATGAAAATAGCGATTAGAGCATGCTGTAACATAAAAAGGGCGCGAGGTCATCGTTGTGTTCGTATGGAGCTCCTGAGTTCAATGGCACAAGTCTTAAGATCCAATTTTTCCATATACAGGAAGCCCTATTTTGGAGCTCCTGAAACCCTAGGTTTCAACAATGGTGGATTCTGATTTAGGCAGCTATAGTTCAATTGAATGGTACCAACAGCTTCAGAACATCATTGTTAGTATAAATCAATAGGTAAAACACATGGATAATGCATGAGAATCAAAAAACGATAATCGACATATTTGTGAAGAAGACGATTTTGTTCTACCAATTATTGGAGTATGGAGACTGGAAAAGGGTTGCAATCGATTCCTGGCAATGTCAGGAACGTAATGGACAAGCTTTTAGACCTTGAATCGCCTTGTAACTATGATTTCAGTGTTCAAGTTTTTAGTGAAAAATTGCAAATTGGTTCTTTGTTTTCTGAGCAGCTTTCGTGTCCAATGCATTAGGTTTTTGTTGTGCATAAGTATATGAGTGAAATTAGGTTAAAACCAAGCCCATGGATTCATGCATTCATGTTTTGAATATTTGATCTTTCCCATATCTTTTTCCAATCTTTTTCCATGCAATTCTTGCCAAATATGGATGATATTGTCCCCTTGAGATGGTGCACGAAATCTCTTGCATATAATGGACATATTTGCTGCACAAAAAAAGATTTAAAACCACTGTTTAATATTTTTCTCATAATTAAATTTAATTAAATGAATTAATAAGATTAAAAATTCAATTAATTAAAAATAAGAAAATAAATCCCTTTGAGCTTAATGGGTCGTGCATATGCTTTGGGTAATGATTCATGGAAGAATTTGTGGCCCATTAGCAATTTTGAAGCTTTTGAAGCAAAGTTGACTTTTCAAAATTCCCAAAAATTTCCCAACTTCTCCAAGGCATATCTTGCTCAATTTTGAAGCTATGATCATGTTCTTGGACATTTTGGAAAGGTATTGAAGTCCTCTAACCAATGCCTTTGGTCCCATGTCATTTTGATTTACAAATCTCAAGTTATGGTCTTTGACTTAAAGTGCCTTTTTGTTGACTTTTGAAAATGACCTATAATGTTGAAATTGATAACTTTTTGTGAGAGCATTTCTTGGACTTGAAGTGTGAAGATGAGTTGTAGGAAATGTCATTATCTTCAAAATGAGCATTGGATGGGATTTTTCTGATAAACCATGAAGAAGTTATGCCCTGGTCAATTTGCAGTTGACTTTTTCAGCTGTCCAAAAATAGAAACTTTTGCATCTTGAGACTTTTTGAGCCATGCTTTGAGAATCATGATCAAGAATTGATCAAATGATGATTGTGGCTTAAAAATAAGATGTTGACCAAAAACTTTGACTTTTGACTGTCAAATGACCATTTTGCCCCTGCAGTTGACTGTGGAGCAATTAGGGTTTTTGACTGTGCAATTTGATGCTGTGAATCTTGAAACTTGACATGTATGTGCTTGAAAATGTATATGAGCATATGGGACTTGATTGGACCCTTGGAAACTTCAATTTCTTTGCCATAACCAAAACCCTAATTTTGACTGTGTTAGGAGGCAATTGGACTGTGCAACCCTTGAGGGATTTTGAAGCTTGATCTTGGCAACTCCTGAAGAATATGGGAGGGAAAATTTTGGGGTACAACAGCTATCAACACTCTCGAACCTGCCACAAGTGTCATATTTATGCTGATAAAGTGCATGTACCTCTGGTTCCTCTGAATATCTTGACAGCTCCTTGGCCCTTTGCTATGTGGGGAATATATATGATTGGGGAAATCAAGCCGACAACCTCCAATGGACACCGCTTTATCCTAGTGGCCATAGACTATTTTACTAAGTGGGTTGAGGCAGCCTCCTTCGCTTCCGTTACCAAGAATGTTGTAGCCCGGTTCATTAAACAAAATCTCATCTTCCGTTACGGTATCCCGGAGAGGATCATTATAGACAATGGTACAAACCTGAACAATACTATGATCACCGCCTTGTGCGAGAAATTCAAGATCCAGCATCACAACTCTTCCCCTTACCGTTCGAAGATGAATGGTGTTGTCGAAGCCACAAATAAGAACATTAAAAAGATCATACAGAAAATGACAGTCACATACAAAGACTTGCATGAGATGATACCATTCTCTCTCCACGGATATCGTACCACAGCTCACACATTAACCAGGGCAACACCCTATTCTCTGGTATACGGCATGGAGGTTGCCTTGCCTATTGAGGTCCAGATCCCCTCTCTGAGATTTATGAAGGATGCGGGGCTGAATGAAGAAGATTGGATCCAGACTCGACTTGATCAAATCAAGTTGATTAATGAGAAAAGGCTTACTGCTGTCTGCCATGGTCAAATGTATCAAAAACGGATGATCAAGGCTTTTAACAAAAAGGTCAGACGACAAGTATATCAAGTTGGAGATCTGGTGATCAAGCGCATCATACTGCCGCAAGGTGATCCCAGGGGCAAATGGACTCCTACATACGAAGGACCATTTGTAATCAAAAAAATATTCTCTGGTGGCGCAATGATCTTGACCACCATGGATGGTGATAACCTGCCACATCCTGCGAACGCGGACATAGTCAAAAGATACTACGCATAAGAGACCCGCTAGGTTGACACACCTAGGCAAAACAAGGGCATCTCGGTGAACCAAAAAGGCTCGGGCAAAAATTAGGGATAAAACAAAAAAATCTGTACACCCGGCAAGTTGAAAACCCGAAAGGGCGACTTGGGCAAAAAAGGGTTTCCCGGTGGACTGAAAACCCGAAAGGGCGGTCCAGGCAAAAGTTAGGGAATTAAAGCGTATGACTATGTCCCGTTGGATCACCTTACGGACAACCTTTGGCTTCAACTGACAAACTCAGAGGTTCTGATTAGTTCAATCATCTTCGGACGAGGCAACAAATAGACAAGATGCTAGGAGATACAAAGGCTATAGCAGAATGGGACCCCCATGGGATTATTGCACATATTTATCTTTTCTTTGTATCAAAATTTTCATTTTTTTACGACAGTATTCTCTTACTAGAATGCTTGTCTCATTGTAAAAATACTTACTCAAAGTCAATAAAAAGATATCCCTTTGAAAGTGCAAAACTATCTGTTTTTCTTTACTTTTGTGTTTTGCTTACAAAAACGTCCAAATGATTCATTTTTGAACATATGCATTTGAATATAATTACTGTTTACAAATAAACAAAATAGAAAGACAATCATTGATTGGCTTTAAGGGGTAGGGAAATATATCCATGCTATTTCATAAGTTCTCTCAGTATGCAGTTTAATCCCCAGCGTAACAAAGCTCCCAGCTATCAAATCCCCAGTAGAAGTCGTCAAATTTCTTAGGATTCTGCAATAGGTTTTTACAAACAGTACACGGCATTCCCCTTACAACAAAGTTTATTTCTCTAAGGAGAAATTCATCAGCACTTCAACTTCACAACATGAAGACTTATACTCCATATCCTCAGCAACATTCAGGGATTTATTTTCCTCAATCCAACAAACAGCGCGATAGACTAGCTCACATACGCATACATTGCATCCTCTTATCATAAACATTGATAAAACGAATGCATTATATCATACATTTCATACAACATGACTTTGCATTTTAGCTAACATTTTACCCTTTGCAGGATAAGATTAACAATTATCATTAACAATGTTCAAAGTTTTCAAATACAGTTCAGATACGCTCCAGACACAGATGCCATTCTGATGCTCATTCAGATTTAACTCTCAGATACAATTCAGATACGCTCCAGACACGGATGCCATTCTGACACTCATTCAAAACCAACTTTTGATACAGTTCAGATATGCTCCAGACACGGATGCCATCCTGATACTCATTCAAGGACAACTTTTGATACAGTTCAGATACGCTCTAGACACTGATGCCATCCTGATACTCATTCAAAGACAACTTTTGATACAGTTCAGATACGCACCAGACACGAATGCCATCCTGATACTCATTTAAAGACAACTTTTGATACAATTCAGATACGCTCTAGAAACGGGTCCCATTCTGATATTCATTGAGATTTCAACTTCAGATACAGTTCAGATACGCTCCAAACACGGATGCCGTTCTGATACTCATTCAGATTCAACTCTCACATATAGTTCAGATACGCTTTGGACACGGATGCCATTCTGATACTCATTAATACATAACTTTTGATACAATTCAGATACGATCCGAACACAGATGCCATTCTGATACTCATTCAGATTTTAACTTCAGATACAGTTCAGATATTCTCTAGACACGGACGCCATTCTGACACCCATTTAGTTTCAGGTTACAGATACGATTCAGCAATCATTATTGGATGGCATCTACAAGCCCATCTCCAACAACTGTCCATCATTTCTCCAAATGGAATCTTTAAGCCCATTCCCTATACAATCAACCACAACATCATCGAGTGCAAATTTTTGGGCACTCTAGTGTTCAATCATCTTCCACCTTCAAGTCACGAATGGCGGATCTGCCAATCTAACTCTTCAGGTTTAAGAAGATTGAACAGGGGCAGCTGTTGTACCCCAAAAGTTTCCCTCTCATTTCTCAAAGGATCATCCTTGACCCTCAGGCTTGCTTTCATCCAATTTTAAGCCTTGAATTACAAATCTTCCAAGAAAGTCATTCACAAGGGTAAAATGGTCATTTGCGCATTAAAAAGTCAAACTTTGACTTTTGATCTAAATCGAGTTTCAAGGACCATATTTCATCAAGACATATTGAAATATGAAGTTTGTTTCATCAAGAAATTCAAAAGTCAAAATTATTTTGGAAAAAGTCGAAATTATTTTCGAAAACTCAAAATTCTAAATACTAGACCTTATTGAAAAAGCCTTGAACCCCTGCTAAAATTCCAAGAATCCAAAACTGCAAACACAAAATACAAAACCTGTTAACTTTTGATTTCTTGCATTCAAACTCCCATTTTCTCAAGTGTTTCTTGACCAAAACCGTCCATACACTTTCTGATTCACATACTAGAAGTTATCCTAACTTCTGTGTTCAGAATGTAACACACTCTCCATCCACATCCACCTCAAGAAGTCAGAACTTTACCCCTTGGCTATTCCAGAATTTTTCTAATCATTCATTTCCCAAGTTGAAAGCTTCCAGCCTGCTGAGTACGTGAAGAAGTTGTTCAGAACATCACCAGAGTTCAGAACCAGACTCCAATTCACAGAGTGCTTTCCAGCTGCAAGGTAAGTTTCTGCTGACTCTCATCATATTACTTAGGCAATATCAGATTTACATGTTTAAAAATACAATGTAGATATCATGTTTCTGATGTTGTACGTATTCTGAGGTTTCACGTATTTGTATGCCTAAGTAGGGAGTAAATTAGTTCAGAACTTCTTAAGGAAATTAGAATTAGAAAATTCATGCTTGCCTCTGATTTATAATTTTGATATCTCTTGTTTCTGAAACACTATGAAACCTGCCATAACTGTTATATGCGCATCTTCTGTTCTGTTGAGAAATGACTAAGTTGCAGATGTCCTGACTAGCATGGAGAGGGAGACTAAGTTCTACCAGTGGTATCAGAACTTCTGAAATCTTCTTTGTTCCCAGCGGACCCAAAATTTCTGACTTTACCTACTAATATGATTTCTGTTTTTGCAGCACGCCAGAGTCAGAACTTCTGACCTCTTTTAATCAGCAATGCACTGATTCTATTTTCTTTTTTTCCCTTACTATCTTTTCTATAACTTCTTATTTCACTAATCAAAAACACCAAAAACATTTTACATTTTACATGCTTTATTTTATTTCTTAAAACAAAAAGATCAAAAATATTTTCTTAAACAAAACTTATCTCTTTTCTGAAACAAAATAAGTTCATTTCACATTTTCTTGTACATTCTTATCCATTCAATAGGGTTGTAATAATAACTTAGGATTTAATTTTTTTTGCAACCCCCATTTGTAAATCTGTACACCCATCCCCCTAATGATTATAATAGCGTAGGATATTTACTTTCTGCACTTTTTATTGCTTTCATATATTGCTAGTAATTAGGGTGTGTATGACAAGACATGAAATCAACAAATAGAGAACGCTAATCAAGACAAAAAAATGCATGCAAATCAAACACACTTTGCACATATCCACACCTTAGGGTAATCTAACTTGTTGCCTATCAGAAAAAATAGTCATGTCCCTCGAACATGGGCATTTTAGCAAAGACCCTCGATAAAAGATCGTAGTCCCTCGATGACCCTCGATGTTTCCTTCGGTAAAAGATCTAGTCTCTAAATGACATTGCTAAAACATCCATAGGTTGCCTTCTATGACTATACGATGACCCACGCCCGTCCCTTCACATCCAATGATGGGGCTTCTCACCAAATCAATCGTAAGATAGCAACACCTAGAGGAGGAGGAAAAGAACCTCTAAGACCTTTTGAGTAGGTAGATTCGCTCCTAGTTACTTGCTTGCTCACAACAAAAACATTCTATACACCAACACTTTCACTTTGAAACATTTTCAAAAGACAACATTTTGTATGCGTTCTTATAGGGACGAGAATCATTACAAAAGACACCTTTTCAAAATCACTTTCAAAAACATATCTCACAAACACTTTTTTGAATCATTTTCGAAACAAACACTTTTGCACGCGTTCTTATAGAAACGAGAATCATTACGAAGTTATATTTTCAAAGAACTTTCAAAACCCACATCACAAGCACATTCAAACCAAAGCAAAAGATCTAGCAAGTAACTAAGAGCCCATAGAAAACCATGGATGAAAAGGGTGCTAATACCTTCCTTTTTCATAATCTACCCCCCGAACTCAAGAAATAATCTCAAAGGTCTTTCCTGTGCTTTTTTGCCTTTCCTTTTGGATAACAGAAAAGTCGGTGGCGACTCTTGCTAACCACAACATTTGCGATCAAACGCAAAACCTTCAAGTCAGTTCTCCCACCGTATCACAGACGTTTTTGTAAACAAACACAAGAGTAAAGAAAAACAGATAGTTTTTCACTTTCAAAGGGGTATCTTTGTATTGAATTTGAGTAAGTATTTTTGTACAATGAGACAACCATTCTAGTAAGAGAATGCCATTGTAAAAAAATGAAAATTTGATATAAAGAAAAGATAGCTATGTGAAATAATCCCATGGGGTTCCCATTCTGCTATAGCCTTCGTGTCTTTGAGCATCTTATCTATTTGTTTCCTTGTCCGAAGCTGATGAATAATCAGAATTATCGAGTTTGCAGGTTGTCCATAAGGTGATCCAACAGGACATGGTCACACACTTTAATTCCCTAAGTTTTTCCTGGACCTCACTTTCGGGTTTTCGGTCCACCGGGATACCCTTTTTTGCCCAAGCCGCCCTTTCGGGTTTTCAACTTGCCGGGTGTACAGATATTTTTATTTTATCCCTAATTTTTGCCCGGACCTTTTGGTTCACCGGGATGCCCTTGTTTTGCCCAGGTGTGTCAACCTAGTGGGTTTCTTATGCGTAGTATCTTTTGACTATGTCCGTGTTCACGGGGTGCGGAAGGTTGTCGCCATCCATAGTGGTCAAGATCATTGCTCCACCAGAGTATACTTTTGATTACAAATGGTCCTTCATACGTAGGAGTCCATTTGCCCTTGGGATCACCTTGTGGCAGTATGATGCGTTTGATCACCAGATCCCCAACTTGATATACTTGGCATCTGACCTTTTTGTTGAAAGCCTTGACCATCCGTTTTTGATACATTTGACCATGAAAGACAGTAGTAAGCCTTTTCTCATCAATCAAGTTCAGTTGATCAAGTCGAGTCTGGATCTAATCGTCTTTGTTCAACCCTGCATCCTTCATGATTCTTAGAGAGGGGATCTAGACTTCAATAGGTAAAACAGCCTCCATGTCGTATACCAGAGAGTAAGGTGTTGCCCCGGTTGATGTGTGCGCCGTGGTACGGTAACCGTGGAGAGCAAATGGTAGCATCTCATGCTAGTCTTTGTACGTGACTGTCATTTTCTATATGATCTTTTTGATATTCTTATTTTCAGCTTCGATAACACCATTCATCTTTGGCCGGTAAGGGGAAGAATTGTGATACTGGATATTGAATTGCTCGCACTGGACGATGATCATAGTATTGTTTAGATTTGTACCATTGTCTGTGATGATCCTCTCTGGGATACCATACCGACAAATGAGATTCTGTTTAATGAACTGGGCTATAACATTCTTGGTGATGGAAGCGAAGGAGGCTGCCTCAACCCACTTTGTAAAATAGTCAATGGCCACTAAGATGAAGAGGTGTCCATTAGAGGTTGTTGGTTTGATTTCCCCAATCATGTCGATACCCTACATAGCAAAAGGCCAAGGAGCCGTCAATACATTCAGAGGAACCGGAGGTACGTGCACCTTGTCAGCATAGATCTGACACTTGTGGCACATTCGAGAGTGTTGATAGCAATCTGCTTCCATGGTAGACCAGTAATAGCATGCCCATAGGATCTTCTTTGGCATTGTATGCCCACTGGAATGGGTTCCAAAAGTGCCCTCATGTAGATCAGCCATGATCTTTTCTGCCTCAACCTTGTCTATGCAACAGAGCAAAACAGAGTCATGGTTGCGTTTGTAGAGAATGTTGTTACTAAGGAAGAACTTAGCAGAGAATCTCCTTAAGAACTTCTTATCATTGACTGAAGCTCCTTCCGGATATTCTTGAGCCTCGAGATACCTCTTGACTTCGTGAAACCAAGGTTAGTCCACTACTTCTTCAGTATTAATCTCGTGACAGTGAGCTGGTTCATCCATTAATTCAATTGTGATCTGGGGAGCCTCGTTATCCCATTTAAGTTTAAACATGGATGACATTGTGGCTAGTGCGTCTGCTAGCTGATTTTCTTCTCGTGGGAAATGATCTAAGGTAATCTTCTTAAAATGTGGGATCAATGTCAGCACATGTTCTTTATCGAGGATAAGGTTAGGGTGTTTGGTGTCTCATTCTCCTTTGATCTGGCTGATGACCAAAGCTGAATCTCTGAATACATTTAAGGATTTAATCCCCAAATATATGGTAGCTTTGAGACCAAAGATGCATGCTTCGTATTCTTCCATGTTGTTTATACAATTGAAGCAGAGTCTTGCCGTAAAGGGAGTATGATATCCTTCAGGAGATATGAGTACAACACTAATACCATTACCGGGTGCGTTGGACGCCCCATCAAAAACCAGGGTCCATCGGGATCCTTGTTCAGGTCCGTTATATGGTCTGAATTCTTCACGGTTGTTTACCATCATGATGTCTTCATCTGGGAATTCGAACTTCATGGACTGGTAGTCATCCACAACTTGATGAGCAAGGTGATCAGCTAGTACACTGCCCTTTATTACTTTCTAGGTAGTATACTGTATGTCATATTTTGTCAGGATCATCTTCCATCTCGCTATTCTCCCAGAGAGGGCAGGTTTCTCGAAGATGTATTTTATTGGATCCATTTTGGATATCAATAAAGTACTATGGGTCAGCATATATTGTCTTAGTCAGCGATCAGCCCATGCTAGAGCGCAACAAGTTTTCTCGAGCAGTGCATATCTTGTTTCAAAGTCGGTAAACTTTTTGCTCAGGTAATAAATAGCATGCTCTTTTCGGCCAGACTCGTCATGCTGCCCCAGTACACACCCCATTGAATTTTCCAAAACAGTTAGATACATGATCAAGGGTCTTCCCTTGATTGGTGGCATCAAAACAGGGGGCTCTTGCAGGTACTCTTTGATCTTGCCGAAGGCAGTTTGGCACTCGTTATTCCATTTGACTACTTGATCCTTCTTCAGTAATTTGAATGTTGGTTCACAAGTAGCTGTCAGGTGAGAAATGAATCTGGAAATGTAGTTTAATCGTCCCAAGAATCCTCTGACTTCCTTCTCGGTACGAGGAGCAGGCATCTCTTGTATCGCTTTCACCTTGGCAGGATCTACTTCAATACCTTTTCCGCTGACGACAAAGCCTAAGAGTTTACCAGACCTCACTACAAACGTGCATTTATTTGGGTTTAACCTAAGCTTGTATTTCTTTAGTCTCTCAAAGAGTTTCTATAAATGGTCAAGATGCTCTTCTTCTGTTTGAGATCAGGCTATCATGTCATCCATATAGACCTTTATTTCGTGATGTATCATGTCGTGAAATAGAGCTACCATGGCACGTTGATAGGTTGCCCCAGCATTCTTCAGCCCGAATGGCATAACCTTGTAGCAGAATGTGCCCCACTGTGTGACAAAGGTTGTTTTCTCCATGTCCTCAGGCGCCATTTTGATTTGGTGGTAGCCTGAGAAACCGTCCATGAAGGAAAACACTTTATGTTGTGCCGTATTGTCAACTAGAATATCAATATGGGGAAGTGGGAAATCATCCTTAGGGCTTGCCCGATTCAAATCTCCGTAGTCCACGCACATTCGTACCTTGTCATCCTTTTTAGGCACGAGAACAACATTGGCGACCTATTGCGGATAGGAAGTAACGGCCAAGAATTCGGCGTTGAATTGTTTCATGACTTCTACTCTGATCTTCTCTGACATGTCTGGTCGCATGCAACAGACCTTTTGCTTTACTGGTGGGCAGTCCTCTTTTGTAGGTAGACGGTGTAGCACAATATCTGCATCAAGTCCTGGCATGTCTTTATATGACCAGGCAAAGACCTCAACATAATCGTGTAGCAATTGAATCAGACTCTCTTTGGCACCAGGTTCCAGATTGGCACCCACCTTGAATTTTCTTTTGTCTTCTTCGGTACATAGGTTAATTGTATCCACTGGTTCTTTGTGGGGCTGAATGGTCCTCTCTTCTTGTTGTAGTAACCTGGAGAGTTCCCCTGGCACTTCACAATCTTCCTCACCTTCGTTTTTGGCTTGGTAGATTAGATTTTTAGAGTCACAAAAGGCCATAGCATAACTGTTACCCATGGGATCCTGATTGGATTTAGACCAGCATTATGAGTGTGAGTTTGTGTAAGAGTATAACTATCTTTGAAAGAAATGAAAATGTAAAAGAGAAAAACAATGAGCACAAAGTTTATATGCAAAAAACGTCCATGATTCATTGATGTCATATGGAAATGAGATAATAACCCTTACAAATGGACCATTGTGTCTCGGGTAAGACACAAGGTTTTAAGAGTCTGAATTGTTTTAATATTACAGATCCAATAAAATTTAAAGACAAGTTACTGTTGGTAAAATTTGATCGGGACAAAATCTCTAGCCTCCCAGTTGTTGAGCCCTCCACTGACAGTTGGGAAAATCCAATCCTCCAGGTCATAGCTGTCTTCATCATCCTCTAATGTGTTGACTTCACGATTGCTGATCTTCAAGGGTGGTCCTCCGGCACGAGCGCGTCATACAACTTTCTGATCTCCTGAAGTGAAACCCAAACCAAATTTGTCATATTTGTATGGGATATCTTGGAGTTGTCCCCAAATAATGCACCGACCTTCTTCCATCACTGCCTTGACATCTTTCAAAGATGACATCTTGAGCGGAGGCCTTGTAATCTTGGGGACTTGAGACACAACCTTGGTTACTGCCACAGTCTGCGGGACTTCTTCAAAGTGTTGGAATGGAGTTTCAATAAATTCACCATCTAATTCCACATACCTGAAGGAATTTAGATGAATGGCCATATACTCTTCTTCTCCATGAACAATGATGATTTTCCCTAAAATTGGATATTTCAACATTTGATGCAACGTAGAGGTAACGGCACCAGCATTGTGAATCCACGGTCGGCCTAATAAGCAGGAATATGAAGGGCGAATATCCATTAAATAAAAAGTTGAATCAAATGTTTGTGTTCCAACTTTTATGAGGATGTCTACTTCCCCATGCACCGTCCTTTTTAAGTCGTCGAAGGCCCTCACTACTATGTTGCTAGGCTTCAAGATCAATCCTTCACAGTCAAGCCTATCAAGATCTTTTTTAGGAAACACATTCAGAGACGAACTGGTATCCACCAAGACATGAGCCAAAGTCGTGCCCCTGCATTCGAATGATACATGCAATGCCTCGTTATGCTTCCTCCCCCTTGGTGTTAAAGCAGCATCTAAAAAACCTAAACCATTATCTGCGGTCAAGCTGGCTATGCAGTCTTGGAACTGATCGGAAGATGTTTCTTGGGGTACATGGGAAGTTTTAAGGAACTTTACCAAGGCCTTTGCATGAGCCTCAGAACATAACAATAAGGCGAGCATGGAAATTTTTGATGGTGTCTGCCCCAGTTGCTCGACTACATTGTAGTCGCTTCTTTTTATGATCTTTAGAATTTCCTCCATCTCTTTTCGGGAGGTCTCAGGGATAGCTACTGATTATGCCTTCGTCCGGACAGGATCAACCAGAATACCTTTACCTCGAGTCTCGGTTGACTCGACAGCAGGAATGTCAGTAGGGGTGATAATAGGGATTGTAATAGTTTTGTCAACAGGAGTATTAGCAGATATGATTGCAGGACTGGGAACAACTTTTGGAGAAGCAACAACAACATGAATGATTACGGGTCCAGAAATAGCTTTTGGAGGAGCAATTTCTAGAGAGAATACCCTTCCGCTGTGGGTTATCTTGCTAGTCCCTGCGATATTACTGATATCAGAGTCAACTTTCTCAGAACTTGAATTTTCAGCAGCTGGCAAATCTTGCTTGATACCGTGATAGTAGACATCACCTCTATTATTCCATGGGACGTTTTTGTCTGACGAATAAGAGATTGGTCCAGGCATTGTAATTATCAACAGAGCTACTTTAGGAACTGATGTAATTCTAACGGGTCTTTTAGTGGAGACCCTGGAAGAATTGGCGGAAATGGTCACTATGGAAATATCATTATAAGAAACAGTTGGAGTAGAAGTCTTCTCGAACAAAATCTCCTTGTCATCTATTAGGCATTGAACGCCTGCTTTTAACAAATGACAGCTGGTTGGTGAGGATAAACAGAAATGACAGCTTTCATCACAGCCTGGGAATACACCGGCATTCAACAAGTTCTTTTTGATAGTTAGGAGTGGGGTCACAAGTTCATCAACCAAAGTAACAAACATATCTTCCTCAACGATATTGACATTACGACCGTGCTTAGGCATAGGGGAGTTGATGACATTGGGAATTTATGGCGCGTCGAATTCAATCTCTTTGGCTTCAATAAGGTCTTGTACTTTATTTTTCAGAGCCCAGCAGTTGTTAGTGTCATGGTCGGGACTCTCAGAATGGTATGCACAGCGGGCATTAGGATGATAATGAGGAGAGGTTGTGTTAGGATTCTTTGGAGCTTCTTTCAAAGTCACTAGATTGGATCTCAACAAATGTGGCAATACTTGAGATAGTGTCATGTTAATTCGGGTGAACTGTATGACTGGTCTTTCCATTCTTGGATGGTTGCTTCTTTTCTGAGAAGGTGTGGGTTTAGGAATCATGACAGCCCCCACCATTGGACGGCATTTAGACCTATCTTGATTTCTCAGAGGATATACAACAACAACTTCTTTCTTTCCAATGAATGGTTTCCTTACAGCAGCATAGGATACATCTTTTTGAATCTTCCCATTCTTTATCCTGGCTTCCACCCTTTCTCCGGTCAGTATCAACTCAGTAAAGCCTGCCGATGAACTCCCAATTAAGTGATTGAAGAAAGGACCAGACAAGGTGCCCAAAAACATGTCTACCAACTCTCTTTCAGATAGGGGAGGCTAGACTCTTCCTGCTAAGTCCCTCCATTTTTACGCGTAGTCTTTAAAGCCTTCACTTGAAACCATGGCCATACTCTAAAGTTGAGTACGGGTGAGAGCAAGATCAGCGTTGTATTGGTATTTTTTGTAAAAGGCAGCGGCCAGAATTTCCCAATTATGAACATTGGATCTTTCTAGCTGGTAAAGTCAATCAAGTTGAGTCCCGGACAGGCTGTCTTGAAAGAAATGTACCCATAAATCCTTGTCGGCAGTGTGAGGCTGTATTTTCCTCACATAAGACCGGAGATGCATTTTGGGACATGAAACTCCATCGTATTTGGCGAACATCGGTGCCTTGAATTTTGGGGGAATGACAATCCCAGATACTAGACCCAACTCCTCAAAGTCCAATCCAGGCACTTTTTGAAATTCCATTGCATTTAACCGTTCTTCCAGATGCTTATACTTATCGTCGATTGGAGGATATTGTTTTTCAGAATAATCTTTTTCTTGTTCTTCTTCCTCTTCTGAATCTGGCTGGACAACTGCTTCCTTGCCTTTCCCATCTTAATTGTCTTTCTCACCAGATGACGTTGCAAAGTCTAAGGTCCTTCTTGCTTGTCCTTGGAATCTTTTTCCCATATTTAGAACTCCGGTTATTTTCTTTGTCTTCTTCTTTTTCTCTTCAACCAACAAGGTCTTCAACTCTTCTTGTCCTTTGGCTAGAGTTAAAAACATTTGTTGAAATTGGGCATTTTGTGCTTGGAGGTCCTTCACCGTTTGCTCGAGATCCATCTTACTGAAATAAACTGTAGAAAGATGAGGAGACTTGTTGCAAGAAACCTGCTTATGTTGGTAGATGCATATGCAATGATTTCAAGGATTTTAAAGATTCAAATTTGTTTTAGACAAAAAAGGAAACACACATTATATTAATAAATTAAAGCTTGGGTACATCAATGCCTCTTTGAGCAAAACAATACAAAAACTCTAAGATAAAAAGGTAGTACGCATCCTCTTTGGTGCGATGTAGGCATTCAGAGTCTGCTCCTCATGAAGTTTCTTAGTGAGCTCCAAAACCTTCTTCTCGCTAGCGTAGAATTGGGATTTGAAAGTGTCTCGCTCCCCCCTTGAGTTGTATCCAATATCTTTGTAAGTCTTCAAGAGAGGTGGGCATGTCATGATGTAGGATAGTGTATGGAACATCTCCTTCCATAACAGGCTCAATGATTACCGGGAGAATGGAGGGATAAGGCATCATAAGACTCTAAGCACAAGTTCGTACCCATTTGAGGTAAGGCTCAAGAGGGATGGAATTCTTATGCCCCAATGTATTGTTATCTACCTTGTTCAACATCCTCCAAGCTCAGATGAATCTCTTGCGAAGACCTTGATTGTCGTTCTCGTAGTCAAATACCAAACCTTGAATGAGAATCTCATATGGACCATCCCTTCGGGCATAACCAAATTGTCTTAAGGATAAGCAGGGGTTGTAGGTGATACCTCCCCTAATGCCAAGTAAAGGGACATTAGGGAATTCTCCACAACGGTCGACAATAGTAACATTCTCTATGGATCGGGAACACCTATGAATGTCTGAATGTTTGAGCATCATTAACCTTTATGACCACCTTAAACCTTGCTTGTTCTTCAATATAGATTGGGGAAGATGCGAAATAAACCATCTTGCCAAGAGACGAGTGCAACACATAAGGATACCTCTTTTCCTCATAGTGCGAGTGTGAAAAGAATGTAGGATGTCCCCTAGAAAAGTAGGCATCAGGTTACGAGACATGAAGATCTTGACCACGTTCATATCTATGAGTTGGTCAGGATTTGGAAACAAAACCATCCCATAGATGAGGAGAGCCGCAATTTCTTCAAAAGCTTGAAAATCCAAAGAGTTCCAACATTTTTGGGCTTTCTCAAACAAGAAATTTTCTAGGAAACCCTTGACACCACTCCTTGTTTCCCAATTGGTCGTGACATCAGATGATTGCAAGTGTAGAGCTTGAGCAATCTCTTTTGGCTTTGGATCTCTTTCCGTACCGTTGAAAGGTAGTTGATTAAGAATGGGAATCCTCAAGAGTTGGGATAATTCTTCCAAAGTTGGTACAAGTTGATAATCGGTGTGATCGGTGGATCTGGAACTGACTGTTTAACGCTGGTTCGCGAAATGTCGCGGTAAGCAAGAGTCGCCACCGTATTTTATTTTCTCCAAATGGAAAGGACAAAAGCACCGAAAAATTCCTTGTAGAGATTGCTCTCGGTTCGGGAGGTAGGTTATAGAAAGGGAAGGTGTTAGCACCCTTTCTATCCATGGTTATCCATGGGCTCTTAGATACTTGCTCACTTGTGTTTTCAAAATGGTTTGTTTGCTTTTCAACTGTGGGTTTTAAAAAGTTTCTTTGAAAATTTCAGTTCGACTCTTGTATCGGTCCTCAAGAGTGTTTGAAAAGTTGCTTTCGAAAGCTTTTTGAAAAGGTGTCGGTGTGAAAAGTATTTTTTGATTTGTTTTGAAATTAGAGCAAGTATCTAGAGTCGTCTACCTACCCTAAGGAATTCGTCTGTGTAAATGTCCTTAAAGTAGTGTCATCCCACCATTGAGAGGTAGGTAGCACCACCGTTGGAGGTGTTCGGGTTAATTCGAGGGTTCGGGACATGGTGGTCACCAGAGAAATAGGAAGACACCTTAGAAGCTACCCTCATGCCATGTTCATGGACATGAGGACTTACTAAAACGTCCTCTACTCGACGACCACCTTTCGAGGGGCAAGGCAACAGTGAGGCGTACCCTAGGGGTGGTGTCTGATTTGTGTGTCGTTTTCAGATATGTTTATCTTGTTCATGTAATTGGTGATCTACGCGTTGCTTTTATTTTTGACATTCATTCTTTTATGCAGGTTAATTAACAGTTTAAAAGATGCGAGAATTAAAAGTCCTACGCTATTACAAAGGCGCGGGTCTACATCGCCAAATTAGTCCAAGACCCGATTTGAAATAAAATAAAGTGCGAGAAATATAAATGTCCTATTAAGCTATTACATGGCTTTGGGAGAATTACATTATATTCACAAAAAGAAGAAATAAAAATAAAATGCAAGAATAAGTAAAATCGGGAATGCGAGGGCGTTGGACCCTTTTTAGGAAATTAAATCAAAATTATGAAATTAATTAAATTCAATGTGAAAGGAAATTATTTTTTTTGAGTTTTTTGTATTTATGGATTTTAATGAGAATTAATGGAATTTAAACCTAATTCTAACTATTTTTAATTTATTAAAAAAAACATGTTAAAATTGAACCTAAAATTAACCTAATTATTTACATGGTAATTTATTTACAAAAATAATATTTAATAATTAATATGGTGAAAAAGAAAAAAAAAAGGAATAAAAGTATAAAAAACCCTAATTCTACATTTTTTTAATTTATTAAAAATATTCAAGTTAAACCTAGAATTAAAACTAAATCAATTAATAAAATTTATTTACAAGGAAAATATTTAAATAAAATATATTTTTTTATTTTTGTCTTTCTGATTTTTTATTATTTTTTATATTAAAGAAAAAATTAATTTATGAATTAAACTAAAAAAGAAATAAAACAAATAAATATAAAAGAATAAAAAAGAAAGAAAATTAATGCAAACCAATGGGGGGTGTTGACCCCAATTTGGAGGTATCTGGCCAACAATTAGGCCCATTGTTTTAAGGCCTTCAGTTGACTTTCCAGGGCGCGTGTGGCTTCATTGACTAACGAGTATGGTATTCATCAGATCATGGCCCTTGGATTGAGATTCTGAGACATGTGGCGCGCCTGGATTATGAACGTATGGTGAACTTCTGGAAGCAAGCAATTCTTGATGCTGGAAGCGTGGAAGAGGATTCAGTTAGGTTCCTTGATGTCTTAGGAAGCCTTTGGGATAGTTCTTTTGCCTTGAAACGCTTTGGAATGGTGTTTTCAGTTTTCACTTTTTTTCACAAAAATTGCAAAGTGCATAAGAGGTTTTGGGCGCAGCTTGGAGGTTGTTAGCACTAGGGTTTGCATCTGTATATGTATGCCAATGGATTAGGGTTGAATTTTGAGTCCAAAAATCCTTGCATTGATGTATGGAATATTTGATTTTCCATGAATATTTTTCAAATCTTTTCCATGTGATTTTGATCCCAATCATGGCCAATCTTTCCAATTTTGTTGTGCACGAATCTTGAGTCTTTAAGGAGAGCAAATGCTGCATAAAAAGGTTCACATACATTTGTTTAGTATTTTTTCATATTTTAATTAATTAAATGAATTAATGTGGATAAAAATTCAAATAAATAATAAAAAATGATGAAATAAATCCCCTTTGGGCCAAATGGTCGTGCATAGCCTTTGGATGATGAATCTTGGAAGAAAATGTGGCCCATTAGCAATTTTGAGGCATTTGAAGTAAAGTTGACTTTTCAAAATTCCCAAAAATTTCCCAACTTCCACAAGGCATATCTTGCTCAATTTTTAAGCTTTGATCATGTTCTTGGACATATTGGAAAGGTCTTGAAGTCCTCTAACCAATTCCTTTGGTCCCATGTCATTTTGATTCACCAATATCAAGTTATGGTCTTTGACTTAAAGTCCCTTTTTGTTGACTTTTGAAAATGACCTATAATGTTGAAATTGATAACTTTTTGTGAGAGCATTTCTTGGACTTGAAGTGTGAAGAGGAGTTGTAGGAAATGTCTTTCTCTTCAAAATGAGCTTTGGATGGAATTTTTCTGATGAACCATGTGGAAGTTATTCCTTGGTCAAGTTACAGTTGACTTTTTCAACTGTCCAAATATGGAAACTTTTGCATCTTGAGACTTTTTGAGCCATGCTTTGAGAATCATGATCAAGAATTGATCAAATGATGTTTGTGGCTTCAAAATAAGATGTTGACCAAAAATTTGGACTTTTGACTGTCAAATGACCATTTTGCCCCTGTAGTTGACTGTAGGGCAATTAGGGTTTTTGACTGTGCAATTTTGTGTTGTAAGTCTTGAAACTTGGTATGAGGATGCTTGACTATGTTTATAGGCATGTGAGACTTGATTGGACCCTTGGAAACTTCATTTTCTTGGTCAGAACCAAAACCCTAGTTTTTGACTGTTAGGAGGCCCTTGAACTGTGCAACCCTTGGGGAGATTTTGGAGCATGCTCTTTGCAATTCTTGAAGAATATGGGAGGGAAAATTTTGGGGTACAACAGTTGCCCCTGTTCAATCTTCTTAGACCTGAGGATGCAGATTGGTTGACGTGCCTTTCGTAATCCGAAGGTGGAAGATGATTGAACACTAGAGTGCCCAGAAATTTGCGCTCACATAGTAGTGTGATGGGGGAATGGGCTTACAGATGCCATTTGGGGATTGATGGATAGGATGGTGGGCTTATAGATGCCATGCTAAGAGATGATGGAAGGTGGATGGGCTTATAGATGCCATCTGGGTGTTGATCGCGTAAGAGATTCTTTAGCGAGAACTTGCGTACCTGCAAAAGAAAATGATTACCTGACCTGTTACAAGAGCTGGTCTTCAAACTCTTTGTATAGATGTGCCCTGACTGGTTACAGGAATTGAATCTGGAGCTTCACAAAGGTGATGAATGAACCAGGGATGGTTACTACCTCAACGGGACGGTGAGAGAACCTTGGAACGATTACTACCTCAACAGGAACACTGAGAGAATCTTGGACGATTACTACCTCAACAGTAACGCTGAGAGAATCTTGGGTCGATTACTACCTCAACAGGAACGCTGAGAGAACCTGGGGTGATTACTACCTCAACAGTAACGCTGAGAGAATCATAGGAGACTTCAACCTCAACAGTAACGCTGAGAGAATCTTAGGCGACTTCAACCTCAACAGTAACGCTGAGAGAATCTTGGGCGACTTCAACCTCAACAGTAACGCTGAGAGAATCTTGGATGTCTTCAACTGGATAAGAAACAGGGAGATCTTAGGGTCGATCTGACTGAACCAGAGAAGGCCTTTGACTGGATAAGAAACAGAAAAATCTTAGGGTCGATTTAACTGAACTGGTCTAGGTCTTGAAATCTTCAACTGGATAAGAAACAGGGAGATCTTAGGGTCGATCTGACTGAACCAGAGAAGGCCTTTGACTGGATAAGAAACAGGAAAATCTTAGGGTCAATTTAACTGAACCGGTCAAGGTCTTGAAATCTTCAACTGGATAAGAAACAGGGAGCTCTTAGGGTCGATCTGACTGAACCAGAGAAGGCCTTTGACTGGATAAGAAACAGGAAAATCTTAGGGTCGATTTAACTGAACCGGTCAAGGTCTTGAAATCTTCAACTGGATAAGAAACAGGGAGATCTTAGGGTCGATCTGACTGAACCAGAGAAGGCCTTTGACTGGATAAGAATCAGGAAAATCTTAGGGTCGATTTAACTGAACCGGTCTAGGTCTTGAATATAGCTGAGAACTTAACTGGATCTTTCCTGAAATGTAAAGGTCAGTCATATGCAATGCATGATATGGATCAAGCAATGATGTTCTCAACATAAATGAGATTTGTAAGGTGTGATGCGTATATGCATGCTATAATGTATGGAAGTGCGATGTTTATGAATGTATCTTTTTGTCTTATGAAAATAAATCCTTGACGGGTGCCAGGAAGTCACTCCTGGGCTGATGTTTGAAGAAAAGAATATTTGTTTCCGCTGGGGATGATAGTTGCAAGAATACCGATAGGAGAAGATAACTCCGTTGGGGAATAAACTTGGCGAATGGATTACTCTTCGGGGAGGAAAGTACTCTAACGATCTTGCTGGGAAACAATACTCTGTGGGGAGAGAGGTACTTTGCTGAAATGTTGATGGTAACTTGCTGGGGATACTATTGTTGTGTTGGAAGTGTTGATAGACTTTGCTGGGGATAAGAAGACTGCATCGAGGACGATATTTCCGCGGCTTTTGGCTGAGGATAACCCAGTTATATCCTGGTAGGGAAATAATTCTTTGAACAAAGCCGGGAGACGCGTTCGTGCTCTGCGGGGGAGAAGCTTCCAGAATCTACTGGGGATAAGCTTACTGCTGGGGAGATGATTCCAACTTTTCCTGGGGAAACTGGATTGGACTCTCCTGGGGAAGTTTTGAACTATATTGGGGAAGTGACTCCAATGAATGTTTGATATACCGCCGGGGAACAATCTTTAGACCAAGACTGCCGGGGATGTTTGTTAAGAACGTATGTATATTGCTGGGGAATGTTGAGATCTGCGGGGGATACCCAACTTCCTTAAGGTTTGATAATATAGCTTTGCTTGGGGAGAGCGTATTGACTTGCTGACGCACTCTCTGGGGAATTGAGATATCTGGTTATGTTCTTCAGCCGAACCTACCTTGGTACCTTGGAGGACAGAACAATTAGATTGCTTAGACAACTCTTTATTGCCCCTGTTTCTACTGTTACCTGTAATTGATCCTTTGTTTCGTATGCAAATATTTATGAGTTAGCAATTAATGTCGATGCATATATCACAAATTGAACCTTGGACGTTCTTCGCAAAACAAAACAGAAAAGGAAAAACAATTGGCAATTTGAGCTGAAAAGTGATTTTTGTATTGATTTTGAATTTGCCTGAAAAATAGGCGTTTATGTACAAGAGGCTGACGTCCTAGTAAGAGAACGCCGCCGAACAAAAGAATTTATACAAATTTGTACAAACGAAAATAAACAGCTGTGTGAAATGGAATGATCCCACTGGGTTTCAACTCTGCTATCGCCTTTATGTCTTTGAGCGTCTCATCACTTGATGACCTTAGTTGAAGATGAAACTGACTGATCGATGCCGTCTGAACTTGATGTAGATACCGGATTCTGGATGCAAAGTGATCCAACGAGACATAGTATTACGCTTTATCCCTAACTTTTGCCTGGACCGCCCTTTCGGGTTTTCAGTCCACCGGGATACCCATTTTTGCCCAAGCCGCCTTTTCAGGTTTTCGACTTGCCGGGTGTACAGATTTTTTCATTTCATCCCTTCATTTTGCCCGAACCCTTTTGGTTCGCCGGGAGCCCTAATTTTTGCCTAGGTATGTCAACCTAGCGGGTCTTTTTCATGTGTAGTATCTTTTTACTATGTCTGCATTGGCGGGGTGAGGAAGGTCGTCACCATCCATGTTGGTTAGAATCATGGCTCCTCCTGAGAACACATGTTTAACCACAAATGGCCCTTCGTACGTAGGGGTCCATTTGCCCCTTGGATCACTCTGAGGTAGGATGATACGTTTGATTACCAGATCCCCAACTTGATATTCTTGTGGTCTGACCTTTTTGTTAAATGCCCTGATCATCCGTTTCTGGTACGTCTGACCATGACAAATAGCAGCAAGTCTCTTTTCATTAATCAAGTTTAGCTGATCAAGTCGTGTCTGGATCCAATCATCTTCGTTCAGATCTGCATCCTTCATTATCCGGAGAGAGGGTATTTGCACTTCGATCGGTAAGACTGCCTCCATACCGTAGACCAAGGAGAAAGGAGTTGCCCCGGTTGACGTCCTGGCTGAGGTACGGTACCCATGTAGAGCGAACGGTAACATCTCGTGCCAATCTTTATAAGTCACTGTCATCTTCTGCACGATTTTCTTAATGTTCTTATTTGCTGCTTCTACAACCCCATTCATCTTCGGTATGTAAGGAGAAGAGTTATGGTGCTGTATCTTAAACTGCTCGCAGAGCTCAGTGATCATCTTGTTATTAAGATTGGTACCGTTGTCTGTAATGATCCTTTCAGGGACCCCGTACCGACAGATCAGGTTGTGCCGAATGAACCGTGCCACAACAGTCTTGGTTACCGTAGCGTATGAAGCTGCTTCAACCCACTTCGTGAAGTAATCAATCGCTACCAGGATGAAGCGATGCCCATTGGATGCCGTAGGTTTAATCTCGCCGATCATGTCTATGCCCCACATTGCAAACGGCCAAGGCACAGTCATAACATTTAGAGGAACTGGAGGAACATGCACCTTGTCTGCATATATCTGGCATTTGTGGCATGTCCGAGAGTGTTGGTAACAGTCGGCTTCCATTGTGGACCAGAAATACCCTGCCCGAAGGATCTTCTTTGCCATAGTGTGCCCACTGGAATGTGTTCCCAAGGTCCCTTCATGTAACTCTTCCATGATCCTTTCTGCTTCTGTCTTGTCCACACAACGCAGTAAGGTTGAATCATGGTTTCGCTTATACAGGATGCCGTTGCTAAGGAAGAACTTCGCCGCGAACCTTCTCAGGAACTTCTTATCGTTGACAGATGCACCTTCCGGGTATTCCTGAGCTTCCAAGTATCTCTTCACCTCATGGTACCAAGGCTTCTCTGTTACCAATTCAGTCTCGAGATCACAACAGTATGCCGGTTCGTCCAGTTTCCAGATGATGATCCGGGGAGCCTCATTGTCCCATTTGACTTTGAACATGGAAGACATCGTAGCTAACGCGTCCGCTAACTGATTCTCCTCTCTTGGGAAATGTTCAAAGGTTATCTTTGTGAAGTGGGGGATCAAAGTCAACACACATTCTCTGTAAGGAATAAGATTCGGATGTTTCGTATCCCACTCGCCTTTGATCTGATTGATCACGAGAGCGGAATCTCCGAAGACACTCAGAAACTTGATCCTTAGGTCGATCGCAGCTTGAAGACCCATGATGCACGCCTCATACTCCGCCATGTTGTTGGTACAGTTGAAACATAGCCGGGCAGTGAGTGGAGTATGAGTACATTGGGGGGATATGATCACAACGCCAATGTCGTTCCCCAAAGCGTTGGAGGCTCCGTCAAAGTGCATAGACCATCGGGATCCTTCCTCAGGTCCTTCATCCGGTCCAGGTACTTCACAATCAGTCACTATCATGATGCTCTCGTCTGGAAACTCGAAGTTCATTGACTGATAGTCGTCTACTGCCTGATGCGCCAAGTGGTCTGCCAATACACTTCCTTTGATGGCTTTCTGAGTTGTGTATTGAATGTCGTATTCTGTCAAGATCATTTGCCATCTTGCTATTCTCCCGGACAGAGCAGGCTTTTCAAATATGTACTTTATAGGATCCATCTTTGAGATCAACAAGGTAGTGTGAGTCAGCATATACTGTCTCAGCCGGCGAGCAGCCCATACCAAAGCGCAGCAAGTTTTCTCAAGCAGTGAGTATCGGGTCTCACAGTCGGTAAACTTTTTGCTAAGGTAATAAATGGCATGCTCTTTTCGGCCAGACTCGTCATGCTGCCCCAGCACACACCCCATTGAGTTGTCAAGCACTGTCAGGTATAGTATCAGAGGTCTCCCCTCAACTGGTGGCATAAGGATGGGTGGTTCTTGGAGATACTCTTTGATTCTGTTAAAAGCAGCCTGACATTCATCGTTCCAACGTACTACCTGATCTTTCTTCAGCAGCTTGATGATTGGTTCACAGGTAGCAGTTAGGTGCGAGATGAATCGAGCAATGTAATTCAGGCGTCCTAGAAAGCCTCTGACCTCTTTCTCTGTCTTAGGAACTGGCATCTCTTGAATAGCTTTAACCTTGGCAGGGTCCACTTGAATACCCTTATCACTTACAACGAAGCCTAGCAACTTTCCAGATCTTACCCCGAAGGTGCACTTGTTCGGGTTCAACCACAGCTTGTACAACTTCAGTCGGTCAAACAATTTCTGCAGATGATCTAGGTGTTCTTCCTCAGTCTGGGACCTTGCGATCATGTCGTCGACATACACTTCTATCTCATGATGGATCATGTCATGAAATAAAGCAACCATGGCACGTTGGTAGGTTGCCCCAGCATTTTTCAGTCCAAAAGGCATGACTTTGTAGCAGAAGGTGCCCTACTGAGTAACGAAGGTAGTCTTTTCCATGTCTTCAGGAGCTATCTTGATCTGATTGTAACCTGAAAAACCATCCATGAAAGAGAACACCTTGTGCTGAGCAGTATTATCAACAAGGACATCAATGTGAGGTAGAGGGAAATCATATTTGGGGCTGGCCCTGTTCAGATCCCTGTAGTTGACACACATTCTGACCTTTCCATCTTTCTTAGGTACCGGCACCACATTAGCAACCCACTGAGGGTAAGAGGTCACTGCAAGGAACCCGGCGTCAAACTGTTTCATAACCTCGGCTTTGATCTTCTTAGACATCTCTGGACGCATACGGCGGACCTTTTGCTTGACCGGAGGGCAGTCTTCCTTGGTAGGCAAGTGATGGACCACAATGTCAGTATCCAACCCGGGCATATCTTCGTAGGACCAGACAAAGATCTCCACGTAGTCATGTAACATCTGAGTCAACCGTTGCTTCACGCTGAGCTCTAGGTTGGCACCAATCTTAACTTCCTTCCTGTCCGTCTCAGTACCCAGATTTATTGTTTCCACCGGCTCTTCATGGGGTTGAATTGCCCTCTCTTCCTGGAGTAACAGTCTTGCAAGCTCGCCAGGCACTTCGCAATCATCTTCACCTTCTTCTTCGGCTAAGTTGATCGGATTTTCGAAGTCATAACTGGCAGTAGCAGAGTCGTTACCAGTGAGATCCAGAGTGGATTGGAACCTGTATGAGTGAGTGTGTGTAAATACAGTTGTTTTGCAATATATAAAGAAAGGAAAGAAAGAAAAGGAGCACAAGATTTGAAATGCGAGAAAACGTCCAAGATCTTTATTCATGATATATGAGATGACAATTAATATACCCTCACAAATGAAGCCAACGGTGCCTCGGGTAAGACACCGGGCCATAAAGTTTTAATTGTTTATTACAAATAACAAAACAAAGAAGTTTATTACTGCATAACAAAAGTAACAGGAGTATGATCCTTAGCAGTCCAATTGGTCAATCCACCATCAGTCGTCGGGTAGATCCAGCTTTCAAACTCTGACTCTTCCACTTCATCTTCGTCCTCAACAGCATTCACTCCCGGATTAGTAATGAGCACAGGAGGTCTTCTGGTTTTTGCCTTGCGCATAGCCTTCTGGCCCTCTTTCTTGATTACGGCCCGGGCATCCTTCAAGGAGGCCATCTTCAAAGGAACATCCTCTTCGACCACTGTTTCCGCTGCTGCCAATGTTGGAGGTACCTCTTCGAAATGTTGAAAGGGGGTTTCAATAAACTCCCCGTCCATCTCAATATACCTGAAGAAATTCAAATGGCTCACCATATACTCCTCCTCTCCCTGCACAGTGACAATCTTCCCTCTGACGGGGTACTTGAGCTTCTGGTGCAGGGTAGAGGTTACTGCCCCAACTTTGTGGATCCAAGGTCGACCCAATAGACAAGAGTACGATGGACGGATATCCATCACATAGAAAGTAGAGTCGAATACTTGAGAACCCACACGAATAGGAATGTCTACCTCTCCATGGACCATCCTCTTAGAACCGTCGAAGGCTCTGACGATGATATTGCTAGGTTTCAGCTCCAGGCCTTCACAATCCAAACGGTCTAAGGCCTTTTTGGGTAGCACATTTAGAGAAGAACCGGTGTCCACCAACACGTGCGCAAGAGTAGTGCCCCTGCATTCAATAGAGACATGCAGGGCGTCATTGTGGTCCTTTCCCTTAGCAGTAAGGTCAGCATCCGAGAAACCCAAACCATTGTCCGCTGTCAGATTTGCTACGCAATCAGTGAACTGGACTGCAGATGTCTCCTGTGGCACATGAGCCGTCTTGAGAAATGAAATCAAGGCCTTAGCATGGGCCTCTGAGCATAGCAGCAAGGAGAGCATAGAGATCTAGGAGGGGGTATGCCCAAGCTGCTCAACAACATTAAAGTCACTCTTCTTGATTATTTTCAGAATTTCCTCCATCTCTTGTTGGGAGGCCTCAGCAGTCACAGATTTTGGTGCCTCCATCCGGGCAGGCTCATCTTCAATCCCTTTACCCAGAGCATTAGATGACTCGGCAACAGGGGAAACAACTTGATCAGAAACGGGAACGGGTACATTTGCAGGTGTTATAGTGAGGGGTCTTCGAATAGCTGGTGGTGCAATGTCAGGCGAGAAGAGCCTGCCACTGCGGGTTACTTTGGCTGGACCAGTGATATTGTTGATGTTGGTGCCAGTGTTGAACTCTTGCTTGATTCCATGTACATACACATCTGCCCCATAGTGCCAAGGGACAGCCTTATCAGATTCATAGGGGAGAGGCCCCGGAACAGTAATCACAATGGGTGCGACAATCATGATTTTAACCGGCTTCCTTGGGAAAGCCTTGATCGGATTATTAAAGATTGTAACAACAGAAACTTCTTCCACCGGAACAAACTGAACAGCAGTCTTCTTGAAAATAATCTCTTTGCTGTCCATCAGACTCTGGATGCCCAACTTCAGCAAAGGACAACCCGGAAGGGAAACAACACAGAAAAGGCAACCTTCACTACAACCCGGAAATAAACCGGCCAATAGTAGGTTCCTCTTAATAGTCATCAAGGGAGTAGCTACATCATTCACAAAAACGGTGTATACATCTTCATCAACGGCATTCACTCCATGCTGGGGCATAGGAGCAGTCACCATATTTGGCCTCTCAGGCACTTCAAATTGTATCTCTTTTGCGTCAATGAGGTCTTGCACCTTATTCCTTAAGGCCCAGCAGTCATCAGTGGAATGTCCCGGGCTATCGGAGTGATAAGCACAGTGGGCATTTGGATTGTATTTCAGAGAGGCAGTATTCACAACTTTAGGGGCCTCCCTAACAGTCACCAAATTGGTGGATAGCAACTACGGCAAGATTTGTGATAGAGTCATACTCAAACGGGTAAACTCTCTTCTGGGTCTTTCAGCCCTTTGAGGATTGGTTTGCCGAGGAGCGGCAGCAGGCTTAGCAATCATCACCGCGTTGACAGGCTGGCGGCGCTCAGGTTTCTCTTGTCTTCTAGACCCATATACAACACTGGCCTCCTTCTTAAAGGGCTTCTTCTCTGAATTTGACGATGCACCCTTCTGAATTTTGCCGGACTTCATTCCAGCCTCTATCCTCTCTCCAGTCAGGATAAGATCAGTAAACCCTGCAGATGAGTTACCGATAAGATGATTGAAAAATGGCCCAGATAGGGTCCCCAAGAACATATCTACCAACTCCCAGTCATTCAACGGAGGCTGCACCCTGCCAGCCAGATCCCTCCATTTCTGTGCATACTCTTTAAAACCTTCGCTTGACCCTAGCGACATACCCTGGAGTTGGGTACGTGTAGGAGCAAGGTCGGCATTATATTGATACTGCTTGTAAAAAGCAGTAGCCAACTCCTCCCAGTTACGAACTTTGGTCCCATCCAGCTGATAGAACCATTCGAGATGAGTCCCTGAAAGACTCTCCTGGAAGAAGTGGATCCACAAGTTCTTGTCCACTGAGTACGGTTGAATCTTCCGCACATGAGATCTGAGGTGTAGCCTGGGACAAGACGCCCTGTCATACTTGGTGAAAGATGGTGCTTTGAACTTGTGAGGAATAATCACACCAGTAGATAAGCCCAAGTCTCCGAAATCCAGCCCAGGCACTTGTTGGATCTCCATAGCATTCAGTCTGTCTTCCAACTGCTTGTATCTGTCTTCAGCAGGAGGATACTGTTCCTCATTGAAGTCAGTCTCATTGTCAGAGACTACCGGACTAGGGCCTTTTCCCCCTTGGGGACTGCCCTTGCCTATAGAAGAACCAGCCTCTTCATTCTGCAGAGTGTTGCCAAACCTTCGGCCCGAGTTGAAAAGAACAGTTCTCTTCTTCTTCTTCTTCTCCTTCTTCAGGAGCAAAGCCTTCAGCTCTTCTTGGCCCTGAGCCAAACCCATGATTAGTTCCTGAAATTGCGCGTTCTACGCCTGAAGAGCCTTGATAGACATCTCGGTTGATGATAAGTCAGGATTCATGATGCTGAAATAAACAGCGAAGAACAGTAAGCAACCTGAAAAGAGGAAAACCTGCTATGCACATGATGAATGATATGTGTTTATGCAATGCATTCAAGGGTTCGAAAGTTCAAATTTGTTGTAGACAAAAAAGGAACACACGTTTTCATTAAGGAAATAATTGTTCAGTACATCAAAGCCTCATGGGCACATATTACAAAGCAAATCAATCCCAAAAGACACTACGCATCCTCTTTGGAGCTATGTAGGTGTTGAGATTCCTCTCCTCATGCAATAGGCGGGTGAGCTCCAAGACCTTCTTTTCACTAGCATGTAGGCTGGTCTCAAGAGAATTCCGTTCTTCCTTAAGCTGGATCCAGCTCTTCTGCATCTCTTCCCAGGATGTGGGCATGTCCGGATGTTGAATGGTGTAGGACACCTCTCCTTCCAAGACTGGCTCTTTGATTACAGGGAGCATATGAGGATAAGGCATTATTAACTTCTGGGAGCGGGCTCGTACCCACTTGAGATAAGGTTCCAAAGGGATGGAGTTCCTGTGCCCCAGTGTCTTACTGTCTATCCTACTTGGCATCCTCCAAGCTCTGATAAATCTCTGGCGAAGTCCTTGTGCATCGTTGTCGAAGTCAAAAACTATGTCAGGAATTAACATGTCATGAGGGCCATCCCTCCGAGCATAACCAAACTGTCTCCAAGCCAGGCACGGGTTGTAAGTAATACCTCCTCTGATTCCAAGTAAAGGAACATTAGGGTACTCCCCGCAACGATCAATGATAGTGACATCCTCTCTGGACCGAGGGCACCAATGTATATCTGCATGTGTAAGAGTCATCAACCGTTGTGACCATCTCAAACCCCGCTCGTTCTTCAAAACTGATTGTGGAAGGTGCGAAATAAACCACCTTCCCAGGAGAGGAGTGCAACACATAAGGATACCTC
Organism: Vicia faba; assembly: GCA_948472305.1. Lineage (NCBI taxonomy): Eukaryota > Viridiplantae > Streptophyta > Magnoliopsida > Fabales > Fabaceae > Vicia > Vicia faba. The sequence continues at coordinate 624,608,602 of OX451741.1, forward strand.
TTTTTCTCATGGTTCGAGTGTAATATGAGTGAAGGATGTCCCCTAGCAACGTGGGTATAGGATTCCTGGACATGAAGATCTGGACGGCACTGATATCTATAAGCTGATCTGGGTTAGGGAACAACACCAAACCATAGACAAGGAGGGCCACAACTTCTTCAAAATCTTGTAAGTCAAGGGAGTTCCAACATTCATGGGCCTTTTCAAATAGAAACCTGGCTAACAACCCTTTGATACCACTTCTAACTTCCCAATGTCCCTTGAGGTCAGATGATTGTAGGTGTAAGGCTTTAGCAATCTCTTCAAGATTGGGTTCCTTTTCTGTACTGTTGTAGGGTAGTTGATCAAGGACATGGATCTTCAGGAGCCGGGAGAACTCCTCCAATGTAGGTACCAGCTGATAATCCAGGAAAGTGAAACAGTGATGCAGAGGGTCAAAGAACTGGAACAGGACCTTTATCATATCTTCCTCAATGTTGGTATTGACCAAGCTGATGAGTCTTCCATGTCTTTCACTGAATGAAGAGCTCTCGGGAATCCTGGATATAAGCTCCTTAAGCTGAGGAGGGATCCTTACAAGGCTGATTTGAATTGTCTTCCTGCGAACAGTTTCCATGTCCTACAAAACAAGAACAAAGATGAAAATTCGAACCCCTGAAATGGTTAGTCAATGCATATGATGCTGTATGATGTCATGATGCTATGATTAAACACACCACAAATATTTACAAAGGCAAACATGTAAGGCACACAAGTCACACAAGACAAGCCCTTAGAGTTTAGGCCAGCATGGGGTCTGGGTATTACCCTCTTGAAGTTGGTGGGTTCAACCTGTCCTATTAGAAGTAATCGGGTTCTAAGGGTCCCAATATTACTGGATTGCTTTCATTGTTCATCGTTTCGATTTAGCCACTGAACTGGCGATCGAAATATTCCAGGAAAGCAACCCTTAATTGAGTGTAGTATCGAGTATCAACCAACCTCGGACTGCACCAAAGTCAGTTATCTCACTACCTTAAAGAGGCCAAGATGGTTCAATTAAGGTTCCTAAGGTCAGTTGATGCTTCACGACACCACGCGGAGGCCCCGTACTCTCCTTCACTGAACTCAAGGGTTACCGGTACACACCAAAGTGCCACATCAATGTAGCAGACTATTTCAACCATGTCGGTATACCCCGCACAGTTCCCTCACAACCTTGTTGCTACTTTCTAAGAAGGTATCCCCAGATCCGGGTTAGGATCTATGTAACTCCCATGCAACCCACAATTTAAAGCAAGCAAATCAATACAATTGAAAACACAGTTATGAACTATCCTAAGGTACACCTCACTTTAAGTTTAAAATCCCCAGCAGAGTCGCCAGTTCTGTGATCGGTGGATCTGGAACTGACTGTTTAACGCTGGTTCGCGAAATGTCGCGGTAAGCAAGAGTCACCACCATCTTTTATTTTCTCCAAATGGAAAGGACAAAAGCACAGAAAAATTCCTTGTAGAGATTGCTCTCGGTTCGGGAGGTAGGTTATAGAAAGGGAAGGTGTTAGCACCCTATCTATCCATGGTTATCCATGGGCTCTTAGATACTTGCTCACTTGTGTTTTCAAAATGGTTTGTTTGCTTTTCAACTGTGGGTTTTAAAAAGTTTCTTTGAAAATTTTAGTTCGACTCTTGTATCGGTCCTCAAGAGTGTTTGAAAAGTTGCTTTCGAAAGCTTTTTGAAAAGGTGTCAGTGTGAAAAGTATTTTTTGATTTGTTTTGAAATTAGAGCAAGTATCTAGAGTCGTCTACCTACCCTAAGGAATTCGTCTGTGTAAATGTCCTTAAAGTAGTGCCATCCCACCATTGAGAGGTAGGTAGCACCACCGTTGGAGGTGTTCGGGTCAATTCGAGGGTTCGGGACATGGTGGTCACCAGAGAAATAGGAAGACACCTTAGAAGCTACCCTCATGCCATGTTCATGGACATGAGGACTTACTAAAATGTCCTCTACTCGACGACCACCTTTCGAGGGGCAAGGCAACAGTGAGGCGTACCCTAGGGGTGGTGTGTGATTTGTGTGTCGTTTTCAGATATGTTTATCTTGTTCATGTAATTGGTGATCTACGCGTTGCTTTTATTTTTGACATTCATTCTTTCATGCAGGTTAATTAACAGCTTAAAAGATGCGAGAATTAAAAGTCCTACGCTATTACAAAGGCGCGGGTCTACATCGCCAAATTAGTCCAAGACCCGATTTGAAATAAAATAAAGTGCGAGAAATATAAATGTCCTATTAAGCTATTACATGGCTTTTGGAGAATTACATTATATTCACAAAAAGAAGAAATAAAAATAAAATGCAAGAATAAGTAAAATCGGGAATGCGAGGGCGTTGGACCCTTTTTAGGAAATTAAATCACAATTATGAAATTAATTAAATTCAATGTGAAAGGAAATTATTTTTTTGAGTTTTTTGTATTTATGGATTTTAATGAGAATTAATGGAATTTAAACCTAATTCTAACTATTTTTAATTTATTAAAAAAACATGTTAAAATTGAACCTAAAATTAACCTAATTATTTATATGGTAATTTATTTACAAAAATAATATTTAATAATTAATATGGTGAAAAAGAAAAAAAAAGGAATAAAAGTATAAAAAACCCTAATTCTACATTTTTTTTAATTTATTAAAAATATTCAAGTTAAACCTAGAATTAAAACTAAATCAATTAATAAAATTTATTTACAAGGAAAGTATTTAAATAAAATATATTTTTTTTATTTTTGTCTTTCTGATTTTTTATTATTTTTTATATTAAAGAAAAAATTAATTTATGAATTAAACTAAAAAAGAAATAAAACAAATAAATAGAAAAGAATAAAAAAGAAAGAAAATTAATGCAAACCAATGGGGGGTGTTGACCCCAATTTGGAGGTATCTGGCCAGCAATTAGGCCCATTGTTTTAAGGCCTTCAGTTGACTTTCCAGGGCGCGTGTGGCTTCATTGACCAACGAGTATGGTATTCATCAGATCATGGCCCTTGGATTGAGATTCTGAGACATGTGGCGCGCCTGGATTGTAAACGTATGGTGAACTTCTGGAAGCAAGCAATTCTTGATGCTGGAAGCGTGGAAGAGGATTTAGTTAGGTTCCTTGATGTCTTAGGAAGCCTTTGGGATAGTTCTTTTGCCTTGAAACACTTTGGAATGGTGTTTTCAGTTTTCACTTTTTTTCACAAAAATTGCAAAGTGCATAAGAGGTTTTGGGTGCAGCTTGGAGGTTGTTAGCACTAGGGTTTGCATCTGTATATGTATGCCAATGGATTAGGGTTGAATTTTGAGTCCAAAAATCCTTGCATTGATGTATGGAATATTTGATTTTCCATGAATATTTTTCAAATCTTTTCCATGTGATTTTGATCCCAATCATGGCCAATCTTTCCAATTTTGTTGTGCACAAATCTTGAGTCTTTAAGGAGAGCAAATGCTGCATAAAAAGGTTCACATACATTTGTTTAGTATTTTTTCATATTTTAATTAATTAAATGAATTAATGTGGATAAAAATTCAAATAAATAATAAAAAATGATGAAATAAATCCCCTTTGGGCCAAATGGTCGTGCATAGCCTTTGGATGATGAATCTTGGACGAAAATGTGGCCCATTAGCAATTTTGAGGCATTTGAAGTAAAGTTGACTTTTCAAAATTCCCAAAAATTTCCCAACTTCCACAAGGCATATCTTGCTCAAATTTTAAGCTTTGATCATGTTCTTGGACATTTTGGAAAGGTCTTGAAGTCCTCTAACCAATGCCTCTAGTACCATGTCATTTTGATTCACCAATCTCAAGTTATGGTCTTTGACTTAAAGTCCCTTTTTGTTGACTTTTGAAAATGACCTATAATGTTGAAATTGATAACTTTTTGTGAGAGCATTTCTTGGACTTGAAGTGTGAAGAGGAGTTGTAGGAAATGTCTTTCTCTTCAAAATGAGCTTTGGATGGAATTTTTCTGATGAACCATGTGGAAGTTATGCCTTGGTCAAGTTACAGTTGACTTTTTCAACTGTCCAAATATGGAAACTTTTGCATCTTGAGACTTTTTGAGCCATGCTTTGAGAATCATGATCAAGAATTGATCAAATGATGTTTGTGGCTTCAAAATAAGATGTTGACCAAAAATTTAGACTTTTGACTGTCAAATGACCATTTTGCCCCTACAGTTGACTGTAGGGCAATTAGGGTTTTTGACTGTGCAATTTTGTGTTGTAAGTCTTGAAACTTGGTATGAGGATGCTTGACTATGTTTATAGGCATGTTAGACTTGATTGGACCCTTGGAAACTTCATTTTCTTTGTCAGAACCAAAACCCTAGTTTTTGACTGTTATGAGGCCCTTGAACTGTGCAACCCTTGGGGAGATTTTGGAGCATGCTCTTTGCAATTCTTGAAGAATATGGGAGGGCAAATTTTGGGGTACAACAATCGGGAAATGTGAAGCAATGGTGTAAAGGATCAAAGAACTTAAAGAGCACCTTCATCATGTTTTTATCAGTGTTGGAGGTGACCAAGTTTAATAGGCGACCATGTCTTTCGGTGAATGGAGAGTTTTCAAGAATCCTTGATGCCAGCTCCTTAAGTTGAGGAGGGATCCTTACAAGATTGACTTGAATGGTCTTCCTGCGAATAGGATCCATGTCCTACAAAATAGAACAAAGATAAATCCCAAGATCCTTGAAATGGTTAGTGAATGAATATGATGTTATGATGTTCATGATGTTATGTACAAGTAAATATATACAAACAAAGCAGACAAGTCCTTAGGTTTAGGCTTGCATAAAGTTTTATAGGTAAGTACCCTCTTGAAGTTTAGTTGGCTTAAACTTGTCCTAGCAATAGTAATCGGGTTCTAAGGAGCTCAATATCACTGGTTTGTTTCCTTGGTCATTGTTTCAGCATAAGCCTCTTTAATAGCGACCAAAATATCCCAAAAAACCAAACCTCAATGAGTGTAGTATCGAGTATCTACCAACTTTGGACTGTACCAAATTCGGTCATCTCACTACGTCCTAAAGGCAGAGTTGGTCAAGTAAAGGTTCTAAAAGTTCATTAGTGCTTCATGATATCACTCAGCGGCCAGGTATTCTCCTTGATTAACTCAAGGGCTACCGGTACCCACAAATATGTCGCACTAACGTAGCTATTTCTTAGACCATGTTGGTATACCCCGCATAGTTTCCATAACGTATTGCTACTTACCTATAAGGTAACCCAAATCCGGGTAGAGGATTCAAACCCAAACAAAGAACCAAAATGTAAAGCAAACAAGTCAAACAAAGGAAGCAAATAAATGTGATCTAACCCTAAGGTAACCCCACTTTTAGAATATGTCCCCAGCAGAGTCGTCAGTTATGTGATACGGTGGGAGAACTGACTTGGGTGTTTTGCGTTTGATCGTAAATGTTGCGGTTAGCAAGAGTCGCCACTGACTTTTCTTTTATCCAAAAGGAAAGGTGAAAAAGCACAGGAAAGATCTTTGAGATTGTTTCTTGAGTTCGGGGGTAGATTATGAAAAGGGAAGGTATTAGCACCCTTTTCATCCATGGTTTTCCATGGGCTCTTAGTTACTGGCTAGATCACTTGCTTTTGTTTGAAATTGTGCTTTGTGTGACTTTTGAAAGTATTTTGTAAAGAGGCCATTGTTTAGGCAAACTTTGTAATGATTCTCGTTCGTAAGAATGTATACAAAGTCTTTGATCTTTTGAAAATGTTTTTAAGTTTTGTAAGATGTTTTGAAAGTGTAGGTGTTTGTTGTGAAAATAGAAAGGATGTTTTGTTTTGAAATTGAGAAAGTAATTAGGAGCATTCTACCTACTCAAAAGTCTTTCATGTTCATTTCCTTTTCCTTTGACATTGTTATCTTACCATTAATTTGGTAAGTTACCCTATCTTTGGAGGTAAACGGGATGGGCGAGGGTCATCATATAACCATGATTAGAAATGTTGCAAGGTATCTTAGCATTCTATTTTAGGGACTAAGATCATTTGAAAGGCAACATGGATAGCGTCATCGAGGGACTATGATCTTGTATTTTGCTTGTTTTTTCTAAGATACCTCACATGCGTAATATGGCTATTTAGTAAGGCAACCAAGTGGATTTACTCTAGGGGTGCTTGTGTGCAAGTGTATCACTTTCATGCTTGGTCTTGTCTTTGATTAGGGTTTTCTAATTGATTGGTTTTAGTCTTTCCATACAAACCCTAATTACTAGCATTTGTATATAAAGCGATAAATTGCGGAATTTAAAATTATTACGCTATTACAATACTTGTGGGAGGGGGTACAAATTATAAATGGGGATTGCAAGAAAATAAAGCCTAATTATCTATTACAATCATATTGAATTTGTACAAGAATTAAAATAAATAATATACCAAATGAATAAATATACAAGGATGTGAATATAAAGTAAATGGATATTTTGTTTGGATTTTTTTAGGAAAAGGGGTTTTGTTTTAACCTAATTAACCAAAAGAAAAATAATTAATTAAAAGTAAAACCTAAATTTACTAGGAAAAGAAATTAAATAAAACCCTAATCTATTAATTGATTAAAAATAAATTAAGTTTATCAGAAAAGTATATTTTTGGTGTTTTTTGTCTTAAAAATAATTTATAGTGTTATAAATTTTTTTTGGTCTTTTTAAATATTAAAATAATATATTTAAAATGTGTAAAAGAAAATAATTAAAACCCTAGTTTTTTAAATTAAATTTACAAAATAATTAGTGAAATAGATAAAATATGATCAAATAAAATAATCTTTCGTGTAAATTTATAAATAAACTATTTCAAAATATAAATCTAATATTTTTTATTTTTTTATGATTTTTTAGTATTAGAAAAATATTTAAGAAAACAAATAAATAAATAAAAGAAAAAGAAAAATAAAATGGGCCAAGGGTGTGGATAGCCTGCAAGGGAGGTTAACAGTAAGAAAAAAACAAAAAGGCCCAAGGGAGGCATAGGCGCCTGTAAAAAAAAAGTCAGAATGTGCAAAAAATGTGAAAAAAACCAAAAGGGTACCACTGGGGCTCGAACCCAGGTCCCTCTAGTCACAAGCGCGCGCTTCTACCACTGGGGTGGCTATACATCCGTTTATATAATCAAAACAATAAATATATGACACAAAACGTGCCCTGAATACACTTCATCTTCAACCTCCATCCAAAGGACCTGTATCTTCTTCATCTCTCAACAAAAATGAAAAGTTCAAACATGAAAATTGTAGCATTCCTTCCTACGAATCCAACCATGTAAATAATTTAAACTAACAATCAAAGATGAAGGATAATTTCTCTGGCCCTAATTAAAAACCTAAAAAATTCAGGACACTTCAACTTTAAAATTCTCTAAGCTCAGGCCATATAAATGAAAACTATGGATATGTACAGTTTCGTGGCAAAGTTATCTACATTTTATCTTCAAAAATCAAGACCTAACAATGCCTAAATAATGAGATGAAAAGTCAGAAAACTCACCTTACAGCTGAAGATCGTGTTTTGAGTTAGAGCAACTTTCAAAGTGTTTTGATGATTGGGTGAGCTTCCTTGCACCTCCAGGAAGCTATTGCAAAGCTTACTTTGTGCTGAGAGTTCTTGAATCAAGATGAAGAAGTCAATGTACAATACCCTGTTTTTGAAAATGGAGAATGGTGTAAATGGTATTACAGTTTGAAAACATGGGTTGGAATAGTTTATATATGTGTATTAGAAGCTTTGTGGATGGTTTGGCCAAGAAACGCACGAGGGGATTTGGAGGTTGGGTTCAAAAATAAGAAATGACATGTTTTTGTGCTTGTATGGCAATTTTTGGTTTTGGGGAGTTTTAGGACTTGTTCCATCATGTGTTAGCTTGCAATGCATTTGTATAATTATATGGAAGAGGTTAGAGGACTTTAGGAGGTCAGAAAACAAAGATCACATGTTATGAGTTTTTGACTTGTTTTTGAAGTTATCTTGAAAAACATGGTTTCAATGCAAGGTATATGTCTTGTAGGGTGGCTTGCAACTTTAAACATGTTTTTTATGAGTTTATAGAGCATGCTTGTGCAGAAAGAACAGGTTCAAAACTCCATACAAGTTGACTTTGTGATTAAAGTCACTTTTTCAAATTGGAAGTGTGAACTTTGTTCCATTAATGGAAAATTTACTTGGACAAAGCTTGAATCAAATGGATAATAGCTCAAAAGCAAGTGTAATCTTCTGATTATGGATATATCTTGAGGCTTAGTGGCCTTCAAAACAAGATTGTGCAGCATAGGCTTGAAATTGAATTCTTGTTCATCATAAAATGACTTGTAATTCAAGTGTGAAAACCCTAACTTCATCTCTTCGATTCTCCCTACTCAAGAATGATCTTAAGGAGTTCTTGGACATTTTGAAAATCTTGTAATATTCTCTACAATCCCTCTTTGAATCACTGTTTAAAATTCCCCTTTGAACTATATGAAAAAGTGTCATGAAGTTAGGTTAAGTTCTGACCAAAACTAGGGCAAAATTTCACTAAGTGTCCAATTTCAAGACCATGACTTTATGAACTAATAAATTGAGATCCCAGCACTTTTAGGAGATTTTACATAAATAAATGTTGTAGATATCATGGAGATCTACAACTTTCATGTTGAAAGTTTCTTCTGAATCCTCTTGCATCATGGTGAAAAATTGGCTTAAAGTTATGAAAAAACATGAAGTTTAAACACTTAGAAAATTTTCTAAGTTAGAAAACTCTGACTTTTCAAAATGAAATCTTGAATTTTTGATTTCTTGATGAATAATTTTCATATTTTGACATGTTTTGATGAATTGTGATCTTTGACATTGAATTTTGACCAAAAAGTCAAAGTTTGACTTTTCAGTGTATAGTTGACTTTTGATCAGTTGACTGAAAATTCACTGTCAATCCAATTGATCTTGAGAAATGTTTTGGGTCATGCCATTAGGTCAAAATTATGCAATTGAACTCTTGAAATCATGCTTCAAACCAATTGACCATTTACTAGGTCAAAAATCAGAAATTGCCCCTTCTCAATCAAAACTACAAATTTGACCATTTTGCCCTTTTGATGATTTGATCAAATTTCTTGGGGAATTGTGGTCCAATATTGATCATATGATACATATGAGTTTATACTATTTATGTGGATAAAAAATTATGAAGTTTGACTGTAAATTGGCAATAGTTGACTTTTTTCCCAATACAATTGATTTTTAGGTCAACTACTCAATTGACTGAACAAAAGTGTGATCCAAGGCTTGAAACTTGACATGAGCAATCTTGAGGGTCCATAATGATCCACGAAAGTCATATGGGGCATTGTAAGTTCAAATATCCTTGTGCAATCTCAAGCCCTAATTTTGGTCATTAGTGCTTAAGGAGGTGTCTTGAGTTGATCAACCCTAATGCAGTCTTGAGTCAAAGGAGATCTTGTGAGAAAATTCTTGATAAATGATAGGGGAAATTTTGGGGTACAACACAAACCATAATCGTTGGTTTAGTATATCGTTTCAAAATTCTGAACCGTATCGAATGGTTAGAAGTTAATTTTCCCCAAATCGAACCATTTATTAAAGAACCGAACCGTTACAATATTTTTAATCTTTAAAAAATTAAAACTTGTTTTTAGTATTTTTCGTTTTTCAATTTCAGTTTGGTTCAGTTGCAATTTTGGTATGGTATGGTTTCAATTTTGGTTCGGTTCTAGAACTGTTTGTGCAATATGGTTTGGTTCACTGACCAAACATAACAGTTCAGTTATTTTAACTTCAATTTGGTTTGGTTTGGCGGTTTGGTTCAGCCCATGGTTTTTTTGGACATCCTTAGTCCCATTGAATCTAGAATAGTCATCTCCAATTATAAACCTGTAATAATTACTTTCTAAACTTATTTTCCTTGAAAGGCTAAATAACTCTAGATGGAAAGGCTCGAGAGGTTTGATGTTGAAACAACCTTTTTCGATTTTAACGACACTCTCGTTTACTTTCCCATTTGGAAAGCATCACATAGTTTTGTAGTGAAAAACTAATCTTTGGGAGACCAATCACAAGACTCTTGGATGCTATTTTATTGACTAAGTCAAAATCACATGGCTTAAACACATATGCCATAGCCAGGAATCTTCACTATTGGTGACTAATCATTTAGCTCCCTACATTGACACATTATCCAAATCAAGCATATAGATATTATTAATCCTATAACCCTTAAACACAAGGTCTTTACTTGCCTTACGCTAAATTAAGCAACTTAGGGTATCAAAAACCATATATTACCCTTTGTCACATAATTGACTAATGCTAAGTAAATTGTGTTTAAGTCCTTTCACTAAAATCACACCTTTTATGCTAATTGTGGAGGGATTTCCCATAACACCTTCCCTTAAAATTTTACCTCTTATGTTGTCCCCATATGTGATGTGAGCACTTTATTTCTCATCGAACTTGATGAACATCGAAGCGTCTCTTGTCATGTGTCTCGAGCATCCTCCATCTAGGAACCATAACCTTTTCACGGAGATCAGACTTTACTACAAACAATCAAATAGGTAATTCAGGTACCCAACTAGTGGGTCCTTTAGGGTTAATCGAGGAGCACTTAGATACCCATGTCATTTTACCACTAGGAACATAAACATTCCTAATATGAAAAAAGGCCTAGTACGTCTCTTATCACCACAATAATAACATATAGCTTTACATGAAATGCTTCTTCTATTTCTTATAGCAACATGAGGGTTTTTCTTAAAAACGGTCCCTTTATCACTTGAAGAAGTAAAACTAGTAGAAATAGTGAAATATCATGTGTTAATGGTCCTTTGATATTTTCAATTTCAAGTTTTAAATTTGGAAAAGTAACACACTTTACTTTTTCTACCTTTAAACTAAAGTATCATAAACATTACAACGCTTCTAGAGATATATGCACCTCCTTTAGGGAATTTAATAGGCTATTAAGATCATTAATCTCCTTTTCAAGTTTCAAATAATATCTTTTTGGAGAGAAATTTCTTAAAAGCATATACCGAATCCACATACATATCATTAAAAGCTCTCGATAATTATCTATATGAAAGTTCATGTTCAAGATCAGAATTGTATACCAGAGAGTCTTCACTTTTCTTTCGTGCTATTAAACATAGATTAGCACATTCATCATTTGAACTTGAGAAATAATATGAGGAGGAACTCTCATACTCTTCTTCCCACGCGATATAGGCTCTACGATTTTTGGCACCTTTTCCTTTCGTCTTGTAGAATTCCTTATCTTTATCTTTATGATGCTTAGTGAGACTTGGATAAGTAGTTCTATAATATCTCAATTTTCTAAACTCATAAAATGTGATGTCATCATCCTTTTTCTTGTTTTCTATTTTAGGCGGGTGAGTATTTTTGAAATTTACCAAACCTTTATCACAAGCTTGATGTTGTTTCTTTTTAAGTATCCATTGTAGCGTCTAATGACTAAACTCGTCTCCTCTTCTTTAGGAGATTCTTCTTCAAAATTATCACTTACTTCCTTTGATTTCTTTACTTTAGATGATGAAGCTTTCAAAGAAATATCCCTATTCTTTTATTTAACTTTCTCTTTCTTTTTTAACCTAACTTCGTTATCTGTGATCCATTTCAACTCATTTTTTTCATGTTCAACAAGTTTCCCAAACATATTTATGATGTCCAAAGTACTAAGATTGTTAGATTCTTTTATGGTGGAAACCTTCAGTTGCTGCTCCCTCTACATTGACCTTAATATTTTGTTAGCAGAATCTTTGTTAGAAAATGATTTTTTTCCTAAGTTGTTTAGTTTATTGATTAAGTGGAGGAACCTAGTCTGCATGGAATCCATAGATTCTTCGGGTTCCATACAGAAAAGCTCGAAATCATCTGTTGACATATTGATCTTAGAATCCTTAACATCTTCAATTCCTTTATAAAGGGTTTGAAGAGCATTCCACATAGTTAGTGTGCTCTTATGATGTGAAATTGAGTAGAATACTTTCATGCTTAAAGCTGAGAAAAGTATGTTCCTCGCCTTCAAATTATATGAAGCCATTTGGTTTCATCATCTGTCCAATCCTTAAAGTGTTTAACAATGTCATCATCATATTTTAGGATAAAAGGACCTTCAGGGACGGCTACCCATAAATGTTTGTCAAATGATAGTAAATGCACTTACATATTTTCTTTCTAATAAGCATAATTCCCGCCTTTAAAAATTGGTGATCTATTATTCGGTCCCTTTGGATCGTTATCGTTAGCCATGTTCCCAAATTTTCGAGTTTCTTAGACTTGATTAAAAGATCAGTTCTAAGGCTAATTGATGGGTAGAAATATGGAGTAGAGAAACAATCTATAGGGGGGGGGGGGGGGGGTGAATAGACCATTTTAAAAATTTTGACAGAATTTTCAAAATGGAATATCAAAGTTTTTCAAATGCCGAAGTCTTAAAGAGAAAATAAAGAGCTTATGATTTAATTGGAAATCAATCATGATTACAAATACACAATTCACAAATATCACAGATTGTTAAAAGTCAATACATAAAAAGTTACACACTATATTCAAATTGATAATTTGTAAATTACATGAGATGTTTTCTTTAAAAGATTAAATCATTGTAGGATTCTAACACCACTGGCCTGTAGATTTTAATCAACAATAAAACTCAATTAAGTTCCAATTCTAACAAAACCTAAACTTATGTAATAAATTGCTACCAACCGAAATTAACGAAAAATTACACTAAGAAACGATAACCTAAACACACAATAACCTACAGAAATTAAAATGCAAGAGAGAGAGAGGGGGGAGAGAGAGAGACAGGGGGAGAGAGAGAGAGAGAGTACACCTGGATGTATAATTGTTCAACTCTATTATCCTTGCAGGAGCCTACCACACACTCTAATGGTTTCTCATTGAAAGTTTTTCTTACGCTATATTTTGAAAAATATTACACGAGTTCATACAATCACCAATCCACAATAATGTTGAGAAAAATAAATCTCCTATATGAATTTTGACTTGTATAAAACTTAATTCCAAACTCTCTGCAATTTTTTCTCAATTATTGCTTCTTGAATTTTCTAGCTTCACCAATTTGCTTCAAATCTTCATGTGTGGCAATCACCTCTAATCCAACTGATTTCTTGAGCGATAAACTGTTTGAAGATTGACAAGAACTCTTACCCTATTTGTAGGCTTCCACGCAACACTACCAAGGTCAACATGGAGAGAATAGCCTCCTTCTTTTTTGTGGAACTGGTCACTACCTGTTACAACAACCACAATCTTGCAAGTTTCCTGAAAATGTTTACCAAACCTTCAAAAATGTTAGTTTCAAGACACACCTCCCTCATCAATTACAAATCTCCATGAGCAAGATCTGAAAAAATAATGTTCGCAAAAGATTATGGAATTGCTTAATTAAAATAAAGTGACAAAGAATTTATATATGCTGTGAATTATTTACAAAGATATGTGAAAATGATTGTTAGATTCGAGTTAAAAACATTTCATTATTTGAGTTAAATGAGCAAGTAGAGTGAAACAAGATCAATATAAATAAATTGACCCATTTATTGTGATTCAAGTCATGTATATTTCATGATTTGAGTTAAATGAGCGAGTTGAGTGAAACGATATCAATATAAAGAAAGTGACATATTTCCTATGATTCGAGTCATGTTGTATATGTGATTCGAGTCATGAATGCTCATGATTCAAGTCATGTACAAACCTTAACTCGAGTCAAATTAGTCAGAACCAAATAGAAAAAAGTGAAATAGTTGTTAGTTCAAGTCATGTAGGATGTGTGATTCGAGTTAAAAGGGAAACAACTGTGTGATTCGAGTCATGTGCAACTTATGATTCGAGTCACAATTTTTCATGATTCAAATCATGTGTAAACTGTGATCTAAGTCACAAACACCAAAAGATTTTCCTGTTCTCCTCTGTTTGATTTTATTTGAGTCATAGATTATGAGTGACTCGAGTCACACACAATAAAACTCAATTTTTCAATTTTTAAAAAATAGTTTTAAATTTCACTTCCCACACAATTTGAACACCCCTAAAATATGTTTCTTGTTCCATTAACTCAAGCAATTGACTGAAATCATAACACTACTACAAAACACGCAAACAACAATGCTCAATTCACCACGGTTCTTCCCAACACCGTGGTGACATCTATAAACCCATGCGTTCATTTCATTTTATTTTTTTATTAAAAATTGTTAGCATATAATAATGGTTCCAGCCATAACCGTAGTTATAGAATCCAAACATATAGTTAAGACGCGTCCTCACATATATTATTTATTTAATGTTAAGACGCGTCTTTCCTATTTTATTTATTTTTATATATAAAATAAAGGGTTACGACCACGGTTGTTAACGTCAACCATTGTGAGTATATTTATATATAAGTGAATTAACTCTTGCTCTTTCATAGTAGCACCGTATCTATCACAGAAAAACCCTAGAACTCGTTTTTTTTCTCTTCTTCTTCATCATTAGCAATCCTATCCTACAGTATAGTCATCAATCTTGTTATTCTTACATAAAAGTATTCTTATTTTTCCTTATTCTCTCATTTTTGTGTATATTATTGTTATGTTTCACATGGTTTTCCTATTAGTTTCTTCTTGTTAGATAGTTTATGGTTCTTTTATTGGTGTATGTTGTTCTATATTGTTGTTGCATGTTGTGTTGTTGATAAATAAGTTTGAGATTTCATATGTTGATAATTATCATGGTGTTTGTAGGAATCAAGAAAAGTGAATGAAGAAACAACAACAACAACAACAAACTTCATCTAGTTTTAGAAGCTATGAAAAGAAATATAAGAAGTATGAAGCTATTGTGTTAACTTCATCCACCTTATATTTCTTTTTCATTGCTTCACAAACTAGATGAGTCTCATATGGTGATGATGATGGTGGTAGCAAGCGTAAAGTATGAGTTGATAAATGGTTTTTCATGTGCAACTAGCAAGTGGTTATGGTTCTTTACTTATCACTTAAAGCTTCAAGAAATTGTTAGTTGTTCAGTTCTCCCAATCTATGTAAATTAATTCTATGTTTTTGTTGATAAATGTTGTTAGTGAGTTTGTTATATCATATGTGATTGTTTGTTTCACTAACCCCTCATTTAACTTGCATTCATTTAAAAAGATTTTTAAGATAATAATTTGAAAAATTAAATTATTCTTGAAAATCAACTTATATGATCAATGTTTTTTCGAATTACATGCATCTTGTAAATCGTAATTCCCTCTTTAGCGTATAGAATTTCATTTAATGTCATAAATTCTTCAAAATAATGTTCATAAATGGATGTCAGTCTAGATCTTTCACACAAAACTTGATGTTTGAAAAATAAAGTAGAAAAGAAGAGGAAATCAAATTTTATATGAAAGACTCAGAATGACATCCATTTATCAACATCACTTTGAAGAATTTGAGATTGAATCAAATCCTATAGGCTAAAAGACAAAATCATGATTTACAGGATGCTTGAAATTCGAAAAATATTGGATCTTTTAAGTTATTTTTCAAGAATAACTTAATTTTTCTGATTATTGTCTCAAAAATCTATTTGAATGGTTGTATATGGTTAATGAGGGGCAGGGGAAAAAATAAACAATCTCATATTTTATAATAAACTCTTACATATACCACAATGGTTGGAACGTTTAACCGTGGTGAAATACTATTTTTATGCGCTTTAATTTTGGTTGTAGCTAGGTATCTCATGCCAAGATATTTATTACAACGGTTGTTTACGTCAACTGTTATGATAGACATTTTACTACAACAGTCACCAGACCATGATTGTAAGTGTCACATATACAACCACACTCTACACAACAATGTCTGGACCCACTATATGTGTTTCCAACCGTTATTAAATGGATTTTTCGTAGTAGTGTAATGATCACACTCAAATATAAGCAAATGAATTATGCATGCTAAAAATGAGTGATGTGAACTTGTAAAGGAGACTCAATAAACAATAATAAATGACAAGAAAGCTTATAAGACAAGTAATAAAATTGTATTAGAGTTCTCCCTCTGAATATATTAGAAACATGCAACTTCAATGTCTTCATTTGATTGACCAAGACAATTAACTTGGAGAATAATCAATAACTTTCTGGTTCTTCTCCATTTGCGCGAGTTCACATCTTCTTTTTCTTAGTGATTGCAAGGTGAATTGTGTGGTTCAGAAAAACTTAGTTTTGAAAAATTTTGCTGATTAAAATTAGAGTTTAAAAATATTTTAAATATAAAGCAGCAAAAAAAAATAAATTGCAGAATATACATTACGAAAAATAAATAGTTTAAGGAAAGAGAGAACACCGAGTATTGTAGAGGTTCGGTCAAAACAAAATGACCTACTCCTCTTCCCAAGAATTGATCTAGAGAGTATCTAATAAACGCTGAGATATTTTAGTAGGAAATTCTCACGAATACCCTTATACAAGGAAAATGGTTGACTTCCAAACAAACAATAAGACTAGGAATATAATAGTTGAGTCTTTTCTTCCAAACGGTGGATTAAAGCGGTTAGTCCTCTTTCCATGCAGTAGATCGAAGTAGTTAGTCTTTTACCCGCGAGAATCTTGGAGACGTTAGTCTTCAAGCTTTTAATCAAACTTTTCAAGCTTTTATCACGAGATGAGCTCATGAACCTTAAACCTTGGTTTTACACAGACTAACCAATAACCTTCAAGATTTTAATCTCGGGGTAATCTCGAACCTAATCCAAGCTTTTAGCACAGGCTAAGTTTTAACCTAATATTGGTTTTATCACGGGCTAACCAAGAATCTAAAGTGATTTTATCACAAACTGATCTCGAACATAAACAAGGGCTTGATCACACAATCCCCAAACGAAATCTTTTTACAGGTTTAGCTTATAACCCACAAATAATCCCTAAATAGACAATATTTAACCAAGGTGTATACAAAAGATTCCCTTGGTGAATTTTACAATTATACCCTTCTAGAATTACAACTCATCTTTACTCACAAAAAAAATTCTTGTAGAAGCACTTCGACCAAAATATTAGTGAGAGAAAGTAAAAGAAAAAGATTAGAGAGAGAGAGTGAGAAGTGTAAAAAAATGTTTCTAAATGATTTGAAATGAGGGAAGAGGCTTCTATTTATAGTCTAGAGGTTGACTCAAAAAAGAATTTGAATTTAATATTTTTTAAGATTTCTTAATCAATTAGCACTGTTGTACCCCAAAATTTGCCCTCTCATTTCTCAAGATTCTTCTCACAAAATTCCTACTGGGTCAAGACTGCACAAATACAATTGGATCATATTGGATTTTCAAGCATCAAGTCAAAGAGGGAAGTGTTGAAAGAGAAAAGCAGATAAATTTAATTTTTTGACAAAATTGAAGAAAAGCAAACTTGCTTCGATTCATACTAGCTTCGACTGAGCACTACTTCGACTCATGCTAGCTTCGATTGAACTCCTCCCCGCAAGCTAGCTTCGACTGGGCATTTGTTTCCCTTGAAATAACTTCCTTCGATTCAGAAGGCAAGGGCCTTCTGAAAGCTTCCTTCGATCCAGAAGTTGGTGGCTTTATACCAACTTCTTTCAATTCAGAAGGCAAGGGCCTTCTAAAATCCTCCTTCGACTCAGAAGTTAGTGGCTTCATGCTGATCCCTTTCGATTCAGAGGGAAATGGCCTTCTAAAAGTGTCCTTTGATTCAAAAGTCAATGGCCTCCTGCAGATTTCCTTCGACTCAGAAGCCAATGGTCTCGCGTGTTTGCCAAATTCACAAGGCATAAATTTCCCTTCATGCTAGCACCCACAAAGCAAGGGACCTCTTGCATATAAGCTTCGATTCCCTCTTAAAAACATTCAACACACATAGTCTCTACACTATGACGTATCTGAGTGTCCCATTCAAAAAGATACACAAGGGACCCATTCGAAGGACACTTTGATTAGAAACAAATATTTTTGTCTGAAGAAGAGTCTGGTCAAAGGATGGATCTAGTTGGTCAAAATGAAAGAGAAATACTCAAATATGCTTGCTGGCCAGAGTCTTATGTGCTGCAAGTCCAAGCCTGCTACATTGGCCACAACGCTCAAAAATGCTGCACGACAGTCCTGCTATGCTGCTCCCATACTTGCACCAAATTGGCATACAAATACTGCACCTCGAAGATTACAAGAACAGTATACCCAATTTGTTCAAATTTCTTTTGTTTTCCCTCTCAAATCTCAGGCAAACTTCATCTATAAATAAGATGTTCCATAACACATCTAGGGACTGGACAACACATCCAGAGGGCTTTTTGGTAGCTGGAGAAACTTTAGTTGTGTGAAAAATCATCAAACACTTAAACACACTCTCAAACCCAGAATCAAAAGACCACACACTTGTTTTTGTTCCTTTCGAATCCAACACTAGAAACACAACACTTATTTCTTTTCTCTTTCAAATCCAGAAGCAACCCAACGCCTGATTCCTTCTTTCGAATCCAGCATTAGAAACATAACACTTGTTGCTTTCTTTCGAATTCAAAAGCATCCATGGGAGCAACTCAAGGTCCAGCACACACATTCCAGCTTCAAGCAAGGTAAGTTAATCTGACCTTAACCCTTTTCATTTCAAGCATGTAAATAACATTTGTTCACTTTTTATTTATCTCCTTTCGACTGCATGTTTTTCTTGTCCAAGTATATGTTAGAACTAACCTGTACAAACTCAAACGAAAAAGAAAACAAAACAAAGTTTATTGAATCGAAGCCTTAGGCTTCACCCCTGGCTGCTTCATAGTTGTAAATAGAACAAAGAGTGTGGTGTGAATCGAAGCTTTAGGCTTAGCCATGATGACTTCCAAGCCCAATCAAAAGAAGAAGCAAGAAGGGTGAATCGAAGGGTGCATCTCACGCTGACTGCTAGGCCTAAATCGAAAGAAGCCAGGAAGAGCAGAATCGAAGGGTGCATTCTTCCTAGATCGAAGAACTTATGTTCCCTTCTTTTATTTTGTTTTGTCTTTATATTTTCTTGCTATTCAATATGGTTGTAATAGTGTAGGATATTTATTTTCTGCATTTTTATTACTTTATATAAATGTTAGTAATTAGGATGTATGGAAAGATAAAACCAACAAGTAGGCAACCAAAAAATCAAAGATAAAAATGCATGCAATCAAACACACTACTCACACACATGAACCTCTAGGGTAATCTCACTTGTTGCCTCGGAAAATAGTCATGTCCCTCGAATATGGGCATTTTAGCAAAGACCCTCAATAAAAGATCGTAGTCCCTCGATGTCCCTTGATGTTGCCTTTGTTAAACTATCTAGTCCCTAAAGAAATTGCTTAAACGTTCCATAGGTTGCCTTCTATGACTATACAAACGACCCACGCCCATCCCTTCACATCCAACGATGGGGCTTCTTACCAAATCAATGTTAAGATAGAAACATCTAAAGGAGGAGGAAAATAACATTAGACCTTTTGAGTAGATAGAATGATCATAGTTGCTCGCTTACTTACAACTAAAAAATCATTTTCACACCAACACCTTCACTTGAAACATTTTCAAAAGTCAAAGCTCTTTGTATGCGTTATTATAAAGACGAGAATCATTACAAAGGCACTTTTCAAAATCACTTTCAAAAACATCTTCCGCAAACACCTCTTTGAACTATTTTCAAAATCAACACTTTGTACGCATTCTTATAGAGACGAGAATCATTACAAAGATGTTTTCAAAATACTTTAAAAAAACCACATCACAAGCATATTTTAAAGCAAAAGCAAGTGATCTAGCAAGCAACTAAGAGCCCGTAGATAACTACGGATGAAAAAGGTGCTAACACCTTCCCTTTTTATAACCCACCCACCAAACTCAAGAAAACATCTCTAAAGGTATTTTCTGTTCTTTTCACCCTTTCCTTATTGGATAAAAGAAAAGTCGGTGGTGACTCTTGCTATCCGCAATAGTTGCGATCAAACGCAAAACACCAAGTCAGTTCTCCCACCGTATTACAAGCACTTAATTTCAATCCATTAGATACTTAAAATATAATCAATTGTAAGTTCAAGATAGAAAAGAATATATATCTAGTTGTTCCACATCATTAAGATTTTATCCTAATCGTTTAGAGGTCAATTTTGAAATGAGCTAATCGAATAGCAAAGACAAAATTTGGCCAGAGTTATTCTGACAACTCCCAATTGTTCTGACACAACTTCATGACATCTTTGACAATATTTTCTTGATAAAAATCAGTTAAAAAATTTTTTTTTTTGTGCGCTTTAGCGATGTACTTTTATGAGAACACCCTTATGCTTTACAAATTATTCATTCATACTACTCAATGTAGGGATTTCTTGCACTTCTAGACTTTTCCAGATACTTTCTTTTGTAGACACTTGCTTAAGTTCACTTGAGATGATGCTTGAGCTTACATTCCATTTGGTTTCCATTGTCGGATAGTCAACTTCGTCAAACCCTAATACTTAGGTTTACATCTTTATCCACTTAATCGCTTGTGCTTAACTTGTCAGAAGATATTTGTCATCTTCAATCATTAGTTTTTATCATTAGTTGTCATCATCAAAAGTTGTTGTCCTTGTTAAAATCATTTCACCTGCAAAATAAGGTTCCACAACTGCATTTTCACTTGTTTCACTTTCTCTCCACCCTCATAGTACTTCTCTAACACATCTCATGCTTCCTTTAATTTGGTGGCCTTTGAGATCTTCTAAAAGTGGTAAGAATCTACATTATACTGAATATAAAGCAAAGCTTTGGAGTCATTTTTTCTTGATTCTATGAAGGTGGTTCTTTGATCATTAGTGGGACCTGCAATTAATGCTTCACACCCTTCTTGCATGATTTCAAGCACATACTATGCTCCAATTAATTATTTTATTAAGGCCGTTCACCTTTCTCAATTACTTCTATCAAGAATCAGCATATAAGTTGAGAAACCACCATTTTCGTTCACTTTTTTTTTGTTTCAAGAAACCTCTGTAACTCATCTTCACTCTTTGCTTTTCATTATTTTCGTTACACTTCACTCGTGTTTCCCTTATGAATCAACACCAACCCACTTTAATGTCAGAACAAAACTTTAGATGTCAATTAATGGCGCACCGAAATTGTTACTTACAAAGATGCACAAACTTATAAATATTGCATTATATAAAATGCATAGAGATGATTGATTTTTTAGATGCTTGTGACTCAAGTAACTTAGTTGAGTCACAAGCTAACTGTGATACGATGGGAGAACTGACTTGAGGTTTTGCGTTTGTTTTCGCAAATGTTTCGGTTGAGCAAGAGTCGCCACCGACTTTTTATTTTATCCTAAGGAAAGGTTAAAAAGCACAGCAAAAACCTTTGAGATGTTTTCTTGGGTTCGGTGAGTAGATTATAGAAAGGGAAGGTATTAGCACCCTTTCTATCCATGGTTATCCATGGGCTCTTAGTTACTTGCTTAGATCAACTTGCCTTTATTTTCAATTGTTTGAAATGGTGCTTTCAATTGTTTGAAATGGTGCTTTGTGTGTGGGTTTGAAAAATGTTTTGAAAAGAGGCCAATATGGTGGCAACCTTTGTAATGATCCATGTTGGGTTGTATACAAAGGTGTATGTCTTTTGAAAAGTTTTCAATGTTTTTTAAAGTTGTTTTGAAAGTGTGTTGTGTGTTTTGAAAAAGAGGCAAGTGTTTTTGTTTTGCAAGTTGGCAAGTAACTAAGAGCTATCTACCCTAAATTTCTCAAAGATCTTTGCTATGTTTTAACCCTTTTAAAAATTTTGTTCCACCATTGTATTTGGTGGACAATCTTGTGTTAGGATGTGAACGGGACGGGCGCGGGTCATTGTTTAGACCATGATTGCAATGGTGCCAAGTATATTTGGGCAATTTTTCCTTTAAGGGACTTGATCATTTTTTAGGCAACTTTTGAAAGCGTCATCGAGGGACTATGATCATTTGAATTTGTTTTGTTTTGCCAAAGATACCTAACATGCAACATGGCCCATTATTGAAGGCAACAAGTGGAATACCCTAGGGGTGCAAGTGTGATTAGTGTTGTCCATTTTCATGCTTGTTTATCTTGAATTTAGGTCAAACTATTTATTGCTTTTTGATTTGCATACAAAACCCTAATTCTATCATGGCATATTTAGAAAGCTTTTAAATGCGGAATTTAAAGGTCCTAAATTATTACACAATAATCATGGGAATGGGGGTACAAATGTCCAAATGGGGATGAGACTTCATAGGAGGGTAGTGTCCAATATTTACAACCAAATCGAATTGCGATTTCAAATATAAAATGATCAATGTATAAGAATAAAGCAAAATGTATGTGTAAATATTTTTGTGTAAGTGTATGTGATTCACAAGTGAAATAAAAATAAAATAATTAAAAAGAGTTAATTTGGATATTTTCATGTTTAGGGAAAAAAAACCACAACTTTACCAAATAAAAGGGTATTTATTATTTAATATATATATTATACAATATTTATTAATTATATACAAAAAATAAATACAAGAGAAGTATATTTGTCAAAAGGTATTTTTGATGTTAAATATTAATAAAAATAAAAATGTATATTTTTGGTATTTTTATCCTAAATATCCTAATAAATATGTAAATATTTATATTATTTACTAAATATATTAAATATGTATAAAAATAAAATATTTAATATTTACAAAAAAAAGTATATTTTTTTATAAAATGTTTTCAAAAGGTAAAATAAAATAAAATCAGAAAATAAAAGTGTTTGTATTATTTTTTGTATTTTTAAATAAAAGGTATTATGTATTTATTTACATATAAAACTAAATGAAACCAAATAAATATCAAATAAAATGCAAAAAATATGAGAAAATTATTTTTAATATTTTTTATGCTTTGACAAAAATAAATAAGTCAGAAACAAAAATCAAAAGTCAAAAATAATGAAAATAAAATGCAATGGGCCAAGGGGGTGCATGTGTGAGAATGTGGTGCAAAGAGGAAAAATATCTCCAGGCCCAGCCCATAGAGGTTGTCTTCAACCTCCAGACAAAAATGTCAAAAACGCGCGCCTTTCCCACCTTGTTCAAACATCCTGATTTCTGGACTTTTAGCACAAACTTATAACACCAAAAATGTAGAGCATCATGTCACGAGTTCATACATATAAAAAACTTGATCTAACTCTCAGAAATGAGAGAGAATTTCTTCTCCCCCAATTTCTTACCTAAGTTTTTGTCAATGTTCAGGTCTTAAATTCTCTCAGCATATGCAATATAAATGGAAAGTGAGGATATGAGTGGCTTCAGGGACATGAGTATGACACTTTTCATTCATAAACTTAAAGCTAACTCTTCCTAGATTGAGAGATAGAAGTCCATGAACTTACCTGTTCAGCTTGGATCGTGTCTGGCAATGGAGGTACTTTCAGTGCAATGTGAGGACTTGTACAGCTTGCTTGAAGGTCAGGGATGCTTCTCCAACCTTTAGCTTACTTTGAAACCAAATGAATCAAGCTATGGAAGTCAACCTGCAAAACAGAAAAAGTGAAAATGGTGAAGTTGGTTAGAGGTGTTACAGGTCGTGTCCAATGCTTGGGATAGTTTGTGTAGGTGGTATGGAGTGTGTATGAACTGGTTTTGGCCAAGGCGCACGAATGGATTGAGTTATGGACTTCAAACTGCAGGGATGCCATGTTTTTGTGCAGTACAATGGTGTTTTGAGGTTTAGGGAGGTATAGAAGGTAGTTAGCTCGTGCCTTAGCTCAGGTTTGATGTTTGGAATGTGTACAACAAGTTTGTCTAAGCTTGTGTTGGCAGAAATGTGAGTTTTCTTTCAAAATGCAAGGTTTCTTCTCACTTAAGCAAAAATTGTCAAGTGCTGTTACAGGCTCCTCTAGGCCCCTCAAATGTGCTGCAAAGCTTTGTCTTGATCAGTGGGATATGTCCAATAGATTGTGCCTAGAAGATATGCATTGTACCTCTTGATTTGCAAACTTGACATAAAGTTGCTCTTTACAAAAATGGATAATTTGCTTTTTCTAATTAAGGACTAATCCTTCATGTAATGACCAAAATCATAGAATAACATCTTGGCACAATGGATTAGAATTTAATTTTTGAGTGTAAATTAGATTAGAGGCCTGTAATGTAGCTTCCATATGCTGAGTTTGAAAATGCACAAGTTATGAACATGCCTTTGGCCAAGAATCAAAGTGACTTTTGCTCATATTGCCAAATTCTATTCTCCCTAACCACAAGGTTGTTTGATGAGTTCTTGGACATTTTGGAAAGCTTGGAATGTGTACTACAATCCATCTTTTTAATGCAAATTGAAATTCCAAGTGGAAGCATGTGAAAAGTGGCCATGAAGTTAGGCAAAAATCTTGCCTAGAATAGGTAAAAAAAATTCTAAGTTAAGAATGTTTTGCACCCTTGTTCCAAAAATCATAACTTGAGCTAAAAGATTCTTTTGAGGAAACTTTGTGAATCAAAGTTGTAGATTTTGCAATGGACTATAACTTTCATGTTTTGACTTTTGTTTGAATCCAAAGGCAACTTGGTGAAAAAATGGGACAAAGTTAGGAAAAAATTAGGGATTTTCATAACTTAGAAAAATTCTAAGTTATGAAAATTCTTCATTTCAAATCCTAATTTGCAATTTTGATTTCTTGATGAACAAGTTTCATAATTTGACATGTCTTGATGAAAAATGAATCTTGACACTTGATTTTGACCAAAAAGTCAAAGTTTGACTTTTCAGCATACAGTCAAATTTGGCTCAATTGACTGGAAAATTCATCTGTCAAACTTGTGCATTTGGGATCTTTTGAGCTTTTTGAACATGTCAAGACAATGCCAAGGGGTCCTTGAGTCCATATGTGAGCTTGGTTTGCCATTGTCTAGGTCAAACAGTAAAAAATTGCCTTTGTGCAGTCAAAACCCTAAAAATGACCATTTTGCCCTTTTGGTGATCTGATCACATTTCTTGTGGAATTGTGATCCAAACTTGACCAAATGGTTCATATGAGTTCATAATGTTGATGTGGGTCAAAAATAATGAGGTTTGACTATCAATTGACCACAGTTGACTTTTTCCCCAATACAGTTGATTTCTAGGTCAACTGTCCAATTGACTGGGCAAAGATTGTAATCAAGGCTTGAAACTTGGTATGGATAAACTTGAGAGTCCAACATGAAGCATGAAAGTCATTTTGGGAATTTTAGGTCAAAACATCTTTGTGCAAACTCAAACCCTAATTTGGGTCAACAGTGCAAGGAGGAGTCTTGAGCAGAGTAAACCCTAACTTGACCTTGAGCTCCAAGGGTCTTGTGGTGAGAAAATGTTGAGGAAATGGGAGGGAAAATTTTTGGGTACAACAGTTGCCCCTGTTCAATCTTCTTAGACCTGAAGAGTTAGATTGGCAAGTTTGCCTTTCGCGGCTCGAAGGTAAAAGGAGATTGGACACTAGAGTGCCCGGAAATTTGCACTCGCATGCTGGAGTATCAACAATGTGATGGCGGGAATGGGCTTATAGATGCCATTTGGAGAGATGGTGGATAGGGGGATGGGCTTATAGATGCCATCTGGAGACGTGACAGAACCTTGTCGGGAATGGGCTTATAGATGCCATTTGGAGGTGTTGATCGCGCAAGAGATTCCTTAGCGAGAACTTGCGTACTTTGAGAAAGGAAGATGTTTCCTGGCTTGTTACAGGTGTTGATATTCAAACTCTTCATGCAGATATGCCCTGGCTAGATACAGGAGTTGAATCCACTATTAGTTGCTCACAGATGTGCCCTGGCTAGATACAGGAATCGAATCTGGAACTTCAAAAGGTTGTTTATAGACGTGCCCTGGCTGGATACAGGTATCGAATCTCTAAACTGTTTATGTAGACGTGCCCTGGCTAGATACAGGTATCGAATCCACAATCAAATCACTCAAAGATATGCCCTGGCTAGATACAGGAATCGAATCTGGAATTGTCGTCTACAGATATGCCATGGCTGGATACAGGTATCGAATCTGGAATTGTTGCTCACAGATGTGCCCTGGCTAGATACAAGAATCAAATCTGGAATTGCAAAAGGTTGGTAGAGATAGCTTTCCTGGCTGGATACAGGTGTAAACCTATGACCTGAGAATGAAAGATAATTTCCTGGCCTGTTACAGGGGTTGATCTTCAAACTCTTCATGCAGATATGCCCTGGCTATATACAGGTATCGAATCTACAATCAAACGCTCACAGATGTGCCCTGGCTAGATACAGGAATCGAATCTGGAATTGCGATAGTTGACAGTAATCATCTCTGGATTGACCTTTTCCTGAAAAGGCAAAACATCAGTTGTATGCAATGTCATGATGTATGAAATGCATGATATTATGATGCTCAAAATGAGATAGTGTTGTATGCACTTTATCATGTATGTAAGCAGGATGTATGAAATGTGAAATGTCTATGGATGTATTTTCGACTAGGAAAATAAATCCTTGACGAAAGCCGGGAAATCAAATCTTGGGCTGATGTCGAAGAGTAGAGTTCTTCGCTTCCGCTGGGGATGATGGTTGCAAGAATAAACCGGTAGGAGAAGATGACTTCGTTGGGGAATAAACTTGTTAGAGAGATTACTCTGAGGGGAATAAAATAGGTGAAGAGATTACTCTGCGGGGTATTACTCTATGGGAAGAGATACTTCGCTGAGGTTTTGATGAGAGCTCCGCTGGGGATTCCACTGATAAGTTATGTTGGGGAATTTGATGAACTCCGCTGGAGGAAAGGAAGAACTTCGTCGAGGATGATCTTTCCGTGGCAATTAGCTGAGGATAACCCAGTTATACCCTGGTGGAGAAATAACCTTTGAATAAAGTCGGGGAGAGATGTTCGTACTCTGCAGGTGATAAGCTTCCAGAATCTATTGGGGATAAGCTTTAAGACCTGATGGGGAAACCTTTCAGACTGTACTAGGGTACTGGCTCCACTGGGGTGTCTTCTATTCCACCGGGGAACAATCTTATATTAAGACTGTCGGGGATGCTTGCTGAGGAATGCCTATACTCCGCTGGGGAATGTTGAGATCTTCTGGGGATACCCAACTTCCTTAAGGCTGACAGTAGGCTAACTCTGCTTGGGGAGAATATTGTTGAACCTTGTCTTACTCTGTGGGGAGTTGAGGTAACTTGGTCGCATTCTTCAGCCGAACCTACTTTGGTACCTTGGTGGACAGAGCAACTAGCTTGCTTAGACAATTCTAAATTGCCCCTGTTTCTGATGTCACCTGTAATCGGTCCTTTGTTTTGCATGCAACTATTCATGATTAACAATTAATATCAAATGCATATATCAAAAATGAACATTGGACGTTCTTCACAAAACAATGGATAATTTGTCTAAAAAAGTGAATTTGTATCGATTTTGAAATTTGCCTGTAAATAGGCGTTTTATGTATAAGAGGCTCACGTCCTAGTAAGAGAACGCCGCCGAGCAAAAACAGAGTTTATACAATTTTGAAAATGAAACAAAACAGCTATGTGAAAAATAATCCCACTGAGTTCCAACTCTGCTATCGCCTTTATGTCTTCGAGCGTCTCATCACTTTGCTGCTTAGTTGAAGATGAAGCTGATTGATCGATGCCGAAGTCTGATAGTTGATGCCGAATTCTGGATGCAAAGTGATCCAATGAGACATAGTATTACGCTTTATCCCTAACTTTTGCCTGGACCGCCCTTTCGGGTTTTCAGTCCACCGGGATACCCATTTTTGCCCAAGCCGCCTTTTCAGGTTTTCGACTTGCCGGGTGTACAGATTCTTTTCATTTCATCCCTTATTTTGCCCGAACCCTTTTGGTTCGTCGGGAAGCCCTTATTTTTGCCTAGGTGTGTCAACCTAGCGGGTCTTTAGTTCATGCGTAGTATCTTTTTACTATGTCTGCATTGGCGGGGTGAGGAAGGTCGTCACCATCCATGGTGGTTAGGATCATAGCTCCTCCTGAGAAGGTGTGCTTAACCACAAATGGCCCTTCGTACGTAGGGGTCCATTTTCCCCTGGGATCACTTTGAGGAAGAATGATGTGCTTGATTACCAGGTCTCTAACTTGATAGTCTTGTCGTTTGACCTTCTTGTTAAATGCCCTGATCATCCGTTTTTGATACGTCTGACCATGACAAATAGCGGTGAGTCTCTTTTCGTCGATTAGGTTTAACTGATCAAGCTGAGTCTGGATCCAGTCATCTTCGCTCAAGTCTGCATCCTTCATTATCCGGAGAGAGGGTATCTGGACTTCAATAGGCAAGACTGCCTCTATGCCATAGACCATGGAAAAGGGAGTTGCCCTTGTCGACGTCCGTGCTGAGGTACGGTACCCATGAAGAGCAAACGGTAACATTTAGTGCCAATCTTTATAGGTCACTGTCATCTTCTGCACAATCTTCTTGATGTTCTTATTCGCTGCTTCTACAACCCCGTTCATCTTCGGCCGGTAAGGAGAAGAGTTGTGGTGCTGTATCTTGAATTGCTCGCAGAGCTCAGTGATCATCTTGTTGTTAATATTGGTACCATTATTCGTAATGATCCTCTCAGGTACACCGTATCGGCAGATCAGGTTGTGCCGAATGAACCGTGCCACGACGCTCTTGGTTACGGTAGCATAGGAAGCTGCTTCAACCCATTTTGTGAAATAATCAATCGCTACTAAGATGAAGCAATGCCCGTTGGATGCCGTAGGTCTGATTTCGCCGATCATATCAATGCCCCACATTGCAAAAGGCCAAGGTGCTGTCAAGACGTTCAGAGGAACCGGAGGAATGTGCATCTTATCAGCATAGATCTAGCATTTATGACAAGTTCGAGAATGTTGGTAACAGTCGGCTTCCATTGTGGACCAGAAATATCCTGCTCGAAGGATTTTCTTTG
Source organism: Vicia faba (assembly GCA_948472305.1). NCBI lineage: Eukaryota > Viridiplantae > Streptophyta > Magnoliopsida > Fabales > Fabaceae > Vicia > Vicia faba. Next base: position 624,637,574 of record OX451741.1, read on the forward strand.
CCATGGTATGTCCACTGGAATGTGTTCCAAATGTACCTTCATGTAGCTCTCCCATGATCTTTTCTGCTTCAGTCTTATCTACACAACGCAGTAAGGTTGAATCATGGTTTCGCTTGTAGAGAATGTCGTTGCTGAGGAAGAACTTTGCCGCAAACCTTCTCAGGAACTTCTTATCATTAACAGATGCGCCTTCGGGGTATTCTTGAGCTTCAAGGTACCTCTTCACTTCATGATACCAGGGTTTTTCTATTACCTCCTCGGCCTCAAGATCACAGCAATATGCAGGTTCATCCAACTTCCAAATAATGATCCGGGGAGCTTCGTTATCCCATTTGACTTTGAACATAGAATACATCGTAGCCAGTGCGCCCGCTAACTGATTCTCCTCTCTTGGGAAGTGTTCAAAAGTTATCTCTTCGAAGTGGGGAAGCAATGTTAGCACATACTCCTTGTAAGGAATAAGATTTGGGTGTTTCGTATCCCACTCGCCTCTGACCTGATTGATCACGAGAGCGGAATCTCCAAAGACACTCAGAAACTTGATCCTTAAATCAATTGCAGCTTGAAGACCCATGATACATGCCTCATACTCCGCCATGTTGTTGGTGCAGTTGAAACATAGTCGGGCAGTGAGTGGAGTATGAGTGCCTTTGGGGGATATGATCACAGCGTCGATACCATTACCCAAAGCGTTTGAGGCTCCGTCAAAGTGCATAGACCATCGGGATCCTTCCTCAGGTCCTTCATCCGGTTCAGGTGCTTCACAATCAGTTACTACCATGATATCCTCGTCTGGAATTTCAAAGTTCATCGACTGGTAATCATCCACTGCCTGGTGTGCCAAATGGTCTGCCAATACACTTCCCTTGATTGCTTTTTGAGTCGTGAATTGGATGTCATATTCCGTCAAGATCATTTGCCACCTTGCTATTCTTCCAGACAGAGCAGGCTTTTCGAATATGTACTTTATCGGATCCATTTTTGAAATCAACAGGATAGTGTGAGTCAACATATACTATCTCAGCCGGCGAGCAGCCCATACCAGAGCGTAGCAAGTTTTCTCGAGCAGTGAGTACCGAGTCTCACAGTCGGTAAACTTTTTGCTCAGGTAATAAATGGCGTGTTCTTTTCGGCCAGACTCGTCATGCTGCCCCAGCACACACCCCATTGAGTTGTCAAGTACTGTCAAGTATAGTATTAGAGGTCTCCCTTCAACCGGCGGCATAAGAATGGGTGGTTCTTGGAGATACTCTTTGATCTTTTCGAAAGCGGCCTGACATTCATCGTTCCAACGTACTACTTGATCTTTCTTCAGCAGCTTGAAGATTGGTTCACAGCTAGCAGTCAGATGTGAGATGAATCGGGCAATGTAGTTCAACCGTTCTAGAAAGCCTCTGACTTCTTTCTCTGTCTTAGGAGTTGGCATCTCTTGTATGGCTTTCACCTTGACAGGGTCTACTTGAATGCCTTTGTCGCTTACAATGAAACCTAGTAGTTTTCCAGATCTCACCCCAAAGGTGCACTTGTTCGGGTTCAACCTCAGCTTGTACAACTTCAGACGGTCAAATAGCTTCTGTAGATGATCAAGGTGTTCCTCCTCAGTTTGGGACCTTGCGATCATATCATCGACATACACTTCTATCTCGTGATGGATCATATCATGAAATAAAGCAACCATGGCACGTTGGTAGGTTGCCCCAGCATTTTTCAACCCAAAAGGCATGACCTTGTAGCAAAAAGTGCCCCACTGAGTGACAAAAGTGGTCTTCTCCATGTCTTCGGGAGCCATCTTGATCTGATTATAACTGGAGAAGCCGTCCATGAAGGAGAAAACTTTATGCTGAGAAGTGTTGTCGACCAGAACGTCGATATGAGGCAGAGGGAAATCATCCTTGGGGCTGGCCCTGTTCAAATCCCTGTAATCAACACACATTCGGACCTTACCATCCTTTTTCGGCACTGGAACCACGTTGGTAATCCACTGAGGGTAAGAAGTTACAGCTAGAAACCCGGTATCAAATTGTTTCATAACCTCGGCTTTGATTTTCTCGGACATCTCTGGACGCATGCGGCGGACCTTCTGTTTTACCGGAGGGCAGTCTTCCTTGGTAGGCAGGTGATGAACCACAATATCGGTATCCAACCCAGGCATGTCTTCGTAAGACCAGGCAAAGATTTCCACATAGTCATGCAGTATCTGAATCAACTGTTGTTTCACACTGAGCTCTAGATTGGCACCAATCTTGACTTCCTTTCTGTCTGTCTCAGTACCCAGATTTACCGTTTCCACTGGCTCTTCATGTGGCTGAATGGCCCTCTCTTCCTAGAGTAGCAGTCTTGCAAGTTCACCAGGCACTTCGCAATCATCTTCACCTTCGTCTTCGGCTAAGTTGATCGGATTCTCGAAGTCATAACTAGCAGTAGCAGAGTCGTTACCAGTGAGATCCAGAGTGGATTGGAACCTGTATAAGTGAGTGTGTGTAAATATAGCTGTTTTGCAATATATAATAAAGAAAGAAAAGGAGCGCAAGATTTTGAAATGCAACAAACGTCCAATGTTTTGATTAATGATATATGAAAATGACATACAAAAGCCCTCACAAATGAAGCCATGGTGCCCCGGGTAGGACACCGAGCCATAAAAGTTTCAACATATTGTTTGTTACAAATTGAAAACAAAAGAGTTCATTACTGAGTGACAAAAGTAATAGGTGTAAAGTCTTTGGCAGTCCAGTTGCTTGATCCATTGTCGGTTGTTGGGTAGATCCAGCTGTTAAATTCCGATTCCTCCATGTCGTCTTCAATAGCATTCACTCCTGGGTTGGTGATGAACACGGGAGGTCTTCCAATCCTTGCCTTACGAACAGCCTTCTGAGCATCTGCAGTGAAGCCTAAGCCAAACTTGTCAGTCTTTGGGGTGAAGTCAGGAAGTCGGTGCCAGTTTGCGCACTCACCCTTCTCAATCACAGCCTGGGCATCCTTTAAGGAAGCCATCTTCAAAGGAGGGTCTTCAATCACAGTTTCAGCCGACGCCAATGTCTGAGGCACCTCTTCAAAGTGCTGAAAGGGGGTCTCAATGAATTCCCCATCCATTTCTATGTACCAGAATGAGTTAAGGTGGCTGACCATATATTCTTCTTCCCCCTACACTGTCACAATTTTCCCTCTAACCGGGTACTTAAGCTTCTGATGTAGTGTGGAGGTCACAGCTCCAGCCTTGTGGATCCATGGACGACCCAGCAAACAATAGGATGGACGGATGTCCATCACATAGAAAGTTGAATCAAAAACTTGAGAACCAACCCTGATTGGAATGTCAACTTCACCATGTACCATCCTTTTCGAACCGTCAAAGGCTCGGACAGCAATGTTACTAGGCTTGAGCTCCAAACCCTCACAATCTAACCTGTCTAAGGCCTTCTTGGGTAATACGTTCAATGAAGAATCGGTGTCTACCAACACATGGGCAAGAGTAGTGCCCCTGCATTCAATGGAGACATGTAGGGCGTCGTTATGGTTCTTTCCTTTGGCAGTCAGATCGGCGTCAGAGAAGCCCAAACCATTATCGGCAGTCAAGTTGGCCATGCAATCAGTAAATTGATCAGCAGACGTTTCTTGCGGCACATGGGCCGTCTTCAGGAAGGAAATCAGGGCCTTGGCATGGGCCTCTGAACACAATAACAGTGATAACATAGAAATCTTTGATGGGGTGTGCCCCAACTACTCAACCACATTGAAATCACTTTTCTTGATAATCTTGAGGTTCTCCTCCATCTCTTGCTGGGAGGCTTCAACAATGGTTGTTTTTGGTGCCTCCGTCAGGGCAGGCAAATCAGTAGCAATCCCTTTGCCCCGAGCGTCAGATGACTCGGTAGCAGGGGTAGAAGCACGAACTTGATTAGGAAGTGGAACATGCACACTTGCAGGTGTGATGACAAGGGGTTTCTGAATAGCTGGCGGCGCAATATCTGGTGAAAACAGCCTACCACTGCGAGTAATTTTGGCAGGCCCGATGATGTTACTGACACCGATACTTGTATCAAACTCTTGTTTTACTCCAAGCACATAAGCATTTGCCCCATAGTGCCATGGGACAGCTTTGTCGGATGTATAAGGGAGAGGCCCTGGAACAGTGATGATGATGGGAACAATCTTCTGAATGGACATGATTTTAACAGGCTTCTTTGAGGGAGCCTTAGGAGGTTTGTTGAAAATAGTGACAATAAAAACTTCTTCGGCGGGGACAGCCGGAACAACAATCTTCTCGAACAATATTTCTTTTCTATCCATCAGGCTTTGGATACCTGATTTCAGCAAAGGACAACCAAAAGGCGAAACAGCACATAGAAGGAAATCTTCACCACATCCCGGAAATAAACCGGCTAGCAACAGGTTCCTTTTGACATTCGATAATGGAGTAACAATCTCTTCCACGGAGGCTACATATCGGTCTTCTTCCACAGCATTCACTCCATGCTGGGGCATGGGAGCGGTCACAACATTGGGCCTCTCGGGCGCCTCAAACTGTATTTCCTTAGCATCAATAAGGTCTTGAACCTTATTCCTCAGAGCCCAGCAATCGTCCGTAGTATGCCTGGGGCTATCAGAGTGATAAGCGCAACGGGCGTTAGGGTTGTACTTTGGAGAAGCCGTGTTTACTACCTTCGGAGCTTCTTTGACAGTTACCAGATTGGTTGATAGTAGTTGCGGAAAAATCTGAGACAGGGTCATACTGAGCCGAGTGTACTGCCTTTTGGGCCTCTCACCGCTTGGTTGGTTGAATTGTTGAGGAGCAGCAGCAGGCTTAGAAATTACCAATGCATTGACAGCTTGGCGGCATTCCGGTTTAACTTGTCTTCTGGGACCATAAATAGCACTAGCTTCCTTCTTGAAAGGCTTCTTCTCAGTACTCGCGGAGGCACCTTTCTGTATCTTCCCTGACTTGATACCAGCTTCTATCCTCTCGCCAGTCAAGATCAAATCTGTAAACCCAGCAGAAGAATTACCAATCAGATGATTGAAGAATGGACCAGACAGGGTCCCTAGGAACATGTCAACAAGTTCACTGTCAGTCAAAGGAGGTTGCACCCTGCCAGCCAGGTCTCTCCACTTTTGCGCATACTCCTTGAATCCTTCGCCCGTTCTCAGTGACATACCCTGAAGCTGGGTACGCGTAGGAGCGAGGTCAGAATTGTACTGATACTGTTTATAAAATGTGGTAGCCAAATCTTCCCAGTTTCGAATACTGGCTCCATCTAGCTGATAGAACCATTCGAGTTGAGATCCCGAAAGGCTATCCTGAAAGAAATGGATCCATAGGTTCTTGTCTGCGGTGTAAGGTTGGATCTTCCTTACATATGATCTGAGACGCAGTTTAGGACAGGAAGCCCCGTCGTACTTCGCAAAGGCAGGTGCCTTGAACTTGTGTGGGATCACCACCCCAGAAGATAAACCTAGATCTCCGAAATCCAACCCCGGCACATTTTGAATCTCCATGGCACTTAAACGGTCCTCTAGTTGCTTGTATCTGTCTGCAGCAGGAGGGTATTGTTCATCATTGTAATCCGTCTCGTTGTCGGAGACTGCAGGACTAGGAGCCCTTCCCCCTTGGGGACTGTCTTTCTCTGCAGAGAAAGTAGCATGATCAGCCTCATTATGTAGTGTATTCTCAAACCTACGTCCAGTGTTGAACAACGCAGTCCTCTTCTTCTTCTTCTTCTTCAAGAGCAGAGTCTTCAACTCTTGTTGACCTTGGGCTAAGCTCATGACCAACTCTTGAAACTGGGCGTTCTGGGCCTGGAGGGCCTTGATAGCTTGCTCATTGGATGATTCAGGATTCATAATGACTATTCAAATAAACAGCGAAGAAGATTAAGCAACCTGTGGAAAAAGGGTACCTGTTATGCATATGATGCAATGAGATGCGTATGACTTATGTTTTCAAAGACAATCGGGATTCAACTTTGTAGACAAAAAGGAAACACACTTCATTAGATTTAAACTTTAAATTGTTCAACAACTTGCCCTTAGGCATTACAGGAATGAAAATACTGAAAAGGAAATAAAATCTGTAAAAGAAATATCCAAAGCCCATCAGTGCTCCCATGGCCTCCTCTTCTCAGTACGGATATAGTCATTCAGGATCCGCTCTTCCTCCAATTGCTTAGTCAGATTCTGGATCTTCCGTTCTTGTTCGTTGAACCTTTCCCGATAAAAATCTCGTTCTTCCTGTAGCTGCGCCCAAGATCTCTTTAGTGTATCAACATCAGTGGGTATCTGAGGGGGGAGGATAGTTGGAGGAACCCCGTCTTCATCAGGAGATTCAAGAATGATAGGCCTGACAGCTTCGTATGGCATACCTAACTTCTGAGCACGGATGCGGACCCATCTGCAATAGGGTTCCAATGGTAGAGAAGTCTTCGGTCCTAACTCATGTGGGTCAACTTTGTGAATTCTGTCCCAAGCCTTAATGAATCCATGGCGCAGTTTGTCACTGCCTACATGAAATTCAAAACTGAAGTGAGGAACCAACATCTCATGAGGCCCTACTCTTCTGGCTCTTCCAAACTGACGGAGAGCTAAACATGGATTATAAGAGATTCCTCCCTGGGTATCGATCAATGGAACATTAGGATATTCTCCGCAACGATCAATAACAGCTACCTCATCCAAACCTCTGAGTGTCCAAATGATGTCATTATCAGTGAGAGACATTAACCTATGAGCCCAACCCCTTCCTTCTTCATTCTTCAGCACGAACTTAGGGAGGTGCGAAATAAACCACCTTACTAATAAAGGAGCACAACACCATGGAGTTCCCCGTCTTCGGGCAATACGAGCGTAGAGCTGTTGCGGGATATCACCCAAAAGAGTGGGTACAGGGTTCTGAGACATGAAGATCCTTATGACATTGATATTGACAAAGTCATCAGGATTTGGAAACAACACTAGACCATAGATTAAGATAGCCAGAATGTCTTCGTACGCCTTGAAGTCTAAGTCATTCCAGAAACTATTAGCTTTGCCAACCAGAAACTTAACCAAAAAGCCCTTAATTCCACTTCTAGTTTCCCAGTTAGCCACTACCTCTTCTTTGGTTAAGGGAAGGACTGCAGAAATCTCTTCAGGCCTAAGGGTCTTCTCCCAACCAGTGAATGGAGTCTGCTCCAAAACAGGGATACCAAGAAAATCAGAGAATTCTTCCAGGGTAGGGACCAGCTGGAAGTCTTGAAAAGTGAAGCAATGATACAAGGGATCATAAAACTGGACCAAGACACTCATCAGTTGTTGGTCCCACTTTGAAGTGATCAAACCAAGGAAAGAACCATGCCTCTTGATGAAGGAAGTAGTGTTTGGAATCCTACCAACCAATTCCTTGAGCAAAGTTGGTGGTTGAACAAAGTTGAGTCGGATAGTATTCCTACGCACGGGCATCATGATGTCCTACAAAACAGAGCAAAGATGAAACCCTCTTGTCTTTGAAATGGGTCAGTCCTTATGCAGGATGCATGCAATGGTATGATGGTATGATGCTATGATGAAGCACACCACAAGTGTTCACAAAGGCAAGCATGATAAGGCACATAAGTCACACAAGACAACCCTTAGGGTTTAGGCCAACATGAAGTTTAGGTATTACCCTCTTTTAGTTTCGTTGGTTAAAACCTGTCCTATCAAAAGTAACCGGGTTCTAGAGGATCTCAATATCATTGACTACCCTCAATCGGTCATAAATCCAGCATCGCAATCTTTTCTTGTGGCCAGAACCATCGCGAGAGTTTAGCCTCAATGAGTGTAGCATACTGCTACTGTTCTATGGCCAAGTTGGGTCAATTTAGGGTTCTAAGGTCGGTTGGTGCTTAATGACTCCTTGGAAGACCCATATTCTCCTCGTTGCAACACAAGGGATATCGGTACAGACCAAGGTGTCACACCAATGTAGCCACTGCTTCACCCATGTCGGTCTACGCCGGATAGGTCCCTCACAGATTATGCTACCTAAAAGGGTATTCCCCAGATCCGGGTTAGGATCTATGAAACTCCGATGCAAAGCCCACAAATATAAAAGCAAACAAAGCAAACAATTGAAAACAAAGGTGATCTAAGCCCTAAGGTTACTCCACTTTTAAGTTCATTCCCCAGCAGAGTCGCCAGTTCTGTGATACGGTGGGAGAACTGACTTGAGGTTTTGCGTTTGTTTTCACAAATGTTTCGGTTGAGCAAGAGTCGCCACCGACTTTTTATTTTATCCTAAGGAAAGGTTAAAAAGCACAGCAAAAACCTTTGAGATGTTTTCTTGGGTTCGGGGAGTAGATTATAGAAAGGGAAGGTATTAGCACCCTTTCTATCCATGGTTATCCATGGGCTCTTAGTTACTTGCTTAGATCAACTTGCCTTTATTTTCAATTGTTTGAAATGGTGCTTTCAATTGTTTGAAATGGTGCTTTGTGTGTGGGTTTGAAAAATGTTTTGAAAAGAGGCCAATATGGTGGCAACCTTTGTAATGATCCATGTTGGGATGTATACAAAGGTGTATGTCTTTTGAAAAGTTTTCAATGTTTTTGAAAGTTGTTTTGAAAGTGTGTTGTGTGTTTTGAAAAAGAGGCAAGTGTTTTTGTTTTGCAAGTTGGCAAGTAACTAAGAGCTATCTACCCTAAATTTCTCAAAGATCTTTGCTATGTTTTAACCCTTTTAACAATTTTGTTCCACCATTGTATTTGGTGGACAATCTTGTGTTAGGATGTGAACGGGACGGGCGCGGGTCATCGTTTAGACCATGATTGCAATGGTGCCAAGTATATTTGGGCAATTTTTCCTTTAAGGGACTTGATCATTTTTTAGGCAACTTTTGAAAGCGTCATCGAGGGACTATGATCATTTGAATTTGTTTTGTTTTGCCAAAGATACCTAACATGCAACATGGCCCATTATTGAAGGCAACAAGTGGAGTACCCTAGGGGTGCAAGTGTGATTAGTGTTGTCCATTTTCATGCTTGTTTATCTTGAATTTAGGTCAAACTATTTATTGCTTTTTGATTTGCATACAAAACCCTAATTCTATCATGGCATATTTAGAAAGCTTTTAAATGTAGAATTTAAAGGTCCTAAATTATTACACAATAATCATGGGAATGGGGGTACAAATGTCCAAATGGGGATGAGACTTCATAGGAGGGTAGTGTCCAATATTTACAACCAAATCGAATTGCGATTTCAAATATAAAATGATCAATGTATAAGAATAAAGCAAAATGTATGTGTAAATATTTTTGTGTAAGTGTATGTGATTCACAAGTGAAATAAAAATAAAATAATTAAAAAGAGTTAATTTGGATATTTTCATGTTTAGGGCAAAAAAACCCTAACTTTACCAAATAAAAGGGTATTTATTATTTAATATATATATTATACAATATTTATTAATTATATACAAAAAATAAATACAAGAGAAGTATATTTGTCAAAAGGTATTTTTGATGTTAAATATTAATAAAAATAAAAATGTATATTTTTGGTATTTTTATCCTAAATATCCTAATAAATATGTAAATATTTATATTATTTACTAAATATATTAAATATGTATAAAAATAAAATATTTAATATTTACAAAAAAAAAGTATATTTTTTTATAAAATGTTTTCAAAAGGTAAAATAAAATAAAATCAGAAAATAAAAGTGTTTGTATTATTTTTTGTATTTTTAAATAAAAGGTATTATGTATTTATTTACATATAAAACTAAATGAAACCAAATAAATATCAAATAAAATGCAAAAAATATGAGAAAATTATTTTTAATATTTTTTATGCTTTGACAAAAATAAATAAGTCAGAAACAAAAATCAAAAGTCAAAAATAATGAAAATAAAATGCAATGGGCCAAGGGGGTGCATGTGTGAGAATGTGGTGCAAAGAGGAAAAATATCTCCAGGCCCAGCCCATAGAGGTTGTCTTCAACCTCCAGACAAAAATGTCAAAAACGCGCGCCTTTCCCACCTTGTTCAAACATCCTGATTTCTGGACTTTTAGCACAAACTTATAACACCAAAAATGTAGAGCATCATGTCACGAGTTCATACATATAAAAAACTTGATCTAACTCTCAGAAATGAGAGAGAATTTCTTCTCCCCCAATTTCTTACCTAAGTTTTTGTCAATGTTCAGGTCTTAAATTCTCTCAGCATATGCAATATAAATGGAAAGTGAGGATATGAGTGGCTTCAGGGACATGAGTATGACACTTTTCATTCATAAACTTAAAGCTAACTCTTCCTAGATTGAGAGATAGAAGTCCATGAACTTACCTGTTCAGCTTGGATCGTGTCTGGCAATGGAGGTACTTTCAGTGCAATGTGAGGACTTGTACAGCTTGCTTGAAGGTCAGGGATGCTTCTCCAACCTTTAGCTTACTTTGAAACCAAATGAATCAAGCTATGGAAGTCAACCTGCAAAACAAAAAAAGTGAAAATGGTGAAGTTGGTTAGAGGTGTTACAGGTCGTGTCCAATGCTTGGGATAGTTTGTGTAGGTGGTATGGAGTGTGTATGAACTGGTTTTGGCCAAGGCGCACAAATGGATTGAGTTATGGACTTCAAACTGCAAGGATGCCCTGTTTTTGTGCAGTACAATGGTGTTTTGAGGTTTAGGGAGGTATGGAAGGTAGTTAGCTCGTGCCTTATCTCAGGTTTGATGTTTGGAATGTGTACAACAAGTTTGTCTAAGCTTGTGTTGGCAGAAATGTGAGTTTTCTTTCAAAATGCAAGGTTTCTTCTCACTTAAGCAAAAATTGTCAAGTGTTGTTACAGGCTCCTCTAGGCCCCTTAAATGTGCTGCAAAGCTTTGTCTTGATCAGTGGGATATGTCCAATAGCTTGTGCCTAGAAGATATGCATTGTACCTCTTGATTTGCAAACTTGACATAAAATTGCTCTTTACAAAAATGGATAATTTGCTTTTTCTAATTAAGGACTAATCCTTCATGTAATGACCAAACTCATAGAATAACATCTTGGCACAATGGATTAGCATTTAATTTTTGAGTGTAAATGAGATTAGAGGCCTGTAATGTAGCTTGCATATGCTGAGTTTGAAAATGCACAAGTTATGAACATGCCTTTGGCCAAGAATCAAAGTGACTTTTGCTCATATTGCCAAATTCGATTCTCCCTAACCACAAGGTTGTTTGATGAGTTCTTGGATATTTTGGAAAGCTTGGAATGTGTACTACAATTCATCTTTGTAATGAAAATTGAAATTCCAAGTGGAAGCATGTGAAAAGTGGCCATGAAGTTAGGCAAAAAATCCTGCCTAGAATAGGTCAAAATTTTTCTAAGTTAAGAATGTTTTGCACCCTTGTTCCAAAAATCATAACTTGAGCTACAAGCTTCTTTTGAGGAAACTTTGTGAATCAAAGTTGTATATTTTGCAATGTACTATAACTTTAATGTTTTGACTTTTGTTTGAATCCAAAGGCAACTTGGTGAAAAAATGGGACAAAGTTAGGAAAAAATTAGGGATTTTCATAACTTAGAAAAATTCTAAGATGAAAATTCTTCATTTCAAACCCTAATTTGCAATTTTGATTTCTTGATGAACAAGTTTCATAATTTGACATGTCTTGATGAAAAATGAATCTTGACACTTGATTTTGACCAAAAAGTCAAAGTTTGACTTTTCAGCATACAGTCAAATTTGGCTCAGTTGACTGGAAAATTCATCTGTCAAACTTGTGCATTTGGGATCTTTTGAGCTTGTTGAACATGTCAAGACAATGACAAGGGGTCCTTGAGTCCATATGTGAGCTTGGTTTGCCATTGGCTAGGTCAAACAGTCAAAAATTGCCTTTGTGCAGTCAAAACCCTAAAAATGACCATTTTGCCCTTTTGGTGATCTGATCACATTTCTTGTGGAATTGTGATCCAAACTTGACCAAATGGTTAATATTAGTTCATAATGTTGATGTGGGTCAAAAATCATGAGGTTTGACTGTCAATTGACCACAGTTGACTTTTTCCTCAATACAGCTGATTTCTAGGTCAACTGTCCAATTGACTGGGCAAAGATTGGAATCAAGGCTTGAAACTTGGTATGGATAAACTTGAGAGTCCAACATGAAGCATGAAAGTCATTTTGGGCATTTTAGGTCAAAACATCTTTGTGCAAACTCAAACCCTAATTTGGGTCAACAGTGCAAGGAGGAGTCTTGAGCAGAGTAAACCCTAACTTGACCTTGAGCTCCAAGGGTCTTGTGGTGAGAAAATGTTGAGGAAATGGGAGGGAAAATTTTGGGGTACAACACTAACCAACTTAATTAACCATCTAACCAACTTCTTGTTAGTTATAACTCACATTTATAATTATTACATCAAATTTTATGTATTAATGTAACCAAATTGTTAATATTTATAAATCTATAACTTTTAAAAAAATAATTAAAATTTTAAAATATCAATACATTTGAATAAAAGCCAAACCAATAAATTTATTATCGATTTAATTTAACTTTTGTGAAAAAAATTACATAAATCAAATTAAACCGACAACTCTTTTATTAATTCGAAATTTTCTTTTTCAAAGATAAAAACAGAAAACTTACACTCCTTTTATACTTCCTATTCTTCATATCGCAATAAGTAAAACAGGTAAAGAAGATTGCTAACTATAATCAATAAAGTGTACATTTGAAACCAAACTTACATCTTTCATGTTTTTTCATGTGCAAATTTCTGAGTACTCTAGTGTTCAATCATCTTCCACCTTCGGATCACGAAAGGCACGAAAGCCAATCTACATCCTCAAGTTTAAGAAGATATAACAGGGGCAGCTGTTATACCCCAAAATTTTCCCTCCCATATTTCTCAAAATATGTCAAGAAATATCCTCAAGTTGCTCAAGGTAGTCCAAGGGTTGGTTAGACAAGCTCTCTCCTAAGACAGTCTACCCCAAATTAGGGTTTCATGTTGCATTAAGATCCTTGAGTCCAAGTAGTCCCAAATGCTCAACATTGTCCTAATATGTTCTCAAGATCATCCATGTCAAGTTTCAAGCCTTGCAGAGGAATTTTGCTCAGTCAATTGCTCAAAGGTCCAAAAATCGACTGTGCTAGGGCAAAAGTCAATTGTGACCCACATGCAGTCAAACTTCAAGATTTTTGGTCAACATTATCATTTTGAAGTATATTTCATCATTTGATCAAGGGTTGATCATGATTCATCAAGGATTGCTCACAATTCATCAAGATTCAAAAGTTGCTAAATTAGGGTTTTGTAGAAAAAGTCAACTCAACTTTGACCAAGCATAACTTTCTCATACTTTATGAGAAATGACCCATCCAAAGCTCATTTTTAAGAGGATGAAATTACCTACAATCTATATTCAGCTCCCAAGATCAAAATATGCACTCACAAGAAGTTATGAATTTGGACATTATAGGTTATTTTGAAAAGTCAACAAAAACACCTTTTTTGTCAAAGCTTCATACATGAGCATGGAATATAAAAATGAGATGATACCAAAAGGGTTGATTATAGGACATCTCAAGCTTTCTAAAAAGTCAAAGAACACCTCCAAAGGTTAAAAATTGAGGAAGTTATGCATTGTTGAAGTTGACTCTTTTTGCAAAATTGCCAAAAGTCAACTATCCCCAAAACTTCAAATTTTGCCAAATGGGCCCAATCTTTTTCACTTGTTTTGAGTTGGAAACCTAGCCCACGTGCTCTAGCCTTTGCCACTTGTCCATATATTATTTTTATTATTTATTTTGATTTTTATTTGAATTAATTCAAATTAAATCATAATAAATTAAATAAAATCCAAAATATTGATAACAAAGGATCTTGTGATTATTTTAGGTCTTAAATTTCAGATTGCAAGCATTCAAATTCGTGCAAATGCATAGAGTGGACAAAAATATTGAAAAAGCCATGTTTGGAAAGGTTTTAAGAAGCAAATCAAATCAAATCAAAAGGCATTGAAAGAAGAAGAGTTTGATGCAATTTGCAACCCTAATCCCTTCATTAATACATAAGGATTGCGTGCAGATCAAAATGAGGGTTGGAATCAAGCGTGAGAGCAAGAACAAAATCTGAAAAAACAAGGAAAAGTGTGAGATCGAAATCCCACTTAGAGGCATTCTCAAGGCTCGTGACCGATTCCAATCGTTTCCTGGCACTCTCAGGAACCTAAAGCAATCGAAACCAAGCGTTTTCAAGCCCTCCCACGCACTGTAAGTCCGTAACGGTATCACCATATTCTTGAATTCGATTAGCATCATTCTTGCATGTATAGCATAAAATAATAGCATATTCTTGATCACCATATTGTTTGCAAACTTTCTACAATAGCCAATTGCATTTTAATGGACTGAATTGTGAATCACCATTGTTAGGGTTTCGGACTTGGTTTTAGGGTTTTTATTTTCAGGGACAATTGACCTTGGTAATGAGTATGGTTGTGATCAGGAAGACAAGGCGAACTAACCATGGTGTTAGATGCTATTTCCATGGCCTGTGGAGGATTATGAAGAAGCTCAGGCCTGTAGCAACGAACGTTTGTCCGTAGGTATAGGTAAAGGAGTTTTTAGCCACGGAGAGAGGAAGGGGACGACTGTGTGTCACCCCCCCATAGGCCAATTCAAATTCCAGCGCGCTTTTTTTATTTTATTTTCCACTGTATTTTGTTTTCTTATATTATTATTATTTTGCAATATGATAACAATAAGAACAAAACAGCGCAGTGGTTGCCACACAGGTCCTCGAGGCGTTAGAGGCTGGAGGTCAGGGGCTCGATCCCTGCCTCCAGCATTTGTTATTTTCTCATTTGTTTTCAGGCAATTCTATGCGCGTACAATCCAGGAGACCCACCATGGACCTTCATCATCCACGCGCCAGATGGCCAGATGGCCAGATCTGGTGGCCACCACTGAGGGTGCACCAAAGGCCAAGTCAAACGCCTACGTACTGAATCCAAAAAGTCAAAACGGATCATCTCAATGGGCCCAGGAAAATTGTTGTTGGCACCCCCTAATTTCAGGCCCATCTCTCATCTTTTTTTATTTTATTTATTCTATTTAATTCATTTGTTATTTATTTTATTAACCAAAAATTATTCTCTTTTTATCAAAAATTACCAAAAACATTTTTCTACCCAATTAAATTTTAGAAATTTATTTTTCATCAATAAATCAATTAATTTAATTAGATTGATTAATTAGATAACTTTAATTTATTTTTGTAAATATTTAAAATTAATTAGAATCAATAGGTTTTTATTACTAACTTGATTGTATTTATTTTTTACCTAAAATAACAAAAACTCCAAAAATATGTCATTTAATTATTTTTCATTTATTAATTTAATTAACTAATTAATTTAGCATTTAATTTTAAGACTTAATTTCTTTTCTCAAAAAATATTAAAAACAACAAAAACATTTTCTTTTAATTAGAAGGGTCAAAACCCTAGTTTCGCATTCGATCTAATTTTCTCACGCACTTTATTTTTATCCAATTATTGTATCTGCTCCCAGTTTGTAATAATTAAATTAGGACATCTATTTATTTTTACCGCTTTTAATTTCAAAGGGTTTGTTTTTGGCTATGTAAATACCCGAAGCCTTGTAATAGTTAGTTTAAATTCCGCACTTTAATTTCTGCAAATATTTAACTGCTAGATGTTTGATAATAGGGTTTGCATGACAAGAATGTATGGCTAAATTTAAAACAGTTAGATCACCCTTAGTTGTGCAAAGATAAAAATAACTGAAATCAACACATTCGCACATGCACACTCCTAGGGTACACTCCCACTTGGTTGCCTTCGTAAATGGTCATTGAGTATAGGTTATTTTAGAGGTCGCCCTCTTGTCTAAAAGATCATAAGTTGCCTCAGAAAGGTTGCCTCGGATATTGTTGCCTCGGATAAATGATCTAAGACATTAGGGTTACTACTAAGATGTCCTAACGTTGCTTTAATGACTGTATGTCCCTCTTTCGAATTGACCCTCCAAACTCCAACGACAGTGCTACCTACTCACTAATAGTAGGATTGTATTGTCTAAAGGAAACAAACATAGAACGATTCCTTTTTCGAGTAGGTAGATTAGTTCTTAAGTACTTGCTCATCCAAAACAAATTTTTCACTTACACTCTTTTACAAACAAGTTTTCAAAAACACTTCATTACACTCTTGAAGACAGAAGCAAGAATTAAATCAAAGTCAAAACAAAAACTTTTCAAAGCCCACAAACACAAAGAATTTTTTTTTGAAAATGATGAGCAAGTACCTAAGAGCCCGTAGATAACTACGGATAGAAAGGGTGCTAATACCTTCCCTTTCTATAAATCTACCCCCCGTACTCAGAAAATCTCGAAAAAGGAATTTTTCTGTGCTTTTTTCCTTTCCTTGTTGGATAAAATAAAAGACAGTGACGACTCTTGCTTACCGCGACATTTTGCAAACACAAACGCAAAATGCAAACCAGCAAATTCCTTAACGAAATAGGGAAACCACGTGCCGATTCTGGCCACCGTATCACAGAACTGGCGACTCTGCTGGGGACTTAATAAGTGGGGTGTACCTTAGGAATAGTTCATCATATTGTTTTCAATTGTTTGATCTGTTTGCTTTATATTTGTGGGTTTGTATCGGAGTTACTATAGATCCTAACCCGGATCTGGGGACACCTTTTAGGTAAGTAGCAATAGACTGTGAGGGAACTGTACAGCGTAGACCGATACGGTTGAAGCAGTAGCTACATTGGTGTGACACTTTAGTTAGTAGTGATATCCCTTGTGGCGGAACAAGGAGAGTATGGGGCTGCTAAGGGGTCATTAAGCACCAACTGACCTTAGAACCTATAATTGACCAACTTGGCCATAGAAAAGTAGCAGTATGCTACACTCATTGAGACCAAACTCTCGCGATGATTCCGGCTGCAAGAAAAGGTTGCTAAACTGGAATTATGATCGATCGAGGGTGGTCAGTGATATTGAGATCCTCTAGAACCCGGTTACTATTACTAGGACAGGTTGAACCAACTAAATTGAAAGAGGGTAATACCTAAACTCCATGCCAGCCTGAAATTTAAGGGCTATTGTGTGACTTGTTTGCCCTTACCATGTTTGCTATTTGTGGATACTTGTGGTGTGTTCCTATCATGACATCATGCATCATGACATTGCATGCACATTTCATCAGACTAACCCATTTCAAAGACCGAGGGGATTCATCTTTGTTCTATTTTGCAGATCATGGCATCTATGCATAGAAATACTATTCGCATCAGCTCCGTACAAATCCCTGCTCAACTTAGAGAGTTGGTCTCTAAAGTTCCTGATACTTCTTCTTTTGTCAGAAGACATGGTCATCTACTCAGCCTGGTTACTTCCAAGTTGGATGAACAAATGATGAGTGTTTTGTTCTAGTTTTTTGACCCATTGCATCACTGCTTCACCTTCCCGGACTATCAGTTGGTCCCTACTTTAGAAGAGTTCTATGATCTACTTGGCATTTCTATTCTAGAATAGACACCATTTACAGGTTTGGAGTTAGCTCTTAGGCTAGAGGATGTTGCTACAGCCCTACATCTGACAAAGGCTGATGAATGTCTAACTGGGAGACTCGAAGTGGGGTAAAAGGTTTCCTGGCTAAGTTCTTGATTGATCAGGCTCAACAGTTTTGGGACAGTTTGGACTTTCAAGCATTTGAAGACATCCTAGCACTTCTCATCTATGGCTTGGTTCTGTTCCCTAATTCAGATTCTTTCGTCGACGTGAACGCAGTCAAGGTCTTCATGTCCCGTAATCCAGTGCCCACTCTCTTAGGTGACATTTTTCATGCTCTTTATGCCCGTACTGCTCAGAAGAGGGGAACCCTTATGTGTTGTGCACCATTGCTGGCGAGGTGGTTTATTTCTCACCTCCCCAAATCTGTTTTGAAAAACAAGGAAGGTATGGGTTGGGCCTACAGAATTATGTCCCTTGCTCATACAGATATCATTTGGAGTACTAAAGACATGGAAGAAGTAGCTGTTATTGACCGGTGCGGAGAATACCCCAATGTTCCTTTGCTTGGAATTAGGGGAGGGATCACCTATAATCCTTATTTGGCCTTACGACAGTTTGGACGAGCTCGAAAGGACGATGCTCATGAGTTGCTGATTCCGAGCATTGTCTTTAACTTCCAAGGGGATTTTGAGGGACATCGCCGCAGGTTCATACGAGCTTGGGATAGGGTGAACAGGTCTAATCCGCATGAGCTAGGAGTGAAGACTTCTCTTCTAATGGAGCCATATCTTCGGTGGGTTCAGGCCCGTGCCCAAAAGCTAGGGATGCCATACGAAGTTGTCTTACCAGTGATTGTAGAACATGCTGATGAAGAAGGGGTTCCCCATACTGTCCTCCATCCATACATGCCTACTGACATTGGGGCATTAAAGAGGTCTTGGATCCAGTTGAGGGAAGAGCGGGATACTTACAGAGAGAAGTATCATGAACAGGAACGGAAGATCCTGAAGCTTACAAGGCAACTGTAGAATGAGAGGGTCCTCAACGGCTATGTCGGCACACAAGGAAAACGGACATGGGAGCGCTGATGTCTTTTTCTATTTCTAGTTTTGATTTACTTTTCAGTTTTTCTCCTTGTAACGCCTTAAAGGCATTTGTCAAACATTGTTTCAAGTTTTTAATCTAATAAAAGTGTGTTTGTTTTTAATCTAAAAAAAGTCAATTGAAAAAATGAATATTAGAAACTTATGTTTGTTTTTCATGTAGAAAATGGATCAAAGTTGGATGTACGACAGAGTAAATTCCAATAGGTATGGTTTGAAAGATGAATTTGTTAGTGGAGTTGAAGATTTTGTCAATAAAGCCATGAATAGACCAGATTTTTTAAATGATGGAGGGATAAGGTATCCTTGTGAAAAATGTGTCTACATTCCCTTGAAGACGCCTAGTGAGGTTAGACATCACTTGTACAAAAATGGTTTTTTGCCCAACTATTATACATGGACTGATCATGGAGAAGATACTCAAAATGTAGACTTTGATGGTCATTCTAGTAGTGGCAGAAATGATGGTGAGGATAATCAGGGTGATGAAGAAAAATTGGGTGCAATGAATGAAATGGTATATGATGCTAGGAGGAAATTTGTTAATATTCCCAATGGGAATGCTAATATGGAAAACGAAACAGTTAGTGAGGGCGAGGTACCAAATGAAGAAGCTCAACAATTTTATGATGTATTAACCTCTGCAAACCAACCCATTTATGAGGGGGCTTCTGAATCCAGACTACCTATTTCAGTTAAGCTATTGGTTGTCATGTCTAATTGGCATGTTCCTCAAAAGGCCATGGATTTTTTCACTCAAATGCTTATCGATGTTTGTCCAATAAATCAATGCTTACCTAAAAACTATTACCAAGTGAAGAAGTTGGTGTCTAAGTTGGGACTGGAGGTTGAGAAGATTTATTGTTGTGTGAATGGATGCTTATTATATTATAAAGAAGATAAAACTTTAACTTAGTGTGGAGTTTGTGGGGCTTCTAGGTATGTTCCTCGAAAGAGTGGAATGAGAAAATACAAAGATGTGGAAGTGAATAGAATGTTCTATTTTCCAATCATTCCTTGGTTACAACGACTTTATGCTTCAAAGGAATCT
Organism: Vicia faba; assembly: GCA_948472305.1. Taxonomy (NCBI): domain Eukaryota; kingdom Viridiplantae; phylum Streptophyta; class Magnoliopsida; order Fabales; family Fabaceae; genus Vicia; species Vicia faba. Next base: position 624,657,232 of record OX451741.1, read on the forward strand.
GCAGCTCAAATGAGATGGCATCGTGAGACCACAAGCAATCTAAATGATCTACGTCACCCATCTGATGGAAAGGCATGGAAACACTTTGATAAAGTTTATCCCGATTATGCTAGTGACCCAAGAAATGTAAGATTGGGTTTATGTACTGATGGGTTTACACCTTACATTCAAGCCTCTAGTTCTCCTTATTCATGTTGTCCGATAATAGCCACACCATACAATCTCCCTCCTGAAATGTGCATGACCAAACCATACATGTTTTTTACTTGTCTTGTACCTGGACCATACAACCCAAAAGTTAAAATAGATGTCTACTTGCAACCTTTGATTGATGATTTGTTGTGCTTGTGGAGAGATGGCATTGTGACACATGGTATCTCTATGAAGCATAATTTTGTAATGAGAGCGCATTTAATATGGACAATTAATGATTTTCCGGCATATGGTATCTTGTATGGATGGGGGACACAAGGTAAATTAGCATGCCCTTATTGTATGGATAGTACAGAGGCTTTCACATTAGGATATGGGGGAAAACAATGTTGGTTCAATTGTCATCATCGGTTTTTACCAATGGATCATCCGTTTAGAAAAAGTAAAAAGAGATTTAAAAAAACATGATTAAGAAAAAAAGACCACCTTACATGTTTACCGGCCATGATCTCTGGGAAGCTGTCCGTGATTTTCCAAAAGTCACAGATAGTGTCTGGGCCACCAAATTTCCCGGGTATGGAAAAAAACATAATTGGATTAAAATAAGTACATTTTGGGATCTTCCATACTGGAAGGACAACTTGTTAAAGCACAACCTTGATGTGATGCACATAGAGAAGAATGTATTTGATAATGTGTTTAACACAATCATGAATGATCCTGCAAAAACAAAGGACAATGAGAAGGCAAGATTGGATTTACCTCTTAACTATTTACGTGGGGATTTAGAGATGCGTCTTCTACCTAATGGAAAGATAGCTAATCCAAAGGCAAAATTTTCATTGACATCCGAAGAGGCAAAGCTAGTTTGTAGATGGATTAAGGAACTAAAATGCCTGATGGCTATGCCTCAAATCTTTCTAGGTATGCTGATGTCACCAAAGGTAGGATGAAGGGGATGACATCCCATGACTGTCATGTATGCATGGAGTGTTTGCTTCTAATTTCTTTTCGTTCCTTTCCTAGTGAGATATGGAAGCCGCTAACCGAGTTAAGTTGTTTCTTTAAAGACTTGTGTTATAATTCATTGAAGTTGGAAAACCTTGTTAGGTTGGAACAGAACATTCCCATCAATATATGCAAGTTAGAAAGAATTTTTCCACCAGGTTTCTTTGACTCGATGGAACATCTCCCAGTTCACCTACCTAATGAAGCAATCCTTGGTGGTCCTGTACAATATCGTCGGATGTATCCATTTGAAAGGTAAATAATGTGTAACTTTTGTAGATTACTTTAATGTAATAACATCTTTTAACTGTTTCACTCTTAGATTGATGGGAGACTACAAGCGTTCAGTGAAAAATAAAGCCAAGGTTGAAGGTTCAATATGCACTGCCTACTTGCATCGTGAAACTACTTATTTTTGCTCTCACTATTTCAAGACCATTAGTTTGTTGCCAAGTACAAGTTTCAGAAACGATCTTGGATCATATCATGAGAATGTCCAACCAACACTCTCTATTTTTAACAATTGTGGTTGTCCTAGTGGAAAGCCTCAGGACTATTGGGTGCTTGATAAGGAATGGGAATCTGCTCACATGCATGTCCTAATCAATTGAGATTGGGTTAAACCATACCTCGAGTAAGTACATTTTGTAAAACAATTGCTTTAGTCTCAACCATTATGTATAAATACTTCATAAATTTTATGTTTGGTGTCAGATTGCTCATGCAATATCACCGTATCAATAAGGAAGATGCTTATGGTCTTATACACGAGCAATTTCCTTCATGGATAAAGGAATATGTAAGTGTACTTCTCACATTGATATAGTTTGTCAATGTAATATCTCTAAGGTTATATGTATATTTTTTTTAGGTGAATGATGAGAGAAATGGAACACCTAGCCCATACGTGAAGGCATTAGCTCTTGATCCTAATCCTAAGGCAACGTCGTGGCACATTTACTTTGTTAACGGGTACAAGTTTCACACTGAAGAATGGAGTCGTGGTAAAAAGACTACTAATTGTGGGGTACATGTGAAAGGAATTACAAATGGAGGAGAATATGATTTTTACGGTATCATCCAACGTATCATTCAATTGGAATACCATGGCTTTAGCAACAAGATTGCCCTATTTTATTGTGCTTGGTTTGATCTGATAAATAATAGTGGCACAAGAGTTAATAAGGAGTACAATATTGTTGACATTAAGATGAATAAATGATATCTTCAATATGACCCGTTCATTCTTGCACAAGAAGCAAATTAGGTGTATTATGTCCCATATCCAGATATTTGTAGAAACAAGCGTGGATGGTGTGCTGCAATCACCACAAAACCAAGGGGTTATATGGAGATAGATAACACCGAGGATGAAATACCTTATCAATCTGATGAAATGTCACCAGTTGTGCCTATCACAGAACTTGAACAAATATATGGTTTAGCCAATGAAGGATTAATTGATGATGTTGAGCCAGTACTAGTGACAAATGATCCAATGATTCAAGATGGAGAGAAAAATGATGTAAATTAGTTGTAGTTTTAGTTTACAATAGGTCGTGGTATTAGTACTAGTGACAAATGATCCCATGTAGGTTTTAATTATGTGATTTATTAGTGAAATTGTTCATGTAGTCTGTTTTGTATGATTTGTCTGTTTTGTATTTGATGTTTGAGAATTTATTTTGGAATTGGAATTGAAATTTCCAACAGATGTAAGTATTGAAATTCTGGAAGCAGATACTCAATGTCACAGTGAATGTTATGACACCGTATCTGACTTTCTATAAGACAGTAAATAAAAACAGTAAAGAACACAGTCAATTGTTTACCCAATTCAGTGTGAAACAACACCTACTCTGGGGGCTACCAAGCCAGGGAGGAAATCCATTATAAGAGATATTAATTCAGGAATAAACCAACCAGTTTATCTCCTTCACTTAAGACCTACCCAATGCAACTTCAATCTAAGTTCAACTTAAACCTGAGTTCCTACTCACTCCCCCTCAATCACAGCAGTGATACTTAAAACAATTGACTAATGAAATAATAAAGACACTCTTCAGAACATACACTTGATTATGCTTCACAGCTTTTTAATCAAGTAACACAAACACTCGTGCTTCACAGCTTTGAGTGATACATAAACCTAACTTGACTTTGCTTCAAAGCTTTAGTCAAGAGACACAAAACACTCTTGCTTCAAAGCTTTGAGTGATACAAAAACCCTTACAATAAAAAAATATTCCAAGTCACTTATCACAATGATACTTGCTTGGATTACAGCAGTTAAAACTATACAGCTCCTAATTGATCTTCAGTTGAAAGAGTTACTATCCAATCAGCAATCCTGTTGAATATATATGCAGTTGTTTCTTCAGTTTAGGGCTTCCACGAAAAGCTAGGGTTAATTAGGGTTAACCTCAAGACTAGGCCATAAGACTTTATTAACCAGATTAGGGTTGAGCTAGGTTAACCCAAAGTCCACGTGAGATTCTGTTCTGGAAAGAATGAGCCATCTTCTTGAAAAATCTCAGAATTAACCAAACTGCATATCTGTTAGATCAGTACAGGATGTCTTAACATTTGTTATGACATCAGAATTCCTTTTTACTGATTTTGGTAGAAGGCAATAAATGTGATCATTGCAAAATGCTCAGATACACACTCATAAACAGTAGCTACTGTATGCCATACTTTTTCTGCATAAAGTACCTAATAATCCAGAATGTTATGACATCAGTCATGACATTTACACACCTGGTTTTACCAAAAATACATGTCAATAACTAAACACTTACAAACTCCCCCTTTGGCATATTTTTGGCTAAAACCCCTAAGCAATCAGAGAATAGAGAGCAGCAGAATGAATATGATTGCAGAAAAAATATGATGTCTACCAAGTAATTAACTCAAAATATCTCCCCCTCTTTAGCCACAAATAGGCCAAAGATACATGTACTTATATGTTATACAGTCATCCAAAATAAGTAATAAAAACAACAAATAAAATCTGAAAACACTTGTGTTGTACCCCAAAATTTGCCCTCCCATTTCTCATTGATTTCTCATCACAAAGCCCTTGAAGATCAAGGTCCAGTTAAGGTTTCATCTGCTCAAAACTTCTCCTTGCACTGCTGACCCAAATTAGGGTTTGTGTTTGCACAAAGATGTTTTGACCTAAAATGCCTAAGATGACTTTCATGCTTCATATTGGACTCCCAAGTTTATCCTCATCAAGTTTCAAGTTTTGATTCCAAGTTTTGCCCAGTCAATTGGACAGTTGACCTAGAAATCAACTGTATTGGGGAAAAAGTCAACTGTGGCCAATTGACAGTCAAACCTCATGAAAATTGACCCACATCAACATTATGAACTCATATGGACCATTTGATCAAGTTTGGATCACAATTCCATAAGAAATTTGATCAGATCACCAAAAGGGCAAAATGGTCATTTTTAGGGTTTTGACTGAACAAAGGCAATTTGTGACTGTTTGACCTAGACAATGGCAAACCAAGCTCATATATGGACTCAAGGACCCCATGGAATTATCTTGACATACTCAACAAACTCAAAAGATCCCAAGTACACAAGATTGACAGTTGAATTTCCCAGTCAATTGATCAATTTTGACTGTATACTGAAAAGTCAAACTTTGACTTTTTGGTCAAAATCAAGGGTCAAGATTCATTTTTCATCAAAACATGCCAAATCATGAAACTTGTTCACCAAGAAATCACAAAATGCAAATTAGGGTTAGAAATTAGAATTTTTCATAACTTAGAATTTTTCTAAGTTATAAAAAACCCTAATTTTTTCCTAACTTTGCCCCACCTTTTCACCAAGATCCATTTGGATTCAAACAAAAGTCAAAACATAAAAGTTGTAGCTTGTTGCATAATCTACAACTTTGATTCACAAAGTTTTCCCATTTGAGGCTTGTATCTCAAGTTACAAATTTTTGAATAAGGGCACTAAACCATTCTTAACTTAGTGAAATTTTAACCTATTTTGACAAGGTTTTCTACCCAACTTCAAGGCCATTTTCCATACACTTCCACTTGGAATTTCAATTTGCATTTCAAAGATGGATTGTAGTACACATTCCAAGATTTCCAAAATGTCCAAGAACTTCTCAAACAACCTCATAACTTGAGAGAATCGAATTTCACAATTTGGCAAAAACTCACTTTTGAATTGATCATGAACATGTTCATAACTTAAGCCTTTTTCAAGTCAGCATAGTTTGTGCTAAATTACAGGTCCTAAAACCCTTTGACACTCAATAATTAAATGCAAAACCTTTGTGCCAAGGCCTTGTTTCATGAGTTCAAGCATTGCCTAAAGGATTAATCCATTTATAGATAAAGCATTTCTTCCATTTTTGCAAAAGGTAACTTTATGTCCAATTGAAAATCCAAGTAGTACAAATGAGATCTAATTGGCACAAGATTATGGGCAAAACACTCTGATCAAGGAGAGATTATGCAGCTCATTAGGGGGCCTCTACTGACCTAGAACACAACTTGGGCATTTGTTGCTTAAAGTGTAAGTAACTTGGCATATTGTAACACAACTCTCATATCAGCTTACAAACACTTAAGCAAACTGGTCAAACAGATCCAGGATATCATAACCAAGCTAATACACGACCCTAACATCTCTCATACACTCCCAATCTCAGAATCACCTTCAAACTGCAAAAACAGGGCCAGGCCTGCAGTTTGAGTGCCATCTTCCATTTCCCTCAAGCTCTCTTGCCCAAACCAGTTCACACACATTCCCTAGCATCTATGCAAGCTGACCATGACTTGAAACACGACCTGTAACTCCTCTAACAAGTTCCACCATTTTCATTTTTCCATTTTGCAGTTGAAGTTCTACAGCTCAGTTCAAGGTGTCTCAAGGCAAAGTAAATATTGGAACAACATCACCACACCTCAAGGAAGCTATAACAACCATTATCTTGCACTGAAAGCTCCCCATTTGCCAGATAGAACTTCAACTGAACAGCTACTTTGGTGAACTTCTATCTCTCTCATTAGGCATCATTAGCTCTAAGTTTGTGAATAAGCAATGTTCTACTCATGCCACTGAACCTGTACATGCTTTTACTTTTCATTTCTTTTGCTTGAGCTGTGAGAATTTATGGTCTGAAAATGGCAGAAAACTTAGGTTAGGATTTGGGATTGTTAAAATTCTCTCTCATTTCTGAGAGTTAGGAGATGTTCTTTATATATTTGGAATCGTGGTTCCATGCTTAACATTTTTTTGTGTTGAAAGTTTGTGCAAAAGATCAAAGAATCAGGATGTTGGGATGGAAGAACAGGGCGCGCGTTTTTTTTAATATTGTTGTTCAGAGGTTGAAGAAAGGTCTTCATGGGCTGGGCTTATGTTGACTTTCCTTTTTGCACCATATAATTTGTTCTGAACCCCCTGAGCCCATTTGCTTTATTTTTAATGTTTTTTGACTTTTTCTTTTTTTAATTGACTCATTTATTTTTTCTCAGCATATTAAAAATATAAAAATATTTTTTCTCATCATTTTTGAATTTATTAGGTATTTATTTGATTTTTCTTTTAGTTTGTACATAAATAAATAAATATATACTTTTTTGTTTAAAACACTAAAATAGCACAAATATATTTTATACACTTTTATCTTATTTTTACCTCCTGAAAATATTTTATAGAAAAATACTTTTTTTATTTAAATATTAAATATTATTAATTAATATATATAATACATATTTTGTAAATAATATAAATAAATAGGTATATATTAATACACTTAGGATATAAATACCAAAAAATGTACATATTTTATTTTTTAATATTTAATACTAAAAAATACATTTTTTACAAATATACTTCATTTTTATTTTATTTTTTGTACATAAATAGTAAATATTATATATATTAAATAATTGATCCCTTTTTAATTAAAATTAGGGTTTTGCCCTAAACATGAGAATACTCCAAAAATAATACCCTTTTTTTTATCTCTTTTTATTTTTACATAAATAATACTTTTTTTCATACACATAAAAATTCCTTTTTTACATTTTGCACATTTATTTCATTTCCATTTAATTATGCAATTATTTGTATTGTAAATATTCAAAGAAAATGATGTAATAGCTAGGTTTAATTTCTTGTCTAAATATACCCCATTTGAAACATTGTACCCCCCTCCCCATATTATTGTGTTGTAATAGTGTAGGAATTTAAATTTCGCACTTTAATGCTTTCTAAACATACCATGCTAGAATTAGGGTTTGTATGCGAATAAAACGAACAAAATAGTTTGACCTAATTTCAAGATAAATAAGCATGAAAATGGACAACACATTTCACACTTGCACCCCTATGGTATCCCACTTTGTTGCCTTCAAATAATTGGGCTATGTTGCATGTTAGGTTTCTTTGGGTAAAACAAACAATCAAATGATCATAAGTCCCTCGATGACGCTTTCAAAAAAGGTTGCCTAAAATGATCAAATCCCTTTCAAAGAAAAATTGCCCAAAGACATTTAACACTATTGCAATTATGGTCTAAACGATGACCCGCGCCTGTCCCTTTCACCTCCTAATACAAGATTGTCCACCAAATGCAATGGTGGAACAAAATTGTCAAAAGGTTTAAAACATAACAAAAATCTTTGAGAAAACTTTAGGGTAGATAACTCTTAAGTACTTGCCAATTTGCAAAGAAAACACTTGCCTATTTTCAAAACCCACTTCACAAACACTTTCAAAACCAACTTTCAAAAACCTTGAAACATCTTTTTAAAAGACAAAACACCTTTTGTAAAACATTCGAGTAAAGAATTGTTACAAGGGTAGCCTATACAAGGCATCTTTTCAAAACATTTTCAAAACCACACACCAAGCACCATTTCAAACAATTGAAAACCAAGGCAAGTTGATCTAAGCAAATACCTAAGAGCCCATGGATAACCATGGATAGAAAGGGGGCTAATACCTTCCCTTTCTATAATCTACTCCCCGAACCCAAGAAAAATCTCAAAGGTTTTTGCTGTGCTTTTTAAACCTTTCCTTAGGATAAAATAAAAAGTCGGTGGCGACTCTTGCTCAACCGAAACATTTGCAAAAATAAACGCAAAACCCAAGTCAGTTCTCCCACCGTATCACAGAACTGGCGACTCTGCTGGGGAAAATTTTATAAGTGGAGTAACCTTAGGGCTTAGATCACCCTCTTTCATGACAAATTGTTTGAGTTGTTTGCTTTATATCTTGGCTCTATTGTTTGGGTTTGCAATCCTACACCCGGATTTTGGGAAACATTCATAGATAGCAATACGTTGTGGAAACTTTGCGGGGTATACCGACACGGTCGAAGCAATAGCTATATTAGTGCGACATATTTGTGAGTACCGGTAACCCTTGAGTTCAATCAAGGAGAGTACGGGGCCGCTGAGTGATGTCACTAAGCACTAATGACCTAGAACCTTACTTGACCATCTTGGCCTTTTTATTAGGGGTAGTGAGATGACCGGCTTTGGTGCAGTCCGAAGTTGGTAGATACTCGATACTACACTCATTGAGGGTTGTTTTCTTGGAATATTTTGGTCGCTAGTTAAGTGGCTAAACCAAGACAATGAACAATGAAAACAATCCAGTGATATTGAGCTCCTTAGAACCCGGTTACTATTTATAGGACAGGTTTTTAAGCCAACTACACTCAAGAGGGTACTTACCTATGAAACCCCATGCAAGCCCGAAACTAGGGTTTGGTGTGATTTGCTTGTACATATGTTTTGTGCATACGCCATAAACATCATAAACATCATAAAGCATCATATGCATTCACTAACCATTTCAAGGGTTTGGATCTTCATCTTTGTTCCTGTTTTGTAGGTCATGGAAATTCCTCGTAGAAATACCATTCAAGTCAACCTTGTGAGAATCTCTCCTCAACTCAAGGAGCTCACCTCAAGAATTCCGGAAAGCTCATCCTTCAGTGAAAGACATGGTAGACTGCTCAGCCTAGTTAACACCAACATTGAAGAAGACATGATGAAAGTGCTATTCCAGTTCTTTGACCCTCTTCACCACTGTTTCACTTTCCCCGATTACCAGTTGGTGCCCACTTTGGAGGAGTTTTCTCAACTCCTGAGAATTCCTATCCTTAATCAACTACCCTTCAACGGTACGGAAAAGGAACCAAATCCAGAAGATGTTGCTCGAGCATTACATCTACAACCATCCGACATCAAGGGACATTGGGAAACCAGAAGCGGCGTCAAGGGATTCTTAGCAAAATTCTTGTTTGAGAAGGCACAAGAATGTTGGAACTCATTGGACCTACAAGCCTTTGAAGAAATTGTGGCACTCCTTATCTATGGGTTGGTCTTGTTCCCAAATCCTGACCAATTGGTAGATGTCAATGCCGTCAAAATCTTCTTGTCCAGAAATCCAATACCAACATTGATTGGGGACATCCTTCACTCATTTTACACACGAACAATGAGAAAGAGGGGTGTTCTCATGTGCTGTACTCCTCTCCTTGCAAGGTGGTTTATTTCGCACCTTCCACAATCTGTCTTGAAGAACGACCAAGGCTCAAGGTGGTCCCAACGGTTGATGACTCTTACTCACTCTGATGTGCATTGGTGTTCTCGGTCCAGAGAAAATGTCATCATCGTCGATCGTTGCGGAGAGTTTCCTAATGTTCCTTTACTTGGAATTAGGGGAGGTATCACCTACAACCCTTTCCTAGCTTTGAGGCAATTTGGATATGCTCGGAGGGATGGCCCTCATGATATGTTGATTCCTAACCTAGTTTTTGACTTCGACAACGATGCGCAAGGACTTCGCCAAAGATTCATCAGAGCTTGGGGAAAACTCAACAAGGTTGATAGCAAGACTCTGGGACACAAGAACTCCATCCCTATTGAGCCCTATCTCAAGTGGGTACGAGCCCGAGCCCAAAGTCTAATGATGCCTTATCCTCATGTGCTCCCAGTGATTAAAGAGCCTGTCAATGAAGGAGAGGTTCCCTACACCGTCCTACATCCAGACATGCCTACATCGTGGGAGGAAATGCAGAAAAGTTGGATTCAGCTCAAGGAGGAACGGAATACTTTTGAAGCTAGCTTCTACGCCAGTGAGAAGAAGGTTCTAGAGCTTACCCGCCGGCTCCATGAGCAAGAGGTCCTCAACACCTACATCGCGCCAAAGAGGATGCACAATGTCTTTTTGCCTTGAGAAGTTATTTTGTAATATCTGGCCCATGGGGCATTTATGTACTAACAAATCTCTTCTTATTAATATGACGTGCGTTCTTCTTTGTCTGAAACAATTTTGAATGTTCTAAATCCTTGAATGCATTGCATACATAAGCATACCATTCATCATGTGCATAAGCAGGTCTCACTCCAGGTTTCCTTATCTGTCTGCTGTTTATTTCAGTAGGATGGATCTCGAGCAAACAGTCAAAGACCTACAAGCTCAGAATGCACAGTTCCAGCAACTCCTGATGACCTTGGCTAAGGGTCAGGAGGATATCAAGACTCAATTGGGGAATAAGGACCCAGTGAAAAAGAAGAAAAAGAGGATTGGGGTGGCTACTTTGGGGAGAAGATTTGACGGAGAAGCTCGGAGAGTGCTTGAATTTCCTCCTACTTCTGATGAAGGGACCAGTAAAAGAGATGGAGCTGCGGTGCCTTCCGAGTCTGATGCGGAAGAAGAAGAGGTTGAAGAGGATGAAGATTATTCTGACCAGCAATACCCTCCAGCTGATGATAAATACAAGGGTTTAGAAGACAGATTGGCCGCCATGGAATTGCAAAGAGTACCGGGTTTGGATTTTGAAGACTTGGGTTTGGTTGCCGGGATTGTGATTCCCCCAAAATTCAAAGTGCCAGTGTTTGTGAGGTATGATGGGTTGTCCTGTCCCAAAATGCATCTCAGGTCCTACGTGAGAAAGATTCAACCCTATACGGCAGATAAAAACCTCTGGATTCATTTCTTTCAAGACAGCCTTTCGGGAGCTCAGTTGGAATAGTTTTATCAGCTAGAAGGAACCAGTGTCAGAAATTGGGAAGATTTGGCCACCGCTTTCTACAAACAATACCAGTATAATTCTGATCTTGCTCCTACTCGTACCCAACTTCAGGGTATGTCACTAGGAACAAGCGAGGGATTCAAAGAATATGCACAAAAATGGAGGGATTTGGCTGGCAGGGTGCAGCGTCCTTTAACCGACCGTGAACTCGTTGATATGTTTCTTGGGACCCTATCCGGGCCATTTTTCAATCATATAATTGGTAACTCTTCCGCGGGGTTTACCGATTTAATCTTAACAGGCGAAAGAATAGAAGCTGGCATCAAGTCAGGAAAGATTCAGAAGGGTGTTGCTGCAAGTGTTGAGAAGAAGCCTTTTAAGAAGGAAACAGTTGTGGTATATTCTCAGAGAAGAGAAGGGAAGACGGAGCGTCGGCCAACTGTGGGGGCCGTAATGATTCAAAACACTCCGAGTGAGCAGCCTCGCTATAACCAGTCCAGACCAAATCAACAACGAGTGGAACGGCCACAACGGCAGTTCACCCGTATTAATATGACTCCAGCGCAAGTGCTTCCCCATCTATTGAAGTTGAATCTTGCCACCATCAAGGAGGCACCAAAGAATGTGAATACGTCCTCTCCGCATTATCATGCCAATGCTAAATGCGCCTACCATTTAGACAGTGTTGGACACGACACCAATGATTGTTGGGCACTCAAGCATAAAATCCAAGACCTGATAGAGGCTAAGGAGGTAGAGTTTGACGCTCCAGAGAAGCCTAATGTGATATCTGCACCCATGCCGAAGCACGGCCGAAATGTCAATGCCATTGAAGAAGATTTGTATGTTGCTGATGTCAGTGATCTGACTACTCCACTGCTAACCATTAAGTTGAATTTGTTAAGGGCCAGGATCTTCCCGGGATGTAAAGAAGACTGCTATTGTTGCTACTCTCTGCCGTTTGATTGTCCGTTACTGAAGAAAGGCATCCAAGGCCTTATGGATAGTCGACAAATTTTGTTTGAAAAAGTTTCTGCTGTTCCAGTTCATACTGAAGATGTCTCAATCATAACCATTCACGCCAATCTTTCCAAGTCCGTCAAAAAGCCTGTTAAGATTACACCAGCTATGAAATCTGTTCCTTTGAAGATAACAATGCCAGGGCCTGTTCCCTATGTTTCTGAGAAGTTGATACCTTGGAACTATGGCGGTGACGTCTACTACCATGGTATCAAACAAATCGAAATAATTGAAGAAAGTTCGGACGATGAAGAGGCCAGCATTAGTAACATTGCGGGCACTAGCAAAATCACCAGGAGCGGGAGAATATTTTCTCCAGAGATTGCCCCTCCAAGAGCAGTCTTTGGACCCTCATCAGCTGATAAGGTCGTCCCTGCACCAATAAAACTTTCTGCTAGAACTCCTTTGATTGAAGACGTTGTTGTTCCTAGTACTGTCTCTCCTACCGCTGCTGACAAAGGTAAGGGAATCCAAGATGAGCCCGTCGGGACGAGGGCTCAACCCTTGGTTATCCCGGAAACCTCCAAGAAGGAAATGGATGAGATTTTGAGGATAATCAAGAGAAGTGATTACGATGTGGTAGAACAGCTGGGGCAAACCCCCTCCAAGATTTCCATGCTGGCACTACTACTTTGCTCGGAAGCGCACGCTAAAGCTCTGATAAAATTCCTAAAGGAAGCCCATGTGCCCCAAGAAACCTCTGCGGATCAATTTCAAAATTGCGTGGCTAGCCTGACTGCGGACAATGGATTAGGTTTTTCTGATACCGACCTAACTCCTAAAGGTAGGAATCACAATGATGCCTTGCACATTTCAGTCGAGTGTCGAGGAACTACTCTCGCACACGTCTTGGTCGACACTGGGTCGTCGCTGAATGTCTTACCTAAGAAGGCCTTGGACGACTAGATTGTGAAGGGTTGGAATTGAAGCCGAGTGATATTGTTGTGAGAGCTTTCGATGGTTCGAAGAGAATGGTCCATGGAGAGGTTGAAATTCCCATCAAGATAGGCACTGAGGTGTTTAAATCCACTTTCTATGTGATGGACATCCGTCCATCATACTCTTGCTTGCTGGGTAGACCTTGGATACACCATGCTGGGGCAGTCACTTTCTCCTTACATCAGATGTTGAAGTATCCTGTTAAGGGAAAGATCATTACCGTCCATGGCGAAGAAGAGTACATGATTAGCCACTTAAATTCTTTCCGGTATGTGGAGGTTGAAGGAGAGTTCATTGAGACACCGTTTCAACATTTCGAAGAAGTCCTTCCTGAAATAGCCGTAGCAAAGTTGGCAGCTGAGACACCGAGACAGATGGCCAGGATGGCATCTCTGGAGGATGCAAGGGCCGAAATAAAAGAAGGGAAGAATTCAGCATGGGGGCAGTTACCTAACATTCCACATAAGACAGACAAATTTGGATTAGGGTTCACAGCCGCTGGCCAGAAAGCTATGCGCCGTGCGAAGATTGAAAGGGCGCCAATCAAGATTTCTCCCTACGGAATCAACGCTTTAGAGGATGAAGACAAGGAGAGCAACATTAGAGAGTGGATTTATCCAACTGTCAAAGGAGGATTGAGCAACTGGGAGGCAAAAGACTTTGTCCCCATCACTTTTATTCATCAGTAATTTATCTGTTAAACATTTCCTATTTGGTCTGTAATATTTACTTTCAAACAATCCGTACACTATCTTTTCACCTCCTGCCTAGCCCGGGGCATGTAGGTCCACTTGTAAGGGTTTTTGATTATTTTTCATATCCATATGCCATGTTTAATGATTCATTGGACGTTTTTCATGTGATAAACTGCTTGTGCTCATTTTCTTTCCTTTTGCATTTTTAAGGATGGCTATCCCTTACACACACCCACACTCACCAATGCAGGTACCCATCCACTCCGGATTCCATGGGTGACCATTCTGCTGTATCTTTCAATAACTCTGAAGATCTGGTCAATCTAGCCGAGTATGAAGATGACGAAGGTTGTGAAGTACCCGGGGAACTAGCCAAACTTCTGCAATAAGAGGAAAGGGACATCTTACCGCATGAAGAGTCACTGGAAACTGTCAACTTAGGGACCGAGGAAGACCGGAAGGAGGTGCAAGTGGGTGCCAATCTGGAACCTAAAGTCAAGGAGCGCTTGGTACAGTTGTTGAATGAGTATGTTGAAATCTTCGCTTGGTCCTATGAAGACATGTCGGGTTTAGACACAGACATCGTGGTTCACCGTCTCCCCACAAGAGAGGATTTTCCACCGATCAAGCAAAAAGTTCGCCGAATGAGGCCTGACATGTCTGAAAAGATCAAAGCAGAAGTAATGAAACAATTCGATGCTGGCTTTCTGGCTGTTACGTCCTATCCTCAATGGGTCGCTAACATTGTGCCAGTACCTAAGAAGGATGGCAAAGTCAGGATGTGTGTGGACTACCGGGATTTGAATAGGGCCAGCCCTAAAGATTTTCCCGCTACCTCATATTGACATCTTGATCGACAATACAGCTCAGCATAAAGTGTTTTCCTTCATGGATGGATTCTCGGGCTACAATCAAATCAAAATGGCTCCCGAGGATATGGAGAAAACGACTTTTGTCACACAGTGGGGCACTTTCTGTTATAAGGTGATGTCGTTCGGGCTGAAGAACGCAGGGGCAACTTATCAACGCGCCATGGTAGCTTTATTTCACGATATGATACATCATGAGATTGAAGTTTACGTAGACGATATGATAGCTCGGTCACAAACAGAGGAAGAGCACCTTGAACATCTAGAGAAGCTGTTTTCCAGGTTAAAAGAATACAAGCTCAGGCTGAATCCAAGTAAATGCATCTTTGGAGTTAGGTCTGGTAAACTCCTGGGATTCATTGTAAGCAACAAAGGCATTGAAGTCGATCCGGCAAAAGTAAAAGCAATACAAGAGATGCCTGCTCCCCGTACTGAAAAGGAGGTTAGAGGATTCTTGGGGTGCTTAAACTATATTGCCAGATTCATCTCACATCTGACTTCTACCTGTGAGCCAATTTTCAAACTCTTGAAAAAAGATCAGGTAGTGGAATGGAACGACGATTGTCAAGCTGCTTTTGATAGAATCAAGGAGTATTTGCTAGAACCTCCTATTCTGATGCCACCCGTCGAAGGAAGACCATTGATCATGTATTTGACCGTCTTGGATAACTCAATGGGGTGTGTTTTGGGCCAGCATGACGAGTCTGGTCGAAAAGAGCATGTTATTTATTACCTTAGCAAAAAGTTTACCGACTGTGAGACTCGCTACTCACTGCTCGAGAAGACTTGCTGCGCTTTGGTATGGGTTGCTCGCCGACTAAGACAGTATATGTTGACTCATACTACCTTGTTAATTTCCAAAATGGATCCTATCAAGTATATCTTCGAAAAGCCCACTTTATCTGGAAGGATAGCTAGATGGCAAATGATCTTAACTGAATATGACATCCAGTACACCACCCAAAAAGCTATAAAAGGGAGTGTACTAGCTGACCATCTGGCTCATCAGGCTATCGAAGATTATCAACCCATGAGATTTGATTTCCCGGACGAGGACATCATGAATTTGGACAACATTAAAGGTGACGGACCGTATGACTGACCCGAAAAGGGATCCCGATGGACCCTGTACTTTGATGGTGCTTCAAATGCACTTGGAAACGGTATTAGCGCGGTACTCATTTCTCCAGAAGGTTGTCACACACCTTTCACGGCCCGACTTTGCTTCAGCTGCACAAACAACATGGCTGAGTATGAAGCTTGCATCTTTGGTCTCAAGGCTGCTATAGACTTGGGGATCAAATCTTTGATCGTATTCGGGGACTCGGCTTTGGTCATCAGCCAAATCAAAGGAGAGTGGGATACCAAGCATCCTAATCTTATCCCATACAAAGAACATGTCCTGACGTTGTTGCCTCATTTCGAGCAAATTACCTTCGAGCATTTCCCGCGAGAAGAGAATCAGCTAGCAGATGCTCTGGCCACAATGTCCTCCATGTTTAAACTCAACTGGGATAACGAGGCTCCCCAAATCACCATCGAGCGAATGGATGAACCTGCGCATTGTCACGAGATTAATACCGAAGAAATGGTGGAACAACCTTGGTTCCATGAAATCAAAAGGTATCTCGAGACTAGAGATTATCCTGAAGGAGCTTCCGTAAATGACAAGAAGTTCTTAAGGAAATTTGCTGCTAAGTTCTTCCTGAGCAACGACATCCTTTACAAACGAAGCCATGATTGTGTGTTACTCCGATGCGTAGATAAAGCTGAAGCAGAATTGATCATGACTGATATACACAGCGGCACATTTGGCACTCACTTGAGCGGGCATACAATGGCTAAGAAGATCCTGAGGGCAGGCTATTACTGGTCTACCATGGAAGCTGACTGCCATCAACATTCCCGTACTTGCCACAAGTGTCAAGTCTATGCTGACAAAGTTCATATCCCTCCGGTTCCTCTCAACGTCCTGACTGCTCCGTGGCCCTTTGCAATGTGGGGCATTGATATGATTGGAGAGATCAAACCCACGGCTTCCAATGGACATCGCTTCATCCTGGTTGCCATTGACTATTTCACCAAATGGGTCGAAGCAGCTTCCTTCGCCTCTGTGACTAAAAATGTGGTTGCCCGCTTTATCAAGAAAAATCTCATATGTCGGTATGGTGTTCCAGACAGGATCATCACAGACAACGGTACAAATCTGAATAACACGATGATCACTGCATTGTGCGAACAGTTCAAGATATATCATCACAATTCATCTCCCTATCGGCCGAAGATGAACGGTGCTGTTGAAGCTGCGAACAAAAACATTAAGAAGATCATTCAGAAAATGACAGTCACTTACAAAGACTGGCATGAGATGTTACTGTTTGCTCTGCATGGATACCGTACGACGATACGTACTTCAACTGGGGCAACCCCATTTTCTTTGGTTTATGGCATGGAAGTTGTTTTGCCTATGGAAGTCCAGATCCCTTCTCTAAGGATTATGAAGGATGCAGGTTTGAATGAAGATGATTGGATGCAGACTCGACTTGATCAACTCAATCTGATCGACGAAAAGCGACTTGCTGCTATATGCCATGGTCAGACGTATCAAAAGCGGATGATCAAGGCCTTCAATAAGAAAGTCAAACGTCAAGTGTATCAAGTCGGAGATCTTGTAATCAAGCGGATTATCTTGTCGCAAAGTGATCCCAGGGGCAAATGGACTCCTACATATGAAGGACCATTTGTGATCAAGAGCATATTTTCTGGTGGTGCAATGATTCTGACCACCATGGACGGCAACGATTTACCGCACCCTGCGAACGCAGACATAGTTAAAAGATACTACGCATAAAATAACCCGACGAGTCGAAAACCCGAAAGGGCGGCTTGGGAAAAAATGGGCATCCCGGTGGATCAAAAACCCGAAAGGGCGATTCAGGCAAAAATTAGGGATAAAAAAACAAAAAAAAATCTGTACACCCGGCAAGTTGAAAACCCGAAAGGGCGGCTTGGGCAAAAAGGGGTTTCCCGGTGGATCGAAAACCCGAAAGGGCGATTCAGGCAAAAGTTAGGGAATTAAAGCGTATGATTATGTCTCGTCGGATCACTTCAAGGACAATCTCTTCATCAACCGGTTCCAGGCTTCTGATCAATCCAGTCATCGTCAAACGAAGCATTGAATGGACAGATATTCAGAGTTATGAAAGCTATAGCAGGATGAAATCCCATGGAATTATTTCACATAGCCATCTTTATTTTGTATAAATCTTTCAATATTTACGACAAAATCCTCTTACTAGGATGATTGTCTTCCTTTGTATAAATATACTCATAGAAAATCAATAAATACTTTTCCCAGAAATTTGTGTCATTTCCTTTTTTTTTTGTCTCTTGCACTGTTTGTTTTATTTTGAGAAACGTCCAATGTTTTGTTAAATAGGCATATGCATTTGAACATAATTATTTCCTTATCAAGAAAGAGGATTACTGATAGGTCAAAGGAACAGTTGGATATCTTGATACCCTTCAAAGGAAACCCCCGGTAGATTTGGAATCCATATCCCTAGCAAATCTTGAAACTCACCCTCAGTAGATTCTGGAAGCTTATCCCCCGCAGAGTACGGACGTCTCTCCCGAGTTTTATTCAAAGTTATTCCTCACAAGGGCTTATAACTGGGTTATCCTCAGCTAACAACCACGGAAGATCGCACTCGCCAAGAATCTTCCTGTCCCCAGGGGAGTTCATCAAAATTCCCCAGCAGTAACTTATCTCTACAATCCCCCAGCCAGAGGGTCCTCAGGAATTCAATTCCCCCCAGAGTTTAAGTTTCAGAATCCCCAGCGAAGCCAGGCTAATGAACCTTCTCCCCACAGAGTTTTAGGAGAGCAAATCTTGAGTTCCCCAGTAAGGTCGCCGAAGATGCTTCCCTCCAAACTGAAGATTCTCAGTCTTGCATCCCCAGCAGGAGTCTACTAGATTGGTACTCCCTAGTAGAAGTCATCAGGAATTCCCCAGAGGTTTGGTATACAACCCAAGCTCCTTATTCCCCAGTCACAGCCAAGGAATTATTCTTCCCGGCAGCAGTCAGGATGTGTTTATCTTCAGCCATCTAGGATTCATCTATCCCCAGCAAGACAGCTCATCAGCTTACATGCGCATTCGTTACATTCATATCATAAACATTGATATAACATATATTGCATCATACATTTCATGCAACATAATTTTGTGTTTAGCTGACATTTTATCCTTTTCAGGATAAGAATAAAAGGCTATCATTAACAATTTCAGATGCGGTTTTACGCAGACTCATCATCAGGCAACCCTACACCGGTTGCTCCTCAAAATTCAAGATTTCTGAAAACAGTTCACGGGTTCTCCAAGTAACGGATGTTAACCTGTCGCTTGTTCAGTTTCTTCTCCAGACTTCTGAAAACAGTCTATAGATTCTTCCCAACAACGGATGTTAATCTATCACTTGTTCAGATGCAACCTTTGAAAACAGTTTACGGACGCTTCCCAACAACGGATGCTGCTCTATTTCTTATTCAACTTCAAGATTTCTGAAAACAGTTTACGGGTTCTCCAAGTAACGGATGTTAACCTATCGCTTGTTCAGTTTCTTCCCCAGACTTCTGAAAACAGTTTACGGATTCTTCCCAACAACGGATGTTAATCTATCGCTTGTTCAGACGCTTCTCCACCTCTGAAAACAGTTTACGGATTCCTCCCAACAACGGACATCCATCTATTTGCTTATTCAGACCCCAGTTCAGAGATGGCCCCAGGCATGGACATCTCCCTGATACTCATTCCAGATGGCATCTCTAAGCCCATCCCCGACAAGTTTCTGTCACCCCTCAAGATGGCATCTCTAAGCCCATCTCAAGATGGCATCTCTAAGCCCATCTCCAAATGGCATCTCTAAGCCCATTCCCGCATCCATTGCTTTGACGAGTGCAAATTTCCGGGCACTCTAGTGTCCAATCTCCTTTTACCCTCGAGTCACGAAAAGCAAACTTGCCAATCTAACTCTTCGGATTCAAGAAGATTGAATAGGGGCAACTGTTGTACCCCAAAATTTGCCCTCCCATTTCTCATTGATTTCTCATCACAAAGCCCTTGAAGATCAAGGTCCAGTTAAGGTTTCATCTGCTCAAAACTTCTCCTTGCACTGCTGACCCAAATTAGGGTTTGTGTTTGCACAAAGATGTTTTGACCTAAAATGCCTAAGATGACTTTCATGCTTCATATTGGACTCCCAAGTTTATCCTCATCAAGTTTCAAGTTTTGATTCCAAGTTTTGCCCAGTCAATTGGACAGTTGACCTAGAAATCAACTGTATTGGGGAAAAAGTCAATTGTGGCCAATTGACAGTCAAACCTCATGAAAATTGAACCACATCAACATTATGAACTCATATGGACCATTTGATCAAGTTTGGATCACAATTCCATAAGAAATTTGATCAGATCACCAAAAGGGCAAAATGGTCATTTTTAGGGTTTTGATTGAACAAAGGCAATTTGTGACTGTTTGACCTAGCCAATGGCAAACCAAGCTCATATATGGACTCAAGGACCCCATGGAATTATCTTGACATACTCAACAAACTCAAAAGATCCCAAGTACACAAGATTGACAGTTGAATTTCCCAGTCAATTGATCAATTTTGACTGTATACTGAAAAGTCAAACTTTGACTTTTTGGTCAAAATCAAGGGTCAAGATTCATTTTTCATCAAAACATGCCAAATCATGAAACTTGTTCACCAAGAAATCACAAAATGCAAATTAGGGTTAGAAATTAGAATTTTTCATAACTTAGAATTTTTCTAAGTTATAATAAACCCTAATTTTTTCCTAACTTTGCCCCACTTTTTCACCAAGATCCATTTGGATTCAAACAAAACTCAAAACATGAAAGTTGTAGCTTGTTGCATAATCTACAACTTTGATTCACAAAGTTTTCCCATTTGAGGCTTGTATCTGAAGTTACAAATTTTTGAATAAGGGCACTTTCCATACACTTACACTTGGAATTTCAATTTTCATTTCAAAGATGGATTGTAGTACACATTCCAAGCTTTCCAAAATGTCCAAGAACTTCTCAAACAACCTCATAACTTGAGAGAATCGAATTTCACAATTTGGCAAAAACTCACTTTTGAATTGATCATGAACATGTTCATAACTTAAGCCTTTTTCAAGTCAGCATAGTTTGTGCTAAATTACAGGTCCTAAAACCCTTTGACACTCAATAATTCAATGCAAAACCTTTGTGCCAAGGCCTTGTTTCATGAGTTCAAGCATTGCCTAAAGGATTAATCCATTTATAGATAAAGCATTTCTTCCATTTTTGCAAAAGGTAACTTTATGTCCAATTGAAAATCCAAGCAGTACAAATGAGATCTAATTGGCACAAGATTATGGGCAAAACACTCTGATCAAGGAGAGATTATGCAGCTCATTAGGGGGCCTCTACTGACCTAGAACACAACTTGGTCATTAGTTGCTTAAAGTGTAAGTAACTTGGCATATTGTAACACAACTCTCATATCAGCTTACAAACACTTAAGCAAACTGGTCAAACAGATCCAGGACATCATAACCAAGCTAATACACGACCCTAACATCTCTCATACACTCCCAATCTCAGAATCACCTTCAAACTGCAAAAACAGGGCCAGGCCTGCAGTTTGAGTGCCATCTTCCATTTCCCTCAAGCTCTCTTGCCCAAACCAGTTCTCACACATTCCCTAGCATCTATGCAAGCTGACCATGACTTGAAACACGACCTGTAACTCCTCTAACAAGTTCCACCATTTTCATTTTTCCATTTTGCAGTTGAAGTTCTACAGCTCAGTTCAAGGTGTCTCAAGGCAAAGTAAATATTGGAACAACATCACCACACCTCAAGGAAGCTATAACAACCATTATCTTGCACTGAAAGCTCCCCATTTGCCAGATAAAACTTCAACTGAACAGGTACTTTGGTGAACTTTTATCTCTCTCATTAGGCATCATTAGCTCTAAGTTTGTGAATAAGCAATGTTCTACTCATGCCACTGAACCTGTACATGCTTTTACTTTTCATTTCTTTTGCTTGAGCTGTGAGAATTTAAGGTCTGAAAATGGCAGAAAACTTAGGTTAGGATTTGGGATTGTTAAAATTCTCTCTCATTTCTGAGAGTTATGAGATGTTCTTTATATATTTGGAATCATGGTTCCATGCTTAACATTTTTTGTGTTGAAAGTTTGTGCAAAAGATCAAAGAATCAGGATGTTGGGATGGAAGAACAGGGCGCGCGTTTTTTTTGAATATTGTTGTTCAGAGGTTGAAGAAAGGTCTTCATGGGTTGGGCTTATGTTGACTTTCCTTTTTGCACCATATAATTTGTTCTGAACCCCCTGAGCCCATTTGCTTTATTTTTAATGTTTTTTGACTTTTTCTTTTTTTAATTGACTCATTTATTTTTTCTCAGCATATTAAAAATATAAAAATATTTTTTCTTATCATTTTTGAATTTATTAGGTATTTATTTGATTTTTCTTTTAGTTTGTACATAAATAAATAAATATATACTTTTTTGTTTAAAACACTAAAATAGCACAAATATATTTTATACACTTTTATCTTATTTTTACCTCCTGAAAATATTTTATAGAAAAATACTTTTTTTATTTAAATATTAAATATTATTAATTAATATATATAATACATATTTTGTAAATAATATAAATAAATAGGTATATATTAATACACTTAGGATATAAATACCAAAAAATGTACATATTTTATTTTTTAATATTTAATACTAAAAAATACATTTTTTTACAAATATACTTCATTTTTATTTTATTTTTTGTACATAAATAGTAAATATTATATATATTAAATAATTGATCCCTTTTTAATTAAAATTAGGGTTTTGCCCTAAACATGAGAATACTCCAAAAATAATACCCTTTTTTTTATCTCTTTTTATTTTTACATAAATAATACTTTTTTTCATACACATAAAAATTCCTTTTTTACATTTTGCACATTTATTTCATTTCCATTTAATTATGCAATTATTTGTATTGTAAATATTCAAAGAAAATGATGTAATAGCTAGGTTTAATTTCTTGTCTAAATATACCCCATTTGAAACATTGTACCCCCCCTCCCCATATTATTGTGTTGTAATAGTGTAGGAATTTAAATTTCGCACTTTAATGCTTTCTAAACATACCATGCTAGAATTAGGGTTTGTATGCGAATAAAACGAACAAAATAGTTTGACCTAATTTCAAGATGAATAAGCATGAAAATGGACAACACATTTCACACTTGCACCCCTAGGGTATCCCACTTTGTTGCCTTCAAATAATTGGGCCATGTTGCATGTTAGGTTTCTTTGGGCAAAACAAACAATCAAATGATCATAAGTCCCTCGATGACGCTTTCAAAAAAGGTTGCCTAAAATGATCAAATCCCTTTCAAAGAAAAATTGCCCAAAGACATTTAACACTATTGCAATTATGGTCTAAACGATGACCCGCGCCTGTCCCTTTCACCTCCTAATACAAGATTGTCCACCAAATGCAATGGTGGAACAAAATTGTCAAAAGGTTTAAAACATAACAAAAATCTTTGAGAAAACTTTAGGGTAGATAACTCTTAAGTACTTTCCAATTTGCAAAGAAAACACTTGCCTATTTTCAAAACCCACTTCACAAACACTTTCAAAACCAACTTTCAAAAACCTTGAAACATCTTTTTAAAAGACAAAACACCTTTTGTAAAACATTCGAGTAAAGAATTGTTACAAGGGTAGCCTATACAAGGCATCTTTTCAAAACATTTTCAAAACCACACACCAAGCACCATTTCAAACAATTGAAAACCAAGGCAAGTTGATCTAAGCAAATACCTAAGAGCCCATGGATAACCATGGATAGAAAGGGTGCTAATACCTTCCCTTTCTATAATCTAATCCCCGAACCCAAGAAAAATCTCAAAGGTTTTTGCTGTGCTTTTTAAACCTTTCCTTAGGATAAAATAAAAAGTCGGTGGCGACTCTTGCTCAACCGAAACATTTGCGAAAATAAACGCAAAACCCAAGTCAGTTCTCCCACCATATCATAACTTGCATCAACAGGAACCAGCATCAGGCTTGTCAACTCCACCAAACTTTAAGCGCTGTCATCTTCAGAGGAGCTACTTTCTTCAGCATTGAGCTGATCTTCAGCAGCACCCTCTTCCCTTCTGTTTCCTTCAGTCTCCTCCTGTTCCAACTAGAGAGAGAACTTTGATTGAGAGAATGGGATTTATTGCAGAGTTGAGAGAGGAAGGAGGCAAATGAGTGTCTATTCAGCTTCTTAATAATTATGAAAGAAATGGGAAAGCATATGATTAACCCAATCAAAATAGACTTAACAAAAATAACTCCTTCAACCCTTGTTTTAAGCAAAATTAATTGCTACAATTCCTCCTGTTGGCAAATACCCAACTTGCCCCTCAAGTTTTCAAATTGATTTGCATCAAGTGTCTTGGTAAAAATGTCAGCCAGCTGTAGTTCAGTGGCAACATGTTCCAGTTTAATCGTCTTCTCTTCTACAAGGTCTCTGATAAAGTGATGTCTTATGTCAATATGTTTGGTCCTGCTATGCTGAATAGGATTCTTGGAAATGTTGATTGTACTCAGATTGTCGTAGTACAATGTCATAACATCTTATGTGACATTATACTCGGTAAGCATCTGTTTCATCCAGATCATTTGAGAACAGCTACTACCAGCTGCAATGTATTCAGCTTCAGCAGTAGAGAGAGACACACAGTTCTGTTTCTTGATGAACCAGGAGACCAGATTATTTCCTAAGAAGAAACATCCTCCAGAGGTGCTTTTTCTATCATCAGCACTTCCAACCCAATCAGCATCACAATAACCAGTCAGAGTTGGTTCACAACCATGAGAGTACAGCAAGCCATAGTTGTAAGTTCCACTTACATACTTCAAAATTCTCTTTACTTGGTTGATATGACTGACTTTAGGATCAGCTTGGTATCTTGCACAAACTCCAACTGCAAAAGCAATGTCAGGTCTGCTGGCTGTGAAATACAACAAACTTCTTATCATGCTTCTGTACAGACTTTGGTCCACCTTAACCCCACTTGAATCTTTGGATAGCTTTAAATGAGTAGGTGAAAGGGTCCTTTTGTGACTGGCATTCTCCATACCAAACTTCTTGACAATGTTCTTTGCATACTTGCTTTGAGATAGAAAGATTGAGTCCTCCATCTGTGAGACTTGCAGTCCAAGAAAATAAGTCAGTTCTCCCATGAGACTCATTTCGAATTCAGCCTTCATCTGGTCAACAAAATGTTTAACCATTTGTTCTGACATTCCCCCAAACACTATGTCATCAACATATATTTGAGCTACCATTAACTTCCCTCCTTCATTTTTGACAAAGAGGGTTTTATCCAAGCCTCCTTTTCTGTATCCTTTGTCTGAGAGAAATTTTGTTAACCTGTCATACCATGCTCTAGGAGCTTGTTTCAGGCCATATAGAGCTTTCCTCAATTTGTAGACATGATCAGGGTGGTTTGGATCCACAAAACCTTTAGGCTGTTCCACATAAACTTCTTCATTTAAGTACCCATTTAGGAAGGCACTTTTTACATCCATCTGAAACAACTTGAACTTATGGAGACAAGCAATTCCCAATAGGAGTCTGATAGATTCCAGTCTGGCTACAGGGGCAAAGGTCTCATCAAAATCAACCCCTTCAACTTGAGTGTATCCTTGGGCAACAAGTCTTTCCTTATTCCTAGAGACAACTCCTTCAGCATCTGATTTGTTCTAGTATATCCATTTTGTGCCAATGATGTTTGTTCCCTCTGGTCTAGGAACTAACTCCCAAACTTCATGTTGCTTAAATTGGTTCAATTCATCTTACATTGCACCAATCCAGTATTCATCAGTTAAGGCCTCCATAACATTTCTTGGTTCAATTTTAGACACAAAGCAAGAGTTTGAGATGATTTCTCTAGATCTTGTAATGACTCCACTATTTGGATCCCCTATAATGAGTTCTTTAGGATGATCTTTCTGAATTCTGATGGAAGGGATTTTGCTAGCTTCCTTGGATTCAGAGTCTGCTGTAGTGGTGTTAGGAAGGTCATTCTGTTGAGTTGGAGTCTCAAAGAATGTCTCAACATTACAAGGGACATCTGTTTCTTCATGATAATCATCAACTATGACATTTATTGATTCCATCATGACTTTGGTCCTGGAATTGAATACCCTATAAGCTCTGCTGTTGGAGGAGTATCCTAGAAATATACCTTCATCACTTTTAGGGTCCAGCTTTCTCCTTTGTTCACGATCTGCCAGAATATAGCATTTGCTGCCAAATACATGGAAGTACTTCACAGTTGGCTTTCTTCCTTTCCAGAGTTCATAAATGGTGGATGAGGTTCCCTTTCTCAAAGTGACTCTGTTATGGACATAACAGGCTGTATTCATAGCTTCAGCCCAAAAATGAATAGGAAGTCTTTTGGCATGTATCATAGCTCTGGCAGATTCCTGTATGGTCCTATTTTTCCTTTCTACAACTCCATTTTGTTGAGGAGTTATAGGAGAAGAGAATTCATGACTAATTCCTTTTGAGGAACAGAACTCATTAAACTTACTGTTTTCAAATTCCTTGCCATGATCACTTCTGATTCTGACAATACACCCTTCTTTTTCTCTTTGAATTCTTTTGCACAGTTCTTTAAAAACTTCAAACACATCAGATTTTTCCTTAATGAAGTTAATCCAGGTGAATCTGGAATAGTCATCCACAACAACATAGGCATATCTCTTTCCACCAAGACTTTCCACCTGCATTGGTCCCATCAGATCCATATGTAGAAGTTCCAGAACCTTAGAGGTGGTCAGATGTCTTGACTTTGGATGTGACATCCTAGTCTGCTTACCAACCTGACATTCACCACAAACTCTCCCTTCATCAATTTGCAGTCTTGGAATCCCTCTGACTGCCTCCATGGAGATAATCCTTTTCATTCCTCTTAGATGAAGATGGCCAAGTTTTTGGTGCCACAGTTTCACCTCTTTTTCTTCTTTGGTAATAGAACACACAGTGGAGTAATTAGTGTTCTCAGGCTCCCACAAGTAACAGTTGTCTTTAGATCTGACTACTTTCATTACAACTTCTTGTTTTTCATTAATTACAAGACATTCATATTTTGAGAAGTTGACCTTGAATCCTAGATCACATAATTGACTGATACTAATGAGATTAGCAGTCAGGCCTTTTACCAATAGTACTTCATTCAGATTTGGAACTCCAGGGCAGTCCAAATTACCAACTCCTTTGATTTCACCTCTAGCACCATCTCCAAAGGTCACATAACTAGTGGTGTGAGGTTTAACATTATTGAGAAGGTTCTTGATTCCAGTCATGTGCTTAGAACACCCACTGTCAAAGTACCAGTCTTCCTTTGCAGAGACTCTCAGGGAAGTGTGGGCTATCAGGGCAGTAGCCTTTTTCTTCCATTGAGGAGTATGTGGTACCCTGTTAGACTTAGGTTTGACACCTGGGTTCTGATTAGGGTATCCATACAATCTGAAGCAGAAAGGCTTTATGTGACCAAACCTCCCACAATGATGACATCTCCATCTTTGGTACTTTTTCTTCATATTTCTCTGTTCCCGATGTTGAGTGTTATATTGTGACATCTGCTTTGACATTTGTTTATCAAAGCTCATCTTCTTGTCTGCACCAGATTTCTTTACTGCCACAAATCCTAGACCAGACTTGTTTCTCACATTTTGTCCAACCTGGAGGATTTCTTCCAATTTGTCAGTTCCATTTGTCAGCATCTTGACAGATTTGGTCATCTGGTTCAGTTTTGAGTTCAGCATTTGAACTTCCCCTTCTAGATGACTTATAGTTTCAAGGTCTTCCCTTTTTTCAGTCTCCAACTTTATGATGAGTTTTGTTTGTCTCTCATTTTGCACACAGACTTCAGCACTTCTGATACACAATTTCTTGTAAGTATCAGCCAGTTCTTCAAATGTCACTTCCTCATAACTAGTGTCACTTTTAGAGGTACAAACACCAGTTAGTGCAGTAACTAGTTTGGCATATTCTTCTTCAGAATTACTTTCTGAATCACAGTCACACCAGGTAGCAGTCATTCCTTTCTTTTGTTTCTTAAGAAAGGTAGGACATTCAGCTCGAATATGCCCATATCCTTCACAACCATGGCATTGAATTCCTCTGCCTTGATTTCCCTTCTCTTTAGACCTTGGTCTGGAGTCATAAGATCTGTTAATGTCAGAGGGGATGTTCTCAACATTTGACCTTGACTTTGGATCCATTCTCTTGATGAGTTTGTTGAATTTTCTTCCAAGCATGGCTATAGCTTCTGAAATATTTTCTTCTTCATCCTCCTTGTTTTTATCTTCAGAGTTGGATACAAGTGCTATGCTCTTGTTTTTCTTGTCAACATTGTCACTGATCCCCATCTCAAAAGTCTGAAGAGACCCAATGAGTTCATCCACCTTTAACTTGCTGATATCCTGGGCTTCCTCTATAGCAGTTACCTTCATTGCAAATCTTTTAGGCAGGGATCTGAGAATCTTTCTCACCAGTTTTTCTTCAGACATCTTTTCTCCCAATGCTCCTGAGGTGTTGGCAATCTCCAAGATGTTCATGTGAAACTCATGAATGGTTTCATCTTCCTTCATCCTTAGGTTCTCAAACTTGGTAGTCAGCATCTGAAGCCTTGACATTTTTACTTTGGATATGCCCTCATGGGTAGTTTTGAGAGTGTCCCACACTTCCTTGGCCAGTTCACATTGATGTACTAGTCTGAATATGTTTCTATCAATTCCATTGAACAAGGCATTTAAAGCTTTGGAATTACCCAGGGCTAACTCATCTTCTTCTTTGCTCCATTCTTCCTCAGGCTTCAGACTGATCGTCCCATCTTTCTCAGTTATGGTGGAATGGTTCCATCCTTTGTCAGCAACTCTCCAAGCCTTGTTGTCCAGTGATTTTAAGAAGGCAATCATACGAGGTTTCCAGTAGTCATAATTTGTTCCATCCAGAATGGGTGGTCTATTTCCAAAAACTCCTTCTTTGTCCATAGTGCCAGAAAGTGATATCCCTAGATCTCACCCAGTAATACAGGCAGGGTGCCTGCTCTGATGCCAATTGAAATTCTGGCAGCAGATACTCAATGTCACAGTGAATGTTATGACACCGTATCTGACTTTCTATAAGACAGTAAATAAAAACAGTAAAGAACACAGTCAATTGTTTACCCAGTTCAGTGTGAAACAACACCTACTCTGGGGGCTACCAAGCCAGGGAGGAAATCCACTATAAGAGATATTAATTCAGGAATAAACCAACCAATTTATCTCCTTCACTTAAGACCTACCCAATGCAACTTCAATCTAAGTTCAACTTAAACCTGAGTTCCTACTCACTCCCCCTCAATCACAGCAGTGATACTTAAAACAATTGACTAATGAAATAATGAAGACACTCTTCAGAACATACACTTGATTATGCTTCACAGCTTTTTAATCAAGTAACACAAACACTCGTGCTTCACAACTTTGAGTGATACATAAACCTAACTTGACTTTGCTTCAAAGCTTTAGTCAAGAGACACAAAACACTCTTGCTTCAAAGCTTTGAGTGATACAAAAACCCTTACAATCAAAACCTATTCCAAGTCACTTATCACAATGATACTTGCTTGGATTTCAGCAGTTAAAACTATACAGCTCCTAATTGATCTTCAGTCGAAAGAGTTACTATCCAATCAGCAATCCTGTTGAATATATATGCAGCTGTTTCTTCAGTTTAGGGCTTCCACGAAAAGCTAGGGTTAATTAGGGTTAACCTCAAGACTAGGTCATAAGACTTTATCAACCAGATTAGGGTTGAGCTAGGTTAACCCAAAGTCCACGTGAGATTCTGTTCTGGAAAGAATGAGCCATCTTCCTGAAAAATCTCAGAATTAACCAAATTGCATATATGTTAGATCAGTACAGGATGTCTTAACATTTGTTATGACATCAGAATTCCTGTTTACTGATTTTGGTAGAAGGCAATAAATGTGATCATTGCAAAATGCTCAGATACACACTCATAAACAGTAGCTACTGTATGCCATACTTTTTCTGCATAAAGTACCTAATAATCCAGAATGTTATGACATCAGTCATGACATTTACACACCTGGTTTTACCTAAAATACATGCCAATAACTAAACACTTACAAGTATAATTATAACAATTGATATATAAATATAGAAACTCGGTAATGAAAATATACTCTTTTTGAATTTTGTAATCAAGGCAACTAAAGTATTTTGTTTTGACAAAAGGTAGCTCCGTTTAAGGGTCATATGATATCAATTGTATTATGATATCTTATGGGTATTAATTTTGGTGTCGTTATTAAGCTTTTCATTCTTTACTGTCATTATTTCTTGGAGCTTGCATCACTAGGCTAATTTTCATCTTATAGTTTATGGTATTTACATGAAATTATGATTCTCCTTTTTAGTTTACACAATTGCATTGCCACCCATTTAGATTTATTTTGATTTCTTAGCTGCATATTCGTGTAGATTTCTATGGGTCGTGGTTGGTGTAAGTTGAAATGACAGGAGAAGGGTCAAATAAGAGAGCACCAATAAGCAAGAAACCGTAAGATGACTAAAACTTCCACTATTTAGTTTCTTTACAATTTAGTATCTTTTGATGCATTCTTGCTAATGCCAATTATGTTAAAAAGAGTTGTTGATAGGTTATGACTGAAAGAACAAGATTAAGTTCTGACCTATCCCAAGTGTTTTGATGATAACTAAATTATTTTTAAGATAATTTATGCTCTAATGAATTTGGTTTTGAATATCTTAGTTAATGTTCTGACAAGAAACATTCCAAAGTGCTAAGAAAAGATTATAAAGAAGTTCTTTGACATAAGAACCTTTTATTCAAACGTATCTGCTGACTCTGGTAAGAACACTCATTTGTTAAATGTATCTTCTAACTTCTAGCACGCTTCTTGATTCTGAAGATAACTTGAAAGTAAGCGCTGTTCAAAGATCTTAGCAAGCAACACTCTGACCAGAAGTTGAATAAAGCATGATCTGAGTTAAAGCAAATACTGAAACAACGTCTTAATCAACGTGTCTTGTCAAAGCAAAGGAAACATGTTCTTAC
Organism: Vicia faba; assembly: GCA_948472305.1. Lineage (NCBI taxonomy): Eukaryota > Viridiplantae > Streptophyta > Magnoliopsida > Fabales > Fabaceae > Vicia > Vicia faba. Next base: position 624,688,197 of record OX451741.1, read on the forward strand.
ATTCTGACGTTTGCTAATTAATGCAAAGACGGCTGAAAACACTCAAGTGCCTACAAATAGTTTCTTGGAGAATGGAATTTTGCAAGGATACACACAAAGCATTTAATGCTCTCTATATTCCTCTGAAGGCAGCAACTGTCTTATTTTTTCCTACTATAAGTAGAAGGACATTTATTGCAAGCCAAAAAAAATAAAGAGAAAAGAAAAAAGGTTGTTCAAACAAGAAACTACGTGAAATATTCAAAAGTTTACAAACTCATAGTTCTTACATTATTGTGTATTACATTCTAAGAAAAAACAGTTGTGATATAGCTTGATTAGAAGCAAACTCTATTTCAATTATCTGTAAAGATTATACTTCTGTATTTGTTCCTTGAGAGACCAAGTTTGGTCAGATTTCTCAAGCAGACTAGGACTAGATTTAAGTCTTAGTGGTGTTAGTAACTTATAAGTTTACTTGTGCATTGTTAGTCACAACAGTTGTTGTGTGATTGTAATCAGTTGATTATAGTGGATTAAGTCCTTGTTGAGAAAGGCGAAATCACCTTGGCGGGTGGACTGGAGTAGTTTGAGTTCAAACGAACCAGGATAAAAATAACTGTGTTATTCCATTACTATTTTGAGCTTTGTATTGAAATAACGAAAAGAGTCACTTATTCAAACCCCCCTTCTAAGTGTTTTCTTACCCCTTCAATTGGTATCAGAGCTTGACTCTGAGCTCAACACTTAACCGTGTCAGAAAAAGATCCAGAAGAAAACACAATGGTCGTTGAACAAAACAATAATAGTTATAACAAACCTCCAGTGTTTGATGGAGAAGATTTTGAGTACTGGAAAGATAGGCTAGAAAGTTTCTTTCTAGGTCATGATAGTGATCTTTGGGATATAGTCTTGGATGGTTACAAACATCTTATAGATTCAGAAGGAAACAAAGTGGATAGAAAAAATATGGATAGACAACAAAAAGCTGATTTTAAAAATCATCACAGAGCTAGAAATATTTTTTTAAATGCTATCTCTAAAGTAGAATATGAAAAAAATCACTAATAGAGATACAACGCATGATATGTTTGAGTCTCTCAAAATGACTCATGAAGAAAATGCCCAAGTTAAGGAGTCTAAAGCTCTGGCTTTAGTTCAAAAGTATGAAGCCTTCAAAGTTGAGGAAAGTGAGTCTATAGAAGCGATGTTCTCTAGGTTTCAGACTCTGATCGCTGGTCTGAGAGTTTTGAACAAAGGGTATACCAAAGAAGATCACGTGAAAAAGATCATCAGAAGCTTACCCAGAAGATGGGCACCAATGGTCACTGCATTCAACGTGTCAAAAGATCTGAGCAATGTGTCTTTAGAGGAACTCATCAGCGCTCTCAGAAGTCATGAGATTGAACTGGATGAACATGAGCCTCAGAAGAAAGGTAAGTCTCTAGCCCTTAAATCAATTAAGAAATTTGATACTAACGCTTTTCAGGATGAAGAAGAAAACTCTGAAGAACCAGCTTCAAAAGAAGACGAACTATATTTGATCTCCAAAAGGATCAATCATCTGTGGAAGCACAGACAAAAGAAGTTCAGGAACTTCAAGAAGTCAGAAGATAAACCAGAATCTTCTGGACATAAAAAGTCAAACAGAAGAGAGATCATCTGTTATGAATGCAAAGAACCTGATCACTTCAAAAGTGAATGTCCAAAGCTTCAAAAATAAAGACCAAAGAAGAGATTTGGAAAGAAGAAAGGAATGATGGCAACCTGGGATGACTCAGATTCTTCTGAAGATGAATCTGGTTCTGAAGATGAAAATGCCAACCTAGCTTTAATGGCTATCACAGAAGATGACTCAGACTGTGAGTCAGAACAAAGAGAGGTATTTTCTGAATTTTCTAGAGAAGAACTTGATGATAGTTTATCAGAACTTCTGGAAAACTACAGTAAGCTCAAAATCAAATACAAGAAACTCAAGAAGAGTCTTGCATCTGATTTTAAGAAACTTGAAACAGAAAAATCTGAAATTTTAGAAAACAATCTTAAACTTAAAAAAGAAATTCAAATTGTTCAAAAGAATTTTAGTTCAAAGTCTGTATCTAGTTCAAAAGATATTCTGAAAGAATATGACTATAGCTTTCAAACTTTTCTTGCTAAAAGCATAGACAGAAGCAAAATGGCTTCAATGATTTATGGAGTTAGTGGAAAAAACAGAAGAGGAATTGGATATGAACCTCCCAAAGGGAAGGAAACATACATTCCAAAACCTGTTGCTAAAATGACCTTCACTTACAAACCTCTAAATAAGCAATTCAAGTTTGGACATTCACATGATATAAAATATACATCACATTCTGGAAACTCTTATGCTAACCCAAAAGGACCCAAAAAGATATGGGTACCTAAGGATAAAATAATATTTGTTGCAGATGTCCTTAACAGCTCAATTGAAACACCAGTCATGGTACCTGGACTCTGGATGCTCACGACACATGACGGGAAAAAGGTCTATGTTCCAAAGCCTGGAACTTAAAGCTAGAGGAGATATGAAGTTTGGAGGTAATCAAAAGGGGAAGATTATTGGTTCTGGAACCATAGGAAACGGTAACTTTCCTTCTATCTCTAATGTTTTATTAGTAGAAGGATTAGCTCATAATCTATTGTCTATAAGTCAATTAAGTGTCAATGGCTATGACATTATCTTCAATCAAAACTCATGTAAAGCTGTAAATCAAAAGAATGGATCAATCCTCTTTTCTGGTAAGAGAAAAAACAACATTTACAAAATTGATTTATCAGATCTTAAATCTCAAAACGTAAAATGCCTTTTGTCTGTTAGCAATGAGAAATGGGTATGGCACAAAAGATTGGGACATGTCAGTCTTAGAAAAATCTCTCAACTAAATAAATTAAATTTAGTCAGAGGACTTCCCAATCTGAAGTACAACTCAGATGCTATGTGCGAAGCATGTCAAAAAGGAAAATTTTCAAAACCTTCCTTTAAATCTAAAAATGTTGTCTCTTCCTCTAAGCCATTAGAGTTACTTCATATTGATCTGTTTGGACCAGTGAAAACTGCATCCATCAGAGGCAAGAAGTATGGATTGGTCATCGTTGATGATTTCAGCAGATGGACATGGGTAAAGTTTTTAAAACACAAGGATGAGTCACATTCTGTATTCATTGACTTCTTTACTCAAGTGCAAAATGAAAAAGATTTTAAAATCACAAAAGTTAGAAGTGATCATGGTGGTGAATTTGAAAATCATTATTTTGAAAAATATTTTAAAGAAAATGGTATTGTTCATAACTTTTCTTGTCCTAGAACTCACCAGCAAAATGGAGTTGTAGAAAGAAAGAATAGAACATTACAAGAGATGGCCAGAACCATGATCAATGAAACAAATATGGCTAAGCACTTTTGGGCAGAAGCTGTGAATACAACGTGTTATATTCAGAATAGAATCTCTATAAGACCTATTCTTCAAAAGACTCCCTATGAATTGTGGAAAAACAGAAAGCCCAACATTTCTTATTTCCATCCTTTTGGATGTACTTGTTTTATTCTAAACACCAAAGAAACTCTGAATAAGTTTGATTCCAAAGCACAAAAGTGTTTCCTACTTGGATACTCTGAACGATCAAAAGGCTATAGAGTATACAACATATAAACTCTGATTGTTGAAGAATCAATCAAAGTCAGGTTTGATGATAAGCTTGGCCAACCACAGCCAAAGCAAATCGATTTTTCTGTAGGTACAAAAGATCATCACTCAAACTCTGAAAGTTCAGAAGCAAAAGAAGACGTAGCAGATCATCCTCTTGACGATGCTCTCAACAATCTCAGAATCTCTGACCAACTCACTCAGAAAAGGTTTCCTAGATTATCTTCAGCTCACAAAGAAGACGTAATCATTGGAAGAAAAGAAGATACCATCAGAACAAGATCATATCTCAGAATCAATGAAGAATCTTTGTTCGGTTTAGTCTCTCTGATTGAGCCAACTACCATTGATGAAGCTATGGAAGATAATGATTGGATCTTAGCAATGCAAGAAGAACTAAATCAATTCTCAAAGAATGATGTATGGAGTCTAGTTCCAAGACCCAAAGGATTCAATGTTATAGGAACCAAATGGGTCTTCAGAAACAAATTGAACGAACAAGGAGAAGTAATCAAAAACAAGGCACGACTGGTTGCACAGGGTTATAGTCAACAAGAAGGAATTGATTATAATGAAACCTTTTCCCCAGTCGCCAGGTTAGAATCTATAAGATTATTAATTTCTTTTGTTGTACAAAATAACATTACATTATATCAAATGGATGTTAAAAGTGCATTTCTAAATGGTTATATTGAAGAAGAAGTATATGTCCATCAACCTCCTGGATTTAATGATTCAAAACAACCAGAACATGTTTTTAAATTAAAAAAGTCTTTGTACGGTTTAAAACAGGCTCCAAGAGCTTGGTATGATCGTCTGAGTAATTTTATATTAGAAAAAGATTTTACCAGAGGGAAAGTGGACACAACTCTCTTCAGAAAAACATTTAAAAATGATATTTTAATCTGTCAAATTTACGTTGATGATATAATTTTTGGAACCTCTAATATATCCCTTAGAAAAGAATTTGCTAAGACAATGCAGGCAGAATTTGAAATGAGCATGATGGGTGAATTGAAATTCTTTCTTGGAATTCAAATCAACCAGACTCAAGAAGGTACTTTCATACATCAGACGAAGTATGTTAAAGAACTTCTGAAGAAATTTCAAATGTCAGAAAGCAAAGATGCCAAGACACCTATGCATCCAACCTGCATTCTAGGTAAAGATGAGGTAAGTATGAAAGTAGATCAGAAGCTCTACAGAGGTATGATTGGATCCCTTCTCTATCTGACTGCATCTAGACCTGATATATTATTTAACGTGTGCTTGTGTGCTAGATTCCAATCAGATCCTAGAGAATCTCTTTTAACAGCTGTTAAGAGAATTCTTAGGTATCTGAAAGGTACTTCTAATCTTGGTCTGTGTTACAGAAGATCACAAGATTACAAACTAGCAGGTTATTGTGATGCTGACTTTGCTGGAGATAGAATTGAAAGAAAAAGCACCTCTGGAAGCTGCCAGTTTTTGGGTGACAATCTTATCTCATGGTACAGCAAGAAGCAAGCAACAATTGCTCTATCAACCACAGAAGCTGAATATATATCTGCTGCTGGATGTAGCTCTCAGATGATTTGGATGAAAAGTCAACTAGAAGATTTCAACCTTTATAAAAGTAAGATTCCTATCTTCTGTGACAATACTTCTGCTATTTGTCTTTCTAAAAATCCAATCTTACATTCTAAAGCCAAACATATAGAAATTAAATATCATTTCATAAGGGACTATACTCAGAAGGGGATTTTAAACTTGATTTTTGTAAAAATAGACCATCAATGGGCTGACATTTTTACTAAACCCCTTTCAGAAGATAGATTTAATTTCATTCTGAAAAATATTTGTATGGAAGTATGTCCTGAATAAAATAATATTTATTTTCTGTGACTGGCTTCAGAACTTTCTGAAATGAATGCTCTGATCAACAACTCTTCAGAAGTTAGAAGAGAAGTTGTAACAGAATCTATATGAATCATTCTAACACTTCATGTCCAAGTGTAGTTCAGAAATTCATTAGAACAAACAGTTGTTACATGCATCCTTCAGGAGATGAACACGTGGTGTGTTTCTGAAAGGTCAAGCGTGCAAAAGCTAATGATGACGTTCTAGGTAACTGTTGATGATTAGCCATAATCTCACGTTTTCCCTCATTTTTAGCAATTCATTAAATGCTAGTAATGATGAGAATCGTTTTTTTAAAATTAGTTTTAATATTTATTTTAATTTGTCTTAAATACTTCTAATTTAATTCTTAACCTATTCTCTGAAATTAATGCCTATAAATACTCTTTGAAAAACCATTTCATTCTTTACTGTCTCTTTCAACTCAAGTTTTTATTTGAACATTTCTCTTAAAAACCCTTTTCGAAAAATTCTCTTTTCATAAAACTTCAATGGCTTCTTCTTCCTCTACCCACTCTGAGCAATAATGTATACTTGAAAGGACAACACTCATTCCGGTAGAAAGTTCGGAAGTTTTGAGTGAGATAATGGTATACTTTGAGAATCTCAGAGAGAATGGATTTGACTTGTTCCCTGTTGTGAAGTTTCAAGGTTGGGAAAGCTACTTTAATCGTCTTACTGGTCCAGTCTTTCCTCATTTGGTAAAAGAATTCTGGATTCACGCTATTGCAACTCCCAAGGTTATTCTCTCCTTTGTAATGGGCAAGGAAATATCCATTACAGAAAATCTAATCAGAAGGTTGCTGGGATTTAAAGGACTTGGAGTTACAGGAATGCCCACTGGAAGAATGGAGATGTCTAGGGTATACATAGAGATTTTTACAAATGGTCAAGGTTCCTCCAAAGTTAGGGATTTGAAAGACAAGTATAAGATTTGGGCAAGGATTATTCATGGATGTATTCACCACAGGAAAGACACCAGTTCTCCTGATTACATCAACGCTGATCAACAATATTTGTTGTTTTGCCTTGGAACCAATGTCAAAATTGATTTGCCCTACTTGCTTTTTGAACACCTCTGGAACCATGTCAAAGAAACCAGAGAAGTTGAAAGGATGAAGAATCCCAAATCAAAGAGGAATTGGATTCCCATGGGGAGGTTATTATCATACATTCTGACTGAGAATGGTCTGATTGCTCACCTAAGAGAAGCAAATCTTCTGGGGGAGCTTGGACCTATCTGTGGTAAGACAATGACTGGAAAGAACTTGCTAAAAAGGAAAATTATTGACAAACTGCTGGTGGAACCCTCTCCATGTCTGTCAACTATTGTGAAGAAAAGAAGAATTCCTATTGCTAATTTTCCTATGTTCAACTCGTTGGAACATTCTCGTATGGTTTTGCACTATCTTAAGACCTGCAGAGAAATAGGATCACCTATTGGTCCAACTTGGCTTCAAGGAAGAAATCAAGCTGCTGCTGATGTTGTTCTCCAAGGATCTGTGAAGAGAAAAGCTCTAGAAGGACCTTCTGACTCTCCTCAGAAGAAAAAGAAGACAGGTAATCATGCTGAAACTATACCTGTTTATAATTCTGAAAATATATCTGCATCTGCTGAATCCTCTCAAACCTCACCATCTGAACCCCTTGCTGACAACCTTAGTAAAAATCAGTTCTCAACAGATTTTAGTGATTCTGACTCTGATGAACATTCTGACAGCCAATCAGAACCCTCTCATTCAGAACCCCCTGAACCATCTATTTTTCAACCTATTCCTGCTGAAAGTTTCTCAAGACCCCCTTCCAGACCTTTATCACCCAGACCCACTGGATGGTATGATGCTGGATCTTGGAGAATTCCTGGGATTAATGAACCTCTAGCAACCATAAAACCACCTTTCAATCTACCAACTGAAAACATTTTTGCTATGAACCAACCACAACCTCAAAAACCCATTCCCACTCCCGCTTATACAATAATAATTTCTCCTGATATCACTCCACCCACCTCACCACAACATACAACCCCACTCTCAACTCCTCAAATTCCAGAACAACAAATTTTTGAACAAACTGATATTGTTGAACCATCCGTACCTCATGATATATCAGAACCTCATATTTGTGTTAACCAACCTGAACCTGAACCTACAAATACTCCTGAAACCAATAGCTTTTTAAGAACTGTAGTGGACTCTCAATCTCTACAATTCTTGAAAAACAAATCTTACAGAACGACTGTCCTTAAACCTATTCAGCCAGATGTAAATGTTTTGTTTCAGAATTTTATAACAAATGTTCAAGCATGGTTACAACCGCTGAAAGAAGATAGCCTCAGAAGTGTGAACACCGTAGCAACAGATCTTCTATGGGAAACTTTCAGAAGAACCTTGGTTGCTGAATCACGGAAGTTACAGGATTTGTGCCACTCTCAGGTGCTGGACAACTTTTCCAAACTTCTGCGTGTTTTCAAGACAGAAGCTGCTGATACTTGGAATAAGAAGTCTTCGCTACTGATTGCTGATACACCAGCTGATAAGATGGACATATCAGAAGACGAATCTGAAGAATACTCTGAAGATTCAAATCCTCTGGCTATTGTTCTATTGAATCAACCTTCATTTAAGAATGGACCTGAACCTATGCCAACTCTTGCAATGGATCTGGGCACTCTGCTCTCCACCTTTGTGAAGTGTGATTCATTAGTTACTGCTTCTAAACCTGTTTCTACTGAAGCTTCATCATCTTCTTCCCCTACCTCGCTCATTATGGACACTCTGAAAGAGCTAAAGAGGGAGAATGAAGTCTTGAATAGACGCATGGATAAGCAAGATCAAACAAATTTAGAGTTCAAGAACTGGATGGCAATGCAAAGTGAATCTGCCTCTGAGATCAAGAACCTTCTGATGGCTCTTGTCTCTAAGAAATCCTATTTTCTTTTTGTCTCTTATTTGATGTTTTGTTTGTACTTCTGGTTATCTATTTTTTTTAACTTTTTATGGAATCTTTCAAAATTTCTCATTTATTACACTTTCTGATTATGCCAAAAAGGGGGATAAAATGTGCATGTTTTAACTAATCACTGTTTAACAGTTATAGGACTATGTCTCAGACATTCTAATATAATTGCAAGAATTCCCTCTGTGCAAAAGATTTTTTTTTGCAGGTATCATTTAACTCTGAAAGAATATTCCAGCTAAGATTTATCTTCTTGAAGAAGTTCTGAAGAAATTCAAAGAAGGCTGTGTATCACTCTGACTAAATAATCTCAGGATGTCTTATGCATAGATATATTCATTTCAGGGGGAGATTCTTATCTCTTAATCTGTTTCTTTTCTTTATCTAAAATAATTTTTTGTCATCATCAAAAAGGGGGAGATTGAAAGAACAAGATTAAGTTCTGACCTATCCCAAGTGTTTTGGTGATAACTAAATTATATTTAAGATAATTTATGCTCTAATGAATGTGGTTTTGAATATCTTAGTTAATGTTCTGACAAGAAACATTCCAAAGTGCTAAGCAAAGATTATAAAGAAGTTCTTTGACATAAGAACCTTTTATTCAAACACATCTGCTGACTCTGGTAAGAACACTCATTTGTTAAATGTATCTTCTAACTTCTAGCAGGCTTCTTGATTCTGAAGATAACTTGAAAGCAAGCGTTGTTCAAAGATCTTAGCAAGCAACGCTCTGACCAGAAGTTGAATAAAGCATGTTCTGAGTTAAAGCAAATACTGAAACAACGTCTTAATCAACGTGTCTTGTCAAAGCAAAGGAAACACGTTCTTACATTCTGACGTTTGCTAATTAATGCAAAGACGGCTGAAAACACTCAAGTGCCTACAACTAGTTTCTTGGAGAATGGAATTTTGCAAGGATACACGCAAAGCATTTAATGCTCTCCATATTCCTCTGAAGGCAGCAACGGTCTTATTTTTTCCTACTATAAGTAGAAGGACATTTATTGCAAGCCAAAAAAAAATAAAGAGAAAAGAAAAAAGGTTGTTCAAACAAGAAACTACATGAAATATTCAAAAGCTTACAAACTCATAGTTCTTACATTATTGTGTATTACATTCTAAGAAAAATCACAGTTGTGATATAGCTTGATTAGAAGAAAACTCTATTTCAATTATCTGTAAAGATTATACTTCTGTATTTGTTCCTTGAGAGACCAAGTTTGGTCAGATTTCTCAAGCAGACTAGGACTAGATTTAAGTCTTAGTGGTGTTAGTCACTTGTAAGTTTACTTGGGAATTGTTAGTCACAACAGTTGTTGTATGATTGTAATCATTTGATTATAGTGGATTAAGTCCTTGTTGAGAAAGGCGAAATCACCTTGGCGGGTGGACTAGAGTAGTTTGAGTTCAAACGAACCAGGATAAAAATAACTGTGTTATTCCATTACTATTTTGAGCTTTGTATTGAAAGAACGAAAAGAGTCACTTATTCAACCCCCCCTTCTAAGTGTTTTCTTACCCCTTCAATGACGAACACGACATATGCCACCTGGGGCTCTAGCTGTAAACACATATCGCTTGAAGCATGACACAAGGAACAAAAGCACCACTTCTAATATGCGTCAAAGAACACAAGCTCCTCCACCGCATCAAACAACCGTAACACCACAACCCTCTCATACCACCATAGCACCACCACCGCCTCATACAACCGCAACACCTTCCCCGCCTCTTACAGCCTCAACACCTCCACTGCCTCAGACAATCGAACCAGCATCACAACCTCAGACAACCGACGCATCACCGACATTTGAGGGATCCACATTTGTTCTTACCCCTGGAGTGACACATCATGTTTTGCAAGGTCCAACTGTCAATCACACCATGATGGAAGGGGAGGAAGAGGAGAGGAACCAAACTGTTTCTGATGAGGAAGAGGAGGCCGCAGAACAAGAATTTGCTAATGGGAAAAGGCCGCTGATTAGCATTTTGGGAAACCGGTTAAAAATTTAGTTACACACACTTTTTGATTGAGTGATATGTGTTTGTTTTCTTTATACACTATTAGAGCACACATAATATTTAATATTCTGCACCAGTTACCCTAATAATAATCAAATTAAACATTAAATTCAACACAATGAAACACATTGTTGTTTAGTGTTTCTTCATGGTTGGCTATGTAAAGTGTTTTGGTACATAAAGCATGGAGTTAAAAATCCTTTTTTGCGGTCCAAATTTGATGTTGTTTAGTGTAAAACACTTAGATAATCTCTACAACACTTAGATTTTGCTTCTTATTCAAGTATGAGAACAAGCCTGTAACATTATAACATAGTACATTCACCAAATAAATGTCTAATACAAATATACTACTAATAAGATGCACATAAAAAACACAAACTAGATCCCATAGAATGCAATGCATTTACATAAGTTTGCAAAATACTATGTTCACATGATCTTTGTTCTAATTGTTTGGTAAACTTGATATTTTCTTTGTAGGTTGACTCCAAGCAGTATTGTTGCTGAAGCTATTAGAAAAGTTTTAATAAAACTTTATAAAGTAAATTTCTTGCAGTATAGTGAGCTTAAACCTGGGAATAGAAGAGAAGAGAGACATACATACTTTGATTTGTTTAAAGTAAGATATGTAATTTCCTTTTTACTATAGTATGATGATAATGTATATTTTTTTACAGTTTAATCAACAATATTTCTCTTTTGGTAGTCTTTTGTTCAACGGGAGTCGTGTGTTGACGCCAAAATACAAGATTTGTTTCATAAAGCTTGTGGTAAAAGAATATCTGATATAATTGGTAAGATTAGGAAAAAGGGGGGAAAACCGAAATGGATGGGTGAAAAGGTTTATGCGTATCTTCTTGATGGGTGGCAAATGGAAGAATTCAAAAAGGTCTCTCAACAAAATAAGACTAATCGAGCATCAACCAAATGGGGCGGTCCATACCATGGGACGTAGAGCTCATCATGATGTTGCTATAGAATTGGTGTGTATTCTATTTGTAATTTCAACGCGTCAACATATTTATATCTGATATTCATTTTAACCATATATATGTTGTCTTTATATATAGGAGAAAAAGTTTAGCCGACCACCAAATCCGGACGAGCTCTTCATGGTCACCCATAAAAAGAAGAATGGGCAGTGGGTTGACCGTCATGCAGAGAATACACATGTAAGACCTTTTTTTATGCCTTAACTTAATTTCATATATGTGTATAGTTTTTTCATACTGCATTTATGCTTCCATATTACACCAGTGTATTCATGAGATTGTAATTGAGTGCTTAGTGTAATTTCTCCTTCTAAGTTGTTGAAAGACAAGTTCATGTAATTAAGAAATGTCAAATTTGAAATGCTCAGTAGAATTCTACAAAGATGGTTTTTTGACAAGTCAAGTAGTTCTAAGCTTTGCATATGACCAATGTTGTTTGGGATGAATCCTGTGAGATTATTTCCTGTGAGATTTAGTATAATCTAAAGATTTGAGATCCAAACTGGTTACACGACCGGTGAAATTATCACATGAAATTCCTTCCCACTTTCAACAATCTTCACCTTTCCATGATGAAAGGTCACCCTTTCCTAAAATGAGAGCATCTTTAAACTTGAGGAGAGCTCTCCTCTCTGTCTCCACACACTTGTTAATATGGAAACTTTCCGCACATAACAAACTGATGCATAGAATTGCTACCATACAATGAAGCATTTTGTTCTACTCAACTCCGTTCAAAATATTTTGGGATGTTTAAAACAAAATATAGTAGTCAATTGAATTGTGATGTGGAATAATGATAAACAAGGTGCATATTAATTTATAGACACTGAAATAACACATATACATATATTACTGAAAATAACATATCTAGCTAATTTCTTGCTTGTTTCTTCATCTTTATCAATCTAAAAATTTGAATATTAATAGTAAATCCTGAAAACTACCTCATAGTTACCACCTGGATTTCTTCCGTTCAGAGGTTTAAATTATTTTTTTGTACATATGGTTAATAGAGGAGTAAATTAGTAATTTCAATTTTGAACTAGTAACTAATAGTAACTATTTCTGTTTAGTTTGTAGTTGTTTGAATTAGTTACACTAAGATTACACTTTCCTGAAATAAAAGGGAAGATTCATTCAATTTATTAATTTAACTTTTGAAATAGTAAAATCAAAGATGAGTAGTTGTATAAAATTGTAGTGTAACAGGAAGCTTATAAAATAGTAAAATCAAAGATGAGTACTTGTATAAAATAGGAGAGTAACAGGAATTGTATAAAATTGTAGTGTAGGCTTTTATGGATGAGTACTTGTTGAATGAACAAACTTTATGAACTGCTACAATTATCATATATCTTATTGTTTCAGGAAACTTATTGGAATGTCCTAATTATTATATTGTGTTGTACAAATATGATTATGTGAATCGTCTAACACAGGCCACCCAAAATGATAATAATGTGGATGGGTCGGGAAAGCTATAATTATGGAAAGAAGTTGTCGGCGGTAAGTCACGAGGCCGATGTTATGGAACTTCCTGAATGGCAGTCAACATACAATATGGAGTGTCTTACTTGACACAGGTGACCATTTCAAACTCGGATAGAGAAGCGGAGAACCAAGTCATTAAGATGGCTAGAGCTGAGGCTTCTAAAGCACGTGAAGAAGTTGCATTAGCTAATGCGCGTGCAGACGAAGCGAATGCGGATGCAAGAGAAGCTATGGCTGAGACAACAGAATTGAAAAGGAAATTTGAAGAATTTCAGAAACAACGGTTTGCTTGGCAGTCGGGTCAGGTGGGTACTTCCATTGTTCCTTCTAGTGTCCATCCTAGTGCTAGTGATCATTATGATGATGACTCTGATGGTCAGTCATTGGATCTAGAGGGAATGAGTGATGGATGTTGACATTGTCTTTTTCTTAGTTTTAGAACTTGTTTTGTGGATATTCACTAGTTTGATATTTTGTGTTGGTATTTTGATGTAACTTTGACATCTTTATGTAACAACATTGTGGATGGGAACTAGTTTGATATATTGTGTCAATATTTTGATGTAACTGCGACATGTTAATTAATGTAGCAATATCGTAGATTTTTGGAAGTTTGTTATCTTGTGTTGAAGTTTTTGTGATAATATATCAATGAATAGTTTGAATTACAAAAACAAGTTTAAATGTCAAGTAGAATTAATTTGGATTTAAACAGGTATAAATATTTTAAAACAGAACTGCCAGAGTAAATAAATAATAGCGTCGGCTAAAACCGACGCTTCTAAACAGCATAATAGACCATTAGCGTCGACTTAGAGCTACACTACATTGCACGACTTTAGCTATGTAGCGTTCTTTATGACCTACGCTGGACCTTAAGAATAGTGGCCCACATAACCGACGCTAATACATTGAAGACAATATTTAAGTGACCCTATAAACCGACGCTATTTGGGAAAAAGTATTATAGTGGCCTTTTAAATCGCCACTAAATAAATGTTAATGTCGACAACAATCGACGCTAAATGAAAACAATTATGTAATGTATCATCAGTTTTGATAGCGTCCCTTTAGCATTGTCGTAGTCGACGCTACCTGTAGCAAAGGCTGGCCGTTATGGTTTGCTTCCACCTTTAGCATGTCCGCCCCAACCCCGATGCCAAGTCGATGCTAAAGGCATTTAGCGTCGGTCTTTTGCTTGTTAGAGATGGTTTTTGGCCGACGCTAAAACACAAGTTTCTTGTAGTGCATCATAGTACTTCTCTAACACATCTCATGTTTTCTTTAATTTGGTGGCCTTTGAGATCTTCTGAAAGTGGTAAGAATCTACATTATATTGAATATAGAGCAAAACTTTGGAGTCATTCTTTCTTGATTCTTTGAAGGTGGTTCTTTAATCATCAGTGGAATCTACAATTAATGCTTCACACCCTTCTTGCATGATTTCAAGCACATATTATGCTCCAATTAATTATTTTATTAAGTCAATCCACCTTTCTCAATTACTTCTATCAAGAATCAACATATTGGTTGAGAAACCACCATTTACATTCATTTTTTTTGTTTCAAGAAACCTCTATAACTCATCTTCACTCTTTGTTTTTCACTATTTTCGTTACACTTCGCTCGTATTTCCCTTATGAATCGACACCAACCCACTTTAACGTCAGAACTTGACTCTAGATGTCAATTAATGACGCATCAAAGTTGTTACTTGCAAAGATACACAAACTTTTAAATATTGTATTATATAAAATGCATAGAGATGATTGATTTTTTAGATGCTTGTGACTCAAGTAACTTAGTTGAGTCACAAACTAACCAACTTAACTAACTATCTAACCAACTTCTTGTTAGTTATAACTCACATTTATAATTATTACATCAAATTTTATGTATTAATGTAACCAAATTGTTAATATTTGTAAATCTACAACTTTTTTAAAAATAATTAAAATTTTAAAATATCAATACATTTGAATAAAAGCCAAACCAATAAATTTATTATCGATTTAATTTAACTCTTGTGAAAAAATTACATAAATCAAACTAAACCGACAATTCTTTTATTAATTCGAAATTTTCTTTTTCAAAAATAAAAACAGAAAACTTACACCCCTTTTGTACTTCCTATTCTTCATATCGCAATAAGTAAAACAGGTAAAGAAGATCGCTAACTATAATTAATAAAGTGTACATTTGAAACCAAACTTACATCTTTCATGTTTTTTAATGAAACCAAGAAATATATATATAATTTCAAAAGATGTTTGAATATAAGACACGCCGAGACATACCGATGGTTATATAATGATCTTAATCAACAAAACATAATCCTTTATGAGATGCCATTGATAACCAAACCTTTATAAGGAAGAACTCTCCATTTTAACCACATTTTCCTGCAACAACATTATATAAGTGAATTATGTCATTTACTATGTTATGCAAAATCACTTATTTAATTACCACTACATAAAAGCTGCCAAAAGAATAGTTTTCATTTCATACTTTAATAAAAAAAAAAAACTATATGAAAACCCTAACTTTGTACCAACCATCTATACCACAGAGAAGAGGCCAAACATGCATGTTTCCTGTAACAATGTCAAGTGAAATATGCAGGATTGTTTTGACAAGTTTGAGTATAATTATATCTTAATTAATTGAAACCAAGAACTTTGTACCTTCAAATAGTCCATATTTATTAATTAATATCTCTATACAAAACACAAAACGTGTCAATTTCGTTTGAATTAAATTAATTAAACACCGACAAAACATGTGAGATGCAGGAAGCACAAAGCTCAAGTATTCGCCTAACCAAACAAAAATAATTGTTTCTTTCCAAAGTACCTAAAAATCATATAGTATATATTTTCAAACATTAAAACAAAACATAGTACATATTTTTGACGAATTAGAGAAGACATGATATAATCAAGGTACATGCATGCATGGTGGTGAAACAAAACAAAACATATATAGCTAGTGGAGAAAAGAAAAATAATTAGTACTACATCAAATCACCACTTGCAAGGATCTTGTTCACAAAAGATAGTTATAAGTAGGGTATACTAGAGAATTCAGGATGGTGGAGAATATTATATTACCATCAGGTTTCTCCAACATTTGTCTGAAAGATTCCATTCAATCATGAATACTAATTTTTTTACTCTTTCAAATTTATTTTTTAACTTATAGCTCAAATAGGCTGAGTCAGTTAATCCCTTAACAAATTATATAATTAATTTCATGAGGTGTTTGTTTGTAACAATTAGTCACATGAAACTAGAGAATGTCTGATAAAATCTGATTAGTTTATAGAAGGCCAAAATTAGGAGAAATTAGTAAATATGAAAATAATAGTTAAATGATTCAATTATATGGCATACAAATGATGATGTTGTGATATTAATCACTTATGTCGTTATTGGAGAGATTGATATCTTTCCAATCTTAATCACTACAATCATCTCAAGTTAGTTTGCTGTCTAATAATAAATACACAAGAGTGACATAATGAGTATGGATTATATATTATTTGTATATTGGTGTAAAAGTTTTTATATCGTGGATCAATCACAATTGTGAGATCTTTAAAAATATTTAATTTTAATTAAAAATATTAATGATAAAAATTTCTAAAACTTAAAGATCCAAGAGTATTAGAAAAACTTTAACAGCAAAAAAAAAACAAAATCAAAATCAAAATTCTACCGAAGAAAAGAAATTTTGATATCGCATATCCAAGTCAAACCAACTAAAACATGAGAAGATAAATGAAATTTTGATGTGTAGCAACTCTATCCTAAAGTAACCACTATAATAGTAGCTAAAATTATTTAGTCTCTTAATATGATTTTAATTATAGATATTCTTAAGGCCTTTCACTTATACATATGTGATATAAACTCCATTATCTAGCGAAGTGGTTTGAGTTTGATTCATATTCATACTTAAAAGAAATTAGGTTATGATATATATATATTTAAATCTTGATGCTAATGGCCAGAAAGAAATTAAGCAAGCTAATTCAGAGTAATGACAAAGTTGATAATGTAAATATGAATTATTACCATTAGCAAGAGTAATATTCAAGAAAAGTTCATAGTAGTAGAGCTTGATTCTTCACTTCCCTTGCTTTGACTTGATCCTTTCTTTTTCTTCTTGTAAGGTATACCTCTAGCCTTAGCTTGACACTCTCTGATCTCCCTAAGATAAACCCTAATAGAACCAGTAGCAAAAGGGTTAGTATCAGGAGACCCACCATTTTCTTCATAAGCAGCTCTAAGTCTACCAATAAGAGCATCCAAGCTTCCCCAAGCTTGTCTAAGAGGACAAGTACAAGGTGCAGGTGGTTCTGGTTGTCCATAAAACATGCAACCTTGTAAATGAACCTTAGTTTTTCCAAACTGGTCTAAGTAACGAAGAAAATCCAACACATGGTTAGAATTGCACTGTGAAAGTGGAACAGGTGGTCTCATGTTGTTCAAGTATTGACCAAAAGTGTTCCAGTCTCTTCTCTTTTGAGATTCATAGCGGCTCAGTGTTGGGATGCTTGGTGATTCTTGTTCCATATTCTTACCTTCAATGTTGCTACCACTTAAAGACATGTTGTGTGTTGATGAATGTTGAATAATGAGGTTGAGTGGTTTGGTTTTTCTTTTTAAATAATAGTATAATAATAATAATAATAAAGCCTAGAAAAAAGAGATGTGAAAGGTGAAAGAAATAGGTGGAGGAGAGATTGAAGGAAGATTGATGGAGTGATTGAATATATAGAGATCACTTCATTGGGCTCTTGACTAGACATTTTATGGGCCATAATAGTTTTTTTCTTCTTCATATTTATATATTTTTTGTTTAATTTTCTTTTTTCATTAAAACAATGTACGGAAAATAAACAAATATTGTATTGCTATTTAAAATTAGACCGAATTTGATTCTTAGTAGAACAAGACTTAATTAGTGAATTATCCTTGTGAATTACAAAACTAGATTATCTGATTTACTATTTAAATCAGAATTGATTGACTAAATCAAAAATAAAAAAATGAAAAAGGAGGTGACGTTCTATTTTAGAATATAATTTATATATAACAAACAAGTTTGTCACATAATTTATATAACATTTCAAAACTAATTAGTGATATAAATGACAACATATTAAAATTACTCTCCTAGTCCAAGTGGGTTAATATCTATTAATAGGTATCGTTCCTTGGATATATATAGGTTTAGTTTTTCTAATTGTTGGGGATGTGTAAATCATAGAGTTACCTTATTTGAATGTCCGAAACAAGCATTAGAATGTACATAGGAGGGTCATACTAGCACTAACTAACTATATCTTTTCCCTTTAAGGATAACATGATAATTGTTTGCCCTTATTTGTCAAAACATAAGCCTTATAGCCTTATAATTAATTAATTCCATCGACATATAAATCCAATAGCCAATAGGGCTAGCTTTAATTTTCATTTTTGTTTTGATTTTTATAAGCTAAACAACCTATATTTTAATTAAATCTTTTTTCATTAGCAAGAATTCGTTTACCATTTAAGTCCAAATATTTGGTTCAATTCATTTAATTTAGTTAGTCTTTTAGATCAAATAATGTAATATCCTGATTGATTATAAATAAACGAGAATGAATTTTCTTTTGGTCTTAAACTACAGTTATTTTAGAATTAATTCAAACTCATATGACTAGCCGTTAAAATGAAAGAAATTTCTTTTTTCATCTTTATGGTGTGAAAATTCAAAATTACTCTCAAATATTTTCGAAGATATATCTTCAAACGCATCTTAAATCATTTTATCTTTCGTAAATCAAACAACCATTCCATTTTTATTAAAAATTGGTCTAGAGATGCATTTGCAAAAATTTCTTGAGTGAATTCGAAGATGTATCTTCGAAAAAAGCCTATTTCAGATATGCATCTTCGAAAACGTCTATTTTAAATATGCATCTCCGAAAACTTACCTGCATGCATATTAGACAGAAACATTGTCCTAAGTTTGTATTTTTTTAATTCTAAATCATTTTAATCTGACTAACAGTGGTATGAATTGATTCAAACATCAATAAACACGCAAAATCATAGAACAAGACAATGCATTAAATAAAAAAAACATCCCTTAATATTACAAATAATATTCTCAAAGTATGAAAAATAATACAAAAACATCCCAAAATACTAAAAACATAACCTATTGTGTATGCCTAATCCTAACCTCTAGCTCCATTTGGATCGTCTCGTCTGCCATATTCTCTAACTTTTAGAGTCAATTAGACACAATCAAAAGATCAGCTCTTGATGCCAATCGTTGAGTGAGAATATAGAGTAATGAAACCGTCTAGATGGGAGAGAATAAACCCTTTTAAAAACAATACAAAATTATAAAATTCAAAATTCAATCGATTCTATAAAATGGTTTATCAAAGGTTTTTCAAAATTGCGCGTGGAAGGTTTAAAGCGAAAATATAAAGATTATACTTTTGTTGGAACTTGATCATGTTAACACTTAATCAATTCATAAAAATCAAAGATGGTTTTATGATGACTGTAATACGGTGAGAGGACTGACTTGGGATGTTTTCCGTTTTATCGCAAATGTTGCGGTTTGAAAGAGTCGCCACCGACTTTTCTTTTATCCAAAAGGAAAGGTGGAAAAGAGCAGGAAAGACCTTTGAGATTATTTCTTGAGTTCGGGGGGTAGATTATGAAAAGGGAAGGTATTAGTACCCTTTTCATCCATAATTATGTATGTGCTCTTAGTTGCTTGGTAAATCACTTGCTTTTGTTTGAAAATGTGCTTTGTGGTAGTTTTGAAAGTATTTTGAAAAGGCGCCTTCATTTAGGCAAATTTTGTAATGGTTCTCGTTCGTAAGAACGTATACAAAGTGTTGGACTTTTGAAAATATTTTATGTTTTGAAAGTTTGTTTTTGAAAGTATTTGGTGTTTATTTTGAAAATAAGCAAGGATGTTTATTTTGAAAGTGAGCAAGCAACTAGGAACAATTTACCTACTCAAAAGTCTTTTGTTTATTTCTTCCTTCCTTTGATATTGCTATCTTTCCATTGATTTGGTAAGAAGCCTTATCTTTGGATGTAAAGGGAGGGGCGTGGGTCATCGTATAGTCATGATGGCAATGTTGTGAGATATCTTAGCATTTCTTTTTGAGGGACTAAGACCATTTTGAAAGGCAATATTTGTAGCGCCGTCGAGGGACTATGATATTGTATTTTTTTTATTGTTTTTGCTAAGACATCTCACATGCATAACATGACCATTTTTGTAAGGAAACAAAGTGGAGTTAACCTTAGGGGTGCAAGTGTGCAAATGTGTTGTATTTCATGCTTGATTTATCTTGAATTAGGGTTTGCTACTTGTTGATTTTATCTTTCCATACAAATCCTAATTACTAGCATTTATATGAAAGCGATAAATTGCAGAAAGTAAAATTATTACGTTATTACATCATTAGGGGAGGGGGTATACAAATTTACAAATGAGGATTGCAAGAAAATTAAACATAATTGTCTATTACAACCATATTGAATAATGTACAAGTAATTGAATAAATGTGCAAGAAAATAAATGGAAAGGAAATGATTTTTTTGTTTGGTTTTTGTTAAGGGTTTAGTTTTGACCTAATTAAGAAAAAAGGGAAAAATAATTAATTAAAGATAAATAAAATTAAACCTAAATTAATTAAGAAAAGAAAATAAGTTTGAAGCATTTTTAAGTTTTTTTTATGAAAAGGTTTAAACTTAATAAAAATAATATGATAATTAATTAATTAAAAGAAACTAAAACTTAAATCTAATTATTATTTATTAAGAAAAAGAAATTAAATTTGTTAAGAAAATGCTTTTTGTCTTTTGTCTTTATAGAGAAAATAAATAAATAAGTGTGAAAATAATAAATAAAAATATTTTTGGATTTTTATTATTATTAATAATAATAATAATAATAATAATAATAATAATAATAATAATAATAATAATAATAATAATAATAATAATAGTAATACAAAATAATAAAGAAAAATGAAATAAAATAAAATAAGAAAAAGAAAATAAATTAAAATGAAATGATAAAAAAATGTTTGGACTAGTATGCAAAAATAAATGGAGGGGTTAGAAGTTAGCAAAAATGGCAAGGCCCACTATTGGAGGCCCATGCGCGCCTGTTTGTGCAAAAAGGGAGGAAAATGTGAAAAGTGGCAGCACTGGGGCTTGAACCCACGCCCTAGACATAAAACGCGTGATGCCTTGCCACTGGGGTGGTTGTACATCCGTTAACATAAGTGAAATGATGAATACATAACATAAAAACAAGTCCTGAAAATGACTTCATCTTCAACCTCCAGCCATGGTTCCTGTAACTTGCTCATTTCTCAATAAAAATGTAAGATGTAAACATGAAAGTTACTCCATTTTTCCATACGAATCCAACCATATAAATATCATAAGCTATAAATCAAAGATGAATGAGAATTTCTAAAAGTACCAAATTCTGACCTAACTTTTTTCAGAGATTCAAACCTAAAATTCTCTAAGCTCAATCAATATAAATGAAATCTATGGACATGTACAATTTTAGGGCAATGATATCTACATTTTATCTTCACAAATGCAAGCTTAACAATGCCTAATTGAAAAGATAGAAGTTCATAAAAGATACCTCAAAACTGGAAATCATGAAATGCAAATGAGCTTGATTCAAGGTGCTGCAATGATCAGGTTAGCTTCCTTAAGTTCCCAGGAAGCTAATGCAATGATTAGCTTGAGCAATGGATGGCTGGAATGGCCTGGAGAAGTCCAGTTGCAGAGCTCTATTTTTGAGTTTGGAAGATGATGAAGATGGAGTTACAGCTATGAAACAGAGATGGAGATGGACTATATTTGATGTATAGAAGCTTTGTGATTGATTAGGAATGAAAATGCATGAGGGAAATGTCATTTTTGGTTTCAAAGTCAAAATGTGCACATAAATGGAGTTTTGATGCAAGCTATGATTTGAGGGAGTTTGGGAGAATTTCAGGGTGCTTAAGCCCGTGTGTTATCTCACAAATAGTGCCTCTATTTATAAGCAACAAGTTTTGAGATTTGTAGTTGATCAGAATTCAAAATCAAATGTTTAAGCTCAACATGTGATTTTCTTGAAAAATCAAATTTCAATTCTTTGTACTTGCTATTGTAGAGTGGTTAAACTTTAAACAAGCTTGCTTATGACTTTGTAGATGGATTTTGATCATAGGGAACAAGTGAGAGGCTCAAGAATTGACTTTGTGCATAAAACTTGCTTTTCAAGAATGGCAATGTTAGCTTTCTTCACAAAATGGCAAATGGACTTGGACAATGCTTAAACCACTTGGATTATAGCTCAAAAGCTTGTGTAATCCATTAATTATGGATAGATACACAAGTTAGAAGGCCTGCAAAGTAAGATTATGCAGCCTAACGTTGAGATTGTATTATGTGTTCATCAAGAAATGGCTTGTAATTCAAGTTTGAAACCCTAACTTCTTGCCTTCGATTATCTTAGCTCAAGTATGATATTAATGAGTTCTTAGATATTTTGGAAAGCTTGTAACATCCTCTACAACTTCTATGTTCAAATTTTTTTAATATTTATCTTGTAACTATGCGAAAAATTGTCATGAAGTTAGGCCAAAATCCGGCCTAAACTAGGGCAAAATTCCAGTAAGTCTTCAAGTTTCATGAGCATGTCTTCACAAAATCATATCTTGAAATCCAATAATTTATAGAAAAAGTTATGCCCTACAATGTTTTAGATCTCATTGAGATATAAAACTTTCATGTTGGTAGTTTCCTTTGAATCATCTTGCATCATGGTGAAAATTTAGCTCAAAGTTATGAAAAAAGTGAAATTTTCAACATAGAAAAATTCTAAGTCTTGGAAATTTTGACTTTTCAAAGATGAATCTTGACTTTTTGATTTCTTGATGAACAAGTTTCATATTTTAACATGTCTTGATGAATTTTAATCTTTGAAACTTGATTTTGATCAAAAAGTCAAAGTTTGACTTTTCAGTGTACAATTGACTTTTCATCAGTTGACTGGAATTCAACTATCAATCAAATGATCATGAGAGATGTTTTGAGCCATGCCATTAGGTCAAAATGATGTATTTGAATCCTTTAGATCATGTCCTAAACCAATAAGTCAATTGTTAGGTCAAAAATCAAAAATTGCACCTTCTCAGTCAAAACCCTAATTTTGACCATTTTGCCCTTTTGATGATCTGATCAAATTTCTTGAGGAATTGTGATCCAAACTTGATCAAATGAAATATATGAGTTCATGATATTGATATGGATAAAAAATTATGAAGTTTGACTGTAAATTGACCACATTTGACTTTTTCTCCAATACAATTGATTTCAGGTCAACTAATCAATTGACTGGGCAAAAATGTGATCCAGGATTTGAAACTTGACATGAGAAATCTTGAGGGTCCAAAATGATCCATGAAAGTTGTAACACGCCGTTTTTATCTAAATGTTATTTCATTAATTATTTTCCAAAACTATTAAATTATATCTATTTTGAGAAATATTTTCAATTGATATCGATTAAAATATTAATTGGGAAATATGAAATAAAAATATTTATTGTGTCGGAATATTATTTTGAATAATATTAATTTGGTGTGTAGTAATATTTGACTTTGTTTGATTAATTGGCATGATTAGGTTTATATAGAATAAGTATTATTTAGTGTAATATTGTTTAATAGGGTTATATATTATAATTTGAATTAAATAATTGTTGGGGCCAAATTATAATTTTAGAAAGATAGAGGGAGGAAAGTTAGTAGTAGAAGGATAGTTTTATAAAATAGAAAAGGAGAGTTAGTAAGAGTAGGAGAAGAAGAAAAGAAGAGAGGAGAAAGAAGAAAAGAAAAGAGGAGAAGAGAAGAAAGGAAGCTAGGGTGGAGTTGCAACATCTTCATCATCTTGTTTCAAGAAAACCCACACCAAGGTAAGGGGTTTGATTCTCCATCTCATATTTGTTAGGTTTTGATAAATATATTTTGAATTGGGGGTAAAAATTGATAGTTGATTTATAGGGTTTTGCTGGGTGATTGTTGGAATGGTTTAGAAAAGTTGGATTAAGAGTATGGTTTGTGAGTGTATTAGGTGCTAGCTTGTAGAAACTAAGAGCATTGAATGGGAAAGAAAACCATGGTGGTAGAATGAGAAAAACCCAAAAGAGTGGAGTTTTCACGCAGGCCTCTCAACACGGGCCGTGTTGCAGCACACGGGTGCCCGTGTTGATGCCCTGACTTGGCATTTCTGTTGGCACGTTCTGGTGGTCTCTCAACACGGGCCGTGTTGCAGCACACGGGTGTCCGTGTTGATGCGTCTGTGACCTCCAAATTTCTGATTTTCGCACTTTCTTTGGAACGCGATTGTGTTCCGATTTTCTGATTTGGAATTATTTGATAGTGGACGGTTTATGTTTTGGTTGAGTAAGTAACTTGTTTGTATACATTCCACTTGACGTTGAGATTGTTAAATCATATGTATGCGTGCATGTACAATAGTTGATGTTCCATTGGTTGGATTTGATGGCATGTGTATGTTAAGATTATTGTGAGTCTTAATTGCATGCATTGGTTATATTGTACATTGCATGGCATGGTTGGTCTTGAAACAGAGACGGTGAAACTGTGGGTTCACGTGATTTTATTGACGGTGACCCTATTATGGGAAAAGACGTAGTGACCTTGATCTGGAAGGGAAATATAGATGGTGGAACTTTGGGTCCACAATATCTAGACGGTGACCCTATTGTGGGAAAAGACGTAGTGACCTTGATCCGGAAGGGAAACATAGGTGGTGGAACTTTGGGTCCACGAGTCGGTACCGCATTCGCATACGTTGAGTCGTGTAGTGAGTCTCATGTGTATTTGTACATGTTATGTATGAGTGTTGATGTGTTTTGATTATGTGCCAATATTGTTGTTGTTTGAATTATGGTTGTGTGCCAAGGATGTGCGTATTTCGGATAATCGGTTTACATGGTTAATGTGTTGGAAATGGGTTCCTTGAGTAAGGATACTACGAGTGATAAAATGAACATGATCATTATGTATTGATTTATTTATTGCTATTTCATTTACTTAAAATTACATGCTATATGATTATTGGAATTCTTACCCTTTTGTTGGCCAATGCTTTTGATGGCATTGTGCAGGTACCGAGGACGGTAGCGCGAAGCGCTAGCTAACGGATGCATTGGATTGCAATCCGTTTTATTTTGATTAGAGTCGATTCGATGCTCTGGTAGTAACACATGGGGGGGATTTATTTAGTGTCGAACTCGATTATTTTGTATTTGGATTATGATGTATATAATCCTTATTCGTGTATATGATGTTTTGTATATGAGAGACTTGATAACATATGCTCATGTGATTTATGATGGCTTGATGCCTTGGATTATATTTTGATTCCTCCATAATGGAGATGATGTGAAATTGTGAAACTCCGTTGCATTTGCACGAGAGAACGAAGTAATATTTACTGTATGTTTGTTTTGTGTTGGAATACTTATATTTTCAAACATACCCTGTCTGTTCTTCTTTAAAATAATTTGGAATGTGTGTGTGTTGTGGCATCCCTTCTGTGCAATTTTATTTCTCTGATTTTAATCTTTACCTATTAATTGGGGTATTTTGAAGGGGTGTTACAATAGTGGTATCAGAGCATAGTCGGTCGGTTGTCAGGTCTTATTTTGTTAATCCCTTGTATTTGATTGTGTGGCTAACGCGATCAATGCCCTGTGTTGTTCAGAAGATGGCTGGTAGAAGGAATGATGATGCTTTAGCTGAGGCATTGAGGTTGCTTGCGGGGTCAATAAATCAGATGCCGCAAACGACTCAAGCACCACATGATGGTACTGAAGATGCTTTCCGTGCTCTTGGGAAATTCCAAAAGAACAACCCGCCTACTTTCAAGGGAGAGCATGCTCCGGTGGAGGCTCAAGAATGGTTAAAAGCAATTGAGAAAATCTTTCGTGTGATGAATTGCACTGACGCTCAGAAAGTGCAATTCGGAACACACATGCTGATTAAAGAGGCCGAAGACTGGTGGATCAACGCTAGTCAGAGGTATGAGGAGGAGCAGGTTGTGGTGACTTGGGAAATTTTCCGAGATGCATTCTTGGAGAATTATTTTCCGGAGGATGTTCGCGGTAAAAAGGAAGTTGAATTCCTGGAATTGAAACAAGGTAGTGGTTCGGTAGCTGACTATGCGGCTAAATTTCAAGATTTGATCAAATACTGTCCTCACTACAACACTGTTAATGCTGAGAGGTCGAAGTGCCTTAAGTTTGTTAATGGTTTGAGGCCGGACATAAAGAAGGCAATTGGGTATCAGCAGATTACAAGATTCTCTGAGTTGGTTAATAAGAGTCGTATCTACGACGAAGACAGTCGGGATAACACTGCTTATTACAAGATCTTGAGTGAGAAAAGAGGTAAGGGACAGATGCGTCCTAAGCCTTATGATGGAAGAGGAAAGAGACCAATAAGTAGTGGGAAGAGTCTGAGTGGGGGAGTGACTACTCCAATCAAATGTTTTAAATGTGGTAAAGAGGGACATCGTGCCATGGAATGTCGCCAGGGGATAGTTAAGTGTTTCAAGTGTGACAGGGTGGGTCACAAAGCGGTGGATTGTAGAGTTGGTATGAGTGTAACTTGCTTTAATTGTGGTGAGCAAGGCCACATAAGTACCAAATGTCCAAAGCCAAAGAAAGAAGTTGGAAAAGTATTCGCTTTATCTGGGGCAGAGGCTTCTGCTGAGGAACGTCTAATCAGAGGTACATGCTTTATCTCTAATGTGTCTTTGGTTGCTATTATTGATACGGGTGCGACGCATTCGTTTGTTGCTTTAGATTGTGCCAAGAGATTGGGCCTTGTCTTGTCTACTTTAGATCGAAGTATGGAGGTAGATACACCTGCGATGGGTTCAGTTTCTACTTCAGTTGTTTGTTTAAAGTGTCCTTTGCGCATGTGCGGGAGAGATTTCGAAGTTGATCTCGTGTGTCTTCCCTTGCATCAGATAGATGTGATTCTAGGTATGGACTGGTTGAAAGCCAACCATGTCTATATCAACTGTTTTGCTAAGGCTGTTCTTTTTCTCGAGTCCGAGAAAGATGGTGTGGTTTTCTTGTCTACACAGCAAGTTGAGAAGAGTGTGAAGAATGGAGATGGGTTGTTTATGCTTATGGCGAGTATGGTTTTGGAAGATGGTAGAGTAAGAAAGGATTATCCTATGGTATGCGAATTTCCTGAAGTGTTTCCTGAAGAGATTACGGATTTACCTCCTGAGCGCGAGGTAGAGTTTTCCATCGACGTGATTCCTGGTACTAGTCCTGTTTCGATGGCTCCTTATAGGATGTCACAGTCGGAACTAGTGGAACTGAAGAGCCAGCTGGAAGAGTTGCTTGACAAAAGGTTTATTCGTCCTAGTGTGAGCCTGTGGGGTGCTCCAGTTTTACTTGTGAAGAAGAAAGAAGGAACAATGAGACTTTGTGTGGATTATAGGCAGCTAAACAAAGTGACCGTTAAGAATAAGTATCCTTTGCCAAGGATTGATGATTTAATGGATCAGCTGGTGGGTGCGTGTGTGTTTAGCAAGATTGACTTGAGGTCAGGCTATCATCAGATTCGCGTGAAAGCGAGTGATATTCAGAAAACTGCATTCAGAACTCGCTATGGACACTATGAGTATTCAGTGATGCCTTTTGGTGTTACGAATGCACCTGGTGTGTTCATGGAGTATATGAACAGAATCTTTCATGAGTTTCTGGATAAGTTTGTGGTGGTGTTCATCGATGACATTCTGATTTATTCCAAGAGTGAAGCAGAGCATGCCGAACACTTGAAAATTGTTTTGTCAATTCTGAAGGAAAATCATTTGTTTGCTAAACTTTCGAAGTGTGAATTCTGGTTGGAACAAGTGAGTTTCCTTGGCCACGTAATATCTCGTGGAGGTATTGCTGTGGATCCTTCTAAGATAGAAGCCGTGTCAGAATGGGAATCTCCAAAATCAATTTTTGAGATTCGAAGCTTTCTTGGTTTAGCGGGTTATTACCATAAGTTCATTGAAGGCTTTTCCAAGCTAGCTTTACCGTTGACACAATTGACTAGGAAGAGTCAAGCGTTCGTATGGACTCCGCAGTGTGAAGATAGTTTCCAAGAGTTGAAAAGAAGGTTGACAACTGCGCCGGTTTTGATTTTGCCTAAACCATCTGACACGTTTACGGTCTATTGTGATGCTTCTTTGATGGGTTTAGGAGGTGTGTTAATGCAAAATGGGAAGGTTGTGGCGTACGCTTCGAGGAAACTCAAGGTACATGAGAGGAATTATCCGACTCATGACTTGGAGTTGGCAGCGGTGGTTTTTGTGTTAAAGATTTGGAGGCATTATTTGTTTGGGTCAAGATTCGACGTCTTTAGCGATCATAAGAGTTTGAAATATCTGTTTGATCAAAAAGAGTTGAATATGAGGCAAAGAAGGTGGCTAGAGTTTCTTAAAGATTATGACTTCAGTTTGAATTACCATCCTGGTAAGGCAAACGTGGTTGCAGATGCTTTGAGCAGGAAGTCTTTACACATGTCTATGTTAATGGTTAAAGAATGGGAATTGTTGGAGCAATTTCGAGATTTGAGTTTGGTGTGTGAAGAGACTTATTTTGGCGTGAAGCTTGGTATGATGAAACTTACTAGTGGTGTCTTGGAAGAGATTAGGGATGGGCAAAAGTCAGATTTAGTTTTGGTTGACAAGTTTACTTTGGTGAATCAAGGTCAAGGTGGAGAGTTCAGAATTGATGAGAATGGAATTTTGAGATGTCATGATAGAGTTTGCGTTCCCGATGTGGGGGAGGTGAAAAAGAGGATTCTTGAGGAAGGACACCGAAGCGGATTGAGTATTCATCCGGGTGCTACAAAAATGTACCAAGACTTAAGGAAGTTGTTTTGGTGGCCAAGTATGAAAAAGGAAATTGCTGAGTTTGTATATTCTTGTTTGGTTTGCCAAAAGTCTAAGATTGAACACCAGAAGCCTTCGGGTTTGTTGCAACCGTTGTCTATTCCCGAATGGAAGTGGGATAGTATCTCGATGGATTTTGTTTCTGGTTTGCCGAGGACTCCGAGTAACCATGAGGCTATTTGGGTCATAGTGGATAGATTGACTAAATCTGCACACTTTATTCCGATTAGGATGGATTACGCTATGGAGAAGCTTGCTAAGTTGTATGTGGAGCGGATTGTTTGTTTACATGGTATTCCTACATGTATTGTTTCAGATAGAGATCCGCGTTTCACTTCAAGATTTTGGGAAGGTTTACAAAGAGCCTTGGGTACTAAGCTGAGATTGAGTTCCGCTTATCATCCTCAGACGGATGGTCAAACGAAGAGAACAATTCAGTCACTTGAGGATTTGTTGCGTGCTTGTGTTTTGGATCAAGGAGGTTCCTGGGAGAGTCATTTGCCTTTGATTGAGTTTACTTATAATAATAGTTTTCATTCTAGCATTGGCATGGCTCCTTTTGAGGCATTGTATGGAAGACGGTGTAGGACACCTTTGTGTTGGTACGAGACGGGAGAAAGTGCTATAGTTGGTCCGGAATTGGTTCAAGAGACCACGGATAAGATCAGATTGATAAGAGAGAAGATGAAAGTGTCTCAGAATCGCCAAAAGAGTTACTTTGACAAGAGGAGGAAACCTCTTGAGTTCAAGAAGGATGAACATGTGTTTTTGAAGGTGAATCCAACTACGGGTGTTGGAAGGGCGCTTAAATCGCGGAAGTTAACACCTCGGTTTATTGGTCCTTATCAGATTTCAGAGCGGATTGGAAGTATGGCTTATCGGATTGCATTGCCGCCATCACTTTCAAATTTGCATGATGTGTTTCACGTTTCGCAATTACGAAAGTATATTGCGGATCCGTCTCATGTTATTCAAGCGGATGATTTGGAAGTAAGAGACAATTTGACGGTTGAGGTTTTACCGGTGAGGATTGAAGATAAGAAGGTGAAACAACTAAGAGGAAGAGAGATTGCTTTGGTTAAAGTTGCATGGGGTGGTTCGGCGAATGGGAATGTGACATGGGAGCTTGAAAGTCGGATGCGGGATTCCTATCCCGAATTGTTCGTTTAGAGGTAACTTTCGAGGCCGAAAATCTTTTAAGTGGGGGAGAGTTGTAACACGCCGTTTTTATCTAAATGTTATTTCATTAATTATTTTCCAAAACTATTAAATTATATCTATTTTGAGAAATATTTTCAATTGATATCGATTAAAATATTAATTGGGAAATATGAAATAAAAATATTTATTGTGTCGGAATATTATTTTGAATAATATTAATTTGGTGTGTAGTAATATTTGACTTTGTTTGATTAATTGGCATGATTAGGTTTATATAGAATAAGTATTATTTAGTGTAATATTGTTTAATAGGGTTATATATTATAATTTGAATTAAATAATTGTTGGGGCCAAATTATAATTTTAGAAAGATAGAGGGAGGAAAGTTAGTAGTAGAAGGATAGTTTTATAAAATAGAAAAGGAGAGTTAGTAAGAGTAGGAGAAGAAGAAAAGAAGAGAGGAGAAAGAAGAAAAGAAAAGAGGAGAAGAGAAGAAAGGAAGCTAGGGTGGAGTTGCAACATCTTCATCATCTTGTTTCAAGAAAACCCACACCAAGGTAAGGGGTTTGATTCTCCATCTCATATTTGTTAGGTTTTGATAAATATATTTTGAATTGGGGGTAAAAATTGATAGTTGATTTATAGGGTTTTGTTGGGTGATTGTTGGAATGGTTTAGAAAAGTTGGATTAAGAGTATCGTTTGTGAGTGTATTAGGTGCTAGCTTGTAGAAACTAAGAGCATTGAATGGGAAAGAAAACCATGGTGGTAGAATGAGCAAAACCCAAAAGAGTGGAGTTTTCACGCAGACCTCTCAACACGGGCCGTGTTGCAGCACACGGGAGCCCGTGTTGATGCCCTGACTTGGCATTTCTGTTGGCACATTCTGGTGGTCTCTCAACGCGGGCCGTGTTGCAGCACACGGGTGCCCGTGTTGATGCGTCTGTGACCTCCAAATTTCTGATTTTCGCACTTTCTTTGGAACGCGATTGTGTTCCGATTTTCCGATTTGGAATTATTTGATAGTGGACGGTTTATGTTTTGGTTGAGTAAGTAACTTGTTTGTATACATTCCACTTGACGTTGAGATTGTTAAATCATATGTATGCGTGCATGTACAATAGTTGATGTTCCATTGGTTGGATTTGATGTCATGTGTATGTTAAGATTATTGTGAGTCTTAATTGCATGCATTGGTTATATTGTACATTGCATGGCATGGTTGGTCTTGAAACAGAGACGGTGAAACTGTGGGTTCACGTGATTTTATAGACGGTGACCCTATTGTGGGAAAAGACGTAGTGACCTTGATCCGGAAGGGAAATATAGGTGGTGGAACTTTGGGTCCACAATATCTAGACGGTGACCCTATTGTGGGAAAAGACGTAGTGACCTTGATCCGGAAGGGAAACATAGGTGGTGGAACTTTGGGTCCACGAGTCGGTACCGCATTCGCATACGTTGAGTCGTGTAGTGAGTCTCATGTGTATTTGTACATGTTATGTATGAGTGTTGATGTGTTTTGATTATGTGCCAATATTGTTGTTGTTTGAATTATGGTTGTGTGCCAAGGATGTGCGTATTTCGGATAATCGATTTACATGGTTAATGTGTTGGAAATGGGTTCCTTGAGTAAGGATACTACGAGTGATAAAATGAACATGATCATTATGTATTGATTTATTTATTGCTATTTCATTTACTTAAAATTACATGCTATATGATTATTGGAATTCTTACCCTTTTGTTGGCCAATGCTTTTGATGGCATTGTACAGGTACCGAGGACGGTAGCGCGAAGCGCTAGCTAACGGATGCATTGGATTGCAATCCGTTTTATTTTGATTAGAGTCGAGTCGATGCTCTGGTAGTAACACATGGGGGGGATTTATTTAGTGTCGAACTCGATTATTTTGTATTTGGATTATGATGTATATAATCCTTATTCGTGTATATGATGTTTTGTATATGAGAGACTTGATAACATATGCTCATGTGATTTATGATGGCTTGATGCCTTGGATTATGTTTTGATTCCTCCATAATGGAGATGATGTGAAATTGTGAAACTCCGTTGCGTTTGCACGAGAGAACGAAGTAATATTTACTGTATGTTTGTTTTGTGTTGGAATACTTATATTTTCAAACATACCCTGTCTGTTCTTCTTTAAAATAATTTGGAATGTGTGTGTGTTGTGGCATCCCTTCCGTGCAATTTTATTTCTCTGATTTTAATCTTTACCTATTAATTGGGTATTTAGAAGGGGTGTTACAAAAGTCATATGTGGCACTGTTGTACCCCAAAATTTGCCCTCTCATTTCTCAAAGGATCACCCTGAACCCTCACGTTTGTTCACATCCAATTTCAAGCTTTGAATTATAAATTTTCCAAGAAAATCATCCACAAGGGCAAAATGGTCATTTGCACACTAAAAAGTCAAACATTGACTTTTGGATCAAAATCAAGTTTCAAGATTCATATTTCAGCAAGACATGTTAAAATATGAAGTTTGTTTCACCTAGAAATTCAAAAGTCAAAAGTTACTTTGGAAAAGTCAAATTTCTAAATACTTAGAAACTTTCTAAGTATTTAAGAAATATGACAAGCTCAGAACTTCTGATTAGGCTATCACCATGATGTGAGTTGATTCTGGAAGAACTTATGATACAATAGTTATAGATTTTAATGAGATCTAAAACATTACAGAACAAAACTTCTCCCAGAAATGCTGGGATTTCAAGTTATAAATCCTTGAAGACACGTCCATGAAACTAAAGCACTCAGCAAATTTTGGACACTTTCAAGACAGAGTTTGGTCAGAACTTCTGGGCCAGTTTTCATAAAGGATCAGTCAGAATCTGCAAAGGTAAGTCAAAGAAGGTTACAAAGCGTGCTACAAGCTTCATAGAAAGTCTGAGAGCTCCTTCAGAACATGTTGGAGCCATGAGATACAAGGATCAGAAGATGGGATGTCTATTATAAGCTATGCTGAAGCTGAACTTCTGATCCAGAATTAAACAATGAGGCAGAGTTTCACATGGCAGGATTTTTGATTTGATAAATCTCATCATCATTTAATGCTAATTTAATGCTCACAACCATTTTTGAGTCTTTATTCAAAGAATTTCCCCCACGTGTACCTCTACTGCCGGGAAAGTAAACTTTTATGCAAAAGGGTGCTAGGCCCATGTGTTGCTTTTTCTTTTCCTTAATTTTGGCTGACAAGTCCAGCTTAGGCGCTGATAAACCTGCTAGCCATCTTTCTTTGTGCCTTGAACCATGCTTGTTTAAACTTACTTCAAGAGCAAGTCAGCGCCTAGCATATGATGTTGGTGCCACTTGACCTCTAAAAATTACAAAATCTTTGCCTATAAATTGAACTCCATTGGCAACTGTAAAGAGGTCGGAAATTTAAGAAAGAAAAGCTTTGAACCCCTGCAAAAATTTCAAGAGTCCAAAAAATTGCAAACACAAACTACAAAAACCTGTTGGCTTTTAGAGAGATAATTGTCAAAAGAAAGAAAAGAAAACTGTGATACCTTCATAAAAATCCAAAATTCCCAAACAGAAAACCAAAACATTTATTCTTCCCTTGAAGTAAAAGAATTTGGTATTCTCTCTTCCATTGTTCCTGCTGACTCCAGAATATCTGAAGGCAGCAACTTAAGTTCCAAACACACGCTCCAGGTTCAAGGTAAGTCTCCCTGACTCTGCATCTTTTCATTTAGAACATCATCAAACATGTAAATATCATAGTATTGATGTTTTCCATATCACCACGTAAGTAGAAAGATTGGGGATCAGAACTTCCTGGCTAAGGCTAGACTCAGGATCAGGATCAGAACTTCTAAGCTGTTGT
This sequence comes from Vicia faba, assembly GCA_948472305.1. Lineage (NCBI taxonomy): Eukaryota > Viridiplantae > Streptophyta > Magnoliopsida > Fabales > Fabaceae > Vicia > Vicia faba. The sequence goes on from OX451741.1 coordinate 624,722,270, forward strand.
GCTTTTATCCTTCTGATTTGCTGTTTGTTGAAAACTGAATAAGTTATCGCTGTGTTGATTAATAAGATAAAAGAGTTGAAATGTAACACAAAACTTATGTTTTTCACCCACCATTTTAACATACAGAACTTCTATGATTTTCTCACTGTTCAAACGCACTGAACTGCTGATGTTCCCTCACTGTTTTAACACTCAGAGTTTCTGATTTTTACATGCTGACAATACACTGAATTTCTGGGGTTTACTCACTGTTTTAGTGTAATACATAACTTCTAACTTGTGGTCCACTGTCTGAATAGCACCCAGAACTTCTGGGTTTTCCCTCTAACGTTTCTTGCAGGACCTCAGAGTGTACCAATCCATAACTTCTAATTCCACTGACGTTCCTTTCTGAGTCATCACGTGCATGGCTTCAGAACTTTTGATCCTTGTTTATTTCGCTTGCAGTAGCACGCTGTTTCTGTCTTTCATTTATTTCCCTTTTCATCATTTTTAATATTAACATAAAAGGACATAAAAATATTTTTCTTTTATTAATTTATTTCCTTTTCATTAAGATAAAAAAACCATTTTCTAAGCAAGTCCTTTTTCTTTCTTATATTGTACATTTCAATATGGTTGTAATAGTAACTTAGGATTTAATTTTATTTGCAATCCCCATTTGTAAATATGTACCCCCATCCCTAAAATATTATAATAGCGTATGATTTTACATTTCTGCAATTTATCGCTTTCAAATGTAAATGCTAGTAATTAGGGTGTGTATGGAAAGACATGAAATTGACAAATAGATCACCCTAATCAAGACTAAAATGCATGCAATCAAACACACTTTGCACACATGCATCCTTAGGGTAATCTCACTTGTTGCCTATCGGAAAAAATAGTCATGTCCCTCAAATATGGGCGTTTTAGCAAAAGATCCTCGATAAAAGATCGTAGTCCCTCGATGACCCTCGATGTTGCCTTCGGTAAACGATCTAGTCCCTAAAATGACATTGCTAAAACGTTCCATGGGTTGCCTTCTATGACTATACAAACGTCCCACGCTCGTCCCTTCACATCCAACGATGGGGCTTCTTACCAAAACAATGGTAAGATAGCAACGTCTAAAGGAAGAGGAAAATAACATCTAAAGACCTTTTGAGTAGGTAAAATCGCTCCTAGTTACTCGCTTGCTCACAACAAAAAAATTCTATACACCAACACTTTGAAACATTTTCAAAAGTCAATACTTTGTACGCGTTCTTATAGAAACGATAGTCATTACAAAGAAAACCCTTTTCAAAATCACTTTCAAAAACACATCTCACAAACACTTTCTTGGAAACATTTTTGAAACAAACACTTTGTATGCATTCTTATAGAGACGAGAACCATTACGAAGTTCCATTTTCAAAATACTTTCAAAAAATCACTATCACAAGCACACATTCAAACAAAAGCAAGTGATCTAGCAAGCAACTAAGAGCCCATGGAAAACCATGGATGAAAAGGGTGCTAATATCTTCCCTTTTCATAATCTACCCCCCGAACTCAAGAAAAACATCTCTAAAGGTCTTTCCTGTGATTTTTTACCTTTCCTTTTGGATAAAAGAAAAGTCGGTGGTGACTCTTGCTAAACCGCAACATTTTCAAACACAAACGCAAAACCTCAAGTTAGTTCTCCCACCGTATCACAGGCATTAAAAGTCCATTTATCACAGACATTAAAAGTCCATTTATCCTTATGCAAACTCAAACCCTAATTTTCAAGTATCAGTGCTTGAGGAGGTGTCTTAAACTGATCAAACCTTGTGTAGTATTGAATCCATGGAGATCTTGTGAGAGATAACTTGAGAAATGAGAGGAAAAATTTTGGGGTACAACAGCTCCCCCTGTTCAATCTTCTTAGACCTGAAGAGTTAGATTGGCGGATCCGTCATTCGTGACTTGAAGGTGGAAGATGATTGAACACTAGAGTGCTCAGAAATTTACACTCGAAGATGTATTAGGAATGGGCTTATAGATTCCATTTTGGAGGAATGATGGTAAATACTAGAAGAAGTATCAGCATAAATATTTGGTCGATTTATACTAAAACTTGATGTTTTACCTGTGGGAAAAAGGGTTAGTTAAATGCAGATGTATGCGTGATGTTCACAAGCTGAATGAGATCATACTAAATTCATTTTGCATGTATATTATAATGATATATGAATGTGGGATGCATATTTGCCTGGGAAAATAAATCCCTGACTACTGCTGAGAAGTTCTGGGAAGCAGAATCCCAGATTGCTGTTGGGGATGTAGAATATACATATCTTCAAACTTTGTTAACAAAATGCTTCCGCTGGGGAAAATCTCTTGGATGTCAGCTGTTATCTGGTCGGATTCAGGCTTCACAATAATTTGTTGAGGATAAGGAAGTCAATTGCTATCTGGTCGGATCCAGGCTTCACGGTAACTTATTGGGGAAAAATAAATTAACTGTTATCTGGTCGAATTCCAGGTTTCGCAGAAAATTTCTTGAACTTGAACTGTTATCTGGTCGGGTACAGGCTTCACAAATCTTTGAGGAGGATAAAATTAATTTTTATCTGATCTGGTCCAGGCTTCACAATAAACTTATCTGAAGAGATAGAGTTGAACTGATATATGGTCGGATCCAGGCTTCACAGTAACTTAAAGTGGTAATTGTTATCTGGTCGGGTTCAGGCTTTATAGTTTCTTTTTGAAAAGTTAAACTATTATCTGGTCGGGTCCAGGCTTCATAGTGACTTGCTGGGAATTGGTTTTTATCTAGTCGGATTCCAGGCTACACAACGAATTTCTAAGGGAATAAAGTTAATTGTTATCTGGTCAGATCCAGGCTTCACAATAACTTGTTTGAAAAGATGAAGTTAAACTGATATGTGGTCGGATCTAGGCTTTACAGATTTTGAGGTGGACGAAATTAATTGTTATTTGGTCGGGTCCAGGCTCAATAACTTGTCTGAAGAGGTATAGTTGAACTGATATCTGGTTGGGTCCAGGTCTTACAGTAACTTGCTGAGGATAGAGGCAAACTATACTGGGGAAAATAAGTTAAACCCTGGTCTGGTTGAGTCCAGGTTCTTCAATATCTCGAAGAGTTTAAACTTTTATCAGGTCGGGTCCAGGCTTCAAAGTACTTGGAAAAGTTACGTTATTATTTGGTCGAGTCCAGGCTTCATAGTAGCTTGGAGAAGTTACACTATTATCTGGTCGAGTCCATCCTTCATAGCATTTGGAAAGTTGTACTATTATCTGGTCTGGTCCAATCTTCATAGTATCTGAAAAGTTACACTGATATCTGGTCGGGTCTAGGCTTCACAGTGTTTTCAATGAATGAAGTTGACTGTTGTAACGCAGTAGGAGAACTTACTTGGGTGTTTTGCATTTTATCGTAATTATTACAGTTAGCAAGAGTCTTCACAGACTTTTCTTTTATCCAAAAGGAAAGGCTGAAAAGAACAGGAAAGACCTTACGAGATGTTTTCTTGAGTTCGGGTGGTAGGTTATGAAAAGGGAAGGTGTTAGCACCCTTTTCATCCGTAGTTACCTACGGGATCTTAGTTGCTTGCTAGCTCACTTGCTTTTGTTTGAAAGTGTGCTTGGGGTGTGGGTTTTGAAAGTATTTTGAAAATGTGACTTTGTCATGGCTCGTGTTTCTATAAGAACGTGTACAAAGTGTTGTTTTGAAAATAGTTCAAAGAGGTGTTTATGGAATATGTTTTTGAAATTTATTTTAAAAAGGTGTCTTTGTAATGGCTCTCGTTTCTATAAGAACGCGTACAAAGTGTTGTCTTTTGAAAATGTTTCAAAATGAAAGTGTGGGTGTATAAAAGGTTTTTTTGTGAGCAAGCGAGCAACTAGGAGCAATCTACCTATTCAAAAGGTCTTAGATGTTGTTGTACCCCAAAATTTGCCCTCCCATATTCCTCAAAATTTGTCAAGAATCACCTTCCAATGGTTCAAGTTTGCTCAAGGGTTGCACAGTCCAAATGCCTCCTAAGCCAGTCAGAATTAGGGTTTTGTTTATTTCAAGGAATTTGAGGTTTTCAATGGTTCAATCAAGTCTCATAGGCCTATAAACATCCTCAAGCATCTACATGTCAAGTTTCAAGACTCACAGTGCCAATTTGCACAGTCAAAAGCTCCATTTGACCTACAGTCAACTGCAAGGGGAAAATGGTCATTTTACAGTCAAAAGTCAAAAATTTTGGTCAACATCTTATTTTGAGTCCACAATCATTATTTTATCAAGTCTTGATCATGATTCCATAAGGATAGCTCAAAAATCATCAAGATGCAAAAAGTTACTATTTTTGGACAGCAAAAAAGTCAACTGTATCTTGACCAAGGCATAACTTTTTCATGGTTCATCAAAAAAATCCCATCCAATGCTCATTTTGAATGGGATGACATTTCCTACAATTCATCTTCACACTCCAAGTCCAAGAAATGCTCTCACAAAAAGTTATCAATTTCTACATTATAGGTCCTTTTCAAAAGTCAACAAAAATGCACTTTAAGTCAAAGACCATAACTTGAGATTGGTAAATCCAAATGACATGAGACCAAAGGAATTGGTTAGAGGACTTCAAGACCTTTCCAAAATGTCCAAGAACATGTTCATAGGATCAAAATTGAGCAAGATATGCATTAGAGAAGTTGGGAAATGTTTGTGAATTTGCAAAAGTCAACTTTGCTCAAAACACCTCATTTTTGCTAATGGGCCTCAAATTTCTTCTTGAAACTTTATCCATGGCCTATGCACGACCCATCAAGCTTAATTGAATTATTTTCTTATTTTTTATTAATTAATTGGATTTTTAATCAATATTAATTCATTTTAATTAATTTAAATTGTAGGAAATACAAAGATTTGATTTTTCAAATCTTTTTGTGAAGCAAAAGTGGTCAATATATGCTGGAAATTTCGTGTGCAAATCAAAGGGACAAGAATCTCCAAATTTAGCAAGTTTTTCCAATCAAAAAGATTAAAAAATATTTGGTTTTCAATCAAATATACAATCATCAATTCCATGGATTTATTTGCAAAGATTTGACCTAGTTTCATTCTTCTATAAGTACACAAGCTAATCCTACTCATGCATACGTGAAATTGCTGCAAACAAAGCCATAAGCATATTGAAAAATTCAAGAAAACTTGAAAACTGATTTCCATATTCCAGGCTAATTCAAAGCTTTTTATTGATTCTAACACATTGCAGGGGTCCCCAGGAACGTGTAGGAATCAAAACCAAGTGTTGAAGCTCAAGAAATCACCAAGAACAGTTTCATGGTTTGCTTGTTATTTTGAAAATCGAATAGCTTAATTCATGCATCATTAACATGATTTATTGTTTGCTTTTCATTGCTTGAACCCATACGAAGCTAATGGTACAGGTTAATTGAATTATGATGCACATAATCAAGAATTGCCATTGACAAATTCTAGGGTTCCTGAGCTTTGGATTTGGGGCTTTATTATCCAGGAAAAATTAGAACCTTTAAGGCATATGGTTGAAACCGTCAGAACAAGATGAACACACTGGACTATTCGCGAAATATTTATATTGCTTGTAGCTCTAATCGCTATTATTGGTCGTTGCATATTGTGGGGGTTAAAAACCCCCGCTATCTAAATATTGTTTTGCAGGAACGCAGGAGGAAGATGAAGACGTGTTAGCGTTTGGTTGGGCAATTTAAAATACGCGCGTTTTTGTTTTGCTTTTCAGCATATTATTTATTTTCCATATATAATATTCACTCTCCATTCTATTGACAAACGCGCAACACAGCTCAGATGACCAAGGCATTAGTGTATTGATCATTGGGACCTGGGTTCGAATCCCAGGTCCCCCAAATAATTGTTTCTATTTTTCTTAACATGTTCATGTACAGGTCTCCAAAAGCGTTCCACCATACGCTTCTCATCTCAGCATGCCAAGTGGCCTTGAACTCAAATCATGTGGCCTGGATTGGAAGACTAGCCTACTCTCCGGTCAATGCAGGTGTGGACGAGTCAGGAAGTCAACAAGGCTTGTAGCTTAATGGGCCTTCAAATTTCCAGATCAACCTCCTTGTTAGGCCCAGCACCCCCCTGGTTTCATTATTTTCTTATTCTCTTTATATTTTAATTTTCTTTTAATTAGTTTACTAATTATTATTATTATTATTATTATTTAATTAACATAATTATTATTTTCATAATAACTTCAGAAAATTAAAAAATGTAAATATTAATTATTATTATTATTATTATTTATTAATTTCACCTTATTATTTTTGTAAATAAATTCTAACATAGATTAATTTAGTTAATTAGGTCAACTTTAACTTTTTTTTCACAATAAATAAAATCCATGTAGAATTAGGTTTTGACAACTTTTAACCATGTTTTCCTTTTTTATTTTATTTTCATTAAAACATAAAAAACTTAAAAAAAACTTTTCTTTTATTTAATTAATTAGAATTAGGTTTAATTAAATGCAAAAGGGACCAAATTTCTTTCTTTCTCAAAAAGGGTCAAAACCCTAAGGACTTTCCCGATTCAACTTTATCGCGCGCATATTATTTTTTTTTATCGTATTTATGTAATTGCTCCGAGGATGTAATAGATAATTAGGATTTTTATCGCTTTCCTTTTATTTCTCGCATTTATCTTTCAAGGGTTTGCTTTTGGCGATGTAAATACCCGACGTCTTGTAATAGCGTAGATTTACCTTCCGCAATTTACTTTCCGCACAATTATTAACTGTTATGCATGACAAGACTTGCCTGAAATTAAAATCAACCCGTAGCTCACCATGACTTGTGCAAAGATAATTTAACATGAAACTTGACACACTCGCACATGCCACTCCTAGGGTACGCCTCACTTGGTTGCCTCGACGTAGTCATTGAGTATAGGGTGTTTTAGAGGTTGCCCTCATGTCTAAAGATCCAAGTTGCCTCGAAACGGTTGCCTCGGATAAACAGGATCTAGGACATTAGGGTTACCGCTAAGGCGTCCTACTATTGCTTTGGTGACCACACATGACCCTATAATCGAATTGATCCGAATAACTCTAACGACGGTGCTACCTACTTCTCAATAGTGGGATAGTACTGTCTAAAGGACATTTACACAGCTTACTTCCTTTGAGTAGGTAGAGGTTCTAAGGTACTTGCTCTTTCAAAACTAAAACAACTTTTTGCACTTACACTTTCAAACAAAAAGTTTTCAAACAAACACTTCAAACACTCTTGAGGACTGATACAAGAGTCAAAACGAAGTTTTCAAACCAACTTTTTTCAAAACCCACAAACACAAGAAAAGCAAACATTTTTTGAAAACATAGTGAGCAAGTACCTAAGAGCCCGTGGATAACCACAGATAGAAAGGGTTCTAACACCTTCCCTTTCTATAATCTACCTCCCGAACCGAGAAACATCTCGAAAAGGAATTTTGCTGTGCTTTTGTCCTTTCCTTGTTGGAGAACATAAAAGATGGTGGCGACTCTTGCTTACCGCGACATTTCGCGAACCAGCATTTCAAAACAGTCAGTTCTATTTCCACCGATCACAGAACTGGCGACTCTACTGGGGACTTAATAATAAGTGAGGTGTACCTTAGGATTAGATCATTCTATGTTTTCAATTGTATGCCTTGTTTGCTTTAATATTGTGGGCTTGCATCGGAGTTTTATATTTCCTAACCCGGATCTGGGGATACCCTTTAGAAGTAGCAACAAACTGTGAGGGAACTGTGCGGGGTATACCGACATGGTTGAAGCAGTTGCTACGTTGATGTGGCACTTTGGTGAGTACTGGTAACCCTTGAGTCAAGTCAAGGAGAGTACGGGGCTGCCGCGTGGTGTCGCAAAGCATCAACTGTCCTTAGAACCTTACTTGACCATCCTGGCCTCTTTAGGGGTAGTGAGATGACCGACCTTGGTGCAGTCCGAAGTTGGTAGATACTCGATACTACACTCATTGAGGGTTGTTTTCTTGGAATATTTTGGTCGCCAGTTAAGTGGCTAAATCAAAACAATGAACATAGAAAACAACCCAATGATATTGAGCTCCTTAGAACCCGGTTACTATTCATAGGACAGGTTTTGAGCCAACCAATTTCAAGAGGGTAGTACCTAAACTTCATGCTGGCCTAAACTCTAAGGGCTGTCTTGTATGACTTGTGTGCCTTCAAACTTGAATTACTTGCATATTCTTGTTATCTGACAACATGGGTTCCTTGCAGGTTTTGTTTACAGTCCTTAATCTGGACTTATTACAGGGCTTACTTACACCTCACACCTTTGCATCCACGTACATAACATCATACGCATCATAACATCATACCATAACATTTCCTTAACCATTTCAAGGATCTCAAGGGTTTGTGATGCAGGTTATGATGAATCAAATGTCTAGCAAGGGGCCAAGGGGATTTATTTTCCTCTAGCCAGGGTTGTTTGGAGATCAAAGCACGATAACTTGAGTCAGGGGCTATGACCCACTCGATATGGTGAGCCTAACTCTTGAAGAAGGACTCTCAACAACATGAAGCTCCTTCAATCAAGCTACCAGATTCAAATTCTAACGAGTTTCTTTATTTACCCCATGAGATCCTTGAAAACATTGCATGCATATCATACATATCATTGCATTACAGGTACACTTTTTACAGGTCACTTATCTTCTTCGCTGTTTATTTCAGCAATCATCATGTCTACCGAACCTTCCACTGAACAAGCTATCAAGGCCCTCCAGGCCCAGAATGCCCAGTTCCAAGAGTTGGTTATGAGCCTAGCCCAGGGTCAACAGGATTTGAAGACTCTGATTCTGAAAGAGAAGAAGAAGAAGAAGAGGACTGTGTTGTTCAACACTAGACGCAGATCTGGGAATGGATTACAGAATGAGGCTGAGCTGACTACCTCATCTGTAGGGAAAGACAACCCACCAGAGAGAAAGGTTCCTAGTCTCGTAGTCTCCGACAACGAGACGGATTATGATGAAGAGCAGTATCCTCCTGCCGAGAATAGGTACAAACAGCTGGAGGACCGCTTAAGCGCTATGGAGATACAACATGTGCCCGGTTTGGACTTTGGAGACCTAGGCTTATCCTCTGGGGTGGTGATTCCCCATAAGTTCAAGGCACCTGCCTTTGCCAAATATGACGGAGCTTCCTGTCCTAAGTTGCACCTCCGTTCATATGTAAGGAAGATCTAGCCTTACACCGCTGACAAGAATTTGTGGATCCATTTCTTTCAGGATAGTCTTTCAAGGACTCAACTCAAATGGTTCTATCAGCTGGATGGAGCCAGTATCCGTAACTGGGAGGATTTGGCTACGGCGTTCTATAAGCAGTATCAGTATAATTCTGACCTCGCTCCTACGCGTACCCAACTCCAGGGTATGTCACTAGGGACGGGTGAAGGATTTAAAGAGTATGCTCAAAAGTGGAGAGACCTTGCCGGAAGGGTGAAGCCACCTTTAACTGATCGTGAACTCGTCAATATGTTTCTGGGGACCCTGTCTTGTCCATTCTTTAACCATCTGATTGGGAATTCTTCTGTCGGGTTTACAGATCTTATCTTGATTGGTGAGAGAATTGAAGTTGGTATCAAGGCTGGGAAGATTTAAGAGGCCACACCTTCTGATGCTCATAAAAAACCTTACAGTGGGAAGAAAGAGTCCAATGCTGCGTACAGTCAAAAGAGTCGTCGTGACCAACATGTAGGGGCAGTCATGATCTCTGGTTCTGCGTCACGCCGACAACAGCAAAAGGGGAATCAACGAAGGACGGATGATCCTAAAAGACAGTTCACCAACATCAACATGCCATTGTCACAAGCACTGCAACACATGTTGAAGATGAATTTGATTGCGGTGATAAACCCTTCTGCGAACCCTAAGACTTCTTCTCCAAACTACAATCCAGATGCAAGGTGCGCTTACCATTTCGGTAGCCCGGGGCACGATACTGACGATTGTTGGGCGCTGAAATACAAGATTCAGAATATGATTGATGCTAAGGAGATCGAATTCGAGCCTTTTGAGACTCCCAATGTGATCACTGCTCCCTTGCCAAAACATGGCTAGGATTGAGAAACTTTTGTTCATTTAAATTCTGAAATTGTATTTTTCTTTGCTTATTCAAACAATTATCATGTCAAACTCTCTTATTTCATTAATGCATTACACGTGTCTGTTTTGAAGTAATTGTGTTCACTATGCTTAAAATTGCTTTCATTTTTTGATGTTCAACTCTCGATTAAAAATTCTAAGCCTTTTGAGGGAGGATGACGAAAACGATACCACGATCTTTACAGTATGCTTTTGAACAGACCCCGCTGATGAGGTACAAGCATTGTTTCAAATCCTAAACAGTGGAGTTATAAGGAAGATAATCCCTCGTCAACCCTTTTGGGCCAAGGAAGTTGGAGTTTTTCTTTTCAAAAATTAAAACCCTTAATCATAACCTGGGGCAGGGTAGTTTTCTCAGCTGATCCAGGTGCACAATGAATGGCATCAAAGAAGTCCTTCCGAGACAAAAAGACAGTGATGGTTCCCTATAATCGCAAGGACAGGCAGTCATTATCTCTCAGAAGTAAAAGCCCGTTAAGTCAAAACCTATGAAGGAGACTTACAAAACTGGGGCATCCCGCTGACTGTAATCACAAAAGAAACAGTTCAGGCAAAAAACAGGGATAACGAAATCAAAAAGAAAGAGGTCCTACAAACCCTCAACAAAAAAAAAACGACTGCCTGTTCAAAATAAATTGTCAATATCTGAACCATCACTGGAATATCAGAGCAAAGACTCAAACAAGGTCTAACGCACGATTAGCTGAGTTTAGGATCGAAGAACATCACGAAGAGCGGGTGGGTACAAATATACTTTGAGCCTTTATCCTTTGTTTCTTAAACCGTGAACCAGGCCACGTTATAACCCTTAAAAGTCCTAGCTGAAGCATGGGTTAGTTCAAAAGCATATTGTTTCAAAGGTATCCTGACTCCTGTAGGGCTCGCTGTAAAATCTTGAGTTGACATCGCATTTTACAAAAATTCACTTGTTTTACTGAAAATGCATTTTCAAAAACTTCAAGACAGACATAAGCTTTGCATTTTTGAAATAATATTGTTTGCATATGACTATTTGTTCGAACAGCAGAGAAATTCGCACGACGAATATCTAGTGGACAAAAGCACTTCCAACCAAGGGGCAGACATGATCATGGTCCGTCATCTGGGGCAGTCCAGTCAAGATTCAAGGAATCTCTCAAAATGCCAAATAGCCAGGGGCAAATCTCCGCCTAAGTCACTGGGGCATTGGGCATGAATTCCAGCGACAAATCTGGTACGATCGAAGATCTTCTGGTAGTATGGCAACACAACACTACTGACAGTGACAACTCCCTACATTCTAATAGCGTGGACATAGTCGAAAAATACTACGCATAATCAAAGACCCGCTAGGTCGACTGGCCTAGGCAAAAATAAGGGCTTCCCGGTGAACCAAAAGGGTTCGGGCAAAAATAAGGGACGAAAATGAAAAAAATATGTACACCCGGCAAGCCGAAAACTTGAAAAGGCAGCTTGGGAAAAAAAGGGTATCCCGATGGACTGAAAACCCGAAAGGGCGGTCTAGGCAAAATTTAGGGATCACAGCGTACGACTATGTCCCGACATCTCGTCACTTGCCTACCAGAAGAAGATTTGTCAAATCGGCAGTCATCAAGCACCTCCACAGGTACCTTCTCCCACAGAAACTGGGGCAATAAAATATTCCAAACTGTACAGCTGCTCTGCTCACCAGGTACAAAGGTAGATCCAGCTGAAGAATATGATCAAGATACCTTCACTCCTCGCAGAGTAAGACAAGATTCAGCAGTACTCTCCCCAAGCAGAGTTGGTCTCCCGTCAGCCCTAAAAAGGCACAGTATCCCTAGCAAGTCAGCAATACTCTCCCCCGAGCAGAGTTAGGCTACTGTCAGCCCTAAGGAAGTTGGGTATCCTCAGAAGATCTTAATATTCTCCAGCAGAGTATACATATATTCCTCAGCAAGCATCCCCGGCAGTCTTAATATTCCTCGACAGAAATATAAGATTGTTCCCCGGCGGAATACAGACATCCCAGTGGAGCCATTTCCCCAGTACAGTCCAAAAGTTTCCCCAGGAGAGTTGAATCAATCTCCCCAGTAGATCCTGGAAGCTTGTCTCCCGCAGAGTACAAATATCTCTCCCCGTCCATATTCAAAGGTTATTCCCCACCAGAGTCTAACTGGGTTATCCTCAGCAAATTAAAACGGAAAGGTCGTCCTCAGCGAAGTTCTTCCTATCCCCAGCGGAGTTCATCAAATTCTCCAACAGAGCTTATCAACGGAATCCCCAGCAGAGTTATCGTTAAATTCTCAATGAAGTATCTCTTCCCACAGAGTATTTCCCCGCAGAGTAATCTCTTCATCAAGTTTATTCCCCAACGGAGTCATCTTCTCCTACCGGTTTATTCGTGCAATCATCTCTTCGTGCATCATCCCCAGCGGAAACGAAGAATTCAACATCATGCTCCAGCAGCTACCTGGGATTTATTTTACCAGCTAAAACATCATATTTTCATGATACATGCACATACGCATCATATCATAAATCTCATTTACTTTGAGAACATCATTACGCAATGCATACATCATGACATTGCATACAACTAACTCTTTACCTTTTCAGGAAAGAACGATCAACAGATAAAAGTCATCATCTTTTCGAAGTAGAAGTCATCCGAGATTCCTTCATCATCCTTTTGAAGTAGAAGTCATCCGAGATTCCTTCATCATCCTTTTGAAGTAGAAGTCATCCGAGATTCCTTCATCATCCTTTTGAAGTAGAAGTCATCCGAGATTCCTTCATCATCCCGTTGAGGTAGAAGTCATCCAAGATTCCTTCATCATCCCGTTGAGGTAGAAGTCATCAAGATTCCTTCATCATCCCGTTGAGGTAGAAGTCATCAAGATTCCTTCATCATCCCGTTGAGGTAGAAGTCATCAAGATTCCTTCATCATCCTGCTGAGGTAGTAATCGTCCCTGATTCCTTCATCATCCTGCTGAGGTAGTAATCGTCCCCGATTCCTTCATCATCCTGCTGAGGTAGTAATCGTCCCTGATTCCTTCATCATCCTGCTGAGGTAGTAATCGTCCCTGATTCCTTCATCATCCTGCTGAGGTAGTAATCGTCCCTGATTCCTTCATCATCCTGCTGAGGTAGTAATCGTCCCTGATTCCTTCATCATCCTGCTGAGGTAGTAATCGTCCCTGATTCCTTCATCATCCTGCTGAGGTAGTAATCGTCCCTGATTCCTTCATCATCCTGCTGAGGTAGTAATCGTCCATGATTTCCTTCATCATCCTGCTGAGGTAGTAATCGTCCCTGATTCCTTTGTCATCCTGCTGAGGTAGTAATCGTCCAAGATTCCTTCATCATCTATTTAGAGTAGCAATCGTCTCAGATTCCTTCATCACATCATTATCAAGAAAACCTTTCAAGTTCCAGATCAACACCTATATCTAGCCAGGAAATATCTGTGGACGACGGATTGTAGATTAAGCAACTCTACACAGGTTCATTCTTTCAACCTACCAAGTTGCAATTCTACAAACTACAGGTATGCAAGTTCTCGCTAAGGAATCTCTTACGCGATCGACACCCCTGGATGGCATCTTTAAGCCCATCTCCACAACTATCCATTACATTCCCAGATGGCATCTATAAGCCCATCCTCCTATCCATCATCTCTCCAAATGGCATCTGTAAGCCCATTCCCAACATCACATTGCTGATACTACACAATGCGAGTGCAAATTTCTGGGCACTCTAGTGTTCAATCATCTTCCACCTTCGGATCACGAAAGGCACGCAAGCCAATCTACCTCCTCAGGTCTAAGAAGATTGAACAGGGGCAACTGTTGTACCCCAAAATTTGCCCTCCCATATTCCTCAAAATTTGTCAAGAATCATCTTCCAATGGTTCAAGTTTGCTCAAGGGTTGCACAGTCCAAATGCCTCCTAAGCCAGTCAGAATTAGGGTTTTGTTTCTTTCAAGGAATTTGAGGTTTTCAATGGTTCAATCAAGTCTCATAGGCCTATAAACATCCTCAAGCATCTACATGTCAAGTTTCAAGACTCACAGTGCCAATTTGCACAGTCAAAAGCTCCATTTGACCTACAGTCAACTGCAAGGGCAAAATGGTCATTTTACAGTCAAAAGTCAAAATTTTTGGTCAACATCTTATTTTGAGTCCACAATAATTATTTGATCAAGTCTTGATCATGATTCCACAAGGATAGCTCAAAAATCATCAAGATGCAAAAAGTTACTATTTTTGGACAGCAAAAAAGTCAACTGTATCTTGACCAAGGCATAACTTTTTCATGGTTCATCAGAAAAATCCCATCCAATGCTCATTTTGAATGGGATGATATTTCCTACAATTCATCTACACACTCCAAGTCCAAGAAATGCTCTCACAAAAAGTTATCAATTTCTACATTATAGGTCCTTTTCAAAAGTCAACACAAATGCACTTTAAGTCAAAGACCATAACTTGAGATTGGTAAATCCAAATGACATGAGACAAAAGGCATTGGTTATATGACTTCAAGACCTTTCCAAAATGTCCAAGAACATGTTCACAGGATCAAAATTGAGCAAGATATGCATTGGAGAAGTTGGGAAATTTTTGTGAATTTGCAAAAGTCAACTTTGCTCAAAACACCTCATTTTTGCTAATGGGCCTCAAATTTCTTCTTGAAACTTTATCCATGGCCTATGCACGACCCATCAAGCTTAATTGAATTATTTTATTATTTTTTATTAATTAATTGGATTTTTAATCAATATTAATTCATTTTAATTAATTTAAATTGTAGGAAATACAAAGATTTGATTTTTCAAATCTTTTTGTGAAGCAAAAGTGGTCAATTTATGCTGGAAATTTCGTGTGCAAATCAAAGGGACAAGAATCTCCAAATTTAGCAAGTTTTTCCAATCAAAAAGATTCAAAAATATTTGGTTTTCAATCAAATATACAATCATCAATTCCATGGATTTCTTTGCAAAGATTTGACCTAGTTTCATTCTTCTATAAGTACACAAGCTAATCCTACTCATGCATACGTGAAATTGCTGCAAACAAAGCCATAAGCATATTGAAAAATTCAAGAAAACTTGAAAACTGATTTCCATATTCCAGGCTAATTCAAAGCTTTTTATTGATTCTAACACATTGCAGGGGTCCCCAGGAACGTGTAGGAATCAAAACCAAGCGTTGAAGCTCAAGAAATCACCAAGAACAGTTTCACGGTTTGCTTGTTATTTTGAAAATCGAATAGCTTAATTCATGCATCATTAACATGATTTATTGTTTGCTTTGCATTGCTTGAACCCATACGAAGCTAATGGTACAGGTTAATTGAATTATGATGCACAGAATTAAGAATTGCCATTGACAAATTCTAGGGTTCCTGAGCTTTGGATTTGGGGCTTTATTATCCAGAAAAAATTAGAACCTCTAAGGCATATGGTTGAAACCGTCAGAACAAGACGAACACACTGGACTATTCGCGAAATATTTATATTGCTTGTAGCTCTAATCGCTATTATTGGTCGTTGCATATTGTGGGGGTTAAAAACCCCCGCTATCTAAATATTGTTTTGCAGGAACGCAGGAGGAAGATGAAGACGTGTTAGCGTTTGGTTGGGCAATTTAAAATACACGCGTTTTTGTTTTGCTTTTCAGCATATTATTTATTTTCCATATATAATATTCACTCTCCATTCTATTGACAAACGCGCAACACAGCTCAGATGACCAAGGCATTAGTGTATTGATCATTGGGACCTGGGTTCGAATCCCAGGTCCCCCAAGTAATTGTTTCTATTTTTCTTAACATGTTCATGTACAGGTCTCCAAAAGCGTTCCACCATACGCTTCTCAACTCAGCGTGCCAAGTGGCCTTGAACTCAAATCATGTGGCCTGGATTGGAAGACTAGCCTACTCTCCGGTCAATGCAGGTGTGGACGAGTCAAAAAGTCAACAAGGCTTGTAGCTTAATGGGCCTTCAAATTTCCAGATCAACCTCCTTGTTAAGCCCAGCACCCCCCTGGTTTCATTATTTTCTTATTCTCTTTATATTTTAATTTTCTTTTAATTAGTTTACTAATTATTATTATTATTATTATTTAATTAACATAATTATTATTTTCATAATAACTTCAGAAAATTAAAAAATGTAAATATTAATTATTATTATTATTATCATTATTATTATTATTTATTAATTTCAGCTTATTATTTTTGTAAATAAATTCTAACATAGATTAATTTAGTTAATTAGGTCAACTTTAACTTTTTTTTCACAATAAATAAAATCCATGTTGAATTAGGTTTTGACAACTTTTAACCATGTTTTCCTTTTTTATTTTATTTTCATTAAAACATAAAAAACTTAAAAAAACTTTTCTTTTATTTAATTAATTAGAATTAGGTTTAATTAAATGTAAAAGGGACCAGATTTCTTTCTTTCTCAAAAAGGGTCAAAACCCTAAGGACTTTCCCGATTCAACTTTATCGCGCGCATATTATTTTTTTTTATCGTATTTATGTAATTGCTCCGAGGATGTAATAGATAATTAGGACTTTTATCGCTTTCCTTTTATTTCTCGCATTTATCTTTCAAGGGTTTGCTTTTGGCGATGTAAATACCCGACGCCTTGTAATAGCGTAGATTTACCTTCCGCAATTTACTTTCTGCACAATTATTAACTGTTATGCATGACAAGACTTGTCTGAAATTAAAATCAACCCGTAGCTCACCATGACTTGTGCAAAGATAATTTAACATGAAACTTGACACACTCGCACATGCCACTCCTAGGGTACGCCTCACTTGGTTGCCTCGACGTGGTCATTGAGTATAGGGTGTTTTAGAGGTCGCCCTCCTGTCTAAAGATCAGAGTTGCCTCGAAATGGTTGCCTTAGATAAAAAGGATCTAGGACATTAGGGTTACCGCTAAGGCGTCCTACTATTGCTTTGGTGACCACACATGTCCCTATAATCGAATTGATCCGAATAACTCCAACGACGGTGCTACCTACTTCTCAATAGTGGGATAGTACTGTCTAAAGGACATTTACACAACTTAATTCCTTTGAGTAGGTAGAGGTTCTAAGGTACTTGCTCTTTCAAAACTAAAACAACTTTTCGCACTTACACTTTCAAACAAAAAGTTTTCAAACAAACACTTCAAACACTCTTGAGGACTGATACAAGAGTCGAAACGAAGTTTTCAAACCAACTTTTTTCAAAACCCACAAACACAAGAAAAGCAAACATTTTTTGAAAACATAGTGAGCAAGTACCTAAGAGCCCGTGGATAACCACAGATAGAAAGGGTGCTAACACCTTCCCTTTCTATAATCTACCTCCCGAATCGAGAAACATCTCGAAAAGGAATTTTGCTGTGCTTTTGTCCTTTCCTTGTTGGAGAACATAAAAGACGGTGGTGACTCTTTCTTACTGCGACATTTCACGAACCAGCATTTCAAAACAGTCAGTTCTATTTCCACCGATCACATATGTTCTTTTCCTCCTCTTTTAGATGTTGCCATCTTACTATTTTTTTGGTACGAATCCCCATCGTTGGATGTGAAGGGACGAGCGTGGGACGTTTGTATAGTCATAGAAGGAAACCTATGGGACATTTTAGCAATGTCGTTTAGGGACTAGATCGTTTACCGAAGGTAACATCGAGGGTCATCGAGGGACTACGATCTTTTATCGAGGGTCTTTGTTAAAACGCCCATGTTCGAGGGACATGACTATTTTCCGAGGCAACAAGTGAGATTACCCTAAGGGTGCATGTGTGTGAATAATGTGTTTGATTTGCATGCATTTTGTCTTGATTAGGGTAGTTTACTTGTTGGTTTTATCTTACCATAACACTTAATTACTAGCATTTTCACAAAAGTAATAAAAATGCAGAAAATAAATCCTACTCTATTGCAACCATATTAAAGTGCATAAAAATATAAAGGCAAAAATTAGATAAAAGCAAAAAAAAAGAGGGTCTTTTGATTGGGGCAGGAGAACCCTTCGATTCTGCTTCTCTTGGCCTCCTTCGATTAGGGGCTGACTTCAGCAAGGTTATGGCCTTCGATTGGGAGTTGGCGCCAGTGAGGTCATGGCCTTCGATTGGGGGCTAGCAACAATCAGGTCATGGACTTCGATTGGGACTGGCATCAGTCAGTACATGGCCTTCGATTAGGCTTGGAAGTCAGTAGAGTGTGCCTTCTGGTTCTACCTTTCTGCCTTGCTTCCTTCTTCAATTAGGCCAGTGGAATCAGCGTGAGCGTGCCTCTCGCTGGGACTGGAAGTCAGTGTGGAAGCCAAAGGCTTCGTTTCATACTCTTGTCTCTTGTTTCTTTCATTTGAGTTTATAAATAGAAATATAGCCTAAGGCCATGCTAGCATTGCCTTATGGCTGAGTTAGTCCTTAAAGTATGTTTAATGAAGCAAGAATAAAAACTAAAAGGGTTAGCAAAGAAAACAATTTAAAAGGGTGGAAATGAAAAAGAACAAAAAAAATGTTATGTACATGTTATGTTTGAAACGAAAGAGAAAATTACTCACATGTTATGCCTGGAACGAAAGATTCAAGGGTAAGAGTAACTTACGTTGCTTCAGCCTAGAATGTGATTTGGACCTTGAGTGGTGGCCCTAAGTTCTCCTGGATTTGAAGGGATAGGACAGAAGCTAGGCCTTAGATGCTGGATTTGAAGGAGGGAAGAAACAAGTGTGATGTTACTTGGATTCGAAGGAAGCTAAAGTGTGGGGATTCTTCATAATCGAAAGATGTAGGTGTTTGGGATTCTGGGTTTACTTTCACAAGTGTTTAAGAACTTAAGATTTTTGTTGTGTTTGAGAAAATTTGGAGATTCGTTCCTCTGGCCAAAATATCCCCCCTGAACATGTTGTGAAGCCTTTTATTTATAGCGAGCTTTGATGTGGTTTTGGGGGGAAATCAAATGATATTTGAATTATCTGGGTATATTGCCCCCTTATTTTCTTTGATGTAGCTCTTATGCACTCCTTTTTTGTGTAAGTTTGGGACTGAGACAATGCAGGCTCAGCAATATTTTAGAGCGTTGTGGCAGGTTGGTGCAGGACTGCTGCATAGCAGCACAATTGGCTTGGGTTTGGCAGTATATGGGACTTTGGTCAACAAAACTCCTCGAATACTCCCCTTTCGTTTTGACCACTTCCACCAAATTCATCAGATATATTCGTTTCCAAACAATGTGTGCTCTAAGTACGTTGCTTCGAAGGGTTTAATTACCCAATTTATGAACCGAAGGAGGCTTCCCAGCTTGTAAATCGAAGGAGGCTTCCCAACTTGTAAATCGAAGGAAGTTGCATAGCTTGTAAATCGGAGGAAGCTGCCCAACTTGTAAATCGAAGGAAGTTGCCCAACTTGCAAATCTAAGGAAGTTGCCATGCTTGTAAATCGAAGGAAGCTGCTCAGCTTGTAAATTGAAGGAAGCTGCCCAGCTTGTAAATCGAAGGAAGTTTCCCAACTTGTAAATCGAAGGAAGCCGCCCAGCTTGTAAATCGAAGGAAGTTGTCCAGCTTGTAAATCTAAGGAAGCTGCCCAGCTTGTGGATCGAAGGGGGTTACTTATTTGAAACTTGTTAAATCGAAGCCAACTTGTTTCTTTTTTTACCTAATCGAAAGGCACATTAACATCTTCAAAATTTTACATTTTCTTTATTTCTTTAAACATGTTTTTGTAATCACACATGCGAGAGAAATCTTGAGAAAATGAGAGGGAAAATTTTGGGGTACAACAGCTGTCCATGTTCAATCTTCTTACATCTGAAGAGTTAGATTGGCGAATATGCCATTTGTGACTTGAAGGTGGAAGATGATTAAACACTAGAGTGCCCAGAAATTTGCACTTGATGATGTGGTGGTTGATTATGTAGGGAATGGACTTAAAGGTGCCATTTGGTAAGAGGATAGAGAGTTGTTGGAGATGGGCTTATAGATGCCATCCAAAGGTGATTGTTGACAGAAATTAGACTAAGTCTAAACTTGACTTCAACTGGAAAAGAATCTGAATAAATATTGGGGCGATTTATCTGAACCAGAGGAAATGTCTTCCAGAAAGAATCAGGATAAACCATTGAGAGATTTAAACTGAACCAGTAGAGGTCTGGAAAGAATCAGAATAAATCTTGGGGCGATTTATCTAAACCTGAGAAAATGTCTACCAGAAAGAATAAGGATAAACCATTGAGAGATTTAAACTGAATTGACAGAGGTCTGGAAAAAATCAGAACAAATCTTGGGGCGATTTATCTGAACCAGAGAAAATGTCTACGGGAAAGAATCAGGATAAACCGTTGAGAGATTTAAACTGAACCAACAGAGGTCTGGAAAGAATCAGAATAAATCTTAGAGCGATTTATTTGAACTAGAGAAATTTCTATGGGAAAGAATCAGGATAAACCATTGAGAGATTTAAATTGAACCAGCAGAGGTCTGGAAAGAATCAGAATAAATCTTGGAGCAATTTATCTGAACCAGAGAAAATGTATACGGGAAAGAATCAAGATAAACCATTGAGAGATTTAAACTGAACCAGCAGAGGTCTGGAAAGAATCAGAATAAATCTTGGGGCGATTTATTTGAACCAGAGAAAATGTCTACCAGAAAGAATCCAGATAAACCGTTGAGAGATTTAAACTGAACCTGTAGAGGTCTGGAAAGAATTAGAACAAATCTTGGGGAAATTTATATGAACCAGAGAAAATGTCTATGGGAAAGAATCAGTGTTGCACCCCAAAATTTGCCCTCCCATATTCTTCAAGAAATTGCCAAGTCAAGCTTCAAATCTCCCCAAGGGTTACACAGTGCAAAGATCTCCTATACAGTCAAAATTAGGGTTTGTGTTCTGGTCAAGAAAATGAAGTTTTCAAAGGTCCAATCAAGTCTCACATGCCTACAAATATGGTCAAGCATCCTCATATCAAGTTTCAAGACATTCAGCTCAAAATTGCACAGTCAAAAACCCTAATTGCACTACAGTCAACTGTAGGGGCAAAATGGTCATTTGACAGTCAAAAGTTCAAATTTTTGGTCAACATATCATTTTGAAGCCACAAACATCATTTGATCAATGCTTGATCATGATTCTCAAAATTTGGCTCAGAAATCATCAAGATGCAAAAGTTTCCTTATTTGGACAGCTGAAAAAGTCAACTGAAATTGACCAGGGCATAACTTTCACATGGATTGTCAGAAAAATTTCATCCAAAGCTCATTTTGAAGAGAAAGACATTTCCTACAACGCATCTTCATAATTCAAGTCCAAGAAATGCTCTCACAAAAAGTTATCAATTTCAACATTATAGGTCATTTTCAAAAGTCAACAAAAAGGGACTTTAAGTCAAAGACCATAACTTGAGATTGGTAAATCAAAATGACATGGGACCAAAGACATTGGTTAGAGGACTCAAAGACCTTTCCAAAATGTCCAAGAACATGAGAAAATCTTAATAATTGAGCACGTTATGCCTTGTAGAAGTTGGGAAATTTTTGGATATTTTGAAAAGTCAACATTGATTCAAATGACCTAAAATTGCTAATGGGCCCATCTTTCTTCCACAAATCATCATTCCAAGCATGTGCACGACCACTTGGCCCAAAGGGAAGTATTTTCTCATTTTTTATTTATTTATTTGAATTTTTATTTATAATAATTCACTTAAATCAATTAAATATGTGAAAAATATTTAACTTAACCTAACAAATCTTTTTGTACATGTTTTATTCTCAATAATTCGTGCATATGCAAATAAGGAAAGATTTGGAGAGATTGGAGCTGATTTGAACCAAAAACACATGGAAAAAGATATGAAAAAATCTTAGAAAATCAAATCTTCAAATTCATGAATGAAAGAGATTTTGATCAATTTTGTTAACCTAATTTGTTCACTACATAAGCTAGAATGAAACCCTAATGCACACACGCGCACAGCTGCTCCAGAAAGCCATTATCAAACTTGAAAAAAATTGCAAAAAACTCAAAACTGAAAGTTCACTTCCAGGGCGATTCAAGACATAATTCTTGTTCCATTAGCTTCCTTGGAGATTACTGAACATATTCCAATCACAAACGCTCATCAAAACCTCAAGAATCGTTGTACAGAAGCTAACCTTTCTCACTTTTTTTTCATTATCGTGTTTTGCATTCTATGCACTTTCATGACATTTTGTTCATATATTCGTGATCAGTGAAGTATTTGCAAGCTAACCATATGCTTTAATTATATTTTTATGCTGCGTACACGATTATGCCATGATTATTTTCTAGGGTTGACAGGATTTGAAATTGGGGGTTTTTGAATGAGGAAAAATTAGAACCCCTGAGTACCACCATTGGCATGAGCACGTCTGGACGAAGAAGAAACCCCTATCGCGCCTAATTTATGGACCCCCTAGACCTAATCGTTATTTTTCCAAAACCGGCCTAGGAGAACGCGTGAGAAACCGATGCCTAATGTTTTTGTATTTCAGGGATGATGAAGAAGATGAGTCAGTGGCAAGATGTGATAGGTTGGTTTGAAATTCGCGCGCTTTAACCCACTAACGCGTTGTTTCATATTATATTATTTGTTGTTTATTTATTTAACAAACGCGTGGTAGTGGTCCAGTGGCAAGTGTATGTATTGGCAATCCTCATGACCTGGGTTCGAGACCCAGGTCCTCACTTTCTT
The DNA here is from genome assembly GCA_948472305.1 of Vicia faba. Classification (NCBI taxonomy): domain Eukaryota; kingdom Viridiplantae; phylum Streptophyta; class Magnoliopsida; order Fabales; family Fabaceae; genus Vicia; species Vicia faba. Next base: position 624,745,095 of record OX451741.1, read on the forward strand.
TCATATTTTTCTTCATATAACGCTCCTATGCAGCTTCAACGTTGAGGACCATCATACAACCCTCTATCCAGCCATCCACGCGTCCACTTTCATCCATCCAAGGGCCAAGGTTTGGAGATCATGGTAGGCTCTAGTCAATGTTCTGCACGTGAGCAAAAAAGTCCACAAAGCCAGAAATTCAAATGGGCCAGATTGCTAAAGGCCATACCTCCTAATTTGGGACTGATACCCCCTTGGTTTGCAACTTCTCTTAATTTTCTCTTTTTTTTTTATTCTTGTTATAATTTTTTATTTTTCTTTTAATTACTGTTTGTTTAATTAATTATATTTTCATAAAATCATAAAACACATAAAAAAGTCAGAAAAGAGCAAAAATAATCAATATTTTTATTTCTAGTATTTTTATAAATAAATTTGCATGTAATTGAATTTAGTTTTAAATTAGGTTTGCAATTTTAATTCTTTTAATAAAAATCTAAAAAAATGTAGAAATAGGTTTAATTAATATTTTTATTCCTTTTAATTTTTCTTTTTCACAATAATATTATTTATTTTATTTATTTTCATAATTAAATTTGTATATAAACATTAGGGTTAATTTAGGTTAAATTTTAACGTCTTCTTAATAAATTAAAATAAAATAGAATTAGGGTTAGCGTTTAATTGCAATTAATTTTTTCTATTAAATCCTAAAATATTAAAAAAATACCAAAAACATCTTTTTTTAATTAATTAACTTCATCATTAATTTGATTTTTGCAAAAGGGTCCAACGCCCTCGTTTCGTTCTTAATTTCTTATTAATTTGCATTTTATTTTATTTCGTAAATAATTATGTATCTCTCCCGAAGCCATGTAAATTACTTCTCGCACTTTTAATTTCTTTATTTTCTGTCAAATCGGGTCCTGGTTAATTTTGGCGATGTGGACCCGCGCCATTTGTAATAGCTTAGAATTTACTTTTCCCGCAATACTTTTAACTGTTAATAAAAAGCATGAAAGAATGTATGGACAAAATAAAATTAAATAAAATTAAGCGTAGAACACCAATAACATGACAAGATAAATACAAATGAAAACGACACACAAATCGCACACACCACCCCTAGGGTACGCCTCACTGTTGCCTTGCTTCGAAAGGTGATCGTCGAGTAGAGGATGTCTTAGTAAGTCCTCATGATCCGGGAACCTGGCATGAGGGTAGCTTCTAAGGTGTCTTCCCATTGCTCTGGTGATCACCATGTCCCGAACCTCGAATTGACCCGAACACCTCCAACGGTGGTGCTACCTACCTCTCAATGGTGGGATGGCACTACTTTAAGGACATTTACACAGACGAATTCCTTAGGGTAGGTAGACGACTCTAGATACTTGCTCTAATTTCAAAAAACAAATCAAAAAATACTTTTCACACCGACACCTTTTCAAAAAGCTTTCGAAAGCAACTTTTCAAACACTCTTGAGGACTGATACAAGAGTCGAACTGAAATTTTCAAAGAAACTTTTTTAAACCCACAGTTGAAAAGCAAACAAACCATTTTGAGAACACAAATGAGCAAGTATCTAAGAGCCCATGGATAACCATGGATAGAAAGGGTGCTAACACCTTCCCTTTCTATAATCTACCTCCCGAACCGAGAGCAATCTCTTTAAGGAATTTTTCTGTGCTTTTGTCCTTTCCATTTAGAGAAAATAAAAGACGGTGGCGACTCTTGCTTCCGCGACATTTCGCGAACCAGCTTTAAAACAGTCAGTTCCAGATCCACTGATCACAGAACTGGCGACTCTGCTGGGGACTCTTATAAAGTGAGGTGTACCTTAGGGCTTAGTTCATAACTGTGTTTTCAATTGTATTGACTTGCTTGCTTTACTATTGTGGGTTGCATGGGAGTTACATAGATCCTAACCCGGATCTGGGGATACCCTGTTTAGGTAGCATAAGCTGTGAGGGACCTGTCCGGCGTATACCGACATGGGTGAAGCAGTGGCTACGTTGGTGTGGCACCTTGGTCTGTACCGATATCCCTCGTGTTGAAACGGGGAGAATATGGGTCTTCCAAGGAGTCATTAAGCACCAACAGACCTTAGAACCTTAAATGACCCAACTTGGCCAATAGAACAGTAGCAGTATGCTACGCCCATTGAGGCTAAACTCTCGTGATGGTTCTGGCCGCAAGAAAAGATTGCGATGCTGGAGTTATGACCGATTGAGGGTAGTCAATAATATTGGGATCCTCTAAGAACCCGGCTACTTTTGATAGGACAGGTATGAACCAACAAACTGAAAGAGGGTAACACCTAGACCTCATGCTGGCCTAAACTCTAAGGGCTTCTCTTGTGTGACTTGCGTGCCTTCGTACTTGACTACTTGTATGTTTTATCTGACACATGAACTACTTGCAGGTTTTGTTTTAGTCCTTAACTGGGACTCATGACAGGTTTACTTGAGTTTCTTGCAGGTTTTGTTTATAGTCCTTAATTGGGACTCATAACAGGGTTTACCTACAGTACCCCATGCATACCATAACATCATACCATTGCATACATCTTAACCCATTTCAAGGATCTCAAGGGCTTGTGATGCAGGTCATGATGAATCAAACGTCTAGCAAGGGGCAAAGAGGATTTATTTTCCTTTAGCCAAGGTTGTCAGGGGCTATGACCCACTGGATATGGTGAGCCTTTGACCCTTTGAAGAAGGACTCTCCACAACATACAGTTCCTTCAATCAAGTTATCGGATCCCAATTCCAACAATTTTCTTGGTTACCCCGCGAGATCCTTGGAAACATTGCATGCATATCATACATATCATTGCATGACAGGTACCCTTTCTCTGCAGGTTACTTACCTTCTTCGCTGTTTATTTCAGCAGTCTCGTCATGAATCCTGAATCCTCAACCGAGCACACTATCAAGGCCCTCCAGGCTCAGAACGCCCAGTTCCAAGGGCTGATCATGAATTTGACCCAGGGGCAACAAGATTTGAAGGCTCTGCTCTTAAAGAAGGAAAAGAAGAAGAAGAGGACTGTTTTGTTCAACCCTAGACGCAGATATGGGAACACACTGCAGACTGAAACTGAGAGGACTACTCCATCTTTGAGGGAAAGCAGTCACCATGAGAGAGAGGTGCCTAGTCCAGTGGTCTCCGACAACGAGACAGATTTCAACGACGAACAATACCCTCCTGCTGACGACAAGTACAAGCAGTTGGAAGACCGTTTGAATGCTATGGAAATACAACAGGTACCTGGGCTGGATTTTGGAGATCTGGGTTTGTCTACTGGTGTGATCATCCCTCGGAAGTTCAAAGCACCATCCTTCACTAAATATGATGGGGCGTCTTGTCCCAAGCTACATCTCAGGTCCTATGTTCGGAAAATCCAACCATACTCAGCGGATAAGAACTTGTGGATCCACTTCTTCCAGGAAAGTCTTTCAGGGACTCACCTCGAATGGTTCTATCAGCTGGATGGGACCAAAGTTCGTAACTGGGAGGAGTTGGCAACTGCTTTCTATAAGCAGTATCAATATAATGCCGACCTTGCTCCTACACGTACCCAACTCCAGGGTATGTTGTTGGGATCAAGTGAAGGTTTCAAGGAGTACGCACAAAGATGGAGAGACCTTGCTGGAAGGGTGCAGCCTCCATTAACTGACCGGGAACTCGTTGATATGTTCTTGGGGACCCTATCCGGGCCATTCTTCAATCACCTCATTGGTAATTCATCTGATGGATTTACCGACCTCATCCTGACTGGCGAAAGAATTGAAGCTGGTATCAAGAGTGGGAAAATTCAAGAGGCTACACCTTCTGATACTCACAAAAAGCCTTACACGGGAAAGAAAGAATCTAATGCGGCATACAGCCAAAAGAGTCGTCGTGACCAACATGCAGGGGCAGTCATGATCTCTGGTTCTGCACCACGCCGCCAACCACAAAAGGGAAACCAGCGAAGGCCGGACGAGCCTAAAAGATAATTCACCAACATTAACATGCCATGGTCACAAGCATTGCAGCACATGTTGAAGATGAACCTGATTGCAGTGATCAACCCTCCTGCAAACCCCAAGACCTCCTCTCCAAGCTACAATCCAGAAGCGAGGTGTGCTTATCATTCTGATAGCCCGGGGCACGATACCGAGGATTGTTGGGCGCTGAAATACAAGATCCAGAATATGATCGATGCTAAAGAGATTGAATTCGAGCCTGTTGAGACTCCCAACGTGATCACTGCTCCCTTGCCAAAACATGGCTAGGATTGAGAGATTTTTGTTCATTTGAATTCAAGTTGTATTTTTCCTTTCTTGATAAACAATTGTCATGTTAAACTCTTTTATTTCATGAATGCATTACACATGTCTGTCTTGGATTAATTATGTTTACTATACTTAAAACTGCTTTCATATTTTTGTGATGATCAACTCTTGACTGAAAATTCTAAACCTCTTGAGGGAGGATGAAGAAAACGATACCGCAATCATTACAGTATGCTTTTGAACAGACCCCGCTTATGAGGTACAGGCATTGTTTCAATCCCTAAACACTGGAGTTATAAGGAAGATAAATCCCTCGTCAACCCATCTGAGCCAAAGAAGTAGGAGTTTTTCTTTTCAAAATTCAAAACCCTTAATCATAACCTGGGGCAGGGTAGTTCTCTCAGTCGATCCAAGTGCATAACGAATGGCACCAAAGAGGTCCTTACAAAACAAAAGACAGTGATGGTTCCGAGCAATCAATAAAGAAAGGCAGTCATTACCAAAATAAAAAAAAAGAGCCCGTTAAGTCAAAACCTAGGAAGAAGACTTACGAAACTGGGACATCCCGCTGACTGTAATTCCAAAAAAGGAAACGGCTCAGGCAAAAAATAGGGATAACAAAATCAAAGAAGAAGGAGGTCCTACAAACCCTCAACAAAAACAAAAAATGATTGCCTGTTCAGAATAAATCATCAATATCTGAATCATCACCGGAAAATCAGAGCAAAGACTCGAACAAGGTCTAACGCACGATCAACTGAGTTTAGGTTTGGAGAACATCACGAAGAATGGGTGGGTACAAATAATTTGAGCCTTTATCCTTTGTTTCTTAAAACCGTGAACCAGGCCACGATATAACCCTTAAAAGTCCTAGCTGAAGCATGGGTTAGTTCGAAAGCATACTGTTACGAAGGTATCCTGACTCCTGAAGGTTTGCTGTAAAATCTTGAGTTGACACCGCACTGTATTACAAAAAATGCATTTTTAAAATTCAAGACAGACATAGGCTTTTGCATTCTTAAAATAACCCTGTTTGCATATGACTATTTGTTTGAACAGCAGGGAAATTCGCACGATGAACACCTTGTGAACAGAAGTACCTCTAATCAAGGGGCACCGTAGGAGCATTGCCCAGTATTTGGGGCATGAAAAAATACTTCTAACAGGGGCAACTCCCTACATCCTGAAAGCGCGGACATAGTCGAAAAGATACTACGCAAAATCAAAGACCCGCTAGGTCGACATACCTAGGAAAAATAAGGGCTTCCCGGCGAACCTAAAGGGTTCGGGCAAAATGAAGGGATGAAATGAAAAAATATGTACACCCGGCAAGTCGACAACCTGAAAAGGCGGCTTGGGCAAAAATGGGTATCCCGGTGGACTGAAAACCCGAAAGGGCGGTCCAGGCAAAAGTTAGGGATCAAAGCGTACGACTATGTTCTGGTATCTCATCACTTGTCTACCCGAAGATTTGTCAATCACCCACACAGGTATCCTCTTCCCTCACCTCCGAAACAGGGGCAATAATGAGTTGTCCAGGCGATCCAATTGCTCTGTCAACCAAAGTACAAAGGAAAGATCAACATAAGGATGATTACCATCTACCTTTACAAATTCCAGATTGTGGGTTAACATCCGAAGCCAAACAGGACAATCATCCACTTAATCAAAATCATGCAACCCTACACCGATTCCTTCTCAATTTTCAGACGAAGTCTTACACAGACTCACTATCCACAAGTAACCTCACCCCGGTTCACCGAGAAGTTTTACACGAATTTACCCTGCAGCAACCTAACCCCGGTTCCTCCAGAAGTCTTACATGGACCTATCTCAAGATGACCTTACCCCGGTTCATCAAGAAGTTTTACACGAACTCATCCTGCAGCAACCTAACCCCGGTTCCTCCAGAAGCCTTACATGGACTTATCTCAAGATAACCTCACCCCGGTTCATCAAGAAATCTTACACGGATCTATCCCAAGGTAACCTAACCCCGGTTTCCCCAGAAGTCTCACATGGACTTATCTCAAGTAACCTTACCCCGGTTCATCAAGAAATCTTACACGGATCTATCCCAAGGTAACCTAACCCCGGTTTCCCCAGAAGTCTCACATGGACTTATCTCGAAGTAACCTTACCCCGTTTCCTCCAGAAGTTTTACACGAACTTATCCACAAGTAACCTTACCCCGGTTCATCAAGAAGTTTTACACGAACTCATCCTGCAGCAACCTAACCCCGGTTCCTCCAGAAGCCTTACATGGACTTATCTCAAGATAACCTCACCCCGGTTCATCAAGAAGTTTTACACGAACTTACCCCGAAGAAACCCTACACAGGTTCTCCTCCTCCAGACGTAGTTTTACATGGACTCGTCATCAAGCAGCCCTACACCGGTCCCCTCTCTTCAAGATGCAGTTTTACATGGACTCGTCACCCAGAAACCCTACACAGGTTCTCTTTTTCCAAAAAAAAAACGAAGTTTTACACGAACTCATCATCAAAGTAACCCTACACAGGTTCCTTCTCCATTTCAGATGCGGTTTTACATGAGCTCATCAGCAGGCAACCCTACATAAGTTCCCTCTTTCAACTTACAAAATTACAGTTCAAATTCTCCCCAGGAGGGTCCAATCCAGCTCCCCCAGGAAAGTGGGAATCCATTTCCCCAAGCAGTAAGCTTATCCCCAGTAAATTCTGGAAGCTTATCCTCGCAGAGCACGAACGCGTCGTCCGACTTTATTTAAAGAGTTATTTCCTTAACAGGATATAACTGGGTTATCCTCAGCCAAAAGCCACGGAAAGATCGTCGTCGACAGAATCTTCTTATCCCCAGCAAATTATTATCAACACTCAGCAAAGCATCCTTCTCCCCACAGAGTATTGCTTCCCAGCATGGTCGCTAGAGTATTTTTTCTCTCCGCAGAATCTTCCATGTGCAAAGTTTATTCCTCAACGGAGTCATCTTCTCCTATCAGTATTCTTGCAGTTATCATCCCCAGTGGAAGTAAAAGCTTATTCTTCAACATCAGCCCAGGAGTGACTTCCCGGCACCCGTCAAGGATTTACTTTCCTAGACGAAAAACATATTCATAAAATATCACATACATCATTATAGCATGCATAGACGCATCATATCATACAAATCTCATTTATGTTGAGAACATCATTGCTTGATCCATATCATGCATTGCATATGACTGACCTTTACCTTTCAGGAAAGATTCATCTAAATTCTCAAACATATTTCAAGACCTAGACCGGTTCAGTTAATCGACTCCAAAGATTTCTTATCCAGTCCAAGGCCTTCTCTAGTCCAGCTAAATCGACTCCCAACAGATTTTTCTGATGAAGACTCAGTAGAAGTTATCCAGGTCCTATTGGTTCTCTCTCCGACGGTGCATGAGATTTCCATTTTAGGTCTTCCTTTGAGATTATAATGTCCTATTGGTTCTCTCTCCGACGGTGCATGAGATTTCCATTTTAGGTTCTTCCTTGAGATTATAATTTCCTATTGGTTCTCTTCCCGATACTGCGAAGATGGTAATTCCCACCAAGATTTTCTCAACGAGCGTTGTTGAAGTTAAAGTCACCCAAGGTTCTCTTACTGTTCATGCTAAGGTAGTAACCATCCCTGGTTCATTCATCATATTGAGAAGCTCCAGATCCAACTCCTGTAACCAGTCAGGATACATCTATACCAAGCATCTGAAAACTAACTCCTGCAACGTGTCAGGTACTCATTTTTTTTCTTTTGCAGGTATGCAGGTTCTCGCTAAGGAATCTCTTATGCGATCAACATCCAGATGGCATCTATAAGCCCATCATCCTATTCATCAACCTCTAAATGGCATCTGTAAGCCCATTCCATCATCACACTACTATGTGAGCGCAAATTTCTGGGCACTTTAGTGTTCAATCATCTTCCACCATCGGATTACGAAAGGCACGTCAGCCAATCTGCATCCTCAGGTCTAAGAAGATTGAACAGGGGCAACTGTTGCACCCCAAAATTTGCCCTCCCATATTCTTCAAGAAATTGCCAAGTCAAGCTTCAAATCTCCCCAAGGGTTACACAGTGCAAAGATCTCCTATACAGTCAAAATTAGGGTTTGTGTTCTGGTCAAGAAAATGAAGTTTTCAAAGGTCCAATCAAGTCTCACATGCCTACAAATATGGTCAAGCATCCTCATATCAAGTTTCAAGACATTCAGCTCAAAATTGCACAGTCAAAAACCCTAATTGCACTACAGTCAACTGTAGGAGCAAAATGGTCATTTGACAGTCAAAAGTTCAAATTTTTGGTCAACATATCATTTTGAAGCCACAAACATCATTTGATCAATGCTTGATCATGATTCTCAAAATTTGGCTCAGAAATCATCAAGATGCAAAAGTTTCCTTATTTGGACAGTTGAAAAAGTCAACTGAAATTGACCAGGGCATAACTTTCACATGGATTGTCAGAAAAATTTCATCCAAAGCTCATTTTGAAGAGAAAGACATTTCCTACAACGCATCTTCATACTTCAAGTCCAAGAAATTCTCTCACAAAAAGTTATCAATTTCAACATTATAGGTCATTTTCAAAAGTCAACAAAAAGGGACTTTAAGTCAAAGACCATAACTTGAGATTGGTAAATCAAAATGACATGGGACCAAAGACATTGGTTAGAGGACTCAAAGACCTTTCCAAAATGTCCAAGAACATGAGAAAAGCTTAAAAATTGAGCAAGTTATGCCTTGTAGAAGTTGGGAAATTTTTGGATATTTTGAAAAGTCAACATTGATTCAAATGACCTAAAATTGCTAATGGGCCCATTTTTCTTCCACAAATCATCATTCCAAGCATGTGCACGACCACTTGTCCCAAAGGGAAGTATTTTCTCATTTTTTATTTATTTATTTGAATTTTTATTTATAATAATTCACTTAAATCAATTAAATATGTGAAAAATATTTAACTTAACCTAACAAATCTTTTTGTACATGTTTTATTCTCAATAATTCGTGCATATGCAAATAAGGAAAGATTTGGAGAGATTGGAGCTGATTTGAACCAAAAACACATGGAAAAAGATATGAAAAAATCTTAGAAAATCAAATCTTCAAATTCATGAATGAAAGAGATTTTGATCAATTTTGTTAACCTAATTTGTTCACTACATAAGCTAGAATGAAACCCTAATGCACACACGCGCACAGCTGCTCCAGAAAGCCATTATCAAACTTGAAAAAAATTGCAAAAAACTCAAAACTGAAAGTTCACTTCCAGGGCGATTCAAGACATAATTCTTGTTCCATTAGCTTCCTTGGAGATTACTGAACATATTCCAATCACAAACGCTCATCAAAACCTCAAGAATCGTTGTACAGAAGCTAACCTTTCTCACTTTTTTTTCATTATCGTGTTTTGCATTCTATGCACTTTCATGACATTTTGTTCATATATTCGTGATCAGTGAAGTATTTGCAAGCTAACCATATGCTTTAATTATATTTTTATGCTGCGTACACGATTATGCCATGATTATTTTCTAGGGTTTACAGGATTTGAAATTGGGGGTTTTTGAATGAGGAAAAATTAGAACCCCTGAGTACCACCATTGGCATGAGCACGTCTGGACGAAGAAGAAACCCCTATCGCGCCTAATTTATGGACCCCCTAGACCTAATCGTTAATTTTCCAAAACCGGCCTAGGAGAACGCGTGAGAAACCGTTGCCTAATGTTTTTGTATTTCAGGGATGATGAAGAAGATGAGTCCGTGGCAAGATGTGATAGGTTGGTTTGAAATTCGCGCGCTTTAACCCACTAACGCGTTGTTTCATATTATATTATTTGTTGTTTATTTATTTAACAAACGCGTGGTAGTGGTCCAGTGGCAAGTGTATGTATTGGCAATCCTCATGACCTGGGTTCGAGACCCAGGTCCTCACTTTCTTTCATATTTTTCTTCATATAACGCTCCTATGCAGCTTCAACGTTGAGGACCATCATACAACCCTCTATCCAGCCATCCACGCGTCCACTTTCATCCATCCAAGGGCCAAGGTTTGGAGATCATGGTAGGCTCTAGTCAATGTTCTGCACGTGAGCAAAAAAGTCCACAAAGCCAGAAATTCAAATGGGCCAGATTGCTAAAGGCCATACCTCCTAATTTGGGACTGATACCCCCTTGGTTTGCAACTTCTCTTAATTTTCTCTTTTTTTTTTATTCTTGTTATAATTTTTTATTTTTCTTTTAATTACTGTTTGTTTAATTAATTATATTTTCATAAAATCATAAAACACATAAAAAAGTCAGAAAAGAGCAAAAATAATCAATATTTTTATTTCTAGTATTTTTATAAATAAATTTGCATGTAATTGAATTTAGTTTTAAATTAGGTTTGCAATTTTAATTCTTTTAATAAAAATCTAAAAAAATGTAGAAATAGGTTTAATTAATGTTTTTATTCCTTTTAATTTTTCTTTTTCACAATAATATTATTTATTTTATTTATTTTCATAATTAAATTTGTATATAAACATTAGGGTTAATTTAGGTTAAATTTTAACGTCTTCTTAATAAATTAAAATAAAATAGAATTAGGGTTAGCGTTTAATTGCAATTAATTTTTTCTATTAAATCCTAAAATATTAAAAAATACCAAAAACATCTTTTTTTTAATTAATTAACTTCATCATTAATTTGATTTTTGCAAAAGGGTCCAACGCCCTCGTTTCGTTCTTAATTTCTTATTAATTTGCATTTTATTTTATTTCGTAAATAATTATGTATCTCTCCCGAAGCCATGTAAATTACTTCTCGCACTTTTAATTTCTTTATTTTCTGTCAAATCGGGTCCTGGTTAATTTTGGCGATGTGGACCCGCGCCATTTGTAATAGCTTAGAATTTACTTTTCCCGCAATACTTTTAACTGTTAATAAAAAGCATGAAAGAATGTATGGACAAAATAAAATTAAATAAAATTAAGCGTAGAACACCAATAACATGACAAGATAAATACAAATGAAAACGACACACAAATCGCACACACCACCCCTAGGGTACGCCTCACTGTTGCCTTGCTTCGAAAGGTGATCGTCGAGTAGAGGATGTCTTAGTAAGTCCTCATGATCCGGGAACCTGGCATGAGGGTAGCTTCTAAGGTGTCTTCCCATTGCTCTGGTGATCACCATGTCCCGAACCTCGAATTGACCCGAATACCTCCAACGGTGGTGCTACCTACCTCTCAATGGTGGGATGGCACTACTTTAAGGACATTTACACAGACGAATTCCTTAGGGTAGGTAGACGACTCTAGATACTTGCTCTAATTTCAAAAAACAAATCAAAAAATACTTTTCACACCGACACCTTTTCAAAAAGCTTTCGAAAGCAACTTTTCAAACACTCTTGAGGACTGATACAAGAGTCGAACTGAAATTTTCAAAGAAACTTTTTTAAACCCACAGTTGAAAAGCAAACAAACCATTTTGAGAACACAAATGAGCAAGTATCTAAGAGCCCATGGATAACCATGGATAGAAAGGGTGCTAACACCTTCCCTTTCTATAATCTACCTCCCGAACCGAGAGCAATCTCTTTAAGGAATTTTTCTGTGCTTTTGTCCTTTCCATTTGGAGAAAATAAAAGACGGTGGCGACTCTTGCTTCCGCGACATTTCGCGAACCAGCTTTAAAATAGTCAGTTCCAGATCCATCGATCACAATCAGGATAAACCGTTGAGAGATTTAAACTGAACCAACAGAGGTCTGGAAAGAATTAGAATAAATCTTGGAGCGATTTATCTGAACCAGAGAAATGTCTACGGGAAATAATTAGGATAAACCATTGAGAGATTTAAACTGAACCAACAGAGGTCTGGAAAGAATCAGAATAAATCTTGGAGCGATTTATATGAACTAGAGAAAATGTCTACGGGAAAGAATCAGGATAAACCGTTGAGAGATTTAAACTGAACCAGCAGAGGTCTAGAAAGAATCAGAATAAATCTTGGGTCGATTTAACTGAACCAGAGAAAATGTCTACCGAAAAGAATCAGGATAAACTGTTAAGAGATTTAAACTGAACCGACATAGGTCTGGAAAGAATCAGAATAAATCTTGGAGTGATTTATCTGATCTAAAGAAAATGTCTACGGGAAAGAATCAGGATAAACCGTTGAGAGATTTAAATTAAACCAGCAGAGGTCTTGAAAATTCTTTAACTAGAAAGAATCAGAATAAATCTTGGAGCGATCTATCTGAACCAGAGGAAATGTCTACTAGAAAGAATCAGGATAAACCAATGAGAGATTTAGACTTAACCAACCGAGGTCTTGGGATGAGTATCAGAATAATATCCATAAATGAATTGTATCTGACTCGTATCTGAAAGATGTACTGAATGAGCATCAGAATGACATCCGTATCTGGATCATATCTAGACTATTTCTAGAAGAGAAACTGGAGTAAGTATCAGAATAATATTTGTCTCTGGACTGCATCTGGACTGTTTCTAGAAGAGAATCTGTGAAGGAGTCCATGTAGGATTACTTCAACTGGTCGTGTAGATAATTGTCATGGCTTGTTACAGGTATCACTCGTCCACATATAGTTTTACTGGCTTGTTACAGGTATTAATCTGGAACTTTGAAAATTTGTTGGTCGTTTGAGATGGTTGTCCTCAGATAGTCGTCCTGTTCTTGTTTCCAGCGTTAATCTGAAACTTGTTTTTGTCGGTCGTTGAGATAGTTGTCTTGTCTGGTTTCAGGTATTAATCTCTGATTTGAGAAAGAAAGATAGTTTTCATGGCTTGTTACATATATTAATTTGGAATTTGAACATTGTTGATGATAGCTATCTGTTGATTGACCTTTTCCTGAAAAAGGTAAAATGTTAGTTGTATGCAATGTCATGATGTATGAAACCATTGGTGCAATGATGTTCTCAAAATAAATGAGATTGTGTCATATGCACTTATCATGTATGTAAATAGGATGTATGAAATGAGAAATGTTGTTGGAATGTATTTTTTTCTTGGAAAATAAATCCTTGACAAGTGCTAGGAAGTTTTGGGAATCTGAATCTCGGATGGCCGTTGGGGATGAAGTGCATGCACATCCTCAAATCTTGCTTAGAATGTTTCCGCTGGGGAATCCTGATTTGTTGTTTGAGGAGAACCCCGTTGGGGAGTGTTAATCTCTGTTTGGGGAAAAGAGTTTGGGAGCCTCTGTTGCTCGTTGCTCTACTGGAGAGTTATATCTCGATGAAAGAGAAAGAAAATTAAAAACTTGTTGGGGATAAAGAGGTTAACTGTTATCTGGTTTGGCTTCCACGATTTACAGCAACTCACTGGGGGTTGTAGAAAAAATTCACTGGGGAAGAGGAGTTGTGGTCCCTTGATTTGTGATAGCCTGAGAGAAAAATTCAAGCTGGGGAATCTTTTAGTTTGTTGGGCAAATAAACCTTGTCGCCAATCTGTTGGAGAGGTGTTTTCTTTTGGCAGAACTCCTCGAGGATTCTTCTTGAGACCAAACTTAGCTGGGGAGAATTTTTCGAAGATTGAAACTCTAGCTGGGGATCACCCTATGAAAAGGAAATTGCAGGAGATTTGTCACTTCCCCCTAGTAGCAAGTATTTGTAGTATTGTCAGGGAATGTTTTCCTGACCGTGCATAACCCTTTCACGTTCAATGCCCCAAGTAATTCAGATATAGACCTGCCCTAGTTATTCAACATTTCTTGAGATTTCTTGGAATCTTGACTTTACTACCCCAAATGTGCTAAATGATGATCATGTCGTGCCCCTTTGCTTTATAGGATATTTGTCATTGGAAGTGTCATCCTATTTGAAGTGACTTTGTTCGTTGAAAGAGTTTTTGTTCGCTGGATGTTCGTCGTGTGAATTCTCCTATTCTCACACAATTAGCTATATGCAAACAACGATATTCAGATAATGCAAAGTTTATGTTTGTCTTGAAGTTTTGAAAATGCATTTTAACAGATAAAAGAATTTTGTAAGAATATAAATTCAAATCAGGATTTAGAGTAAGCCTTACAGGAGTCAGGATACCTTTTTGTAACAGTATGCTTTCGAACTAACCCATGCTTCAATTAAGACTTTTAAGGGTTGTAACATGGCTTGGTTCAAGGTTTAAGAAACAAAGGATAAGGCTCAAAGTGTATTTATACCCGCCCGTTCTTCGTGATGTTCTTCAGTCCTAAACTCAGCTAATTGTGCGTTTGAACTCCAATTGAGTCTGGAATGACATTTTGGTGATGGTTCAAACAAGTTTAGTTTGTCGGAAGGCAGTCATTTTTGCCATATTTTCCATGTTGTTGAGGATAATGAAGATGTGAAAAACACAAGAAGGGGGGTTGAATTGTAAAACTTGAAATCAAATGCAGACAACACGTTATTTTTATCCTGGTTCGTTTGATCTCAAACTACTCCAGTCCACCCGTCAAGGTGATTTCGCCTCTCTCCAACGAGGTCTTAATCCACTATATTCAACTGAATACACAACTGCTTTAACAACTGTTAAGGCCTTCTTGAGTCTAACCACAGACCGGTTTATCTCAAGGAATTTCTTTTACAGATAAATGAACAAATGTGTGTTTGATGTTTTCTAGGAAAAACTATATATCACAACTGTGATAATACACAATATGAAGCTTAGATGAAACTAGATTGCTAGAGCTATAGAGTAAGCGCTTGAGAACTTTAGCAAACTGGATGAGTGAGAACGTGAAGATGATTGGCTTATGCGTATGTGCGTATGGAGAATTAGCCATTTCTTTTCTCACTGACTTGTTTAAGTAGCCTAGGAATAGATACGTTGCTGTCCATAATTCCATTTCAATGCTCATAACGTTCTTTCCTTTTTGAGAAGATCTTTGTCTTGGAATAAAGCCGTTGGTAATTAAACTGTCTTGAATGCATAGTAACGTTGACATTTCAGAGTGTTCTGCTAATGCTAATCAGAGTGTTCTTGGCTTTAGCTTATTCTGGCGTTTCTGAGTGCTGATGACATGGTTAGGATCTTGATCATAGTCAGAGTATGTTAAGCACGAATTTTGTTCATCAGGCTTTAGCGTAGCACATGTATTGTCTTCTGATGCTGACATATCTTCTGATGTTGATGTTGATACTGATATTATGATGCTGATTCCATCAGAGTTTCTATAAATACACAACATAATTTTAAGTAGCATATATGTCTTATAAATCTTACAATTTATTTAATCTTGTATTTTGTTATCATCAAAACTCTAACTGAGGGTTGTAGAATCAAACTATGTTCTAAAATCTCCCCCTTTTTGATGATGACAAAAATCATATTTTTTCAATTAAAATAAAATGATGAAAGTTATCAGAGTTTAAGGATAAAGAGGAATCGGTATCAGAGATAATCAATTAGCGAATAGAAGGTATCATAGATAAGAAGATAAGAACTAAAAAGTATCAGAGTGATGAAGAGAAAAACTCCCCCTGAGTTGATTACTTCGCTTTGATTCCTTGAGCCCTTGAGCATCAGAACTTTACTGAACTTTCTTTGAGCATCAGAACTTTACTTTATCAGAGTTCATCATATTCTTGTACCTGTAAGCTTTTCAGAACAAAGAAATTCAAATATATAAGAATGTTAGAATGTTTGAGACTTATGTCTCAGTATTCCGTTATTGAAAAATATCATTCTTTCTCCCCCTTTTTGTCAGTTATCAAAAAGCACAAATAATCAGAGTTAAAATGATCAGAGCAAAAAACGTTTGTATTAAAAGAGAAGCAATGAGAGTTTAGAAAACAGGGAAAACACAGGAAAATTCTAAGAAGAAGGAGGAAGTCATGTGAACAGAGCTTCCAACATGCTCTTGATTTGATTGCTGGTTTCCTGTTGCTGAGATACCATGTTTTCTATAGAGTCAATCTTGATATCCTGCTTGTCCATCCTTTCATTCATCAGCATATCAGATCTATTCAAATCCTCCAGAGTCTGCCTGTCAAGAGAGGAAGCTTGAGGATCTTCAGATACATGTTGCTTCTCAGAGCTTTCTGTAGTTTCTTCTGCTTGACCCAAGTCTTCAGCCTGAATTATCTGTTCTTCTGCAGGTTGACCTTGAGATGCTGGACGCTTTTCAGACCAAGGTGCAATGTCCAGATGGAGAACTTCTTCCTTCAGCAGCTTGCTCAGAACTGGACCTTCCATTTCCTTCAGCAGATTGCTGAAGTTCTGTTGAGCCTGTCCATAGCTATGGTCTTGCAATTTTAAGGTTTCAGCGCAAACCCATCTTCTGAATTTTGTCTAGAGGAGGTCTGATACAACAGGATCAACCACTTCCAAACTTGCTTGTTTCAAAGAAGTGATCCACTTCTGCATATCTATTTCAAAGTTCAAAATGTTGGACCCACCAGCCTGTCGAAGTACTTTTCCCATCCTTGATCTTGAATCTCTTCTGATAAGTCAAAACCATTTTCCTTGAGACTGTTGAAATCCACTATAATTTCTGACAGAACTTCAAGGTTCTTGATAGGAGTGAGAAGCGTTATGAGAGGAACTTCATATTGCTCAGAAGATGCATCTTTCTGGGAACCCGAAGAAGGATTGCTGGAAGAAGCCATGTTCACACGAGGTTTTTGAAAAAGCTTTAAGGGGTTTCTTGAGAACGAAGAACACATAAATCAGAAATCAGAAATATTGATTGAAAACAATAGTGACGGTAAAAGTGTGTGAAGTGTTTAAATAGATTTCTAAAAAGTTTTTGAAAACATAAACGTTTAAGAGAGAGAAATAAATCATGATTATTAGCATTTAATTATAGCTGATTTTAGGGGATTCAGAAAGATACTTAAACGATTACCCATGACATGTGTCTCAATGCATCCTGTGATACGGTGGGAGAACTGACTATGGTTTTGCGTCTGTTTTCGCAAATGTTTCGGTTGAGCAAGAGTCGCCACCGACTTTTTATTTTATCCTAAGGAAAGGTTTAAAAAGAACAGCAAAAACCTTTGAGATTTTTCTTGGGTTCGGGGAGTAGATTATAGAAAGGGAAGGTATTAGCACCCTTTCTATCCATGGTTATCCATGGGCTCTTAGGTACTTGCTTAGATCAACTTGCCTTGGCTTTTAATTGTTTTAAATGGTGCTTGGTGTGTGGTTTTGAAAATGTTTTGAAAAGATGCCTTGTGTAGGCTACCCTTGTAACAATTCTTTACTCGAATGTTTTACAAAAGGTGTTTTGTCTTTAGAAAAGATGTTTCAAGGTTTTTTGAAAGTTGGTTTTGAAAGTGTTTGTGAAGTGGGTTTTGAAAATAGGCAAGTGTTTTCTTTGCAAATTGACAAGTACTTAAGAGTTTATCTACCCTAAAGTTTTCTCAAAGATTTTTGTTATGTTTTAAACCTTTTGACAATTTTGTTCCACCATTGCATTTGGTGGACAATCTTGTCTTAGGAGGTGGAAGGGACGGGCGCGGGTCATGGTTTAGACCATAATTGCAATAGTGTTAAATGTCTTTGGGCAATTTTTCTTTAAAAGGGACTTGATCATTCATTTAGGCAACATTTTGTGGGACTATGATCATTTGATTGTTTGTTTTTACCCAAAGAAGTTCAACATGCAATATGGCCCAATTATTTGGAGGCAACAAAGTGGAATGCCCTAGGGGTGCAAGTGTGAAATGTGTTGTCCATTTTCATGCTTATTTATCTTGAAATTAGGTCAAACTATTTTGTTCGTTTTATTCGCATACAAACCCTAATTCTAGCATGGTAGGTTTAGAAAGCATTAAAGTGCGAAATTTAAATTCCTACACTATTACAACATAATAATATGGGGAGGGGGGGTACAATGTCTCAAATGGGGTATATTTAGACAAGAAATTAAACCTAGCTATTACATCATTTTCTTTGAATATTTACAATACAAATAATTGCATAATTAAATGGAAATGAAATAAATATGCAAAATGTAAAAAGAATTTTTATGTGTATGAAAAAAAAGTATTATTTATGTAAAAATAAAAAGAGAAATAAAAAGGTATTATTTTTTGGAGTATTCTCATATTTAGGGCAAAACCCTAATTTTAATCAAAATGGTATTAGTTATTTAATATATATCATATTTACTATTTATATATAAAAAATAAGATAAAAATATAGTATATTTATAAAAATGTATTTTTTAGAATTAAATATTAAAAAATAAAATATGTACACTTTTTGGTATTTATATCCTAAGTGTATTAATATATATCTATTTATTTATATTATTTACAAAATATGTATTATATATATTAATTAATAATATTTAATATTTAAATAAAAAAAGTACTTTTCTATAAAATATTTTCAGGAAGTAAAAATGAGATAAAAGTGTGTAAAAATGTATTTCCAATATTTTAATATTTTAAACAAAACATATATATTTATTTATTTATGTTCAAACTAAAAGAAAAATCAAATAAATACCTAATAAATTCAAAAATGGGGAGAAAAAATATTTTTAAATTTTTAATATGCTGAGAAAAAAATAAATGAGTCAATTAAAAAAGAAAAAGTCAAAAAAACATTAAAAATAAAACAAATGGGCTCAGGGGGTTCAGAAGCAATTATAGGGTGCAAAAAGAAAAGTCAACATAAGCCCAGCCCATGAAGACCTTTCTTCAACCTCCAGCCTTCTGTTTGAACAAAAACACGCGCCACTTTCTTCCATTGCAAGGTCCTGATTCCTTGAGTTTTAGCAAAAACTTCCAACATCAAAACTGTTAAGCATCTTCCCACGAATTCACACATATAAAAAACATGTTTTAACTCTCAGAAATGAGAGAGAATTTCTTCTCTCCCAATTCTTAACCTAATTTTTGTTCAAAGTTCAGGCATCAAATTCTCTAAGCATACATAATATAAATGAAATCTAATTATATGGGCATGTTCAGGGCAATGATTATGACATATTCTCTTCACAAACCTAAAGCTAACAATGCCTAATAAGAGAGATACGAATTCAAAAACTTACCTGTTCAGTTGAAGTTCTATCTGGCAATGGAGAAGCTCTCAGTGCAAGATAATGGTTGGTATAGCTTCCTTGAGGTGTGGTGATGCTGTTCCAATATTTACTTTGCCTTGAAAGCTTTTGAATCGAGCTAGAGCACTTCACCTGCAAATCAGAAATGTGAAAATGATGGAACCAGTTAGAGGGATTACAGGTCGTGTTTCAAGTCATGGTTAGCTTGCATAGATGCTAGGGAATGTATGTGAACTGGTTTGGGCAAGAGAGCTTGAGGGAACTGGAAGATGGCACTCAAACTGCAGGCCTGGCCCTGTTTTTGCAGTTTGAAGATGATTCTGAGATTGGGAGTGTATGAGAGGTGTTAGGGTCGTGCAATAGCTTGGTTGAGATGTCTTGAGTGTGTTTCACAAGTTCAGTTAAGTGTTTGCAAGCTGATATGAGAGTTGTCCTAAGTTATGATGTGTTTCTTACACTTTAAGCAAGCAATGGTTACTTTGTGCCTCTAGCCTATACAGGCCCTCATACTATGCTGCATAATCCCTCCTTGATCAGTGTGATTAACTCATAAACTTGTGCCAATTAGATATGGACTGTACTTCTTGGATTTGTAATTGGACATAAAGCTACCTTTTGCAAAAATGGAAGAAATGCTTTATCTATTTTGGGATTAATCCTTTATGCAATGCTAGAACACAAAGAACATGGTATTGGCACAAAGAATATGCATTAAATTTATGAGTGTTGGATGGTTTAAGGACCTGTAATCAAGATATGCAAGCTGAGATTGAAATGCATAGTGTTATGAACATGTACATGGCCAAGAACAAAAGTGACTTTTTCCCATTTTGCAAAATTCGATTCTCCCTAACCATAAGGTTGTTTGAGAAGTTCTTGGACATTTTGGAAAGCTTGGAATGTGTACTACAATCCATCTTTGAAGTGCAAGTTGAAATTCCAAGTGGAAGTGTATGTAAAATGGCCTTGAAGTTAGGTAGAAAACCTTGTCAAAATAGGTTAAAATTTCACTAAGTTAAGAATGGTTTAGTGCCCTTATTCAAAAATTTGTAACTTGAGATACAAGCCTCAAATGGGAAAACTTTGTGATTCAAAGTTGTAGATTATGCAACAAGCTACAACTTTCATGTTTTAACTTTTGTTTGAATCCAAATGGATCTTGGTGAAAAAGTGGGGCAAAGTTGGGAAAAAATTAGGGTTTTTTATAACTTAGAAAAATTCTAAGTTATGAAAAATTCTAATTTCTAACCCTAATTTGCATTTTGTGATTTCTTGGTGAACAAGTTTCATGATTTGGCATGTTTTGATGAAAAATGAATCTTGACTCTTGATTTTGACCAAAAAGTCAAAGTTTGACTTTTCAGTATATAGTCAAAATTGATCAATTGACTGGGAAATTCAACTGTCAATCTTGTGTACTTGGGATCTTTTGAGTTTGTTGAGCATGTCAAGATAATTCCATTGGGTCCTTGAGTCCATATATGATCTTGGTTTGCCATTGGCTAGGTCAAACAGTCAAAAATTGCCTTTGTGCAGTCAAAACCCTAAAAATGACCATTTTGCCCTTTTGGTGATCTGATCAAATTTCTTATGGAATTGTGATCCAAACTTGATCAAATGGTCCATATGAGTTCATAATGTTGATGTGGGTCAATTTTCATGAGGTTTGACTGTCAATTGGCCACAGTTGACTTTTTCTCCAATACAGCTGATTTCTAGGTCAACTGTCCAATTGACTGAGCAAAACTTGGAATCAAAGCTTGAAACTTGGTATGGATAAACTTGGGAGTCCAATATGAAGCATGAAAGTCATCTTAGGCACTTTAGGTCAAAACATCTTGGTGCAAACACAAACCCTAATTTGGGTCAACAGTGCAAGGAGAAGTCTTGAGCAGATGAAACCCTAACTGGATCTTGGGCTTCAAAGGTTTTGTGATGAGAAATCATTGAGAAATGGGTGGGCAAATTTTGGGGTACAACAGTTGCCCCTGTTCAATCTTCTTGAATCCGAAGAGTTAGATTGGCAAGTTTGCCTTTCGTGACTCAAGGGTAAAAGGAGATTGGACACTAGAGTGCCCGGAAATTTGCACTCGTCAAAGCAATGAATGCGGGAATGGGCTTAGAGATGCCATTTGGAGATGGGCTTAGAGATGCCATCTGGAAGGGAATATCAGGAAGGTGTCCAAGCTTTGGACCATCTCTGAACTGGGGGTCTGAACAAGCAATAGATTGACATCCGTTGTTGGGAGGAATCCGTAAACTATTTTCAGAAGTTTGAGAAGAGTCTGAACAAGCGATAGGTTAACATCCGTTACTTGGAGAACCCGTAAACTGTTTTCAGAAGTCTTGAAGTTTGAATAAGCAATAGAGCAGCATCCGTTGTTGGGAAGCGTCCGTAAACTGTTTTCAAAAGTTGCATCTGAACAAGTCGATAGATTAACATCCGTTGTTGGGAAGAATCCATAAACTGTTTTCAGAAGTCTTGAGAAGAATCTGAACAAGTGATAGGTTAACATCCGTTACTTGGAGAACCCGTGAACTGTTTTCAGAAATCTTGAGGTTGAATAAGCAATAGAGCAGCGTCCGTTGTTGGGAAGCGTCCGTGAGCTGTTTTCAACGGTTGAGAAGAGTCTGAACAAGTGATAGATTAACATCCGTTGTTGGGAAGAATCCGTAAACTATTTTCAGAAGTCTTGGATTTGAATAAGAGCCGGTGTAGGGTTGCTTGATGATGAATCCGTGTAAAACTGCATCTGAAACTGTTAAGGATAGCTTTTTATTCTTATCTTGAAAAGGACAAAATGTCAGCTGAACACAAAATTATGTTGCATGAAATGTATGATGCAATATATGTTATATCAATGTTTATGATATGAATGTAATGAATGCGCATGTAAGCTGGTGAACTGTCTTGCTAGGGATAGATGAATCTTGGATGGCTGAAGATAAAAGCATCCTGACTGCTGCCGGGAAGAATAATTCCTTGGCTGTGACTGGGGAATAAGGAGCTTGGGTTGTATACCAAACCTCTGGGGAATTCCTGATGACTTCTACTGGGGAGCACCAATCTAGCAGACTTATGCTGGGGATAGAAGACCGGGAATCTTCAGTTCGGTGGGAAGTGTCTCTGGCGACTTCACTGGGGAACTCAAGATTTATTCTCCTAAAACTCTGTGGGGAGAAGGTTCATTAGTCTGGCTCCGCTGGGGATTGATAATTTGAAGCTTTAGCTCGGTTGGGGACACTGAAACTTAAACTCTGAGGGGAATTGAATTCCGGAGGATTCTCTGGCTGGGGATTTGCAAAGATAAGTTACTGTTGGGGAATTTTGATGAACTCCGCTGGGGATAGGAAGAATTTTGGCGAGTGCGATCTTCCGTGGTTGTTAGCTGAGGATAACCCAGTTATAAGGCCTTGTGAGGAATAACTTTGAATAAAACTCAGGAGATACGTCCGTACTCTGCAGGGAATAAGCTTCCAGAATCTACTGGGGGTGAGTTTCAAGATTTGCTAGGGATATGGATTCTGAATCTCCCGGGGGTTTCCTTTGAAGGGTATCAAGATATCCAATTGTACCTTTGACCTATCAGTAATCCTCTTTCCCGACTCATAAGAGAATGATTATGTTTCAAATGCATATGCCTATTTAACAAAACATTGGACGTTTCTCAAAATAAAACAAATAGTGCAAGAGAAAAGAAAAGGAAATGACACAAATTTCTGGGAAAAGTATTTGTATTGATTTTCTTTGAGTATGTTTGTACAAAGGATACAATCATCCTAGTAAGAGGATTATGTCTTAAATATTGAAAGATTTATACAAAATAAAGGATGGCTATGTGAAATAATTCCATGGGATTCCTTTCCGCTATAGCTTTCACAACCCTGAATGTCTGTCCATTCAATGCTTCATTTGACGATGACTGGATTGATCAGAAGCTTAGAACCGGTTGATGAAGAGATTGTCCTTGAAGTGATCCGACGAGACATAGTCATACGCTTTAATTCCCTAACTTTTGCCTGAATCGCCCTTTCGGGTTTTCGATCCACCGGGAAACCCCTTTTTGCCCAAGCCGCCCTTTCGGGTTTTCAACTTGCCGGGTGTACAGATTTTTTTTGTTTTTATCCCTAATTTTTGCCTGAATCGCCCTTTCGGGTTTTCGATCCACCGGGATGCCCATTTTTTCCCAAGCCGCCCTTTCGGGTTTTCGACTTGTCGGGTTATTTTATGCGTAGTATCTTTTGACTATGTCTGCGTTCGCAGGGTGCGGTAAATCGTCGCCGTCCATGGTGGTTAGAATCATTGCACCACCAGAAAATATGCTCTTGATCACAAATGGTCCTTCATATGTAGGAGTCCATTTGCCCCTGGGATCACTTTGCGGCAAGATAATCCGCTTGATTACGAGATCTCCGACTTGATACACTTGACGTCTGACTTTCTTATTGAAGGCCTTGATCATCCGCTTTTGATACGTCTGACCATGGCATATAGCAGCAAGTCGCTTCTCGTCGATCAGATTGAGTTGATCAAGTCGGGTCTGCATCCAATCATCTTCATTCAAACCTGCATCCTTCATAATCCTTAGAGAAGGGATCTGGACTTCCATAGGCAAAATAGCTTCCATGCCATAAACCAAAGAAAATGGGGTTGCCCCAGTTGAAGTACGTGTCGTCGTACGGTATCCATGCAGAGCAAACGGTAGCATCTCATGCCAGTCTTTGTAAGTGACTGTCATTTTCTGAATGATCTTCTTAATGTTTTTGTTCGCAGCTTCAACAACACCGTTCATCTTCGGCCGATAGGGAGATGAATTGTGATGATAAATCTTGAACTGTTCGCACAATGCAGTGATCATTGTGTTATTCAGATTTGTACCGTTGTCCGTGATGATCCTGTCTGGAACACCATACCGACATATGAGATTTTGCTTGATAAAGTGGGCAACCACATTTTTAGTAACAGAGGCGAAGGAAGCTGCTTCGACCCATTTGGTGAAATAGTCAATGGCAACCAGGATGAAGCAATGTCCGTTGGAAGACGTGGGCTTGATCTCTCCAATCATATCAATGCCCCACATTGCAAAGGGCCACGGAGCAGTCAGGACGTTGAGAGGAACCGGAGGGATATGGACTTTGTCAGCATAGACTTGACACTTGTGGCAAGTACGAGAATGTTGATGGCAGTCAGCTTCCATGGTAGACCAGTAATAGCCTTCCCTCAGGATCTTCTTAGCCATTGTATGCCCGCTAAGTGAGTGCCAAATGTGCCGCTGTGTATATCAGTCATGATCAACTCTGCTTCAGCTTTATCTATGCATCGGAGTAATACACAATCATGGCTTCGTTTGTAAAGGATGCCGTTGCTCAGGAAGAACTTATCAGCAAATTTCCTTAAGAACTTCTTGTCATTTACGGAAGCTCCTTCAGGATAATCTCTAGTCTCGAGATACCTTTTGATTTCATGGAACCAAGGTTGTTCCACCATTTCTTCGGTATTAATCTCGTGACAATGCGCAGGTTCACCCATTCGCTCGATGGTGATTTGGGGAGCCTCGTTATCCCAGTTGAGTTTAAACATGGAGGACATTGTGGCCAGAGCATCTGCTAGCTGATTCTCTTCTCGCGGGAAATGCTCGAAGGTAATTTGCTTGAAATGCGGCAACAATGTCAGGACATGTTCTTTGTATGGGATAAGATTAGGATGCTTGGTATCCCACTCTCCTTTGATTTGGCTGATGACCAAAGCCGAGTCCCCGAATATGATCAAAGATTTGATCTCCAAGTCTATAGCAGCCTTGAGACCAAAGATGCAAGCTTCATACTCAGCCATGTTGTTTGTGCAGCTGAAGCAAAGTCGGGCCGTGAAAGGTGTGTGACAACCTTCCGGAGAAATGAGTACTGCGCCGATACCATTTCCAAGTGCATTTAAAGCACCATCAAAGTACAGGGTCCATCGGGATCCCTTTTCGGGTCCGTCATACGGTCCGTCACCTTCAACGTTGTCCAAATTCATGATGTCCTCGTCCGAGAAGTCAAATCTCATGGGTTGATAGTCTTCGATAGCTTGATGAGCCAGATGGTCAGCTAATACACTCCCTTTTATGGCTTTTTGGGTGGTGTACTGGATGTCATACTCAGTTAAGATCATTTGCCATCTAGCTATCCTTCCAGATAAAGCGGGCTTTTCGAAGATATACTTGATAGGATCCATTTTGGAAATCAACATAGTAGTTTGAGTCAACATATACTGTCTTAGTCGGCGAGCAGCCCATACCAAAGCACAACAAGTTTTCTCGAGCAGTGAGTAGCGAGTCTCACAGTCGGTAAACTTTTTGCTAAGGTAATAAATAGCATGCTCTTTTCGACCAGACTCGTCATGCTGACCCAAAACACACCCCATTGAGTTATCCAAGACGGTCAAATACATGATCAATGGTCTTCCTTTGACGGGTGGCATCAGAATAGGAGGTTCTAGCAAATACTCCTTGATTCTATCAAAAGCAGCTTGACAATCGTCGTTCCATTCGACTACCTGATCTTTTTTCAAGAGTTTGAAAATTGGTTCACAGGTAGAAGTCAGATGTGAGATGAATCTGGCAATATAGTTTAAGCGCCCCAAGAATCCTCTAACTTCCTTCTCAGTACGGGGAGTGGGCATCTCTTGTATTGCTTTTACTTTTGCCGGATCGACTTCAATGCCTTTGTTGCTTACAATGAATCCCAGGAGTTTACCAGCCCTAACTCCAAAAGTACATTTACTTGGATTCAGCCTGAGCTTGTATTCTTTCAATCTGGCAAACAGCTTCTCCAGATGTTCAAGGTGCTCTTCCTCTGTTTGTGACCGAGCTATCATATCGTCTACGTAAACTTCAATCTCATGATGTATCATATCATGAAATAAAGCTACCATGGCGCGTTGATAAGTTGCCCCTGCGTTCTTCAGCCCGAACGGCATCACCTTGTAACAGAAAGTGCCCCATTGTGTGACAAAAGTCGTTTTCTCCATATCCTCGGGAGCCATTTTGATTTGATTGTAGCCTGAGAATCCGTCGATGAAGGAAAACACTTTATGCTGAGCTGTATTGTCGATCAAGATGTCAATATGAGGTAGTGGGAAATCATCTTTAGGGCTGACCCTATTCAAATCCCGGTAGTCCACACACATTCTGACTTTGCCATCTTTCTTCGGTACTGGCACGATGTTAGCGACCCATTGAGGATAGGACGTAACAGCCAGGAAGCCAGCGTCGAATTGCTTCATTACTTCTACTTTGATCTTTTCAGACATGTCAGGCCTTATTCGACGAACTTTTTGCTTGATCGGTGGACAGTCTTCTCTTGTGGGGAGACGGTGAACCACGATGTCTGTGTCTAAACCCGGCATGTCTTCATAGGACCAAGTGAAGATTTCAACATACTCATTCAACAATTGTATCAGGATTTCCTTGACATTCGGTTTCAAATTGGCACCCACTTGCACCTCCTTCCGGTCTTCCTCGGTCCCTAAGTTGACAGTTTCTAATGGCTCCTCATGTGGTAGGATGGCCCTTTCCTCTTGCTGCAGAAGTCTGGCTAGTTCCCCAGGTACTTCACAACCTCCGTCATCTTCATACTCGGCTAGATTGACCAAATCTTCAGAGTTACTGAAAGATATAGCAGAATCGTCACCCATGGAATCCGGAGTGGATGGGTACCTGCATTGGTGAGTGTGGGTGTGTGTAAGGGATATCCATCCTTAAACAAAAATGCAAAAAGAAAGAAAATGAACACAAGCAGTTTATCAAATGAAAAACGTCCAATGAATCATTAAACATGGCATATGGATATGAAAAATAATCAAAACCCTTACAAATGGACCTACATGCCCCGGGCAAGGCAGGAGGTGAAAAGATAGTGTACGGATTGTTTGAAAGTAAATATTACAGACCAAATAAGAAATGTTTAACAGATAAATTATCGATGAATAAAAGTGATGGGGACAAAGTCCTTAGCCTCCCAATTGCTCAATCCTCCTTTGACAGTTGGATAAATCCACTCTTCAATGTTGCTTTCTTTGTCCTCATCTTCCAGGGCGTTGATTCCGTAGGGAGAAATTTTGACTGGCGCCCTTTCAATCTTCGCACGGCGCATAGCTTTCTGGCCAGCGGCTGTGAACCCCAATCCGAACTTGTCAGTCTTATGCGGAATGTCAGGTAACTGCCCCCATGCTGAATTCTTCCCTTCTTTTATTGCGGCCCTCGCGTCCTCCAGAGATGCCATCCTGGCCATCTGTCTCGGTGACTCAGCTGCCAACTTTGCTACTGCTATTTCAGGAAGGACTTCTTCGAAATGTTGAAATGGTGTCTCGATGAATTCTCCTTCAACCTCCACATACCGAAAAGAATTTAAGTGGCTAATCATGTACTCTTCTTCGCCATGGACGGTAATGATCTTTCCCTTAACAGGATACTTCAACATTTGATGTAAGGAGGAGGTGACTGCCCCAGCATGGTGTATCCAAGGTCTACCCAACAGGCAAGAGTATGATGGACGGATGTCCATCACATAGAAAGTGGATTTAAACACCTCGGTGCCTATCTTGATGGGAATTTCAACCTCTCCATGGACCATTCTCTTCGAACCATCGAAAGCTCTGACAACAATATCACTCGGCTTCAATTCCAACCCTTCACAATCTAGTCGGTCCAAGGCCTTCTTAGGCAAAACATTCAGCGACGAACCGGTATCAACCAAAACATGTGCAAGAGTGGTTCCGCGACACTCGATTGAAATATGCAAAGCATCATTGTGGTTTCTGCCTTTAGGGGTTAGGTCGGCATCAGAAAAACCTAATCCATTGTCCGCAGTCAGGCTAGCCACGCAATTTTGAAATTGATCCGCAGAGGTTTCCTGGGGCACATGAGCTGCCTTCAGGAATTTTATCAGGGCTTTAGCGTGCGCTTCTGAGCAAAGTAGTAGTGCCAGCATGGAGATCTTGGAGGGGGTTTGCCCCAACTGTTCCACCACATCGTAATCACTTCTCTTGATTATCCTCAAAATCTCGTCCATTTCCTTCTTGGAGGTTTCCGGGATAACCAAGGGTTGAGCCCTCGTCCTGACGGGCTCATCTTGGATTCCCTTACCTTTGTCAGCAGCGGTAGGAGAGACAGTACTAGGAACAACAATGTCTTCAATCAGAGGAGTTCTAGCAGAGAGTTTTATTGGTGCAGGGATGACTTCGTTAGCTGATGAGGGTCCAAAGACTGCTCTTGGAGGGGCAATCTCTGGAGAAAATATTCTCCCGCTCCTGGTGATTTTGCTGGTGCCCGCAATGTTACTAATGCTGGCTTCTTCATCATCCGAACTTTCTTCAATTACCTCGATTTGCTTGATACCATGGTAGTAGATGTCACCGCCATAGTTCCAAGGTATCGACTTCTCAGAAACATAGGGAACAGGCCCTGGCATTGTTATCTTCAAAGGAACAGATTTTGCAGCTGGTGTAATCTTAACAGGCTTTTTGACGGCCTTGGAAAGATTGGCGTGAATGGTTATGATTGAGACATCTTCAGTATGAACTGGAACAGCAGAAACTTTTTCAAACAAAATTTGTCGACTATCCATAAGGCCTTGGATGCCTTTCTTCAGTAGCGGACAATCAAACGGCAGAGAGTAGCAACAATAGCAGTCTTCTTTACATCCCGGGAAGATCCCAGCCCTTAACAAATTCAACTTAATGGTTAGCAGTGGAGTGGTCAGATCACTGACATCAGCAACATACAAATCTTCTTCAATGGCATTGACATTTCGGCCGTGCTTCGGCATAGGTGCAAATATCACATTAGGCTTCTCTGGAGCGTCAAACTCTACCTCCCTAGCCTCTATCAGGTCTTGGATTTTATGCTTGAGTGCCCAACAATCATTGGTGTCGTGTCCAACACTGTCTGAATGGTAGGCGCATTTAGCATTGGCATGATAATGCGGAGAGGACGTATTCACATTCTTTGGTGCCTCCTTGATGGTGGCAAGATTCAACTTCAATAGATGGGGAAGCACTTGCGTTGGAGTCATATTAATACGTGTGAACTGCCGTTGTGGCCGTTCCACTCATTGCTGATTTGGTCTGGACTGGTTATAGCGAGGCTTCTCACTCGGAGTGTTTTGAATCATTACGGCCCCCATAGTTGGCCGACGCTCCGTCTTCCCTGCTCTTCTCTGAGAATATACCACAATTGTCTCCTTCTTAAAAGGCTTCTTCTCAACACTTGCAGCAACACCCTTCTGAATCTTTCCTGACTTGATGCCAGCTTCTATTCTTTCGCCTGTTAAGATCAAATCGGTAAACCCCGCTGAAGAGTTACCAATTAGATGATTGAAAAATGGCCCAGATAGGGTCCCTAGAAACATATCAATGAGTTCACGGTCGGTTAAAGGAGGCTGCACCCTGCTAGCCAAATCCCTCCATTTTTGTGCATATTCCTTGAATCCCTCGCTTGTTCCTAGTGACATACCCTGAAGTTGGGTACGAGTAGGAGCAAGGTCAGAATTATACTGGTATTGTTTGTAGAAAGCGGTGGCCAAATCTTCCCAATTTCTGACACTGGTTCCTTCTAGCTGATAAAACCACTCCAACTGAGCTCCCGACAGGCTGTCTTGAAAGAAATGAATCCAGAGGTTTTTATCTGCTGTATAGGGTTGAATCTTTCTTACGTAGGACCTGAGATTCATTTTGGGACAGGACAGCCCATCATACCTCACAAACACTGGCACTTTGAATTTTGGGGGAATCACAATCCCGGCAACCAAGCCCAAGTCTTCAAAATCCAAACCCGGTACTCTTTGTAGTTCCATGGCGGCCAACCTGTCTTCTAAACCCTTGTATTTATCATCAGCTGGAGGATATTGCTGGTCAGAATAATCTTCATCCTCTTCAACCTCTTCTTCCTCCGCATCAGACTCGGAAGGCACCGCAACTCCATCTCTTTTACTAGTCCCTTCATCAGAAGTAGGAGGAAATTCAAGCACTCTCCGAGCTTCTCTGTCAAATCTTCTCCCCAAAGTAGCCACCCCAATCCTCTTTTTCTTCTTCTTCACTGGGTCCTTATTCCCCAATTGAGTCTTGATATCCTTCTGACTTTTAACCAAGGTCATCAGGAGTTGCTGGAACTGTGCATTCTGAGCTTGTAGGTCTTTGACTGTTTGCTCGAGATCCATCCTACTGAAATAAACAGCAGACAGATAAGGAAACCTGGAGTGAGACCTGCTTATGCACATGATGAATGGTATGCTTATGTATGCAATGCATTCAAGGATTTAGAACATTCAAAATTGTTTCAGACAAAGAAGAACGCACGTCATATTAATAAGAAGAAATTTGTTAGTACATAAATGCCCCATGGGCCAAATATTACAAAATAAACTTCTTAAGGCAGAAAGACATTGCACATCCTCTTTGGTGCGATGTAGGTGTTGAGGGCCTCTTGCTCATGGAGTCGGCGGGTAAGCTCTAGAACCTTCTTTTCACTGGCGTAGAAGCTAGCTTCAAAAGTATTCCGTTCCTCCTTGAGCTGAATCCAACTTTTCTGCATTTCCTCCCACGATGTAGGCATGTCTGGATGTAGGATGGTGTAGGGGACCTCTCCTTCATTGACGGGCTCTTTAATCACTGGGAGTACATGAGGATAAGGCATCATTAGACTTTGGGCTCGGGCTCGTACCCACTTGAGATAGGGCTCAAGAGGGATGGAGTTCTTATGTCCCAGAGTCTTGCTATCGACCTTGTTGAGTTTTCCCCAAGCTCTGATGAATCTTTGGCGAAGTCCTTGCGCATCGTTGTCGAAGTCAAAAACTAGGCTAGGAATCAACATGTCATGAGGGCCATCCCTCCGTGCATATCCAAATTGCCTCAAAGCTAGGCAAGGGTTGTAGGTGATACCTCCCCTAATTCCAAGTAAAGGAACATTAGGAAACTCTCCGCAACGATCGACGATGATGACATTTTCTCTGGACCGAGAACACCAATGCACATCAGAATGAGTAAGAGTCATCAACCGTTGGGACCACCTTGAGCCTTGGTCATTCTTTAAGACAGATTGTGGAAGGTGCGAAATAAACCACCTTGCAAGGATAGTAGTACAACACATGAGAACACCTCTCTTTCTCATTGTTCGTGTGTAAAATGAGTGAAGGATGTCCCCAAGCAATGTTGGTATTGGATTTCTGGACAAGAAGATTTTGACGGCGTTGACATCTACCAATTGGTCAGGATTTGGGAACAAGACCAACCCATAGATAAGGAGTGCCACAATTTCTTCAAAGGCTTGTAGGTCCAATGAATTCCAACATTCTTGTGCCTTCTCAAACAAGAATTTTGCTAAGAATCCCCTGACGCCGCTTCTGGTTTCCCAATGCC
This sequence comes from Vicia faba, assembly GCA_948472305.1. Taxonomy (NCBI): domain Eukaryota; kingdom Viridiplantae; phylum Streptophyta; class Magnoliopsida; order Fabales; family Fabaceae; genus Vicia; species Vicia faba. The sequence continues at coordinate 624,776,762 of OX451741.1, forward strand.
CCTTGATGTCGGATGGTTGTAGATGTAATGCTCGAGCAACATCTTCCAGCTTTGGTTCCTTTTCCGTACCGTTGAAGGGTAGTTGATTAAGGATAGGAATTCTCAGGAGTTGAGAAAACTCCTCCAAAATGGGTACCAACTGATAATCAGGGAAAGTGAAACAGTGGTGAAGAGGGTCAAAGAACTGGAATATCACTTTCATCATGTCTTCTTCAATGTTGGTGTTGACTAGGCTGAGCAGTCTACCATGTCTTTCACTGAAGGATGAATTTTCCAGAATTCTTGAGGTGAGCTCCTTGAGTTGAGGAGAGATTCTCACAAGGTTGACTTGAATGGTATTTCTGCGAGGAATTTCCATGACCTACAAAACAGGAACAAATATGAAGATCCAAACCCTTGAAATGGTTAGTAAATGCATATGATGCTTCATGATGTTTATGATGTATGCACAAAACATATGTACAAGCAAATCACACCAAACCCTAGTTTCAGGCTTGCGTGGGGTTTCATAGGTAAGTACCCTCTTGAGTGTAGTTGGCTTAAAAACCTGTCCTATAAATAGTAACCGGGTTCTAAGGAGCTCAATATCACGGGATTGTTTTCATCGTTCATTGTTTTGGTTTAGCCACTTAACTAGCGACCAAAATATTCCAAGAAAACAACCCTCAATGAGTGTAGTATCGAGTATCTACCAACTTCGGACTGCACCAAAGCCGGTCATCTCACTACCCCTAATAAAACGCCAAGATGGTCAAGTAAGGTTCTAGGTCATTAGTGCTTAGTGACATCACTCAGCGGCCCCGTACTCTCCTTGATTGAACTCAAGGGTTACCGGTACTCACAAATATGTCGCACTAATATAGCTATTGCTTCGACCGTGTCGGTATACCCCGCACAGTTTCCACAATGTATTGCTATCTATGAATGTTTCCCAAAATCCGGGTGTAGGATTGCAAACCCAAACAATAGAACCAAAGTATAAAGCAAACAAATCAAACAATTAATCATACAAGAGGGTGATCTAAGCCCTAAGGTTACTCCACTTTTAAATAGTCCCCAGCAGAGTCTCCAGTTCTGTGATACGGTGGGAGAACTGACTATGGTTTTGCGTTTGTTTTCGCAAATGTTTCGGTTGAGCAAGAGTCGCCAGTTTTGTGATACGGTGGGAGAACTGACTATGGTTTTGCGTTTGTTTTTGCAAATGTTTCGGTTGAGCAAGAGTCGCCACCGACTTTTTATTTTATCCTAAGGAAAGGTTTAAAAAGCACAGCAAAAACCTTTGAGATTTTTCTTGGGTTCGGGGAGTAGATTATAGAAAGGGAAGGTATTAGCACCCTTTCTATCCATGGTTATCCATGGGCTCTTAGGTACTTGCTTAGATCAACTTGCCTTGGCTTTTAATTGTTTTAAATGGTGCTTGGTGTGTGGTTTTGAAAATGTTTTGAAAAGATGCCTTGTGTAGGCTACCCTTGTAACAATTCTTTACTCGAATGTTTTACAAAAGGTGTTTTGTCTTTAGAAAAGATGTTTCAAGGTTTTTTGAAAGTTGGTTTTGAAAGTGTTTGTGAAGTGGGTTTTGAAAATAGGCAAGTGTTTTCTTTGCAAATTGACAAGTACTTAAGAGTTTATCTACCCTAAAGTTTTCTCAAAGATTTTTGTTATGTTTTAAACCTTTTGACAATTTTGTTCCACCATTGCATTTGGTGGACAATCTTGTCTTAGGAGGTGGAAGGGACGGGCGCGGGTCATCGTTTAGACCATAATTGCAATAGTGTTAAATGTCTTTGGGCAATTTTTCTTTAAAAGGGACTTGATCATTCATTTAGGCAACATTTTGTGGGACTATGATCATTTGATTGTTTGTTTTTACCCAAAGAAGTTCAACATGCAATATGGCCCAATTATTTGGAGGCAACAAAGTGGAATGCCCTAGGGGTGCAAGTGTGAAATGTGTTGTCCATTTTCATGCTTATTTATCTTGAAATTAGGTCAAACTATTTTGTTCGTTTTATTCGCATACAAACCCTAATTCTAGCATGGTAGGTTTAGAAAGCATTAAAGTGCGAAATTTAAATTCCTACACTATTACAACATAATAATATGGGGAGGGGGTACAATGTCTCAAATGGGGTATATTTAGACAAGAAATTAAACCTAGCTATTACATCATTTTCTTTGAATATTTACAATACAAATAATTGCATAATTAAATGGAAATGAAATAAATATGCAAAATGTAAAAAGAATTTTTATGTGTATGAAAAAAAAGTATTATTTATGTAAAAATAAAAAGAGAAATAAAAAGGTATTATTTTTTGGAGTATTCTCATATTTAGGGCAAAACCCTAATTTTAATCAAAATGGTATTAGTTATTTAATATATATCATATTTACTATTTATATATAAAAAATAAGATAAAAATATAGTATATTTATAAAAATGTATTTTTTAGTATTAAATATTAAAAAATAAAATATGTACACTTTTTGGTATTTATATCCTAAGTGTATTAATATATATCTATTTATTTATATTATTTACAAAATATGTATTATATATATTAATTAATAATATTTAATATTTAAATAAAAAAAGTATTTTTCTATAAAATATTTTCAGGAAGTAAAAATGAGATAAACGTGTGTAAAAATGTATTTCCAATATTTTAATATTTTAAACAAAACATATATATTTATTTATTTATGTTCAAACTAAAAGAAAAATCAAATAAATACCTAATAAATTCAAAAATGGTGAGAAAAAATATTTTTAAATTTTTAATATGCTGAGAAAAAATAAATGAGTCAATTAAAAAAGAAAAAGTCAAAAAACATTAAAAATAAAACAAATGGGCTCAGGGGGTTCAGAAGCAATTATAGGGTGCAAAAAGAAAAGTCAACATAAGCCCAACCCATGAAGACCTTTCTTCAACCTCCAGCCTTTTGTTTCAACAAAAACACGCGCCACTTTCTTCCATTGCAAGGTCCTGATTCCTTGAGTTTTAGCAAAAACTTCCAACATCAAAACTGTTAAGCATCTTCCCACGAATTCACACATATAAAAAACATGTTTTAACTCTCAGAAATGAGAGAGAATTTCTTCTCTCCCAATTCTTAACCTAATTTTTGTTCAAAGTTCAGGCATCAAATTCTCTAAGCATACATAATATAAATGAAATCTAATTATATGGGCATGTTCAGGGCAATGATTATGACATATTCTCTTCACAAACCTAAAGCTAACAATGCCTAATAAGAGAGATACGAATTCAAAAACTTACCTGTTCAGTTGAAGTTCTATCTAGCAATGGAGAAGCTCTCAGTGCAAGATAATGGTTGGTATAGCTTCCTTGAGGTGTGGTGATGCTGTTCCAATATTTACTTTGCCTTGAAAGCTTTTGAATCGATCTAGAGCACTTCACCCGCAAATCAGAAATGTGAAAATGGTGGAACCAGTTAGAGGGATTACAGGTCGTGTTTCAAGTCATGGTTAGCTTGCATAGATGCTAGGGAATGTATGTGAACTGGTTTGGGCAAGAGAGCTTGAGGGAACTGGAAGATGGTACTCAAACTGCAGGCTTGGCCCTGTTTTTGCAGTTTGAAGATGATTCTGAGATTGGGAGTGTATGAGAGGTGTTAGGGTCGTGCAATAGCTTGGTTGAGATGTCTTGAGTGTGTTTCACAAGTTCAGTTAAGTGTTTGCAAGCTGATATGAGAGTTGTCCTAAGTTATGATGTGTTTCTTACACTTTAAGCAAGCAATGGTTACTTTGTGCCTCTAGCCTGTACAGGCCCTCATACTATGCTGCATAATCCCTCCTTGATCAGTGTGATTAACTCATAAACTTGTGCCAATTAGATATGGACTGTACTTCTTGGATTTGTAATTGGACATAAAGCTACCTTTTGCAAAAATGGAAGAAATGCTTTATCTATTTTGGGATTAATCCTTTATGCAATGCTAGAACACAAAGAACATGGTCTTGGCATAAAGAATATGCATTAAATTTATGAGTGTTGGATGGTTTAAGGACCTGTAATCAAGATATGCAAGCTGAGATTGAAATGCATAGTGTTATGAACATGTACATGGCCAAGAACAAAAGTGACTTTTTCCCATTTTGCAAAATTCGATTCTCCCTAACCATAAGGTTGTTTGAGAAGTTCTTGGATATTTTGGAAAGCTTGGAATGTGTACTACAATCCATCTTTGAAGTGCAAGTTGAAATTCCAAGTGGAAGTGTATGGAAAATGGCCTTGAAGTTAGGTAGAAAACCTTGTCAAAATAGGTTAAAATTTCACTAAGTTAAGAATGGTTTAGTGCCCTTATTCAAAAATTTGTAACTTGAGATACAAGCCTCAAATGGGAAAACTTTGTGAATCAAAGTTGTAGATTATTCAACAAGCTACAACTTTCATGTTTTGACTTTTGTTTGAATCCAAATGGATCTTGGTGAAAAAGTGGGGCAAAGTTGGGAAAAAATTAGGGTTTTTTATAACTTAGAAAAATTCTAAGTTATGAAAAATTCTAATTTCTAACCCTAATTTGCATTTTGTGATTTCTTGGTGAACAAGTTTCATGATTTGGCATGTTTTGATGAAAAATGAATCTTGACTCTTGATTTTGACCAAAAAGTCAAAGTTTGACTTTTCAGTATACAGTCAAAATTGATCAATTGACTAGGAAATTCAACTGTCAATCTTGTGTACTTGGGATCTTTTGAGTTTGTTGAGCATGTCAAGATAATTCCATGGGGTCCTTGAGTCCATATATGAGCTTGGTTTGCCATTGGCTAGGTCAAACAGTCAAAAATTGCCTATATGCAGTCAAAACCCTAAAAATGACCATTTTGCCCTTTTGGTGATCTGATCAAATTTCTTATGGAATTGTGATCCAAACTTGATCAAATGGTCCATATGAGTTCATAATGTTGATGTGGGTCAATTTTCATGAGGTTTGACTGTCAATTGGCCACAGTTGACTTTTTCCCCAATACAACTGATTTCTAGGTCAACTGTCCAATTGACTGTGCAAAACTTGGAATCAAAGCTTGAAACTTGGTATGGATAAACTTGGGAGTCCAATATGAAGCATGAAATTCATCTTAGGCACTTTAGGTCAAAACATCTTGGTGCAAACACAAACCCTAATTTGGGTCAACAGTGCAAGGAGAAGTCTTGAGCAGATGAAACCCTAACTGGATCTTGGGCTTCAAAGGTTTTGTGATGAGAAATCATTGAGAAATGGGAGGGAAAATTTTGGGGTACAACACATCCAATCAGCGCTTTGCCTTTTCAGAAGCGTAAATGCGTGTTCAGCCTCAGGAAATAGCTGATGACTGGATGACACTTGTTTGCTTGAGTGAACAGCACAACTATCCTTGAACTGAAGCGCTCAGATCTTCATGGATAGATTCTGATACAATCTGCATTTCTAAAATTCTGAAAGAGGATTGATCAGAAGTTCACAGAGAAATAAACACAATTCTGAAGGTTAATGTATAAAATTAAAACAGTTTTATTCTGGATAGAGCTTCATGCTGAGATGTTTCAGAATGAAGTTGAACCTATCTTCAGAAAGTGGTTTTGTGAAAATATCAGCCCATTGATGGCCTGTATCAATAAATTTTAAGTTTAAGATTCCTTTCTGAATATAGTCCCTAATAAAATGATGTTTTATTTCTATATGCTTAGCCCTAGAATGCAAAATTGGATTTTTACTTAAGCAAATAGCAGAAGTATTGTCACAGAGGATAGGAATGTTACTCTCATATATTTGGAAGTCCTCAAGTTGACTTTTCATCCAGAGCATTTGTGTGCTGCATCCAGCTGCTGCTATGTATTCAACTTCTGCTGTTGATAGAGCAATTGTGGATTGTCTTTTGCTGGACCATGAGATCAGATTTTCTCCCAGAAACTGGCAGCTTCCAGAAGTGCTTTTACGTTCTACTTTGTCTCCAGCAAAGTCAGCATCACAATATCCTACTAAGCTGTAATCACTAGATTTTCTATAAAACAGACCCAGATTAGTAGTACCTTTCAGATACTTGAAAATTCGCTTAACAGCTGTTAAGTGAGATTCTCTAGGATCTGATTGGAATCTTGCACAAATGCATACACTGAATGAAAATATCAGGCCTTGAAGCTGTCAGATAAAGAAGAGAACCAATCATACCTCTGTAGACCTTCTATTCTACCTTTTTGCTTACCTCTTCTCTTTCCAGAATGCACGTGGGATGCATTGGAATCTTTGATGGCTTACATTCTGAGAGATCAAATTTCTTCAGAAGTTCTCTGACATATTTGCTCTGATGAATGTAAGTTCCTTCTGGGGTTTGATTGATCTGAATGCCCAGAAAGAATTTCAGTTCCCCCATTAGGCTCATCTCAAATTCTGCCTGCATACACTTAGCAAACTTTCTTCCCAGAGAAGATTTAGCAGATCCAAATAATATATCATCAACATAAATCTGGCAGACTAAAATGTCATTCTTAACTGTCTTACAAAATAAGGTTGTGTCCACCTTCCCTCTGGTGAATTCCTTTTCTAACATGAAGTTACTTAGTCTTTCATACCAAGCTCTGGGAGCTTGTTTTAGACCATACAGTGACTTCTTTAGTTTGAAAACATATTCTGGATTTTTTGAACTTTCAAAACCAGGGGGTTGGTGCACATATACCTCTTCTTCTATACAGCCATTTAAGAATGCACTCTTGACATCCATCTGATACAGAGTGATGCCTTTATTAACAACAAAAGAAATTAAAAGTCTGATAGATTCTAACCTGGAGACTGGGGCAAAGGTTTATGTATAGTCTATCACCTCTTGCTGACTATAACCTTGTGCTACCAATCATGCTTTGTTTCTGATGACTTCACCTTGTTCATTCAGTTTGTTTCTGAACACCCATTTTGTTCCAATGACGTTGAATCCTTTTGGTTTAGGAACTAGATCCCAAACGTCATTCCTTGTGAATTGATTCAGCTCCTCTTGCATTGCTAGAATCCAATCATTATCCAAAAGTGCTTCATCAATTGAAGATGGTTCAATCAGGGAAACAAGTCCCATGAGGGATTCTTCAGAGTTTCTGAAGTTGGCTCTTGTTCTGATTGGATCTTCCTTTCTTCCTAAGATTGTTTCTTCTGGGTGATCCATACTGCTTCTGGATGGTCTTTTTTGAGGTAGATCAACAGAAGATGCTGGATTGCTTGCAGTGCCTCTTTCTGATGTTGAGGGAGTGTCTCTGTTAAGAGCTTCTGATGACTTGTCTTCAGTACCTGTGAATTCAACTTCCATACCTGCAAGTAATTCATTCTGCTTTGACTTTGGAGAGTCAAGCTTATCGTCAAAACGAACACTGATTGATTCTTCCACAATCTGTGTTTCTGTATTGTATACTCTGTACCCTCTTGAGCGTTCAGAGTATCCTAACATAATACACTTCTGTGCTTTAGAGTCAAACTTTTTCAAATAATTTTTAGTATTCAAAATAAAGCAAGTACATCCAAATGGATGAAAATATGAAATGTTGGGCTTTCTGTTCTTCCACATTTCATATGGAGTCTTTTCCAGAATAGGTCTTATGGAGATTCTATTCTGAATGTAGCACGCTGTGTTTATTGCCTCTGCCCAGAAGATCTTAGAAACGTTAGTCTCGTTGATCATGGTTCTGGCCATTTCTTGCAATGTTCTGTTCTTTCGTTCTACAACTCCATTTTGCTGGGGAGTTCTAGGACAAGAGAAATCATGCAGAATGCCTTTGTCATTAAAAAATGATTTAAAATCTTTGTTTTCAAACTCTCCACCATGATCACTTCTGACTTTGACGATTCTAAGATCCTTTTCATTCTGAACTTGGTTACAGAAGGTAACAAACACAGAGTTTGACTCGTCCTTATGTCTTAAGAACTTTACCCATGTCCATCTGCTATAGTCATCTACGATTACTAACCCATACTTCTTGCCACTGACTGAGGCAGTTTTAACTGGTCCAAATAAGTCAATGTGCAGAAGTTCTAATGGCTTAGAGGTGGAAACAACGTTTTTAGATTTGAAAGCTGGTTTTGCAAACTTGCCTTTCTAACATGCTTCACACAGAGCATCTGAATTGAACTTCAGGTTAGGAAGCCCTCTGACCAGATTGAGTTTGTTAATCTGAGATATTCTTCTCATACTAACATGCCCCAATCTTCTGTGCCAGATCCATTGCTCGTTGTTAACAGACAGAAGACACTTTACATTCTGACTTTTCAGTTCAGAAAGTTTGATTTTATAAATGTTGTTTCTCCTCTTTCCATTAAATAGGATAGTCCCATCTTTCTGACTAACAGCTTTGCATGAATTTTGATTAAAGATTATATCATAACCGTTATCACTTAATTGACTTATGGATAACAGGTTATGCATTAATCCATCTACTAATAAAACATTACTAATAGAGGGAAGATTTCTGTTACCTACTATTCCAGAGCCAATGATCTTTCCCCTTTGATTGCCTCCAAAGCCTACGTGGCCTCCAGGCTTAAGTTCCAGGCTTTGGAACATATGCCTTCTTCCCGTCATATGTCGTGAGCATCCAGAGTCCAGGTACCATGACTGGTGTTTCTGCTTTGCTGCTAAAGATATCTGCAACATGTATTATTTTATCCTTAGGTACCCATATTTTCTTGGGTCCTGATTTGTTAGTTTTACCAAAACTCTGGTTGAATTTTGGTTTGATAGAATAATTACTACTAGTATATTTAATGTCGTGTGTGTGCCCTTATACAAAGTGAGAATCAAGTGAAGTGCGTTTTATCACTAAATCCATGGCATTCCTTGGTGTAGGTACCTTACCTTAGTATCCTATTCCTTTTCTGCCATTTCTGCTAACTCCATAGATCATTGAAGCCATCTTACTTCTATCTATGTTTTTAGCTAGAAACTTCTGAAAGCTGTGATCATACTCCTTGATGATCTCATCAGCACTGCTGGGAGTTTCAGGGATTGTTTCCTTCTGAGAGTTTTGTAATAGATTTTCTAATTTTGAAATTTTATTTTTCAACTCAGAATTCTCCAATTTGAGACTCTCAGTTTTATCAGAGTCAGAAGCAAGATTCCTTTTCAGGTTTATGAATTTGACTCTGATCTGCTGATATCTTTCCAGAATTTCATTAAGGCTTTCAGCTAGTTCAACCTTAGTAAAGTTAATAGCAAAGTCAGGAAATACCTCTTCTGTGTCTGATTCAGAGTCTGATTCAGAAGCTTCATTGTCTTCTGTTATGTTTGCCATGAGAGCTATGTTTGCTCTCTCATCATCTGATTCTGAGTCAGGTTCAGATGTGTCAGAGTCATCCCATGTAGCCATGAGACTTTTCTTCTTTTCCTTGCCAAACTTCTTTTTGGGCTTTTCCCTCTAAAGCTTTGGGCAATCACTCTTGTAGTGTCCTTGCTCGTTACATTCATAGCAGATGATGTCTTTGTTGTTTGGCTTTCTGCTTCCTGAAGAGCCTTCAGATCTTCTGTATCCATAGGAGGGTTCTGACCTTCTGTATCTGGAGGAAGATTCATTTTGATTCTCTAATCTTCTTGGATTCCTGAACTTTCTTTGCCTCTGCTTCCACAGTTGGTTCACCCTTCTGGAGAGGAGAGACAGTTCATCTTCTTCTGATGAGGACCCATCAGAGGTTTCTTCTACAGCCTGCAAAACTTTGGAGTCAGATTTTTTGTTAGATTTTAAAGCTAATGGCTTACCTTGCTTTTGAGGTTCATCAGCTTCTAGCTCTATCTCGTGACTTCTGAGGGAGCTGACAAGTTCCTCCAGAGAGATTTTGTTGAGATCCTTAGCTAGCTTCAGCGCTGTGACCATTGGCCTCCATTGTTTTGGCAAGCTTCTGATGATCTTCTTAACATGATTAGCAGTAGAATACCCTTTGTCCAGAACTTTGAGACCAGCAACCAGAATTTGAAATCTTGAGAACATCGTTTCAATTGATTCACTTTCTTCCATCTTGAATGGCTCATACTTCTGAATGAGCGCAAGAGCTTTAGTTTCTTTAACTTGAATGTTGCCTTCATGCGTCATTCTCAGAGAGTCAAACATATTCTTTGCAGTGTCTCTGTTTGATATCTTTTCATATTCAGAGTAAGAGATGGCTCTGAGAAGAATTGTTCTTGCTTTGTGATGATTTCTGAAATCACGCTTTTGTTGATCAGACATTGCTTTCCTGTCAATCTTCTGACCACTTGCATTCACTGGGTGCGTGTATCCATCAGTTACCATATCCCACAGATCAGCATCGTGGGCCAGAAAGAAGCTTTCAATTATGTCTTTCCAGTAATCAAAGTTCTCTCTATTAAAGACTGGAGGTATGCCACTGAATCTGTCTCTTTCTTCATTGTTGTCATTGCTGATGTTTTGATGTGGTCCTACCATTGTGTTTTTCTAACGCTGGATCTTGTACTGACACGGTTAAGTGTTATAAGCTCAGAACCAGGCGCTCTGATGCCAATTGAAGATGTGAAAAACACAAGAAGGGGAGTTGAATTGTAAAACTTGAAATCAAATGCAGACAACACGTTATTTTTATCCTGGTTCGTTTGATCTCAAACTACTCCAGTCCACCCGTCAAGGTGATTTCGCCTCTCTCCAACGAGGTCTTAATCCACTATATTCAACTGAATACACAACTGCTTTAACAACTGTTAAGGCCTTCTTGAGTCTAACCACAGACCGGTTTATCTCAAGGAATTTCTTTTACAGATAAATGAACAAATGTGTGTTTGATGTTTTCTAGGAAAAACTATATATCACAACTGTGATAATACACAATATGAAGCTTATATGAAACTAGATTTCTAGAGCTATAGAGTAAGCGCTTGAGAACTTTAGAAAACTGGATGAGTGAGAACGTGAAGATGATTGGCTTATGCGTTTATGCGTATGGAGAATTAGCCATTTCTTTTCTCACTGACTTGTTTAAGTAGCCTAGGAATAGATACGTTGTTGTCCATAATTCCATTTCAATGCTCATAACGTTCTTTCCTTTTTGAGAAGATCTTTGTCTTGGAATAAAGCCGTTGGTAATTAAACTGTCTTGAATGCATAATAACATTGACATTTCAGAGTGTTCTGCTAATGCTAATCAGAGTGTTCTTGGCTTTAGCTTATTCTGGCGTTTCTGAGTGTTGATGACATGGTTAGGATCTTGATCAGAGTCAGAGTATGTTAAGTGAAAATTTTGTTCATCAGGCTTTAGCGTAGCACATGTATTATCTTCTGATGCTGACATATCTTCTGATGTTGATGTTGATACTGATATTCTGATGCTGATTCCATCAGAGTTTCTGTAAATACACAACATAATTTTAAGTAGCATATATGTCTTATAAATCTTACAATTTATTTAATCTTGTATTTTGTTATCATCAAAACTCTAACTGAGGGTTTTAGAATCAAACTATGTTCTAACAGATAAGTAGTGACCTCTTTTTTGATTTATTATCCCTGATTTTGCCTGGCTGTTCTTGTTTTTGAGATTATAGTCAGCGGGATGCCCCAGTTTTTCTTAAGTCTCCTTCGTAGGTTTTGACTTAGTGGGATTTTATCTTGAGAGATAATGGCTTCCTATTTTGGTAGGGAGCCATCATTTTTTTTGATGTCATTCCTTGTATATGAAATGAAATTTTGCGACTGAACGCGCGTTTGAATTAACTGAGAGACTACCCTGCCCCAGGTTTTGATTAAAGGTTTTAATTTGTGTAAAAAAGAAAACTTCTACTTCTTTGGCTCGAAGGGGTTGACTAGGGATTATCTTCCTTATAACTCCAGTGTTTAGGATTTGAAAGAACGCCTGTACATCGTCAACAAGGTCTTTTCAAAAGCATATTGTATGAGATTATGACATTGTTTTTGTCATCCTCCCTCTAAAGGCTTGCAACTTTTTGAAACAAGAGTTAAATATCATAAAAGGAGTAAAAAGAATGTTTTAAATATAATGAAAACTAATGGATTAATTCAAGACAAGCATATGCAATTCATTAATGAAAGTAACCAAAGTCTGACATATAGATAAGTGTTTAAGCAAACAAAGAAATTACAATTGAAGATTCAAATAAATAGAAATTTTCCTCGCCCAGATCGTCGCTTCATGTGGATTCCGTTAAGGGGTAATAGAAAAGCTCCAGTTTACCATATTGTGTAAACTCCAATGTTCCTCCGTCGATCAAGTTTTGAATCTTGTACTTCAGTGTCCAACAATCATTTGTATCATGTCCAAGACTGTCAGAATGATAAGCACACGTTGTATTAGGATTGTAGTTAGGAGAAGAATTTTTGGGGTTTGGATGAGGTCCTATCAACCTAATCAGATTCATCCTCAAAATTCGTTGTGTTGTACCCCAAAATTTTCCCTCTCATTTATCAAATATTTTCTCACAAGATCTCCTTGGGTTCAAGACTACACAAGGATTGATCAGCTCAAGACACCTCCTTAAGCACTGATGATTGAAATTAGGGTTTGAGATTGAACAAGGATAATTGAACTCTCAATGCCTCATATGACTTTCATGGATCATTATGGACCCCCAAGATTACTCATGTCAAGTTTCAAGCCTTGGATCACATTTTTGCTCAGTCAATTGAGCAATTGACCTAAAAATCAACTATATTGGGGGAAGAAGTCAACTGTGGCCAATTTACTGTCAAACTTCATAATTTTTGATCCAATTCAACATTATAAACTCAGGTGTATCATTTGATCAAGTTTGGACCACAATTCCTCAAGAAATTTGATCAAATCATCAAAAGGGCAAAATGGTCAAAATTAGGGTTTTGACTAAGGGAAATTTTTTTATTTTTAACCTAGAAAATGGCTAGTTGGTTTGAGGCATGATCTCAAGAGTTCAATTGCATCATTTTAACCTAATGTCATGACTCAAAACATTGTTCAAGATCATTTGATTGATAGTTGATTTTCAGTCAACTGATCAAACGTCAACTGTACACTGAAAAGTCAAACTTTGACTTTTTGTTCAAAATCAAGTGTCAAAGATCACAATTCATCAAAACATGTCAAAATATTAAACTTATTCATCAAGAAATCAAATAGTCAAGATTTCATTTTGAAAAGTCAAAGTTTTCAAACTTGGAAATTTTTCTAAGTGTTGAAAACTTCATATTTTTTCACAACTTTGAGCCAATTTTTCACCATGATGCAAGATGATTCAAAAGAAACTTTCAAAATTAAAGTTGTAGATCTCCATGATATCTACAACATTTATTTACACAAATTCTCCTATAAATTCTTGGATTTCAAGTTATCAATTCATGAAGTCATGGTCTTGAAATTAAACACTTAGTGAAATTTTGCCCTAGTTTAGGCAGGATTTTGACCTAACTTCATGGAACTTTTTCATATAGTTCCAAGGGGAATTTTCAAAAGTGATTCAAAGAGGGATTCTAGAGCACATTACAAGCTTTCTAAAATGTCCAAGAACTCCTTGAGATCATTATTTATCAAGGAGAATTGAAGAGAGGAAGTTAGGGTTTCAAACTAAAATTATAGATCATTTTGTAATGAACAAAGATTCAAATCTCAAACCTATGTTGCATAATATCTGCTTTAAAGGCCTCAAACTTGTTAGACACTCCACAATTAAATGCTTGCACAGATGTTAGAGGCTTCAAGTCAAGCATTCAATACAATGCCCATGCTTTATGTCCATTTTGGGAAGAAAGTGCACAATGCCATTTTGAAAAAGTAGCTTTATACACAAAACTTGTTCTTGAGCCTTACAATGATTTTCTTCTGATCATACACGGCCTATAATTCAAAATAAGTTGGTATCAAGCCTCACAATCACTCATCCCATGCTTGTACTTCATCTTGAAACCATACTTTCACTTTTCTTCAAAATCAAGTAACATAGCAATCAGTCTAGAGCTTGTACTTCTGACCCTCTCAAGCACTCAAACCTTTTCATTACTTATGTACAAGTCCTTGGCAACAAAACACGAGCATACACAAGCCCAAAAACTCTCAAGAACTTAGAACTGTATCACATACCTCCATTCTTGCATAACTTGACCAAAAGTTTGAAACTCGCATCTCCCTCGTGCGTTTTCAAGCTTTTTTGTTCCTAAAGCTTCTAAACATCATTTAGAACTCATCCCACACCTTGTTACAAGACTGTAACACCATCCTTCATTTTTAAAAATAGAGCTTTTCACTTGGACTTCTCCAGCAGGATTCATCCATCTCTAGTATAAACTAAACATTGCATCAACTTGCTGTGACCTCAGTGGAGCTATTTTGATCATCACGACACCTTGAGGAGTGCTCAAACTCAGAATAAAATTTCCAGTTTTGAGGTAAGTTTCATTAACTTGGAACTCTTCATACAAGCATCATTAATGTTTAATTTGTGAATGAAAAATGTAGACATCATTGCCCTGAAGCTAACCATGTCTTTAGATTTCATTTGTGTTGCTTAAGTAGTTAGAATTTTGAATCTGAACATCCTGGAAAAGTTAGGTCATAATTTGGTACCATTCAAAATGCATGCTCATTTTTTAGAATTAGTTTAAGTTATTTACATTTCTGGAATCATGGTGAAATTTGCCACAAGTTTCATGTTTACATTTTTGCAAATGGATGAGAAATGAACAAGATGCAGGTGGTCCGGCTAGAGGTTGAAGATGAAGTTGTTTTCAGGAAGCAGTTTCTAATATAGGTTTGACATAAGTTAACGGATGTATCACCACCCCAGTGGTTAAAGCGCGCGCATGTCACCCTTAGGTCATGGGTTTAAGCCCAAGTGTGATACGGTCAGAGAACTGACTTGAGGTTTTGCGTTTTATCGCAAATTTAGCGGTTAGCAAGAGTCGCCACCGACTTTTATTTTATCCAAAAGGAAAGGTGAAAAAGCACGGGAAAGACCTTTGAGATGTTTTCTTGAGTTCGGGGGGTAGATTATGAAAAGGGAAGGTGCTAGCACCCTTTTCATCCATGGTTTTCCATGGGCTCTTACTTACTTGCTTAGATCACTTGCTTTGTTTTGTTTGAAATGGTGTTTTGTGTGGTTTTGAAAGTATTTTGTAAAAGAGGCCATTGTTTAGGCAATCTTTGTAATGATTCTCGTTCGTGAGAATGTATACAAAGATGTTTGTCTTTTGAACAATGTTTTCAATGTTTGTAAGATGTTTTTGAAATGTGTGTGTGTTTGTTTTTGAAAATAGCAAGGATTGTTTGAAATGGAGCAAGTAACTTAGAAGTTATCTACCTACTCAAATGTCTTTTCTATGTATTTTCTATTCCTTTGACATTGTTGACTTACCATTGATTTGGTAAGCAACCCTATCTTTGGATGTAAACGGGACGGGCGTGGATCATCGTATAACCATGATAGCAATGTTGCAAAGTATCTTAGCATTTTTTAGGGACCAAGATCATTTTTTTAGGCAACTTTTGAATAGCGTCATCGAGGGGCTATGATCTTATATTTGTTTTGTTTTGCCAAGATACTTCGCATGCGTAACATGGACATTTTATTTTAGGCAACCAAGTGGGAGAAACCCTAAGGGTGCTTGTGTGCAAAATGTATCATTTTCATGCTTTTGATTTTGTCTTGTATTTAGGGTTTTCTATTTTTTGTTTGTTTTGTTCTTGTCATGCAAACCCTAATTACTAATCATGGTATATAAAGCGATAAATTGCGTAATGTAAATATACTAAGCTATTACAAAAATTTTATGGGAGGGGGGAATACAAGTTTGAATGGGGATTTGCACAAATATAAAGCTAAATATATTATTACAACCAAATCGAATTTGCGTGAATTAAATAAATATAATACAAATATTTAAAATGCAATGCAGTGTTCATGTTAGAAAAATGTTTTATGTCTTGTTTTTGTGAAAGAAAAATATTTAACTTAAACCTAAAAAAAAGGAAAAAATAATATTTAATTTTGGAAGGGGATTAACACCTAGTTTTTATTCAAAAGAAAATAATGTTCTATGTTATTATTTTGTGCACTTTTGTATAAAAATAATAAATACTATTATGCCTAAATATTAAAAATTAAATATGTGCAACAAATAAGTATTTTATAAGTATAAAAATATTAAGTATATTTGATTATTTACAAATTTATTAAGAAAATAAATTCTATTCTATCAAAATAAACTTATTTTTTTTCATGTGAGAAATAATAAAAATAAATAAATAAAAGGGTGAAAATAAATAAATCATTTTTTAGTATTTTTTATCATTAAGAAAAATAAATAAAAGTATTAAATAAAAAAAATGAAAAAGTATAAAAATATAAAATAGTTAGCAAATGGGGTGCAATAGCAAGTCGGGGGGGGGGGGGGGGGGGGGGGTAGCAAAAACAAAAAGGCCAAAGCAACAAGCCCAGAACTTCATCACTGTCCTTCGTTCATCTTCTTCACGGCATTTCCCAGTTCAACCTGTATCTTCCTCATGCTTGCATAAAAATGAAAACTCATAACATGAAAAATGTGGCATTTGAGCTCACGATTCCAACCATATAAATTATGTAACCTAACTATCAAAGATTAAAGAGAATTTTGGAATCCCTAAATGGTGACCTAATTTTTTCAGAGATTTCAAACTTCAAATTCTCTTAGCACAAATAATATAAATGCAAAGTAAGGATATGTACAACTTTGTTATGATGAGAACTACATTTTTCCTTCACAAATCGTGGCTTGAGGTTGCCTGTATAAAGAGATAGAGTTTAAGAAAATACCTCCTTCATTTGGAATCGTGTATGGCAATGTAGGGACTTTAATGGAGGTCTGATGATTGTTTGAGCTTCCTTGAGCTTCCCTGAACCTATTCCAATCCTTATCTTGCTCTGAAGATGGCTGGAACTCCCTAACCAAGTCCAACTGCAAGCTTCCAAGTTGAAAATGGAAGATGGTGAAACAGAGGTTACAGAACCAGGGTGATGGCTTGGATTTACTAGGTATCAAGTGTATAATATGTTTGAATCAGTTAAACACAAAATGCACGAGCCAAATGAGAGTTGGATGAGCTTTTGCAGAAATTGTATGCTTAGGCAGATTTTTGGTGTTTTTTCAGTTTGAGAGAGTTCTAGGTTCAAGCCAAGCGTGTAATGTCTTGTACAATGTTTTCATATTAATATAGAAGTGATCCAAAGTCAGCTTCCTACTAGTTGTGCAAGCTTTAGCCCTTTTGCAACTTTTCTTGTACTTGAAGTAAAGTTGACAAGACCAATCTCACATGCTTGTACCAACTTGCTTTAGGGCTGATATGAGCTTGTACAAATTTCTTGAGAGTTGTGTAGTTTGCTTGTATCAAGGGGAAATGTCCAATGCTCCAAGTTGACAAAGTTGCAAAAGTGCATCTTTATGAAAATGACAATGAAGCCTTTTTGCCCAAAATGGAATTACAACTTGTGTAAAGTTTCAAAAGCAAGGATAAAGGCTTTGTTAACTGAGTATGCATTTAATTAAGGAGTGTATAGCAAGCTTAGGACCTATAAAGCAAGAAATAGCCAACATAGGTTTGGTTTGCAACTTGTTTCTTCATGGAAATGGCTTGAACAAAAAGTGAGAAAATGCCAACTTCCTCTCTTCGATTCTCCATACTCAAAAATGATCTTAGAGAGTTCTAGGACATTTTGGAAAGCTTGCAATGTTCTCTATAATCCATATTTGAAATGAATTTTGAGATACCTCTTGGAACTAGGTGAAAAGTTGCCATGTAGTTGGGTCTAAAACCTGCCTAAACTAGGGCAGAATTTCACTAAGTTAAGAAGTTCATGACCATGTATTCACAAATTTATAAATTGAGATCCAAGCATATTTAGGGAAAAGTTTGTGAATAAAAGTTGTAGATTTCATGGGGATCTACAACTTTCATGTTGGGAGTTTTCTTTGAATCAAAATGCATCATGGTGCAAAAGTGGTGCAAAGTTGAGAAAAAATAAGAAATTTTTTATACTTAGAAAAATTCTAAGTTATGAAAATTTTCAAATTAAAACCCTAATTTTCAAATTTAGTTTTCTTGGTCAACAAGTTTCATATTTTGACATATCTTGATGAATTATGACCCTTGGCACTTGATTTTGACCAAAAAGTCAAAGTTTGACTTTTCAGTATACAATTGACTTTTGATCAGTTGACTGCAAATTTCATATGTCAACCCAATGAACTTGAGATATTTTGAACTATGTAATTAAGTCAATATGATTCCATTGAATATTTGAAATCATGCTTGAACTCAATTGGTCAATTGCTAGGTTAAAAATCAGAAATTGCACTTCCTCAGTCAAAACCCTAATTTTGACCATTTTGCCCTTTTGATGATTTAATCAAATTTCTTGAGGAGTTTTGATCCAAACTTGATCAAATGGTACATATGAGTCTAAAATGTTGATGTGGATAAAAAATTATGAAGTTTGACTGTAAATTAGCCATAGTTGACTTTTTCCCCAATACAGCTGATTTTTAGGTCAATTGTCCAATTGATTGATAAAAAATGTGGCCCAAGGCTTGAAACTTAATATGAGCAATCTTAGAGGTCCAAAATGATGTATGAAAGTCAAATGAAGCATTGATGGTCCAAAAATCCTTGTGCAGACTCAAACCCTAATTTTGGGTTATCAGTGCAAGATGAGATGTCTTGAGCTGACCAAACCCTGATCTTGTCTTGAGTCAAAGAAGTCTTGTGAGAAAAGTCTTGATAAATGAGAGGGAAAATTTTGGGGTACAACAGCTGCCCCTATTCAATCTTCTTGAACCTAAAGAGTTAGATTGGCGAGTTTTTTCGTTCGTGACTCGAAGGTAAAAGATGATTGGACACTAGAGTGCCCATAAATTTGCACTCGATAAAATGTAGTTGAGGGAATGGGCTTAAACATGCCATTTGGAGAGGTGATAGAATATTGTTGGAGATTGGCTTGTAGATGCCATCCAATAATGTTTGTTGAATTGTTAGTTGTAAGTCAGAAGAATAAGTATCAGAATGGTGTCCGTATCTGGAACGTATCTGAGCTGTATCTGGAGACTGAATCTGTATGAGCGACATAATAGAATCCGTGTATAGAGCGTATCCGAGCTGTATCTGAACTTGAAATCTGAATGAAAAATGGAATAGAATCCGTGTCTGGAGCGTATCAAAACTTTTGGAAATCTGAATGAGTAACAGAACGGCATCCGTGTCTGGAGTGTATCTGAACTGTATCTGAAAGCTGAATCTGAATGAGTATCAGGATGTGTGATACGGTGGAAGAACTGACTGTTTTTGGAATACTGGTTTGCATTTTGCGTTGGTGTTTGCAAAATGTCGTGGTAAGCAAGAGTCGCCACCGACTTTTATTTTATCCAACAAGGAAAGGAAAAAAGCACAGAAAAATTCCTTTTTCGAGATATTTCTGAGTACGGGGGGTAGATTATAGAAAGGGAAGGTGTTAGCACCCTTTCTATCCATGGTTTTCCATGGGCTCTTAGGTACTTGCTCATCATTTTCAAAATTGTTTTCTTTGTGTTTGTGGGTTTTGAAAAGTTTTTGTTTTAACTTCGATTTAACTCTTGCTTCTGTCCTCATGAGTGTAATGAAGTGTTTTTGAAAACTTGTTTGTAAAAGTGTAACTGTGAAAATTTTGGTTTTGGATGAGCAAGTATCTAAGAAATAATCTACGTACTCGAAAAAAGAATCGTTTTATGTTTGTTTCCTTTAGACAATGCTATCCCACTATTAGTGAGTAGGTAGCACCGTCGTTGGAGTTTGAGGGTCAATTCGAAAGAGGGACATATGGTCACAAAAGCAATGTTAGGATGTCTTAGTGGTAACCCTAATGTCTTAGATCATTTATCTGAGGCAACGATATCCGAGGCAACCTTTCCGAGGCAACTTATGATCTTTTAGACAAGAGGGCGACCTCTAAAATAACCTATACTCAATGACTGTTTACGAAGGCAACCAAGTGGGGTGTACCCTAGGAGTGCGCATGTGCGAGTGTGTTGAATTTCAGATTAGTTATCTTTGCACATTTTTAGGGTTATCTAACCGCTTTAAAATTAAACATACATTCTTGTCATGCATCCTAAATCATACATCTAACAGTTAATATTTTGCGGAATTTAAAATACGGAAATTAAACTACGCTATTACAAGGCTTCAGGTATTTACATAGCAAAAAACAAACCCTTCGAAATTAAAGAGATAAATGTAGAATAAACGTCCTAATTAAACTATTACATCGCATGAGAAGTTACATTAAATATCATAAAAAAAAGCAGTAAAGGTAAATAAACGTCTTAATTAAAATATTACAAACAGTGAGCAGATACAATAATTGGGAAAAATAATAATAAAGCGCGTGATTAAAAATTAGATCGACGAGAAATTAGGGTTTTGACCCTTATATCCTAATTAAAAAAAAATGTTATTTTGTTGTTTTTAATATCTTTTTAAGAAAAGAAATTAGATTTTTAAATTAAATGCAAAATTGATTGGTTATTAAATTAATTAATGAAAATAATTAAATGACATATTTTTGGGTTATTGTTATTTTAGGAAAGAAATAAAATAATTAAGTTAGTAATAAAACCTATTTATTCTAATTAATTTTAATCATGTAAAAAGAAATTAAACTTGTCTAATAATTAATAACCTAATTAAATTAATTCGTTTTTTCTAATAAAAATAAATATCTTGAATTTAATTGGATAGAAAAATGTTTTGTGATTTTTTGATAAAAAAGAAAATAATTTGATGGTTTAGTAAAATAAATAAATAAAATAATATAAATATAAAAGAATTAGAGAAAAGCAAATTGGGCCTGCAATGTGGGGGTGCAATCATCAGAAATCTCTAGGCCCGAATCTTCGAAAGCTTCATGCTCTAACTATGGTGTTTTTTTTATTCTTGCGTGGAACCTATGATTCAAACATCCATAACTGTTCTATATAAACTCAAGCAAACGTTAGCATACCATAAAATGTGATTAAAATTAGAGATTCGAAATTTAAAATTTTACCAAACCGGTGTTGTCAAATAGGGGTGTGTTAGGCATGTGATGGATTGATCTTGGGCCTTGTAAGAATCTTGAGGAATTCAAGAGGATGGTTTGAGGCTTGATGTCAATTGAGAGAGACCGAAACCTCGAGATATGACTTGCACCAATTCTTTGATTTCTGGAGAGCTTTTTGAAGAGCTTTTAGAGAGCTTTTTGAAGAGCTTTTTGAGAGATTTTTAGAGAGAATTTTCGTCCCTTTCAAGCTTGTATGGATCTATATTTATAGAGGAGAATGAGGAGACAATAAAGCATGGAAAGAATATCCCTCATAATATTGTGTTTTAAGACCATGATCAAAATTTGAAAAAAATGTCATATTTGATGATTTTATGTCATTTTCACATGTGGATGAACCTGGACATATTTGAAGAGTTATTGCACGAAATCAATTGACATAAAGCAGCATAAAACTTTCCCAAAATGGATTCACATCAAAATTTATATTATTTCTATTATTTATTTATTTAACTCTGAATTTTAATGAATAAAATATCAAAATAAATGGCATAAATAGTAGAAAAATGTATGGGTGGTCTTAGAGGTCATGAACCATGTTAGGAATGAGTTTCAAACTTGAAAAGATAGGCCCATTTGGAAAAAATCCATGTTTGGTCAATATTTGCTTCATGCATTTTTTTCAAAAATTGTCCAACTTTGACAATACATATCTCTCTCAATTTTAACCTTATGAGGGTGTTCTTGGACTTTTTAGAAAGCTTAGGATGTCCCCTAAGAGACCTCTTTGGTTTCATCTCAATTGGATCTTTCATGTTCATGTAAGACGCTTTTGCCCAAAAGGTGTTTTTGTTGACTTTCCAAAATGACCTATAATGTCCAAATTCATAACTTCTTGTGAGTGCATATTTTGAACTTGTGAGCTGAAGATGGATTGTAGGTAATTGCATCCTCTTAAAAATGAGATTTGGATGGGTCATTTATCATAAAGTATGATAAAGTTATGCTTGGTCAAAGTTGAGTTGACTTTTCCAACAAAACCCTAATTTAGCAACTTTTGAATCTTGATGAATTATGAGCAATCCTTGATGAATCATGATCAAACCTTGATCAAATGATGAAATATACTTCAAAATGAGGATATTGACCAAAAATCTTGAAGTTTGACAGTATGTGGGTCACAGTTGACTTTTGCCCTAACATAGTCGATTTTTGGACCTTTGAGCAATTGACTGAGCAAACTTCCTCTACAAGGCTTGAAACTTGACATGGATGATCTTGAGAACATATTAGGACATTGGTGAGAACTTGGGATCACTTGGACTCAAGTATCTTGATGCAACATGAAACCCTAATTTGAAGTAGACTACCTTAGGAGAGGGCTTGTCTGGCCAACCCTTGGGCTACTTTGAGCAACTTGGAGATCTTTCTTGAAATGTTTTGAGAAATATGGGAGGGCAAATTTTGGGGTACAACAGCTGCCCCTGTTCAATTTTCTTAAACCTGAGGCTGTAGATTGGCTTTCGTGCCTTTCATAATCCAAAGGTGGAAGATGATTGAACACTAGAGTGCCCAGAAATTTGCACTCGCATGAAGTGGTAATTGTCTTGTGGTGTCGGGAATGGGATTACAGATGCCATTTGGAGATTGTTGGCGGGAGGATGGGCTTAAAGATGCCATCTGCAGGAGTGCCGATCGCATAAGAGATTCCTTAGCGAGAACTTGCATACCTGTTGTTGTGGAAGATTCCGCTGGGGAAGCCGATCTTTGTTGAGATTTAGGAGCTTGCCTGTTCTTCAACTGAGAGAACATCTCTGTTGAGTTTTAAGAACTTATCTGTAATTCAATTGGGGGAATTCTGTCGAGATTTAGAACCTTATCTATAATTCAACCGAGGATAATTCAATTGAGATTTAAGAACCGGTCAGTACTTCGACTGAGGGAAACATCTTCATCGAGATCTAGGACTTGTCTGTAATTCAACCGAGGATAATTTTGTTGAGATTTAAGAACTCGTCCACACTTCGACGGAGGAAAATTGTCGAGATTTAGAACCTTATCTGTAATTCAACCGAGGATAATTCAGTTGAGATTTAAGAACTGGTCAGTACTTCGACTGAGGGAAACATCTTCATCGAGATTTAGGAACTGTCTGTAATTCAACCGAGGATAGTTCTGTTAAGATTTAAGAACTCGTCCACACTTCGACGGAGGAAAATTGTCGAGATTTAGAACCTTATCTATAATTTAACTGAGAATAATTCAGTTGAGATTTAAGAACCAGTCAGTACTTCGACTGAGGGAAACATCTTCATCGAGATCTAGGACTGTCTGTACTTCAACGGAGGATAATTCTGTTGATATTTAAGAACTCATCCACACTTCAACGGAGGAAAATTGTCGAGATTTAGAACCTTATCTGTAATTCAACCGAGGATAATTCAGTTGAGATTTAAGAACCGGTCAGTAGCTCGACATAGCTGAGAACTTAATTGCATCCTTCCTGAAAGGTAAAAGGTCAGTCGTATACAATGCATGATATATATCAAGCAATGATGTTCTCAAAATAAATGATATTGTGTTGTATGATGCGTATATGCATGTGCCATGATGTATGGAAATGTAATGTTTCTAGCTGGGGAAAATAAATCCCGGATAGCTGCTGGAGAAAAGAGCTGAATTCTTCGTTTTCGCTGGGGATATCGAATAAAGATGATTGCGAGAATAAACCTGCAGGAGAGGATAACTCCGTTGGGGAATAAACTGATGAGGAGATTACTCTGTGGGGAAGAGATTCTCTGCTGAGGATTCCACCGATAAATTCTGTTGGGGATGAATTACCATTGCTGGTGATATTGAATCCTGCTGGGGATTTGAATTCTGTTTGTGAAAGGAAAGAACTCTGCTGGGGATAACCTTTTAGACTCTAGTGGGGGATAATCCCTTGAGCTATGCTGGGGACAACCTTCCAAAGTCTAGTGGGGATGATTCTCCAAAATCTACTGGGGAAGCTTTTTCAGACTGCGTTGGGAAAAATTTCAAACTCCACTGGGGACATCTTGTATTCTGCCGGGGAAGATTCTTATACTCCGCTGGGGGATATTAAGACCTTTCAGTGTCGATGGTAAATAAACTCTGCTTGGGGAGAATATTACCGATTCATTCACAGTTGCAAGTCTCAGCTGGGGAGAGCCATCATTACTGTCTTTTCTTACTCTGCGGGGAGTGAAAGCACCTTAGCCATATTCTTCAGCTGAATCTACCTTTGTACTTGGTGGGTAGAGCAACTGTACAGTTTGGACATTCTTATTTGCCCCTGTTTCTGATATTACCAGTAATCGTTTTTTGTTTCGCATGTAAATATTCATGAGCAGCAATTAATGTCAAATGCATATATTAAAAATGAACATTGGACGTTCTTTGCAAAACAAAACAGATAAAGAAAAACAGTTTGAAATTTCTCTGAAAATGAATTGTATTAATTTTGAAGGTTGGCCTGTAAATAGGCGTTTTTGTACAAGAGGTTGACGTCCTAGTAAGAGAACGCTGCCGAACAAAAGAGTTTATACATTTTGTGAAAAACTAAACAAAACAGCTATGTGAATGATCCCACTGGGTTCCAACTCTGCTATTTCCTTTATGTCCTCGAACATCTCATCACTTTGCTACTTGGTTGAAGGTAGATCAGATTGATTAGTGCCGTCTGAGCTTGATAGTCGATACCGAAGTCTGGTTGCAAGGTGATCCAATGAGACATAGTGTTATGCTTTGATCCCTAATTTTTGCCTGGACCGCCCTTTCGGGTTTTCAGTCCACCGGGATACACTTTTTTGCCCAAGCCGCCTTTTCAGGTTTTCGACTTGCCGGGTGTACATTTTTTTTTCATTTTCATCCCTTATTTTTGCCCGAACCCTTTTGGTTCGCCGGGAAGCCCTTATTTTTTCCTAGGCCAGTCGACCTAGCGGGTCTTTGATTATACGTAGTATCTTTTCACTTTGTCTGCATTGACGGGGTGAGGAAGGTCGTCACCATCCATGGTGGTTAGAATCATAGCTCCTCCTGAGAAGATGTTCTTAACCACAAATGGCCCTTCGTAAGTAGGGGTCCATTTGCCCTTGGGATCACCTTGAGGTAGAATGATGCGCTTGATAACCAGGTCCCCAACTTGATACTCTTGTCGTCTAACTTTCTTGTTAAATTCCTTGATCATCCGTTTTGATACGTCTGACCATGACAAATAGCAGTGAGTCTCTTTTCATCGATTAAGTTCAGCTGATGAAGCCGGGTCTGAATCCAGTCATCTTCGCTCAAACCTGCATCCTTCATAATCTGAATAGAGGGTATCTGAACTTCAATGGGCAAGACTGCCTCCATACCATAAACCAAGGAATAAGGTGTTGCCCCTGTTGACGTCCGTGCTGAGGTACGGTACCCATGAAGAGCAAATGGTAACATCTCGTGCCAGTCTTTGTATGTCACCGTCATCTTCTGCACGATCTTCTTAATGTTCTTATTAGCCGCTTCCACAACCCCATTCATCTTCAGCCGATAGGGAGAAGAGTTGTGATGTTATATCTTGAACTGCTTGCAGAGCTCAGTGATCATCTTATATTTGGGATTTGTACCATTGTCCGTAATGATCCTCTCTGGTACACCATATCGATAGATCAGATTATGCCGAATGAACTGTGCTACGACGTTCTTGGTTACAGTAGCGAAGGAAGCTGCTTCAACCCACTTTGTGAAGTAATCAATAGCTACCAGGATGAAACGATGCCCATTGGATGCTGTAAGTCTGATCTCGCCGATCATGTCGATGCCCCACATTGCAAAAGGCCAAGGTGTCGTCAAGACGTTCAGAGGTACTTGAGGTATGTGCACCTTATCAGCATAAACTTGGCACTTGTGACAGGTTCGAGAATGCTGATTACAGTCGGCTTCCATTGTGGACCAAAAATATCCTGCCCGAAGGATTTTCTTTGCCATGGTGTGTCCATTAGAATGAGTTCCGAAAGTACCTTCATGCAAATCTGCAATGATCCTTTCTGTCTCGTTCTTATCCACACATCGCAGTAAGGTTGAATCATGGTTACGCTTGTAAAGGATGCCATTGCTGATGAAGAACTTCGCCGCGAACCTCCTCAGAAACTTCTTATCATTAACAGATGCACCCTCGGGGTACTCCTGAGCCTCGAGATACCTCTTTACCTCGTGAAACCAGGGTTTATCTGCTACCTCTTCAGTATCAATGTCACAGCAATGTGCAGGTTCGTCCAATCTTTCAATGATAATCCGGGGAGCTTCGTTGTCCCAATTGACTTTTAACATAGAAGACATCGTAGCCAACGCGTCCGCAAACTGATTCTCCTCACTAGGGAAGTGTTCGAAGGTTATCTCTTCGAAGTGGGGAAGCAATGTCAACACAAACTCCTTGTAAGGAATAATATTTGGGTGTTTCGTATCCCACTCTCCTTTGATCTGACTGATCACGAGAGAGGAATCTCCGAAAACACTTAAGAACTTAATCCTTAGGTCAATTGCTGCTCGAAGACCCATAATGCATGCTTCATACTCCACCATGTTGTTGGTGCAGTTGAAACATAGTCGGGCGGTGAACGAAGTATGAGAGCCTTTAGGAGATATGATCACGGCGCCAATTCCATTACCCAGAGCATTTGAAGCTCCATCAAAGTACATAGACCATCGGGATCCTTCCTCAGGTCCTTCATCTGGTCTAGGTGTCTCACAGTCAGTTACTAACATGATATTCTCATCTGGGAATTCAAAGTTCATAGACTGGTAATCATCCATTGCCTGATGTGCCAAATGGTCTGCCAACACACTTCCCTTGGTTGCTTTTTGAGTCATGTATTAGATGTCACACTTAGTCAAAATCATCTGCCATCTCGCTATTCTTCCGGACAAGGCAGGCTTCGCGAAGATATACTTGATTGGGTCCATCTTTGATATCAATAAAGTGGTGTGAGTCAGCATATACTGTCTCAGCCGGAGAGCAGCCCAATGCCAAAGTGCAGCAAGTTTTCTCAAGCGACGAGTATCGGGTCTCGCAGTCAGTAAACTTTTTGCTAAGGTAATAAATTGCATGCTCTTTTCGGCCAGACTCGTCATGCTACCCCAGCACGCACCCCATTGAGTTGTCGAGTACTATCAAGTATAGGATCAGAGGTCTCCCTTCAACTGGAGGCATCTAAATAGGTGGCTCTTGGAGATATTCTTTGATCCTTTCGAAAGCGGCCTGACACTTATCATTCCACTTTACCACTTGATCTTTCTTCAGTAACTTGAAGATTGGCTCACAAGTAGCAGTCAGATGTGAAATGAATCGGGCAATGTAGTTCAGACGTCCCAGAAAGCCTCTGACTTCTTTTTCTGTTCGGGGAGCTGGCATTTCCTGTATAGCCTTTACTTTTGCAGGATCCACTTGAATACCTTTGTCACTTACGATGAATCCCAGTAGCTTACCGGATCTCACCCCGAAGGTGCACTTGTTCGTGTTTAACCTCAGCTTGTACAACTTCAACCTGTCAAATAACTTCTGAAGATGGTCCAGATGTTCCTCCTCAGTCTAGGATCTTGCAATCATGTCGTCGACGTATACCTCAATCTCATGATGGATCATGTCATGGAACAAAGCAACCATGGTGCGCTGGTACGTTGCCCCAGCATTCTTTAATCCAAAAGGCATAACCTTATAGCAAAAGGTGCCCCATTGAGTAAAAAAGGTTGTCTTCTCCATGTCTTCGAGAGCCATTTTAATTTGATTATAACCGGAGAAACCATCCATAAAGGAGAATACCTTATGTTGTGCGGTGTTGTCAACCAGAACATCGATATGAGGCAGAGGGAAATCATCCTTGGGGCTCGCCTTGTTCAGATCCCTATAATCAACACACATTCGAACCTTACCATCCTTCTTCAGCACTGGAACCACATTGGCCACCCACTGTGGGTAAGAAGTAACTTCTAGAAAAACGACATCAAATTGTTTCATCACTTCAACCTTGATTTTCTCAGACATCTCCGTGCATATTCGGCGAACCTTCTGTTTCACTAGAGGACAGTCTTCCTCGGTAGGTAGGCGGTGAACTACAATGTCGGTATCCAACCCATGCATGTCTTCAAAGACCAGGCAAAGATCTCAACAAAGTCATGCAGCATCTGAATCAGTCGTTGCTTAACACTAGGCTCCAGATTTGCACCGATCTTGACCTCTTTGTTGTTTATCTCTGTACCCAGATTCACTGATTCCACTGGCTCTTCATGCGGCTGTATGACCCTCTCTTCCTGAAGTAACAGTCTAGCAAGTTCACCAGGAACTTCACAATCATCTTCACCTTCGTCTTCGGCTAAGTTTATCGGACTTTCGAAGTCATAACCGGCAGTAACAGAGTCGTTATCAGTGGGATCCAGAGTGGATGTAGACCTGTATATGTGAGTGTGTGTAAAATAGCTGTTTTGCAATATATAATAAAAGAAAAACAAGGAGCGTAAAATTTGAAATTCAAGAAACGTCCAATGCTTTTATTAATTATATATGGAGATGACACACATAAAGCCCTCACAAATGAAGCCACGGTGCCCCGGGTAAGACACTGGGCCGTAAAGTTTAAAACATAATCTGTTACAAATTCAAAACAAAAGTCTTATTACTGGGTAATAAAAGAAATTGGGACGAAGTCCCTTGCTGTCCAATTGCTCAGTCCACCATCAGTAGTAGGATAGATCCAACTGTCGAACTCAGATTCTTCAACATCGTCTTCAATGGAATTTACTCCTGAATTGCTGATAAACAGAGGAGGTCTTCCGATCTGTGCACTCCGAACAACCCTTTGAGCTTCTACAGTGAAACCCAAACAAAACTTGTTAGTCTTATGTGCAAAATCAGGGAGTTGGCCCCAATTTGCACACCCACCTTTCTCAACAACAGCCCGAGCATCCTTTAGGGGAGCCATCTTCATTGGAGGATCTTCAGCAACAGTTTCAGTTGATGCCAGCGTCTTGGGAACCTCTTCAAAATGTTGAAACGGGGTCTCAATGAACTCCCCGTCCATCTCCACATATCAGAAAGAGTTGAGGTGGCTCACCATGTACTCCTCTTCTCCTTGCACTGTCACAATTTTACCTTTCACTGGGTACTTTAGCTTCTGGTGGAGCGTAGACATCACTGCCCCAACTTTGTGGATCCACGGGCGACCCAGCAAACAAGAATAGGATGGCCGAATATCCATCACATAGAATGTAGATGCGAAAACCTGAGAACCGACCTTAATCGGAATATCCACTTCTCCGTGTACCATTCTCTTGGACCCATCAAAAGCCCTGACTATAATGTTGCTTGGTTTCAGCTCCAACCCTTAACAGTCTAACCGGTCTAGAGCCTTTTTAGGTAGAACATTCAGCGATGACCCAGTATCCACCAATACGTGAGCCAGAGTAGTGCCCCTGCATTCAATAGAGACATGCAGGGCGTCATTGTGATTCTTCCCTTTAATAGTCAAGTCGGAGTTAGAGAAACCCAACCCATTATCAGTAGTCAGACTAGCCACGCAATCTTTAAACTGATCAGCTGATGTCTCTTGCGGTACATGGGCAGTCTTTAGGAAAGCGATCAGAGCCTTGACATGGGCTTCTGAGCATAGCAACAGAGACAACATAGAGATTTTGGACGGGGTTTGCCCCAGCTGCTCGACTACATTGTAGTCGCTCTTTTTGATGATCTTCAAAATTTCCTCCATCTCTTGTCTAGAGGCTTCAACAGTAATCTTCTTCGGTGCCTCCGTTTGGGAAGGCTCACCGGTGATCTCTTTGCCCCGAGCGTCAGATGACTCGGAAATAGGGGTAAGAATTGGAACTTGAACAGGGACAGTAGTAGGTGTATTGGTAGGGGTAATAACAACAGGCTTCCGAATGGTTGGTGGAGAGATTTCAGGGGAGAAAAGTCTTCCGCTGCGGGTGACTTTGGCAGGTCCAACAATATTGATGACGTCAGTATCAGCATTCAAATCTTGCTTAACTCCGTGATAATACACGTCAGCCCCGTAATGCCAAGGGACAACTTTATTGGATGTATAGGGGATAGGCCCAGGAACAATGATGATCAATGGTGCGATTCTTGAAACAGATGTAATTCTAATAGGCTTTCTCGTGGAAGCCTTGGAAGAATTTTCGAAAATGGTGATTATAGCAACTTCTTCAGTAGGAACCAAAGGAACAAGAGTCTTCTCAAACATAATTTCTTTATTATCCATCAGGCGTTGGACACCTGACTTCAAAAGATGGCAACCAGTAGGTAGAACAGAACACATACGGCAACCTTCGTCACAACCCGGAAATAAACCGGCTAACATAAGGTTCTTCTTTACAGTCATTAACGGAGTAACGATTTCTTTCACAGAAACCACAAACGAGTCTTCATCTATAGCATTCACTCCATGCTTGGGCATAGGAGCTGTCACAACATTAGGTATTTCAGGTGCTTCGAATTCAATCTCCTTCGCATCAATCAAGTCTTGTACTTTGTTCTTTAAGACCCAACAGTTATCCGTATCATGCCCCAGGCTGTCAGAGTGAAAAGCACAATGGGCATTCGGGTCGTACATGGGTGACTTAGTGTTAGGAGTCTTCGGGGCCTCCTTCGGAATCACCAAGTTAGTTTTCAACAACTGCGGAAAAATTTGGGATAAAGTCATGTTGAGCTGAGTGAATTGTCTTCGAGGTCTCTCGGTCCTTGGTTGATTGTTGCGCTGAGGTGCAACAATAGATCTTGAAATAACAACCACATTAACAACTTGGCGGCGTTCAGGTCTATTCTGGCTTCTTGAATTGTAAATAGCACTGGACTCTTTCTTAAAAGGCTTCTTCTCGGTGCTTGATGAAGCACCCTTCTGTATTTTACCGGATTTGATATCGGCCTCAATTCTTTCCCCGGTCATGATCAGCTCTATAAACCCGGACGAAGAACTTCCAATTAGATGGTTGAAATACGGACCAGACAAGGTCCCCAGAAACATATCCACTAGCTCCCTATCAGCCAAGGGTGGTTGCACTCTCCCAGCAAGGTCCCTCCACTCCTGAGCATAATCTTTGAAACCTTTACCTGCACCCATAGACATACCCTGGAGTTGGGTACGCGTGAGAGCAAGGTCGGCATTGTATTGGTACTGCTTATAGAAAGAAGTGGCCAAATCCTCCCAACTACGAATACTAGCTCCTTCCAGTTGGTAAAACCATTCAAGCTGAGTCCCTGAGAGACTGTCTTGAAAGAAGTGGATCCAGAGATTCTTGTCAGCGGTGTATGGCTGAATCTTTCTAACATATGAACTGAGGTGCAGCTTTGGACAAGAAACCCCGTCGTACTTAGCAAAGGATGGTGCTTTGAACTTGTGGGGAATCACCACCCCAGATGACAGACCCAAATCTCCAAAGTCTAGACCAGGCACTTCCTGAACTTCCATCGCGCTCAATCGGTCTTCCAGTTGCTTATATCTATCCTCGGTCGGAGGATACTGTACTTCGTCGAAGTCAGTCTCGTTGTCTGAAACCACAGGGCTAGGAGCCCTCCTTTCTTCCTGATTATCTCCCCCTCCAGATGAGTGGGTCAAATCAACCTCTTCTCGCAAATCGTTTCCGAATCTACGACCCATATTAAATAGGACCGTCTTCTTCTTCTTCTTCTTCTTCTTCTTCTTCTCTTTCAGGATAAGGGTCTTCAGATCTTGCTGACCCTTAGCCAAACTCATGAACATTTCCTAGAACTGGGCGTTTTGAGCCTGCAGAGCCTTGATTGCTTGTTCAGTTGATGTTTCAAAAGACATGATGCTGAAATAAACAACAAAGAAGATGAGAAAACCTATAATGGGTACCTGTTATGAGGTGCATGGGAATGATATGCACATGATATGATTTCAAATACTTTAGAGATTCAAATTCGTAAACCACAATGAAACTCACTTTTATTAGATAAAATTGAAATTCAATTGTTCAACAGGTGCCTTTAAGGCATTACAAGAAAGAAAAACTGAAAAGTAAATCAAAACTAGAAATAATCAAAAAGACAATCAGTGCTCCCATGGTCATTTCTTGTCGGTGCGGACATAGTCATTGAGGATCCGCTCGTTCTCCAGCTGCCTTGTCAACTTCTGAATCTTCTGCTCTTGCTCGTGATACTTTTCTCTGTAAGTATCCCGCTCTTCTCTCAGCTGCATCCACGATCTCTTTAATGCCCCAATGTCAGTGGGCATGTATGGATGGAGGATGGTAGGAGGAACCCTTCTTCATCAGCAACTTCAACAATTATAGGAAATACGACTTCGTACGGCATTCCCAGCTTTTGGGCACGGATTCGAACCCATCGGAGATATGGCTCCATTAGAAGAGAAGTCTTCGCACCCAACTCGTACGAATCAGACATGTGCACTCTATCCCAAGCTCTTACGAATCTGCGGCGTTGCTCGTCACTATCCCCTTGGAAGTCAAAAACAATGCTCGACATCAGCAACTCGTGAGGTCCTTCTCTCCTAGCTCGCCCAAACTGACGTAAGGCCAAGCACGAATTATAAGTGATCCCTCCATTGGTTCCTATCAGTGGAACATTGGGGTATTCCCCACAGCGCTCAATAATAGCCACGTCTTCCATACCCTTGATAGTCCAAATGATGTCATTATGAGAGAGAGAGACATAATCCTATAGGACCAGCCCATGCCTTCCTTGTTCTTCAAAACTGATTTGGGGAGGTGAGAAATAATCCACCTCACCAGCAATGGAGCACAGCACATAAGGGTTCCCCGCTTCCGAGCAGAACGGGCATAAAGAGAATGAAGAATGTCACCCAAGAGAGTGGGCACAGGATTACCGGACATGAAAATCTTTACTGCATTCACGTCGACGAAGGAATCCGAATTAGGAAACAACACCAAACCGTATATGAGAAGAGCCAGAATGTCTTCAAATGCCTGGAAGTCTAGACTGTCCCAGAACTGATTAGCCTTACCAACCAAGAATTTAGTCAAGAATCCCTTTATTCCACTACGAGTTTCCCAATTAGACATTACCTCCGCCTTTGTCAGATGGAGGGCTGAAGCAATTTCTCCTGGCCTAAGGATCTTCTCCCAACCTGTGAACGGGGTCTGCTCTAGAATAGAGATACCAAGCAGATCAGAGAACTCCTCTAGAGTGGGGACCAACTGGTAGTCCGGAAAAGTAAAGCAATGGTACAGTGGATCAAAGAACTGGACTAAGACACTTATTATTTGTTCGTCCAATTTGGAAGTGACCAAACCCAGGAGGTGACCATGTCTTCTGATAAAGGAGGAAGTATCTGAAACCTTTACAACCAATTCCTTAAGCTGAGTGGGAATCTGGACAAAGTTGATTTGGATGGTGTTTCTACGCATGGGTGCCATGACCTACAAAACAGAACAAAGATGAATCCCTCCTGTCTTTGAAATAGGTTAGTCCAATGTAAGATGCATGCAATGTCATGATATCATGATGTTATGATAGAAACACACCGCAAGTATTCACAAATAGCAAACATGGTAAGGGAACACAAGTCACACAGATAGCCCTTAGATTTCAGGCTGGCAAGGAGTCTAGGTACTACCCTCTTTCAATTCAGTTGGTTCAAACCTGTCCTAAAAATAGTAATCGGGTTCTATAGGATCTCAATATCACTGACCACCCTCGATCTGTCATAATTCCAGTTTAGCAACCTTTTCTTGCGGCCGGAATCATCGCGAGAGTTTGGTCTCAATGAGTGTAGCATACTGCTACTGTTCTATGGCCAAGTTGGTCAATTTAAAGGTTCTAAGGTCAGTTGGTGCTTAATGACCCCTTAACAGACCCATATTCTCCTTGTTACGCCACAAGGGATATCGGTACATACTAAAGGGCCACACTAACGTAGCTACTGCTTCAACCGTATCGGTCTACGCTGTACAGTTCCCTCGCAGTTTATTGCTACTTACCTAAAGGGTATCCCCCAGATCTGGGTTAGGATCTATAGTAACTTCGATACAAGCCCACAAAAATAAAGCATACAAGTCAAGCAATTGAAAACAATATGAACTATTCCTAAGGTACACCCCACTTATTAACTCCCCAGTGAAGTCACCAGTTCTGTGATACGGAGGAATAACTGACTGTTTTTGGAATGCTGGTTTGCGTTTTGCATTGGTGTTCGCAAAATGTCGCGGTAAGCAAGAGTCGCCACCGACTTATATTTTATCCAACAAGGAAAGGAAAAAAGCACAGAAAAATTCCTTTTTCGAGATATTTCTGAGTACAGGGGTAGATTATAGAAAAGGAAGGTGTTAGAACCCTTTCTATCCATGGTTTTCCATGGGCTCTTAGGTACTTGCTCATCATTTTCAAAATTGTTTTCTTTGTGTTTGTGGGTTTTGAAAAGTTTTTGTCTTAACTTCGATTTAACTCTTGCTTCTGTCCTCAAGAGTGTAATGAAGTGTTTTTGAAAACTTGTTTGTAAAAGTGTAAGTGTGAAATTTTTTGTTTTGGATGAGCAAGTATCTAAGAACTAATCTACCTACTCGAAAAAAGAATCGTTCTATGTTTGTTTCCTTTAGACAATGCTATCCCACTATTAGTGAGTAGGCAGCACCGTCGTTGGAGTTTGAGGGTCAATTCAAAAGAGGGACATACGGTCACTAAAGCAATGTTAGGATGTCTTAGTGGTAACCCTAATATCTTAGATCATTTATCCGAGGCAACGATATCCAAGGCAACCTTTCTGAGGCAACTTATGATCTTTTAGACAAGAGGGCGACCTCTAAAACAACCTATACTCAATGACCGTTTACAAAGGCAACCAAGTGGGGTGTACCCTAGGAGTGCGCATGTGCGAGTGTGTTGAATTTCAGATTAGTTATCTTTGTACATTTTTAGGGTTATCTAACCGTTTTAAAATTAAACATACATTCTTGTCATGCATCCTAAATCATACATCTAACAGTTAATATTTTGCGGAATTTAAAATGCTGAAATTAAACTACGCTATTACAAGGCTTCAGGTATTTACATAGCCAAAAACAAACCCTTCGAAATTAAAGCGATAAATGTAGAATAAACGTCCTAATTAAACTATTACATCCCATGAGCAGTTACATTAAATATCATAAAAAAATACATAAAAGCGGTAAAGGTAAATAAACGTCATAATTAAATTATTACAAACTGTGAACAGATACAATAATCGGGCAAAATAATAATAAAGCGCGCGATTAAAAATTAGATCGACGAGAAATTTGGGTTTTGACCCTTCTATCCTAATTAAAAAAAGAAAATGTTTTTTTGTTGTTTTTAATATTTTTTTAAGAAAAGAAATTAGATTTTTAAATTAAATGCAAAATTGATTGGTTATTAAATTAATTAATGAAAATAATTAAATGACATATTTTTGGGTTTTTTTTATTTATTTTAGGAAAGAAATAAAATAATTAAGTTAGTAATAAAACCTATTTATTCTAATTAATTTTAATTATGTAAAAAGAAATTAAAGTTGTCTAATAATTAATAACCTAATTAAATTAATTACTTTTTTTTAATAAAAATAAATATCTTGAATTTAATTCGATAGAAAAATGTTTTGTGATTTTTTTGATAAAAAAGAAAATAATTTGATGGGTTAGTAAAATAAATAAATGAAATAATATAAATATAAAAGAATTAGAGAAAAGCAAACTGGGCCTGCAATGTGGAGGTGCAATCATCAGAAATCTCTAGGCCCGAATCTTCGAAAGCTTCATGCTCTAACTATGATGTTTTTTTTATTCTTGCGTGGAACATATGATTCAAACATCCATAACTGTTCTATATAAACTCAAGCAAACGTTAGCATACCATAAAATATGATTAAAATTAGAGATTCGAAATTTAAAATTTTACCAAACCGGTGTTGTCAAATGGGGGCGTGCTAGGTGTGTGATGGATTGCTCTTGGGCCTTGTAAGACTCTTGAGGACTTCAAGAGGATGGTTTGAGGCTTGATGTCAATTGAGAGAGACCGGAACCTCAAGATATGACTTGCACCAATTCTTTGATTTCCGGAGAGCTTTTTGAAGAGTTTTTAGAGAGCTTTTTGAAGAGCTTTTTGAGAGCTTTTTAGAGAGGATTTTCGTCCCTTTCAAGCTTATATGGCTCTATATTTATAGAGGAGAATGATGAGACAAAAATCATGGAAAGAATATCCCTCATAATGTTGTGTTTTAAGACCATGATCAAAATTTGAAAAAATATGCCATATTTGATGATTTTATGCCATTTTCACACGTGGATGAAGCTGGACATATTTTAAGAGTTATTGCATGAAATCAATTGACATAAACCAGCATAAAACTTTCCCAAAATGGATTCACATCAAAATTTATATTATTTCTATTATTTATTTATTTAATTCTAAATTTTAATGAATAAAATATCAAAATAAATAATATAAATAGTAGAAAAATGTATGGGTGGGCTTAGAGGTCATGGACCATGTTAGGAATGAGTTTCAAACTTGAAAAGATAGGCCCATTTGGAAAAAATACAAGTTTGGTCAATATTTGTTTCATGCATTTTTTCAAAAATTATCCAACTTTGACAATGCATATCTCTCTCAATTTTAACCTTATGAGGGTGTTCTTAGACTTTTTAGAAAGCTTAGGATGTCCCCTAAGAGACATATTTGGTTTCATCTCAATTGGATCTTCCATGTTCATGTAAAGAGCTTTGACCCAAAAGGTGTTTTTGTTGACTTTCCAAAATGACCTATAATGTCCAAATTCATAACTTCTTGTGAGTGCATATTTTGAACTTGGAAGCTGAATATGGATTGTAGGGAATTGAATCCAATTCAAAATGAGCTTTGGATGGGTCATTTATCATAAAGTATGAGAAAGTTATGCTTGGTCAAAGTTGAGTTGACTTTTCCAACAAAACCCTAATTTAGCAACTTTTGAATCTTGATGAATTATGAGCAATTCTTGATGAATCATGATCAACCCTTGATCAAATGATGAAATATACTTCAAAATTAGGATATTGACCAAAAATATTGAAGTTTGACTGTATGTGGGTCACAGTTTACTTTTGCCCTAGCATAGTCGATTTTTGGACCTTTGAGCAATTGACTGAGCAAACTTCCTCTGCAAGGCTTGAAACTTGACATGGATGATCTTGAGAACATATTAGGACATTGGTGAGCACTTGGGATCACTTGGACTCAAGTATCTTGATGCAACATGAAACCCTAATTTGAAGTAGTCTGCCTTAGGAGAGGGCTTGTCTGGCCAACCCTTGGGCTACTTTGAGCAACTTGGAGATCTTTCTTGAAATGTTTTGAGAAATATGGGAGAGCAAATTTTGGGGTACAACAGGATGGCATCCGTATCTGGAGCGTATCTGAACTGTATCTGAAAGCTGAATCTGAATGAGTATCAAGATGGCATCCGTATCTGGAGCGTATCTGAACTATATCTGAAAGCTGTCTTTGAATGAGTATCAGGATGGCATCCGTATCTGGTGCGTATCTGAACTGTATCTGAAAGGTTGGATCTGAATGAGTATCAGAATAGCTTCCGTGTCTGGAGCGTATTTGAACTGTATCTGAAATCTGAATCTGAATGAGTATCAGGATAGCATCCGTATCTGAAGCGTATCTCAACTGTATCATGATTGCATATTGTTAATGGTAGCTCGTTAATCTTATCCTGAAAAGGTTAAAATGTTAGCTGAAACACAAAGTTATGTTTCATGAAATGTATGATGCAATATATGTGTTTTATCAATGTTTATGATATATAGATGTAATGTATGCGTATGTAAGCTGATTTGTTGTATTACCGAGGAAAATAAATCTTTGACTGCTGCTGAGAATATGTGGATTCTTCATGTCTTGAAGTTGGAGTAATTGACAAAAATCCAGTTGTGAGCAATGCCATATACTGCTTGAGGAATCCAGAGAATTTTGATGACTTCTATTGGGGAATCATCTTAGGAATTCTCGTTCTGTTGGGGAACAATGAAAACTTTGTGGGAAAAAGCTTATTCCTATTTGGAAAAAGTTCAAGAGTTTCGGTCACCTGCCACTCTAATGGGGAATTATCCTAGGTTAGGGAGTAACATAAGTTAACTATTATCTGGTTGATTTTCAGGCTTCAAGACAACTTGCTGGGGAACTTGGAGAAACTGGATGGTTTCCACCGGGGATTAATAGTTTGAGGTTTCAGCTCCGCTGGGGATCTTAATGACGTACTGTAGGGATTGTTCATGGAATAGCCTAAAAGACGTTTTCCTATTCCTTCAACCTGTCAGTAATTGTTCTTTTCCATTTTGCTTATTTGTAAACAGTAATTATGTTCAAATGCATATGTTCATTAATGAATCATTGGACGTTTTTGCAAATAAAACACAAGTGTAAAAAGAAAAGGACAAATAATTTTCTGTACTTTGAAAGAGATATCTTTGTATATACTTTGAATAAGTATTTTGTACAAAAAGGGACAAACATCCTAGTAAGAGGATGATGTCATAAGAAAAAATTTATACAAGGAAAGATAGCTATGTGTAATAATCCCATGGGGTTCCCATTCTGCTATAGCCTTCGTATCTCTGAATATCTTGTCTGTCTGTGGCTTCGTCTGAAGATGATTGAATCGATCAGAACTCCGAGTTTGTTAGTGAAGAGGTTGAAGTTGTCCTCAAAGTGATCCGACGAGACATAGTCATACGTTTAATTCCCTAACTTTTTCCTGGACCGCCATTTCGGGTTTTCAGTCCACCGGGAAACCCTTTTTTGCCCAAGTCGCCCTTTCGGGTTTTCAACTTGCCGAGTGTACATATTTTTTTTATTTTATCCCTAATTTTTTCCCGAACCTTTTGGTTCGCCGGGATGCCCTTGTTTTGCCTAGGTGTGTCAACCTAGCGGGTCTCTTATGCGTAGTATCTTTTGACTATGTCCGTGTTGGCAGGGTGTGGCAGATCGTCGCCATCCATGGTGGTTAAGATCATTGCCCCACCGTAAAAGATGTTCTTGATTACAAATGGTCCTTCATAGGTAGGAGTCCATTTGCCCCTGGGATCACTTTGTGGCAAGATGATGCGCTTGATCACTAGATCTCCAACTTGATATTCTTGGCGTCTGACTTTCTTGTTGAAAGCCTTGATCATCCGTTTTTGATACATCTGACCATGACAAACAACAGTAAATCTCTTTTCATCAATTAAGTTCAGTTGATCAAGCCGGGTCTGGATCCAATCGTCCTCACTCAAACCTGCATCTTTCATGATTCTCAAAGATGGGATCTGAACCTTGATATGTAAGATAACCTCCATGCCATAAACCAAAGAATAGGGTGTTGCCCCAATTGACGTGCGAGCCGTGGTACGGTACCCGTGGAGAGCAAACGGTAGCATTTCATGCCAGTCCTTGTAGGTGACTGTCATCTTCTGTATGATCTTTTTAATGTTTTTATTAGCAGCTTCGACTGCACCATTCATCTTTGGCCGAT
The DNA here is from genome assembly GCA_948472305.1 of Vicia faba. Classification (NCBI taxonomy): domain Eukaryota; kingdom Viridiplantae; phylum Streptophyta; class Magnoliopsida; order Fabales; family Fabaceae; genus Vicia; species Vicia faba. Next base: position 624,816,293 of record OX451741.1, read on the forward strand.
AGGGGGATGAATTGTGATGTTGAATCTTGAACTTCTCGCACAAGGCGGTGATCATGGTATTGTTAAGGTTTGTACCGTTATCAGTGATGATCCTTTCTAGGATACCGTACCGGCAAATAATATTCTGCTTGATAAAGCGGGAAACAAAATTCTTATTAACGGATGCGAAAAAAGCTGCTTTGACCCACTTTGTGAAATAGTCAATGGCCACTAGAATGAAACGGTGTCCATTGGAGGCTGTAGGCTTGATCTCCCCAATCATATCAATTCCCCACATAGTGAAGGGCCAAGGAGTTGTTAAGACATTTAGAGGAACCGGAGGCACGTGCACCTTATCCGCATAGATTTGACACTTATGACAGGTCCGGGAGTGCTGATAGCAGTCCGCTTCCACGGTAGACCAATAGTAGCCTACCCGTAGAATTTTCTTCGCCATCGTATGTCCACTAGAGTGAGTGCCAAAGGTACCTTCATGCAATTCAACCATGATCTTTTCAGCTTCAATCTTATCCACATAACGGAGCAGAATAGAATCATAATTACGTTTGTACAAGATGCCATTACGCAGGAAGAACTTAGCAGAGAATCTCCTTAGGAACTTTTTATCATTGATTGAAGCTCCTTCTGGATATTCTTGAGCCTCGAGATACCTTTTGACTTCATGAAACCAAGGCTGGTCCACTACTTCTTCAGTATTAATCTCGTGACAGCGTGCTGGTTCGTCCATTCTCTCAATGGTGATCTGGGGAGTCTCGTTATCCCAATTAAGTTTAAACATAGATGACATTGTGGCTAAAGCATCTGTTAGCTGATTTTCTTCTCGCGGGAAGTGTTTGAAGGTAATCTGCTCGAAATGTGGTAGCAATGTCAAAACATGTTCTTTGTAAGGGATAAGGTGTGATACGGTGGCAAAACCGACTGTTTAATACTGGTTTGCGTTTTGTATTCGCAAATGTCGCGGTAAGCAAGAGTTGCCACCGACTTTTATTTTATCCAACAAGGAAATGAAAAAAGTACAAAAAAATTCCTTTTTCGAGATTTTCTGAGTACGGGGGGTAGATTATAGAAAGGGAAGGTATTAGCACCCTTTCTATCCGTAGTTATCTACGGGCTCTTAGGTACTTGCTCATCATTTTCAAAATTGTTTTCTTTGTGTTTGTGGGCTTTGAAAAGTTTTTGTTTTAACTTCGATTTAACTCTTGCTTCTGTCTTCAAGAGTGTAATGAAGTGTTTTTGAAAACTTTGTTTGTAAAAAGTGTAAGTGTGAAAAAAGTTTGTTTTTTTTGTTTGAGCAAGTACTTAAGAGCTAATTCTACCTACTCGAAAAAAGAATCGTTCTATGTTTGTTTCCTTTAGACAATGCTATCTCACTATTAGTGAGTAGGTAGCATCATCGTTGGAGTTTAAGGGTTAATTCAAAAGGGATGTACGATCACTAAAGCAATGTTAGGACGTTTTAGTAATAACCCTAATGTCTTAGATCATTTATCCGAGGCAACAATATCCGAGGCAACCTTTCCGAGGAAACTTTGATCTTTGGACAAAAGGACGACCACTAAAGCATCCTATACTCAATGACCATTTACCGAAGGCAACCAAGTGGGAGTGTACACTAGGAGTGCACATGTGCGAGTGATTCAATTTCAGTTTATTTATCTTTGCACATTTAAGGTGATCTAACTGTTTTAAAGTTAACATACATTCTTGTCATGCAAACCCTGATTATTCATACATCTAACAGTTGATAATTTGTGGAATTTAAAGTGCGGAATTTAAACTACGTTATTATAAGGCTTCGGGTATTTACATAGCCAAAAGCAAACCCTTTGAAATTAAAGTGATAAATGAAAATAAATCCCTAATTAAAACTATTACAAACTGTGAGCAGATACAATAATTGGGTAAAAATAATAATAAAGCGCGCGAGGAAAATTAGATTGAAGAGAAACTAGGGTTTTGACCCTTCCAACCTAATTGAAATGAAAATTGTTTTTGTTGTTTTTAATAAAAGAAATAAGTTTTCTAAATTAAATGTGTAATTAATTAGTTAATTAAATTAATTAATAAAAATAATTACATGACATATTTTTGGTTTTTTGTTATTTTAGGAAAGAAATAAAATAATTAAGTTAGTAATAAAACCTATTTATTCTAATTAATTTTAATTATGTAAAAAGAGATTAAAGTTGTCTAAAATTAATAACCTAATTAAATTAATTACCCTTTTTAATAAAAATAAATATCTTGAATTTAATTGGATAGAAAAATGTTTTTGTGATTTTTTTTGATAAAAAGAAAATGATTATTGGTTAGTAAAATAAATAATAAAATAAATAATAAAATTAAATAAGATAAATATAAAAGAATTAGAGAAAAACAAATTGGGCCTGCAATGTGGGGGTGCAAAGAGCAATTTCCTGGGCCCATTTGAGTGAGACCCGTTTGACCTTTGTGATCCTGTACTGCACGCCTGACTTGGCTCATGATGCACCTTCAGATGATGGCCATCAGATTTGGCCATCTGACACTTGGCTGGCTAGATTGGGAGGGTGTATGGTGGTCATTAGGATTGTACACGCATTGGATTTCCTGAAATAAAATATGAAAATAACAAATGCTGGAGGCAGGGGTTGAACCCCTGACCTCCAGCCTTCCAATGCCTTAAGCGCTTATCTGGAAACCACTACGTCACTTTGTTTTTGTTATATAGTACTGAAACAATAATAATAATATGTAAAACAAAGAAATATTGGAAAATAATAAAAAAAATGCGCGCAGAAATTCGAATAGGCCAATGGAATGCTGCCACCAGTCATCGTCTTCCTCTCTCCATGGGTAAAAGTCTCAGACTTTTACCTACGGATGTTTGTCCGTAGCTATATGCCTGGTTTGTTCAAAAATCCTCAATGGGCCATATAAATGAAACCTAACGCCATGGTTGAGTCGTCTCATCATCCTGAACACGATGGTACCCTTCATCAAGGCTAATTTTCCCTATAATGAAAACCCTAAAACAAACTCCAAAACCCTAACAATGGCAGCTTACAATTCAGTCCATGAAAATGCAATTGGGTATTATAGAAAGCTTGCAAACATGATGGTGATCAAGAATGTACAGTTATTTTACGCTATAAGTGCAAGAATAATGCTAATCGAATTCAAGAGTATAACAATACCGTGACGGACTTACAGTGCGATTTGGGGCTTGAAAATCTTGGTTCTTGATCGCTTTAGCTTGCTGAGAGTCCCAGGAGTCGATTGAGATAGGAAAATAGTCTTGAGGATGCCTCTAGGTGAAAATTTGATCTCACACTTTTCTTGCTTTTTTTTCTTCAGTTTTGGTTCTGCCTCTTGCGCCTGTTTCCAACTTGTTTTTAAGGTCTGCATTTGTTCTATATGTACTAAGGAAGAGATTAGGGTTCCAAAACTGATCCAAATCTTCCTCCTTCAATGATTTTTGATTTGATTTGATCCCCCTTAAAAATCTTTCCAAAATTGCTTTTTTTAATCTTTTTGTCCACTCTAATGCCTTGCACGAGTTTGAATGTTTGCTAGATGTATAATAAAGCCTGAAACAAGCATAAAATCGTTGGTTTTCAATAATTTTGATTTTATATGATTTGTTTTGATTTAAATTGAATTAATTCAAATAAAAATTCAAAATAAATAATAAAAATAAGATATGGACAAGTGGAAAAGGCTAGACCTCATGGACCATGTTTCCAACTCAAAACAAGTGAAAAAGATTGGGTCCATTTGGCAAAATTTGAAGTTTTAGGGATAGTTGACTTTTGGCAATTTTGCAAAAAAGGTCAAATTCACCAATGCATAACTTCCTCAATTTTTACTCTTTGGAGATGTTCTTGGACTTTTTAGAAATCTTGAGATGTACTCTAATCAACCCTTTTGGTCTCATCTTAATTTGATATTCCATGCTCAAGTATGAAGCTTTGACAAAAAAGGTTTTTTTGTTGACTTTTCAAAATGACCTATAATGTCCAAATTCATAATTTCTTGTGAGTGCATATTTTGAACTTGGGAGATGAATATGGATTGTAGGTAATTTCATCCTATTAAAAATGAGCTTTGGATGGGTCATTTCTCATAAAGTATGAGAAAGTTATGCTTGGTCAAAGTTGAGTTGACTTTTCCTACAAAACCCTAATTTAGCAACTTTTGAGTCTTGATGAATTAGGAGCAATCCTTGATGAATCATGCTCAACCCTTGATCAAATGATGAAATATACTTCAAAATGAGGATGTTGACCAAAAATCTTGAAGTTTGACTGTATGTGGGCCACAGTTGACTTTTGCCCTAGCATAGTCGATTTTTAGGCCTTTGAGCAATTGACTGATCAAACTTTCTCTGCAAGACTTGAAACTTGACATGGATGATCTTGAGAACATATCAGGACATTGGTGAGAATTTGGGATCCCTTGGGCTCAAGTATCTTGATGCAACATGAAACCCTGATTTGAGGTAGACTGCCTTAGGAGAGAGCTTGTCTGGCCAACCCTTGGCCTACCTTGAGCAACTTGAGTATCATTCTTGAAATGTTTTGAGAAATATGGGACATGAATTTTTTGGGTACAACAGATTCCCCTATTCAATCTTCTTAAACTTGAGGATGTAGATTGGCTTTCGTGCCTTTCGTGATCCGAAGGTAGAAGATGATTGAACACTAGAGTGCCCAGAAATTTGCACTCGCATGAAGTAATATCCGTCTTGTGATGTCGGGAATTGGCTTAAAGATGCCATCCGAAGGAGTGTCGATTGCATAAGACATTCCTTAGTGAGAGCTTGCATATCTGTTGTTGAAGAATATTCCGCTGGGGAAGGCTGATCTCTGTCTTGGGAGAAATAGAATTTTAAGAGCTTTGGTCATCCGTTATTCTGCTGGTGAGTCGTCCCTGTTTGATTTTTAGGAACTTCGGTCGTCCATATTCTAACAAGGAATCATCTCTATTGAAGAGGAAAGTTGAATTTAGACTACTATCTGGTCATAGTCCAAGCTTCATAGTAATAAGACCGACTGCCATCTGGTCGTAATCCAGACTTTACAGCGACTTATTGGGCATATGAGATTAAACTTGTTGTGCAGTCGTAATCCAGGTTTCGCAACTTCTCAATTCTTATCTGGTCATAATCCAGGTTTCAGAAGGAATTCAAATGTTATCCGGTCGCATCCGGGCTTTATCTTGAATTTAGGGTACACTAATATTTGGTCGACTCCAGGCTTCTTGGTAACTATCCAAGTAAACTGCTATTCTGTCGAAATCCAAGCTTCACAGAGTCTTGTACTGCTATCTGGTCGTAATCCAGGCTTCAGTCCTTTTATCGTCACCCGGTCGTAATCCAAGCTTCACGATGCTTTATACCATTATCTGGTCGAATCCAGGCTTCATGGTGTTCCGTACTACTGTTCGGTCGTAATCCATGCTTCACAATACTTTACTTCTTATCTGGTCGTAATCCAGTCTTTAGAAGAGATTGAATGGCTATCCAATCGTAATCTGGGCTACCCTTTGGCTTTGGGCCTACTAAGATCTAGTCGTAATCCGAGCTTCATAGTATCTGGTCGGGTGAACTGCTATTTGGTCGTAATCCAAGCTACACAGTATCCCTTACTATTATCTGGTCGTAATCCAGTCTTTACAATACTTTACTTCTTATCTGGTCGTAATCCAGTCTTCAGAAGAGATCAAATGGCTATCCGGTCGTAATCCGGGCTTCCCTTTGGCTTTGGGCCTACTAACATCTGGTCATAATCCGAGCTTCATAGTATCTGGCCAGGTGAACTGCTATTTGGTCGTAATCCAAGCTGCACAGTATCCCTTACTATTATCTGGTCGTAATCCAGTCTTCACAATACTTTACTTCTTATCTGGTCGTAATCCAGTCTTCAAAAGAGATCAAATGGCTATCCGGTCGTAATCCGGGCTTCCGTTTGGCTTTGGGCCTACTAACATCCGGTCGTAATCTGAGCTTCATAGTATCTGGCTGGGTGAACTGCTATTTGGTCGTAATCCAAGCTGCACAATATCCCTTACTGTTATCTGGTAGAAATCCAGTCTTCACAATACTTTAACCGCTATCTGGTCGTAATCCAGGTTTCACAGGAACTTTTATTGCTGTCTGGTCGTAATCCAGGCTTCACAACAACTTGCTGAGCTGTTATCCGGTTGTAATCCGGGTTTCACGGCTTGCTGAGGATTTAAACTATTATCCGGTTGAATCCAGGCTTCATAGCTTGACCTTTTATGACAATTTGATTGTATCTTTCCTGAAAGGTAAAGGTTAGCTGTATGTAATGCATGATATGTATCAAGCAATGATGTTCTCAAAGTAAATGAGATTGTGTTTATGATGCGCATGCATGTCATGATGTATGGAAGTGTGATGTTTTTAGCTGGGGAAAATGAATCCTGGATTGCTGTTGGAGAAAAGAGTTGAGTTCTTCGTTTCCGTTGGGGATAGTGAATGAAGATGACTGTGAGAATACACCTGCAGGAGAGGATAACTTCGCTGGGGAATAAACTGACGAGGAAATGACTCTGTGGGGAGGACAAACTCTGCTTAGAGAACCTTTTGATTTGGAGAAACAAACTCAGCTGGGGATGAATTACCGTTGCTGGTGATGATAAACTCTATTAGGGATTGAATTTCTATTTGTAAAAGGAATGAACTCCGCTGGGGATGATTTTCCAGTTGCGACTTCACTGGGAATAATCTTTTAGACTCTATTGGGACAGTTTTCCAGACTCTACTGGGAATAATTTTCCAATGCTGGTGATAGATAAACTCTGCTTGGGGGAGAATATTGTTGACTCATTCGCAGTTGTGAGCCTCAGCTAGGGAGAGTGGTGTCTTGTTCGGGACCGCTAATGTCACTATCTTTGTCTTACTCTACGGGGAGTGAATGTTACTGGGACGCATGCTAAGGATATGACAATGACTTTGTATCAAGACTTTTCTGCCCCTATTTCTGTGGGAAAAGGTGCCTGCGGAGGCCTTGTGGATCGAGTGTTATCCCAACTTATGAGGTGCTTGGTAACTTTCGATCGACATGATAAGTCTTCTTCTGGTAGGCAAATAACGAGATGACGGGACATAGTCGTACGCTTTAATCCCTAACTTTTGCCTGGACCATCTTTTCAGATTGCCAGTCCCCTGGGATACCCTTTTTTTCCCAAGCCGCCTTTTCAGGTTTTCGGCTTGCCAGGTGTACATATCTTTTTTGTTTTTATCCCTAATTTTTGCCCGAACCTTTTGGTTCGCCGGGACGCCCTTATTTTTGCCTAGGCCAATCAACCTAGCAGGTCTTTGATTAGGCGTAGTATTTTCTGACTATGTCCACGCTCTCAGGGTGAGGAAGGTTATCACCATCCATGGTGGTTAGAATCATAGCTCCTCCTGAGAAAATCTTCTTAACCATAAATGGTCCTTCGTACGTAGGGGTCCATTTTCCCCTGGGATCACCTTGAGGCAGTATGATGCGCTTGATTACCAGATCCCCAACTTGATACTCTTGTCGTCTGACTTTCTTGTTAAATGCCTTGATCATCCATTTTTGATACGTCCGACTGTGACAGATAGCAGTAAGTCTCTTTTCATCGATTAAGTTCAGCTGATCAAGCCGGGTCTGAATCCAGCCATCTTCGCTCAAACCTGCATCCTTCATAATCCGAAGAGAGGGTATCTGAACTTCAATGGGCAAGACGACCTCCATGCCATAAACCAAGGAATAGGGTGTTGCCCCTATTGACGTCTGCGCTGAGGTACGGTACCCATGAAGAGCAAATGGTAACATCTCGTGCCAATCTTTGTATGTCACCGTCATCTTCTGCACAATCATCTTGATGTTCTTATTAGCCGCTTCAACAACCCCATTCATCTTCGGCCAGTAGGGAGAAGAGTTATGATGCCGTATCTTGAACTGCTTGCAGAGCTCGGTGATCATCGTATTGTTGAGATTTGTACCATTGTCCATAATGATCCTCTCTGGTACACCGTATCGACAGATCAAATTGTGCCGAATAAACCGTGCCACGACGTTCTTGGTTACGGTAGCAAAGGAAGCTGCTCCAACTCACTTCGTAAAGTAATCAATTGCTACCAAGATGAAACGATGCCCGTTGGAGGCAGTAGGTCTGATCTTGCCGATCATATCGATCCCCTACATTGCAAAAGGCCAAGGAGCTTTCAAGACATTCAGAGGAACTGGAGGTATGTGCACCTTATCAACATAGACTTGGCACTTATGACAGGTCCGAGAATGCTGATAACAGTCGGCTTCCATGGTGGACCAATAATATCCTGCCCGTAGGATCTTCTTTTCCATAGTGTGTCCACTGGAATGGGTTCCAAAAGTACCTTCATGTAACTCTGTCATGATCCTCTCCGCCTCGTTCTTATCCACACATCCCAGTAAGGTTGAATCATGGTTACGCTTATAAAGGATGCCATTACTGATGAAGAACTTCGCTGTGAACCTCCTCATAAACTTTTTATCATTAACAGATGCACCCTCGGGGTATTCCTGAGCTTCAAGATACCTCTTCACCTCGTGAAACCAGGGTTTATTTGCTACCTCTTCAGTCTCAATGTCATAACAATGTGTAGGTTCGTCCAACCTCTCAATGGTAATATGGGGAGCCTCATTGTCTCACCTGACCTTGAACATAGAACACATCATAGCTAGCGCGTCCGCTAACTGATTCTCCTCTCTTGGGAAGTGTTCAAAGGTTATCTCCTCGAAGTGTGGAAGCAAAGTCAACACATACTCTCTGTAAGGAATAAGATTTGGGTGCTTCGTATCCCACTCACCTTTGATCTAACTGATCACGAGAGCGGAATCTCCGAATACACTTAAGAACTTAATGCTTAGGTCAATAGCTGCTCGAAGACCCATGATGCATGCTTCATACTCCGCCATATTGTTGGTGCAGTTAAAACATAGCTGGTCGGTGAACGGAGTATGACAAACTTTAGGAGATATGATCACGGCGCCAATGCCATTACCCAAAGCGTTTGAAGCTCCATCAAAGTACATAGACCATCGGGATTCCTCCTCAGGTCCTTCATCCGGTCCAGGTGTCTCACAGTCCGTCACCAACATGATGTTCTCATCCGAGAATTTGAAGTTCATAGACTGGTAATCATCCACTGCCTGATGTTCCAGATGATCCGCTAACACACTTCCCTTAATTTCTTTTTGGGTCGTGTATTAGATGTCATACTCAGTCAGGATCATCTTCCATCTTGCTATTCTTCCGGATAAAGCAGGCTTTTCGAAGATATACTTGATTGGATCCATATTTGATATCAATAAAGTAGTATGAGTCAGCATATACTGTCTCAGCCGGCGAGCAGCCCATGCCAAAGCGCAGCAAGTTTTCTCAAGCAACGAGTATCGGGTCTCGCAGTCGGTAAACTTTTTGCTAAGGTAATAAGTAGCATGCTCTTTTCGGCCAGACTCGTCATGCTGTCCCAGCACACACCCCATTGAGTTGTCGAGTACTGTCAAGTATAAAATCAAAGGTCTCCCTTCAACTGGAGGCATCAGAATAGGTGGCTCTTGGAGATATTATTTAATCCTTTCGAAAGCGGCCTGACATTCATCGTTCCATCTTACCACTTGATCTTTCTTCAGTAGCTTGAAGATTGGCTCACAAGTAGCAGTCAGGTGTGAGATGAATAGGGAAATGTAGTTCAGACGTCCCAAAAAGCCTCTGACTTCTTTTTCTGTTTGGGGAGCTGGCATTTCCTGTATAGCCTTCACCTTTGCAGGATCCACTTGAATACCTTTATCACTTACGACAAAACCCAACAGCTTACCAGACCTCACCCCGAAGGTGCACTTGTTCGGGTTTAACCTCAGCTTGTACAACTTCAACCTGTCAAATAGCTTCTGAAGATGATCGAGGTGTTCTTCCTTAGTCAGGGACCTTGCAATCATGTCATCAACGTATACCTCAATCTCATGGTGAGTCATGTCGTGGAACAAAGCGACCATGGTGCGCTAATATGTTGCCCCAGCATTCTTCAATCCGAAAGGCATGACTTTGTAGCAAAAGGTACCCCACTGCGTAACAAATGTCGTCTTTTCCATATCCTCGGGAGCCATCTTAATTTGACTGTAACCGGAGAAACCATCCATAAAGGAGAAGACCTTATGTTGTGCGGTGTTGTCAACCAGAACGTCGATATGAGGCAGAAGGAAATCATCCTTGGGGCTTGCCCTGTTCAGATCCCTATAGTCAACACACATTCGAACCTTACCATATTTCTTTGGCACCGGAACCACGTTGGCCACCCACTGTGGGTAAGAAGTAACTGCTAGAAAACCGGCATCAAACTGTTTCATAATCTCAGCCTTGATTTTCTCAGACATTTTTGGGCGCATTCGGCGAACTTTCTGCTTCACTTGAGGACAATCTTCCTTGGTGGGCAAGCGGTGAACCACGATATCGGTATCCAACCCAGGCATATCTTCATAAGACCAGGCAAAGATCTCAACATAGTCACACAACATCTGAATCAATCGTTGCTTGACACTAGACTCCAGATTTGCACCGATCTTGACCTCTTTCTTGTCTACCTATGTACCCAGATTTACTGTTTCCACTGGCTCTTCATGCGGCTGTATGGCCCTCTCTTCCTGAAGTAACAGTCTAGCAAGTTCACCAGGAACTTCACAATAATCCTCACCTTCGTCCTCGGCTTGGTTGATCGGACTTTCAAAGTCATAATTGGCAGTAGCAGAGTCGTTATCAGTGGGATCCAGAGTGGATGTAGACCTGTATATGTGAGTGTGTGTGAGACAGATAGCTGTTTTGCAAGATAGAAAAGAAAAACAAGGAGCGCAAAATTTGTAATGCAAGTAAACGTCCAATGCTTTTATTGATGATATATGGAAATGACAAATATTAAGCCCTCACAAACAAAGCCATGGTGTCTCGGGCAAGGCACCGGGCCGTAGAGTTTTAAAATTGTCTGTTACAAACTCAAAACAAAAGTCTTATTACTGTGTAATAAAAGAAATGGGCACGAAGTCTTTCACTGTCCAATTGCTTAATCCACCATCAGTAGTCGGGTAAATCCAGCTGTCAAACTCAGACTCTTCATCATCATCTTCAATTGCATTCACTTCCGGATTAGTGATACGCAGGGGAGGTCTTCCACTTCGCGCATGCCGAACAAACTTTTGAGCTTCTGAAGTAAAACCCAAACCAAACTTGTCAGTCTTGTGTGAAAAGTCAGGGAGTTGGCCCCAATTTGCACACCCACCTTTTTCAATAACATCCCGGGCATCCTTGAGGGAAGCCATCTTCATTGGAGGATCTTCAGCAACAGTTTCAGTCGACACCAGCGTTTGGGGGACTTCTTCAAAGTTTTGACACGAGGTTTCAATGAACTCCCCATCCATCTCCACATACCGAAAAGAGTTAAGGTGGCTCACCATGTACTCCTTTCCTCCTTGTACTGTAACAATTTTCCCCTTCACTGGGTATTTTAACATCTGATGGAGCGTAGAAGTTACTGCCCCAGCTTTATGGATCCACGGGCGACCCAGCAAACAAGAATAAGACGGTCGAATGTCCATCACATAGAATGTAGATGCGAAAGTATGGGAACCAACCTTAACAGGAACATCCACCTCTCCATGTTCCATCCTCTTGGACCCGTCAAGGGCCCTAACCACAATATTACTCGGTTTCAGCACCAACCCTTCACAGTCTAACCGGTCTAACGCTTTCTTGGCTAAAACATTTAACGAGGACCCGATATCCACCAGGACGTGGGCCAAAGTAGTGCCCCTACACTCGATTGAAACATGCAGATCGTCATTTTGATTCTTTCCGTTGGCATTCAAATCTGCATCGGAGAAACCCAACCCGTTGTCAGCAGTCAAGCTAGCCACACAATCTTTGAACTGGTCAGCAGACATCTCCCGCGGCACATGCGCTGTTTTCAAGAAAGCAATCAGAGCCTTAGCATGGGCTTCTGAGCATAGAAATAAAGACAACATAGAGATCTTTGACGGGGTTTGCCCCAGCTCTTCGACTATGTTGTAGTCGCTTTTCTTGATGATCTTTAAAATTTCCTCTATCTCCTGTCTAGAGGCTTCAACAGTAATCTTCTTCAGCGCCTCCATCTGGGAAGGCCCACCGGTGATCCCTTTGCCCCGAGTTTCAGATAGCTCGGCAACAGGGGTAAGGATTGGAACATGAACATGGACAGTGGCAGATGTACTGGCAGGTGTAATAACAACAGGCTTCCGAACAGTTGGTGGAGAGATCTCAGGAGAGAAAACTCTTCTGCTTCGGGTGACTTTTCTAGACCCAACTATGTTGCTGACTGTTGTACCCCAAAATTTTCCCTCTCATTTTACCAAGATTTCCCCTCACAAGACTCTTTGGACTCCAGACATGATTAAGGTTTGCTCTGCTCAAGACATCTCCTTGCACTGTTGACCTGAAATTAGGGTTTGAGTTTTCACATGGATTTTTGGACTTCCAATGCCTCATGTGACTTTCATACTTCATGTTGGACTTATAAGATTTCCCATACCAAGTTTCAAGCCTTGAATCAAGTTTTTGCCCAGTCAATTGGACAGTTGACCTAAAAATCAACTGTATTGGGGAAAAAGTCAACTGTGGCCAATTTACAGTCAAACCTCATAATTTTTGATCCACATCAACATTATAGACTCATATGAACCATTTGATCAAGTTTGGACTACAACTCCTCAAGAAATTTGATCAGATCATTAAAAGGGCAAAATGGTCATTTTTAGGGTTTTGACTGCAGAAGGGCAATTTCTGATTTTTAACCTAGCCAATGGCAAATTGGGTTCAAGCATGGATTCAAGGACTCAATGGCATTATCTTGACCTAATCACAAGGTTCAAAAGATCTCAATTGCATTGGATTGACAGATGAATTTTCCAATCAACTGATCAAAAATCAATTGTACACTGAAAAGTCAAACTTTGACTTTTTGGTCAAAATCAAGTGCCAAGGGTCATTTTTCATCAAGATGTGTCAAAACATGAAACTTGTTCACCAAGAAACCTAATTTTGAAAATTAGGGTTTAAAATGGAAAATTTTCATAACTTAGAAATTTTCTAAGTTATGAAAATTTCTTATTTTTCCCCAACTTTGCCTAACTTTTTCACCATGATGCAATTGGATTCAAAGAAAACTTCCAACATTAAAGTTGTAGTCCTCCACAAAATATACAACTTTTATTCACAAAGTTTTTCCAAAAGATGCTTGGATCTCAAGTTATGATTTTGTGAACAAGGGTCCATGGAATTTTTAAGTTAGTGAAATTTTGCCCTAGTTTAGGCAGGATTTTGACCTATCTTCATGGCAATTTTCACATAGTTCCAATTGGAATATCAAAATTAATTTCAAAGATGGATTGTATAGCATGTTACAAGCTTTCGAAAATGTCCAAGAACCCTCCAAAATCATTTATGGTTAGGGAGAATCGAAGAAAAGAAAATGACCATTTCTCACTTTTGTCCATGGCATTTTTCATGTTGCTACAAGTTGCAAATTTTGTCCAACCTTACTTGTACTTGTTTAAAGGTCCTTAAACCCTTCAACACTCAAAAATTAAATTCAAACACAATGGTTAAGGCATTGTTCTAATCTATGGAACATTACACATTGAATTAATCTAAAAATTGCAAAAAGGCAACATTGCCACTTTGATAAAGTTGGCTTTATGTCAAGTTGTTCCTCTTGAGCTGTGAACCCAATCTTTTGCAGCAAACCAACTCCACAAACTTAGGGAAAGGTATACCAACTTTGTGTATCTAGGAAGGAGGCCTGTATAGGCTCTTGAGCATTGTCATTTCACTTTTGCTTCAAAAGCAAGTCAACTTGCAAAATCACCACAACTTGACAATCTGATAAAACCAAAGTTTGTAAACATTTCAAACAGGTTTCTCATATCACACTAAGCCAGAAACACGAGCTAATAACCTCTAAAACACCCTTGTACACAAAATCACATTTTCTTGCAAAATAGGGCATGTTCTGCATTTTGATTTCCAAATCACAATCCACTCGTGCGTTTTGCTTGCAACCAGTTCCAACACACTCCATGCAACCTACCTAAACTATCCCAATCATTCCCAAGTCACTGTAACTCCATTTACACACTTCACCATTTTTGAATTCTGACCTTGCAGGTTGACTTCTACAAGCATATTCAGGCAAGTTCAAAGCAAGCTAGGCATTGGGAAAGCTCAAAGGAACTTCAAGCAAGCTCACAAGCATCTCAGGCCTCACTCACAACCCCTACATTGCCATACTCGAGCTTGACTGAAACAGGTAAAGTTCAAACTTCTATCTCTCTATTTAGGAATCATTAGGCTTAGGTTTGTGAATAAAAAATGTAGTCCTCATTGCCCTTGAGCTGTACATATGCATATAATTCATTTAAGTTAACTGAGCTGGGAGAATTTGAATGATGAACTTTCTGAAAAAACTAGGTCAGAAATTAGGGCCAGAGAAATTATCTCTGGTTTTTTAGAGTTAGATTAAAGTTTTTACATGGTTAGAATCGTGTGATCATGCTCTATAACTTTCATGTTACAAGTTTTTGTTTTAAAACACAAATGCAGGAGTTAGCAGTTTGATCATGGCGCGCGTGTTTGTTGTTTCTGGAGGACAGGGATGAAGGCCATCTGGGCTAGGCTTGGCTTGTTCATACTTTTTGCACCTCCTAGCTTGCTGTTTACACCCCCTTGGTCCATTTGTTTATTTTTTCCATATTTTTCATTTCTTTTTTAGTTTCTGACTTTTATTATTTTTTCTAAATATAAAAAATCACTAAAAATATTTTCTTAAATTTTCACATTTTATTTTATTATTTTTATTATTTTTTTGGACATAGAAATAATTATTAAATAAGATACTTTTATTTTCTTAAAATAAAAATTTGTAAATATTATAAAAATATTATATATTTTTATTTTTATTATTTATACACTTAAATAATATTGTCATACATATTTTTATTTTTCAACATTTTGTATATATTATATATTTTTTTGTGTACATAAATGAATAAATAATATAATTAATATATATATATATATATATATATATATATATATATATATATATATATATATATATATATATATATATATATATATATATATATATATATATATATATATATATATATATATATATATATATATATATATATATATATATATATATATATATATATATATATTTCTTAAAACCAAATTAGGGTTTCCACCCCTTTCAAAAAAGACCATTAATATTTTTAATATTTTTAGGATATTAAATAACTTAGTTTTACATACATAAAAATAAATACAAAAACATTTCGCATATTTATATTTAATTGCACATTTAAATATTTGTCAATTTATCATTTGTACAATGAGTTCAATTTGGTTGTAATAGTTGACTTAGGGTTTTATTTTCTTGCAAATATCCCCCTATCCAAATTTGTATCCCCCTCCCCATAATCATGTTGTAATAGTTGTAGATTTACTTTGACACACTTTATTGCTTTCAAATATTCCATGATAGAAAGATTAGGGTTTGTATGCAAAAATCCAAAAATCAAACAAATAGCTTGACTAATACAAGACAAAAATGCATGAAAATGACAACACAATGCACACAAGCACCCCTAGGGTTTCATCCACTTGTTGCCTTTAAAATGGCCATGGTATGCATGCTAGGTATCTTGGCAAAACAAAAACAAAACAAAAAGATCATAGTCCCTCGATGACGCTATCTTGGTTTCCTATACAAAAATGATCTAGTCCCTCAAAAAAACTTGCTAAGATACTTAGCACCATTGCTATCATGGTCATACGATGACCCGCGCTCGTCCCGTTTCACATCCAAACACAAGGTTGTTTACCAAATACAATGGTAAAACAACAATGTCAAAGGGTTAAAAATATGTAGGAAAGATCTTTGAGTAGGGTAGACAGCCCCTAATTACTTGATCAAAACTTGCAAACATCCTTGCTATTTTCAAAAACACATCACAACACAATTTCAAAACATTTCCCAAAACAAACTTTCAAACATTGAAACATTTTTCAAAAGACAAACACCTTTGTATACATTCAAAAAAGAATCATTACAAAGGTTGCCTAGACAAAGGCCTCTTTTCAAAATACTTTCAAAACCACACACAAAAGCACCATTTCAAACAATTGAAAAGCAAAAGCAAGTGATCTAAAACAAGTAACTAAGAGCCCATGGAAAACCATGGATGAAAAGGGTGCTAGCACCTTCCCTTTTCATAATCTACCCCCCGAACCCAAAAATAATCTCAAAGGTCTTTCCTGTGCTTTTTGACCTTTCCTTTGGATAAAATAAAAAGTCAGTGGTGACTCTTGCTAAACCGAAGCATTTGTGAACACAAATGCAAAACCTCAAGTCAGTTCTCCCACCGCATCACACTGACATCAGTGTCAGCCTCTTCAACCTTCAAGTCTTGTTTTGTCCCATGATAATACACATCGGCCCCATAGTGCCACAGGACAGCCTTATCCGATGTGTAAGGGATAGGTCCAGGAATAGTAATGACCAAAGGAGAAACCCTCAGAACAGATGTAATTCTAACAGGCTTTCTTGAGGAAGCCTTAGAAGAATTGGCGGAAATGGTGATCATGGAAACATCTTCAACAGGAATCAATGGAACCAAAGTTTTCTCGAACAAGATTTCTTTGTTATCCATCAGGCGTTGGACACCTGACTTTAATAGATGACAACCAGTAGGCAGGAT
Source organism: Vicia faba (assembly GCA_948472305.1). Classification (NCBI taxonomy): domain Eukaryota; kingdom Viridiplantae; phylum Streptophyta; class Magnoliopsida; order Fabales; family Fabaceae; genus Vicia; species Vicia faba. The sequence goes on from OX451741.1 coordinate 624,833,101, forward strand.
GGAACACAGGTGGCAACCTTTGCCACAGCCAGAAAATAAACCGGCCAACAATAAGTTCTTCTTAACGGTCAACAACGGAGTAGAAATATCTTCCATAGAGGTTACAAACACATCATCATCCACAACATTCACTCCATGCTTGGGCATAGGAGCAATCACGACATTAGGCTTTTCCAGCGCTTCAAATTCAATCTCTTTGGCTTCAGTCAAATCTTGTACCTTATTCTTCAAGGCCCAGCAGTTATTCGTATCATGCCCCAGGCTATCAAAGTGAAAAGCACAGCGGGCGTTCGGGTTATACAGTGGTGATGTAGTGATGGGATTCTTTGGAGCCTCCCTCAGAGTTACCAAATTCATCTTCAACAATTGCGGCAGAATTTGAGATAGAGTCATACTGAGCCGAGTAAACTGTCTCTGAGGCCTCTCTGCTCTTTGCTGAGTGTTGCGTTGTGGGGAAACAGTAGGTTTTGATATTACGACCGCATTGACTGCTTGGCGGCGTTCAGTTCGATTTTGGCTCCTCGAGCTGTAAACTGCACTAGATTCCTTCTTGAAAGGCTTCTTCTCTGTACTTGACGAAGCACCTTTCTGTATCTTGCCGCTCTTGATACCGGCCTCAACTCTCTCTCCAGTCATGATCAATTCAGTAAACCCGGACGATGAACTACTGATCAAATGATTAAAATACAGACCAGATAAAGTCCCCAAAAACATATCCACCAACTCCCTATCAGCCAGAGGGGGTTGTACTCTTCCAGCAAGATCTCTCCATTTCTGAGCGTAGTTCTTAAAACCTTCGCTCGCACCCATAGACATACCCTGAAGTTGGGTACGCGTGGGAGCAAGGTCGGTATTATACTGGTATTGCTTGTAAAAAGCAACAGCGAGGTCCTCCCAGTTACGGATGTTAGCTCCTTCCAATTGGTAGAACCATTCAAGTTGAGTCCTTGACAGACTATCTTGAAAGAAATGAACCCAGAGGTTCCTATCGGCAATATATGGTTGAATCTTTCTAACATACGAGCGGAGGTGTAGCTTTGGACAAGAGACCCCGTCGTACTTAGCAAAGACAAGCGCTTTAAACTTGTGTGGGATCACCACCCCAGATGCCAAACCCAAATCTTCGAAGTCCATCCCAGGTATCTTCTGGATCTCCATTGCACTTAACCTGTCTTCGAGTTGCTTATATCTATCCTCGGCAGGAGGATACTGGTCTTCATCAAAGTCAGTGTCATTGTCTGAAACCACAGGGCTAGGACCCTTCCTTTCTTCTTGATTCTCTCCCCCTCCAGATGAGTGAGATAAATCATCTTCTTGTCTCAACCGGTTCCCAAATCTGTGACCCATATTCAGGAGGACCGTCTTCTTCTTCTTCTTTTTCTTGTCCTTCAAGATAAGAGTCTTCAAATCTTGTTGACCCTTGGCCAAGTTCATGAACATTTCCTGGAACTGAGCATTTTGAGCTTGAAGAGCCTTGATGGATTGATCAGTAGATGTTTCAGAAGACATGATTGCTGAAATAAACAGCGAAGAAGAAGAGAAACCTATAAGGGTACCTGTGATGAGGTGCATGGGAATGGAATGCTTATGAAATGATTTCAAAGACTTAGGGAGATTCAAATTTGTAAACCAAAATAAAACACACTTTATTAGTTTAAAACTTGAAACAATGTTTAACAAATGCCTTTAAGGCGTTACAAAAGAAATACTGAAAAGAAAATCTAAACTAGAAATAACAAAAGACATCAGCGCTCCCATGGTCGTTTCACTTTCGTGCTGACATAATCGTTGATTGTCCTCTCCGTCTCCAGCTTCCTTGTAAGCTTCAGGATCTTCCGCTCCTGCTCATGATACTTCTCTCTGTAAGTATCCCTTTCTTCCCTGAGCTGGATCCAAGACCTCTTTAATGCCCCAATGTCAGTAGGCATGTATGGATGGAGGACCGTATAAGGAACCCATTCTTCATCAGCATGCTCTACAATCACTGGTAAGACAGCTTCGTATGGCATCCCCAGCTTTTGAGCACGGGCTCGAACCCATCGGAGATACGGTTGCATTGGGAGAGAAGTCTTCATTCCTAGCTCATGTGGATCAGACCTGTTAACCCTGTCCCAAGCTCGTATAAATATGCGGCGATGTCCCTCAACATCCCCCTGGAAGTCAAAGACAATGTTTGGAAGCAGCAGCTCATGAGGACCGTCCCTTCGAGCTCGTCCAAACTGTCGTAAGGCCAAACAAGGATTATAGGTTATTCCTCCTCTAATTCCAAGCAATGGAACACTGGGGTATTCCCCACACCGATTAATAACAGCTACCTCTTCCATATCCTTAGTACTCCAGATGATGTCCGTATGAGAAAGGGACATGATTCTGTAGGCCCAACCCATACCTTCCTCATTCTTCAGTACAGATTTGGGGAGGTGAGAAATAAACCACCTCGCCAGCAGCGGTGCATAACACATAAGGGTTCCCCTTCTCCGAGCAGTACAGGCATAAAGAGCATGTAGAATGTCACCTAAGAGAGTGGGCACTAGATTACGGGACATGAAGATCTTGACTGCATGCACATCGACGAAAGAATCTGAATTAGGGAATAGAACCAAGCCATAGATGACGAGTGCCAGGATATGTTCAAATGCTTGAAAGTCCAAACTATCCCAAAACTATTGAGCTTGATCAATCAATAACTTAGCCAAGAAGCCTTTAACACCACTCCGAATCTCCCAGTTAGACATTACATCAGCCTTTGTCAGATGTAGGGTTGTAGCAATATCCTCTGGCCTAGGAGCTACCTCCAAACCTGTAAAGGGTGTCTGCTCTAGAATAGATATGCCAAGTAAATCAGAGAACTCCTCCAAAGTAGGGACCAACTGATAGTCCGAGAAGGTGAAACAGTGATGTAGTGGGTCAAAGAACTGGAACAGGACACTCATCATTTGCTCATCCATCTTAGAAGGGACCAAGCCAAGGAGGTGACCATGTCTTCTAACAAAGGAAGAAGTATCAGGAACCTTTGAAACCAAATTTCTAAGTTGAGCAGGGACTTGCATGAAACTGATCTGAATGGTATTTCTATCCATAGAGGCCATGATCTGCAACACAGAACAAATATGAATCCCCTCGGTCTTTGAAATGGTTAGTCTAATGCAATATGCATGCAATGTCATAATGCATGATGTCATGATAAGAACACACCACAGGTATCACAGATAGCAAACATGGTAAGGGAAAACAAGTCACACAATAACCCTTAAATTTCAGGCTGGCATGGAGTTTAGGTATTACCCTATTTCAGTTTAGTTGGTTCAACCTGTCCTAGTAATAGTATCCGGGTTCTAGAGGATCTCAATATCACTGACCATCCTCGATCAGTCATAATTCCAGTTTAGAAACCTTTTCTTGCAGCCGGAATCATCGCGAGAGTATGGTCTCAATGAGTGTAGCATACTGCTACTTTTCTATGGCCAAGTTGGTCAATTATAGGTTCTAAGGCCAGTTGATGCTTAATAACCCCTTAGCAGCCTCATACTCTCCTTGTTCCTCCATAAGGGATATCGGTACCAACTAAAGTGTCACACCAACGTAGCTACTGCTTCAACCGTATCGGTCTACGCCATACAGTTCCCTCACAGTCTATTGCTACTTACCTAAAAGGTGTCCCTAAATCCGGGTTAGGATCTATAGTAACTCCGATACAAAGCCCACAAAGATAAAGCAAACAGATCAAACAATTGAAAATAATATAATGAACTAATCCTAAGGTACACCCCACTTATATTTCCCCAGCAGAGTCGCCAGTTCTGTGATACGGTGGCAGAACCGACTGTTTAATACTGGTTTGCATTTTGTATTCGCAAATGTCACGGTAAGCAAGAGTCGCCACCGTCTTTTATTTTATCCAACAAGGAATGGAAAAAAGCATAGAAAAATTCCTTTTTCGAGATTTTTTGAGTACGGGGGGTAGATTATAGAAAGGGAAGGTATTAACACCCTTTCTATTCGTAGTTATCTACGGGCTCTTAGGTACTTGCTCATCATTTTCAAAAAAAATTTTCTTTGTGTTTGTGGGCTTTGAAAATTTTTTGTTTTAACTTCGATTTAACTCTTGCTTCTATCTTCAAGAGTGTAATGAAGTGTTTTTAAAAACTTTGTTTGTAAAAAGTGTAAGTGTGAAAAAAAGTTTGTTTTTTTGTTTGAGCAAGTACTTAAGAGCTAATTCTACCTACTCGAAAAAAGAATCGTTCTATGTTTGTTTCCTTTAGACAACGCTATCCCACTATTAGTGAGTAGGTAGCATCATCGTTGGAGTTTAAGGGTCAATTCGAAAGGGACGTACGGTCACTAAAGCAATGTTAGGACGTTTTAGTAATAACCCTAATGTCTTAGATCATTTATCCAAGGCAACAATATCCGAGGCAACCTTTCCGAGGCAACTTTGATCTTTGGACAAAAGGACGACTGTTGTACCCCAAAATTTACCCTCGCATTTTTCCACAAGAAATCACAGCTTCAGGCGTTTCCTGATGTTTCAGATTGGCTCAAGAATCGGTTAAACAGACTTTTCTCGTCAGTCAGACACAATTAGGGTTTTATTGATTTTTCAGGGCTCTGGAATGTTCCAAACAGTTGGTTTAGGGTTTTGGCTGATTTTGGCTCAACTTTGATCAGGCGAACGCTCTTTGGCATTTAATCAAGAATTAGGGTTTTTGTGGGCACGCTCTCAGAAGGATTTAAATTCTACGATGCTTTGCAAGTTATTCCGAGATTTGGTTTGAATTCGCATTGTTTGACTTAATCAGTAAAAGAAGGCATTTGGTTTGAATTCACGTTTGTTTGATTGAACCAGTCAAAAGATACATTCAGTTTGGATTTACAGTGTTTGGTAAGAAATCAGTAAAAAGGGGAATGCGTCTGATCAGTTATTGTGTTTGACTGTGCTTTGCTTTGGATTTTGGAAGCGTCGAGTTTATTATTTGATCAACGTTGAATCAATGTTTAGTTAATTATTTATTATTCTAAAGATTAAATAGCTGGAATTTAATTTTCAGTTATTTTAATTTAAAGAACTATAAATAATAAATAAATAATTGAAAAGGGATAAAAAGAATTAACTGGATCAATAGAATTTTTATTTCATATTTAAATATTTGTTACAATTATTATTTAGATACAAGTATTCATTTACGAGGTATTTATAATGATAATAGTTACAATGATTAAATTGAAAATAAAACTATCCTATTTTTCTAAATATTCCTAAGTCTCCAATTCTTCATTCTTCATTTAGTGATACCCCTATCCACTCAATTTTTTATCTGCAAAAGAAAGGAGGAAAAGTCAAATAGTAGATAAATAAATAAAGAGACAGATATAAAATTCATCATTAAGGGCCACTGATTGGGATCAGTTAACCCTCTCTGCAAATCTCGGGATTTCTCCCGGTTCACAAAGAGGGACGAATTTTTATTTGCTAAAAATGAATGCACAAAAGTCAAATTGCACAATTCAAAAATTGTCAAAATGCATAGTTCAAATCTCAAACAGCATTGCACAAGTTCAAACCAAACTAGAAGTTCAAACTAAAAAGTCCAAATTCAAACTTTCTGTCAAACTGTACAAAGTACAAAAAGCTGTCAAAAAGAAGATTTGGAAGGATATCAAAGGATACAAAGTACAAGAAGCTGTCAAGAAGGGACAAATATGCAGAGGAAAATTGATATGCAAGCAAACTACTCATTTTCATCATTTCCCAAGTGGCCCTTTCAGAAAGTACAAAGCATAAACAATATTTAATGCAAACTGTACTGAGAGAGAAGAAAAGAGAAAAAGAAAGCAGGCTTAGGCTTTAGGCAGGAAGAAATATATACAAAATAAAAACAAAAGACAGTACAGTAAAAAAAAAAGGAAGAGGGCAAAACCAATACAAAGAAAATGGTCCAAACTGCATAAGTCTGCAGCCAAAACAAAAAACACCCAAGACCTCAAACCTGCCTGAAGCAAGTAAAAAGTCTATAACCTGTAGTTGAAACTCAAACTGCATGAAGAAAGCCATAAACCAGTTAACCTGCACAAGACCTGCATATTCCTTAAGGCCTAACCTGAGGCAGACCCTAAGCCAAAAACCTTGTATCAGAAAACATACAAAATCACCCTGAAGCATCAAACCTGAAGCATCAAACCTGAAGCATCAAACCTGAAGCATCAAACCTGCCTAAGCATCAAAACAACCAAAGCATAAACAAGCTAAAGCCTGCCTAGGACCAAACCTGCTAAGCCTCAAGCCAAGTTCATCTGTCAAGCCCCAAAACTAACAAACTCAACATATGTCCAAAACCAGTAAGACCCTGTTCAAGCCCAATCGCATAAACCAGAAACAATAACCATAAAAACCTCATAACCTTAACTCTGTCCAACCTTGAACCATCAAACTCAAAACAACCAAAGCATACTCAAGCATTCAGGGTCAACTCTAAGCCCTCAGAAAGACATCATCACTGGGCGAGAAAAAATCAACATTCAAGGCATCCAACACAAGCGTTTCAAAGGATACTAAAGCATAGCAACAGAAGAGGCAACATAAGCAAGTGTCTAGGCAACAGAAGTCAAGGAAAGGTATCAAACAAGGCATCAAGCTCAGCATATTCAAACATACAGGAAAGGCTAACAGAAAAAAGATGAAAAGATGTTCAAACTAAGGTTTTCAGCTTGACATCATAAAACCTGAAGCAAAGCGCGCATCACGTTCCCTTCACCGTCAGAAGCCCTCCTCGAAGCCTCCGTTTCATCCTCCTCCTCCTCCTCCAAGACCGAAGGTAGTAATTTCCTTTCTTCCCTTTCATAATCCTCAAACAACGAGACGAATAACAAACATTCCAAATCAGAAGCTATACAAACAACAAAAATCATAAAAAGCGTAAAACCCTAAAAGACGAAGTGAAACGAAATCACTACCTTTTGCTCTCATCTTCGCGTTGTCCAACCATGGAGGGAAAAGGATGAACATTGGCGTCTGGTGGCTAGGGATGAAGAGGAATCAGAAGCTTGATTCAGAGACGAGATAAAGAGGATGAATGAAGAACGGCGCCGCTGTCGTTACACAAACCCTAAGCGTATGTCCAACTGAAAACAAACAATCAAACCCTAAAGAATTGTCTCAAAATGCTGGGCCTCACCCCGTTCTCACTGCGCCTAAGCCCACTGCGTTCCAGATAGCACCCCCCTCATTTCTTTTCTATTTGGGCCATAACCTCCCCAAGGCCCGTCCTAAAACTTAACCTTTTTAAGTATAAAACATTTTCATTCATTTTTCTTTTGTTAAATAAATTAACAAAACACAACCTTTTTTACACTAACAATATTTTTATATAGCATAATATAGAAACTTATACAAATAACATTTTTTTTCTCTATAAATAAACTTACATTTTTCTTTTATTTTTCTATACATAGAATATTAATTTTTTCTTAAGATAAATACTTCTCTTTTATTTTTTTAAGAAACATGCTTTTTGTACATAATAAATAAAAATACATTTTACATAATTTAAATTCTTAACATTTAAATGAGAGTATTCTTTTGTATATACAAATTATAAAGATACACTTTTATATCAAAAATGTAAAATGACAATTTTCAAACTTAGAATATTTTCTTTTCTTAAGACATTCTCTTGTACATATTAAAGAATATACAAGATTACAAAAGAATTAATTAAACAAATATTTTAATTTCTTTCTTTAAGTTAACCATACCTTAAATAATACGCATTAATTCACATTGTCGCACCTGTAAATAATTACATACACATATGCACGTACACTTACACAATATACTTGTACTTGATACCTTATACATTTGCTTATTTTGTATATTCGTTACATTTACATTTGGTCGCAAATTTGATTTGGTTGTAATCTATTGGACGCTATATTCCTAAGTCTCATCCCCATTCGTAAATTTGTACCCCCACTCCCGGATACTTGTTTTGTAATAGCGTAGACTTTAAATTCTTGCAATTTACCGCTTTCAATTATACCATGGTTAGACCTAGGGTTTGCATGTACATAAAATAAAACGCTAGATAACCTAATACAAGACAAATACATGAAATCAATACACAATCACACTTGCACCCTCTAGGGTAATCCCACATGTTGCCTTCCAAAATGGGCCATGCTTGCACGTCGAGTATCTTTGGCAATACAAATTCAAATGATCATAAGTCCCTCGATGACGCTTTCGAAAGTTGCCTAAATAGGAATGATCATAGTCCCTTCAAAGCAAATTGCCAAAGACACTTGGCACCATTGCATTCATGGTCCATACGATGACCCGCGCCCGTCCCGTTAAACGTCCTAAACGCAAGATTGTCCACCAAATTCAATGGTGGAACAAAATTGTTAAAAAGGGTTGAAAACATAGAGAAAACCTTTGAGTACAATAGGGTAGACAAAACTCTTAGTTACTTGAGATCAAACTTGCAAAAAACACTTGCCTTCTTTTCAAAAACCACACTCCACAAACACTTTCAAAATAAACTCTCAAAAACATTTGAAACATCTTTTCGAAAAGATACACACCTTTGTAAAACATTCGAGTAAAGAATTGTTACAAGGGTAGCCTAAGACAAGGCATCTTCTTCCAAAACATTTTCAAAAACACACACACACATACACCATTTTTTAGCAATCGAAAATCAAGGCAAGTGATCTAAAAAACCAAGTAACTAAGATCCCATGGATAACCATGGATGAAAAGGGTGCTAATACTTTCCCTTTTCATAATCTACCCCCCGAACCCACGAAATATCTCAAAAGGTTTTTGCTGTGCTTTTTTTAACCTTTCCTTTAGGATAAAATAAAAAGTCGGTGGCGACTCTTGCTCAACCGAACAAGTGCGAATACAAACGCAAAACCATAGTCAGTTCTCCCACCGTATCACAGAACTGGCGACTCTGGTGGGGATTTATAACTTAAAAGTGGGGTTACCTTAGGGTTTAGATCACCTTTACTTTCTTGCTTTGATTGACTTGATTGCTTTATCTTTTGGGTTCTTGTTGGGGTTTGTTGTAAATCCTACACCCGGATTTAGGGCACCTTCTTAGGTAAATAGCAAAAAAACTGTGATGGAACTGTGCGGGGTATACCGACATGGTTGAAGCAGTAAGCTATGTTAGTGTGACATATTTGTGAGTACCGGTAACCCTTGAGTTCAATCAAGGAGAGTACGGGGCCGCTGAGTGATGTCGTGAAGCACTAACGAACTCTTAGAACCTTAATTGACCATCTTAGCCTTTTTAGGGGTAGTGAGATGACCGACTTTGGTGCAGTCCGAAGTTGGTAGATACTCGATACTACACTCATTTGAGGGTTGTTTTCTTGGAATATTTTGGTCGCCAGTAAGTGGCTAAACCGAAACAATGAACACAGAAAACAATCCAATGATATTGAGCTCCTTAGAACCCGGTTTCTATTTTAGGACAGGATGAGCCAACTAACTTCAAGAGGGTACTTACCTAAACCCCATGCAAGCCTAAACCTAAGGACTTGTTTGCTTTGTGTGAATATGTTTTCCTGTATATACACTCACTTGCTTTTTGCATACATGTACATAACATCATGACATCATACCATAGCATTTTCCATAACCATCTCAAGGATCTCGAAGGTTCTTTTGATGCAGGGTTACGTTGAACCAGACGTCTACCAAGGGGCAAGAGGTTTCTCCTCTAAACAAATGCCAATCAAAGATCAAGTACAACAACTTGAATCAGTGGCTATGACCCACTCGACATGGTGAGCTTGATTCTCGTGGAAAGACATCCACCGATACAAAGTTCTCCAAACAAAGATCAAGTGCAACAACTTGAATCAGTGGCTATGACCCACTCGACATGGTGAGCTTGATTCTCGTGGAAAGACGTCCACCGGTGCAAAGTTCTCCAATCCAAGAGCAGAGTTCAACCTCTAACATTTTCTTGTGTTTACCCCGAGAGATCCTTGAAAGCATGCATCCACATATCATGCATTGCATTTTGACAGTTTTTCCTTTTTCAGGTTTCCTTACTCTCATACTGTTTATTTTAGTAAGAGATGGCTCTAGAAAGGTCTGTCAAAGACATCCAAGACCAGACTGCTCAGCTGCAGGAGATGTTCCTGAACTTGTCTCTGGGGCAAGAAGAGATGAAAGCTCTCCTCACAAAGGGCTTGGAGAATTCCAACAAGGCCAGGAGTGATCAGCTTGCAGAGATGCGGTTTGATCTGACAACATTAAGGACCCAAATGATGGGAAAGTTGGTGGGCCAGATGGCTCTCATCCAAGACCTATCTCAAAGACAAGAGGAACTCAGAGTTCTTGTCCGCCAACTGCTTCCAAATAACCAATTGGGGCAAACATCTGAGGTTGAAGAGCAAGTCACCGCTCAGCCTCCATCCACTCAAGAAGACAAGGGGAAGGCTCCTTCGCTTGCTTCGGGGTCACAAGCCCATCAACAACCTCGCCAGCGTCAACGGGGTAACCGGCGTAAGCAAGAAACATCGGGAAGACAGTTCACGGAGACTGAAATACCATCATTCTTCATACTGAAGCGTCTGTTGGAGGTCAACCTGCTTACCTTAAAGGATCCTCCTCAAAAGCTCAAAACCTCCTCTCCTAACTATCGTCCCGACGCATTTTGTGTTTACCACTCCTACAGCCCGGGACACGACACCAACGACTGTTGGGCCTTGAAGAACAAGATTCAAGATCTGATCGACATTGGAGTGCTGGAATTCATGCCTGACGGCGAGATGAAAATCTTCCGTTAAAGGGTTCTCCACCTGAAGTGACGAAGCTCAAGCTGAAAGACTTTTGCTTCTTTTTGAATTTTCAAAGTTGTAATTTCTTTGGTTGTCAAACAATTATCTGTTGATGTTAAACTCTGTTTTCATTAATGCATTGCATATGTTTGTCTTGAATTCATCCATTCGTTTCACTACTCTTATGCTTTTCTTTATGTTATTTGACCCTTGATAAAAAGCTGCAAGCCTTTAGAGGGAGGATGACGAAACAATACCATGATCTTATACGGTATGCTTTTGAACAGACCTTGCTGATGATGTACAGGCATTTCTTTCAATTCCCAAACACTGTAGTTATAAGGAAGTTAATCCCTAGTCACCCCCTTCGAGCCAAAGAAGTAGGAGTTTCCTGTTCTAAACAATCAAAACCTTTGATATAAACCTGGGGCAGGGTAGTCTCTCAGTTTAATTCAAAAGAAAATGCGCATTGAAGTTTCAAACTCTCAGTTTGTAATACAACGAACGACGTCAAAAAAAGAAAGCATTCCTTTGGAATCAAAAGACAAGGGTGGTTCCCTATCACATAGGTAGTCAATCTCTCAAAAGAGAAAAGCCCACCAAGCCAAAACCTATAAAGGAGGCTTAAGAAAGCTGGGGCATCCCGCTGACTGTAATCTCGAAAACGGGAACAGTCAGGCAAAAGTTAGGGATAACAAATCAAAATCAAAATAGTGAGGTCATTACAAAATCCTCAACAACATGAAAAATGTTGAAAAAGAAAAGGAGAAGATGACTGTCTCCCCAAATTCAACTGGTGAACCATCACCCAAAAGTCGTTCCAAACTCAAAACAGAGTGTGACGCACAATTAACTGAGCTTAGGTTGGAGAACATCACGAAGAGCGGGTGGGTACTAATATACTTTGAGCTTTTATCCTTTGTTTCTTAAACCATGAACCAAGCCACGTTACAACCCTTCAAAAGTCCTAATTGAAGCATGGGTTAGTTCGAAAGCATACTGTTACAAAAGGTATCCTGACTCCTGTAGGGCTTTACTCTAAATCTTGTGTTGACTTGTCTTATGAAAAGTTTTCTGCTAAAAACGCATTTTTCAAAACTTCGAGACAAACATAAACTTTGCATTGCTTGAATATCACTGTCTGCATTTGGCTTTTTGTTTGACAGGGAAGAAATTCATATAGCGAATGTTCGGAGGAACGAAAACTCTCTCAGTAAGTAAAAATCACTTCAAGAGGATAACACTTCCATTGCAAATCTCCTATCAGCAGGGGGCATGACATGTCATCATCCAATTAACCTGGGGCAGTCCAGTCAAGTTTCAATAGATCTTTCAAAGTTCAGTTAACCTGGGGCAGTCCAGTCAAGATTTCAAGAAATCTCTCAATATGTAGAGTAATCTGATTCAAGACTCCTTCATCACCATTTGGGGCATTCGAATGTCAAAAGTGTTCAACAATTTCCTTATCACCTCAAAAGACAAGATTTAGTTCAAGATGTGACCCAGAGATGGCGACATTCTATAACTCATTCAGACTTTCAAGAAATAGTTCAGATGTGACCCGAACACGGCGACATTCTGACACTTATTCCAGATTCATCCAGATGCAGTTTTACACGAGCTCATCATCAGGAAACCCTACACCGGTCCCTCCTTCAACTTCAAGATTTCTGAAAACAGTTCACGGGTTCTCCAGTAACGGATGATAACCTATCGCTTGTTCAGATTCTTCTCAAGACTTCTGAAAACAGTTTTACGGATTCTTCCCAACAACGGATGTTAATCTACCAACTTGTTCAGATGCAACCTTTGAAAACAGTTTACGGACGCTTCCCAACAACGGATGCTGCTCTATTGCTTATTCAACTTCAAGACTTCTGAAAACAGTTCACGGGTTCTCCAGTAACGGATGTTATCCTATCGCTTGTTCAGACTCTTCTCAACGTTCTGAAAACAGTTCACGGGTTCTCCAGTAACGGATGTTAACCTATCGCTTGTTCAGACACTTCTCAACATTCTGAAAACAGTTTTACGGATTCTTCCCAACAACGGATGTTAATCTACCAACTTGTTCAGATGCAACCTTTGAAAACAGTTTACGGACGCTTCCCAACAACGGATGCGGCTTTATTGCTTATTCAACTTCAAGACTTCTGAAAACAGTTCACGGGTTCTCCAGTAACGGATGTTAACCTATCGCTTGTTCAGACTCTTCTCAACATTCTGAAAACAGTTCATGGGTTCTCCAGTAACGGATGTTAACCTATTGCTTGTTCAGACACTTCTCAACATTCTGAAAACAGTTTACGGATTCTCCAGTAACGGATGTCAATCTATCGCTTGTTCAGATTCCAAGCCTTCACCTGCAGCAATCAGAGGACTCTCGCAATCCCCAGCCAGAGAACCTTCCAGAGGCTAACTCCCCTCAGGGTCAAGTCTCATTATCCCCAACGAAGCTAAAACTTCAAACTATCAATCCCCAGCGGAGCCAGACTAGTGAACCCTCTCCCCACAGAGATACTTCCCTCCAAACTGAAGAGTCTCAGTCTTACCTCCCCAGCATGAGTCTGTTAGATTGGAACTCCCCAGTAGAGGTCATCAGGAATTCTCTTCCCCAGCAACAGCCAAGGAATTATTTTCCCGGCAGCAGTCAAGATTCTTTTATCTTCAGCCGTCCCAGATTCATTTATCCTCAGCAAGATAGCTCATCAGCTTACATGCGCATTCATCACATTCATGTCATAAACATTGATGTCACATACATTGCATCATGCATCATGACATTGCATACAACTAACCCTTTACTTTTTCAGGTAAGATCAGTCGACAGACAAAGATCATCTCCCGAGATTCATCCAGAAATAGTTCAGATGTGACCCGGACACGACGACATTCTGATACTTATTCCAGATCCATTCAGACGCATCATCAGGAAACCCTACACCGGTTCCTCTTCAACTTCAAGACTTCTGAAAACAGTTCACGGGTTCTCCAGTAACGGATGCTAACCTATCACTTGTTCAGATTCTTCTCAAGACTTCTGAAAACAGTTTACGGATTCTTCCCAACAACGGATGTTAATCTACCAACTTGTTCAGATGCCAACTTTTGAAAACAGTTTACGGACGCTTCCCAACAACGGATGTGGCTCTATTGCTTATTCAATCTCAACTTCAAAATAGTTTACGGATTCTCCAAACATGGATGTCAATCTATTGCTTACCCGGACCCCCAATTCAGAGAGGTTCCAAAGCATGGGTGCCTTTCTGATACTCGTCCACTCACCATTGACATACAGTTCAACATTACCAGATGGCATCTTTAAGCCCATCCTCCTACCAGCAGTCACCAGATGGCATCTTTAAGCCCATCCTCCTACCAGCAGTCACCAGATGGCATCTTTAAGCCCATCCTCCTATCAGCAGTCGCCAAATGGCATCTTTAAGCCCATTCCCAGATGGCATCTCTAAGCCCATCCCCCGACAAGATTCTATCGCATCAGATGGCATCTCTAAGCCCATCCCCCGACAAGATTCTATCGCATCAGATGGCATCTTTAAGCCCATCACCAAATGGCATCTTTAAGCCCATTCACTTCTACCATCACATCGTCCAGTGCAAATTTTCTGGGTACTTTAGTGTCCAATCTTCTTTTACCTTCAAGTCGCGAAAGGCAAACTTGCCAATCTAACTCTTCAGGTTCAAGAAGATTGAACAAGGGCAACTGTTTTACCCCAAAATTTGCCCTCGCATTTTTCCACAAGAAATCACAGCTTCAGGCGTTTCCTGATGTTTCAGATTGGCTCAAGAATCGGTTAAACAGACTTTTCTCGTCAGTCAGACACAATTAGGGTTTTATTGATTTTTCAGGGCTCTGGAATGTTCCAAACAGTTGGTTTAGGGTTTTGGTTGATTTTGGCTCAACTTTGATCAGGCGAACGCTCTTTGGCATTTAATCAGGAATTAGGGTTTTTGTGGGCACGTTCTCAGAAGGATTTAAATTCTACGATGCTTTGCAAGTTATTCCGAGATTTGGTTTGAATTCGCATTGTTTGACTTAATCAGTAAAAGAAGGAATTTGGTTTGAATTCACGTTTGTTTGATTGAACCAGTCAAAATATACATTCAGTTTGGATTTACAGTGTTTGGTAAGAAATCAGTAAAAAGGGGAATGCGTCTGATCAGTTATTGTGTTTGACTGTGCTTTGCTTTGGATGTTGGAAGAGCCGAGTTTATTATTTGATCAACGTTGAATCAATGTTTAGTTAATTATTTATTATTCTAAAGATTAAATAGCTGGAATTTAATTTTCAGTTATTTTAATTTAAAGAACTATAAATAATAAATAAATAATTGAAAAGGGATAAAAAGAATTAACTGGATCAATAGAATTTTTATTTCATATTTAAATATTTGTTACAATTATTATTTAGATACAAGTATTCATTTACGAGGTATTTATAATGATAATAGTTACAATGATTAAATTGAAAATAAAACTATCCTATTTTTCTAAATATTCCTAAGTCTCCAATTCTTCATTCTTCATTTAGTGATACCCCTCTCCACTCAATTTTTTATCTGCAAAAGAAAGGAGGAAAAGTCAAATAGCAGATAAATAAATAAAGAGACAGATATAAAATTCATCATTAAGGGCCACTGATTGGGATCAGTTAACCCTCTCTGCAAATCACGGGATTTCTCCCGGTTCACAAAGAGGGACGAATTTTTATTTTCTAAAAATGAATGCACAAAAGTCAAATTGCACAATTCAAAAATTGTCAAAATGCATAGTTCAAATCTCAAACAGCACTGCACAAGTTCAAACCAAACTAGAAGTTCAAACTAAAAAGTCCAAATTCAAACTTTCTGTCAAACTGTACAAAGTACAAAAAGCTGTCAAAAAGAAGATTTGGAAGGATATCAAAGGATACAAAGTACAAGAAGCTGTCAAGAAGGGACAAATATGCAGAGGAAAATTGATATGCAAGCAAACTACTCATTTTCATCATTTCCCAAGTGGCCCTTTCAGAAAGTACAAAGCATAAACAATATTTAATGCAAACTGTACTGAGAGAGAAGAAAAGAGAAAAAGAAAGCAGGCTTAGGCTTTAGGCAGGAAGAAAGATATATAAAACAAAAACAAAAGACAGTACAGTAAAAAAAAAAGGGAAGAGGGCAAAACCAATACAAAGAAAATGGTCAAAACTGCATAAGTCTGCAGCCAAAACAAAAATCACCCAAGACCTCAAACCTGCCTGAAGCAAGTAAAAAGCCTATAACCTGTAGTTGAAACTCAAACTGCAGGAAGAAAGCCATAAACCAGTTAACCTGCACAAGACCTGCATATGCCTTAAGGCCTAACCTGAGGCAGACCCTAAGCCAAAAACCTTGTATCAGAAAACATACAAAATCACCCTGAAGCATCAAACCTGAAGCATCAAACCTGCCTAAGCATCAAAACAACCAAAGCATAAACAAGCTAAAGCCTGCCTAGGACCAAACCTGCTAAGCCTCAAGCCAAGTTCATCTGTCAAGCCCCAAAACCAACAAACTCAACATATGTCCAAAACCAGTAAGACCCTGTTCAAGCCCAAACGCATAAACCAGAAACAATAACCATAAAAACCTCATAACCTTAACTCTGTCCAACCTTGAACCATCAAACTCAAAACAACCAAAGCATACTCAAGCATTCAGGGTCAACTCTAAGCCCTCAGAAAGACATCATCACTGGGCGAGAAAAAATCAACATTCAAGGCATCCAACACAAGCGTTTCAAAGGATACTAAAGCATAGCAACAGAAGAGGCAACATAAGCAAGTGTCTAGGCAACAGAAGTCAAGGCAAGGTATCAAACAAGGCATCAAGCTCAGCATATTCAAACATACAGGAAAGGCTAACAGAAAAAAGATGAAAAGATGTTCAAACTAAGGTTTTCAGCTTGACATCATAAAACCTGAAGCAAAGCGCGCATCACGTTCCCTTCACCGTCAGAAGCCTTCCTCGACGCCTCCATTTCATCCTCCTCCTCCTCCTCCAAGACCGAAGGTAGTAATTTCCTTTCTTCCCTTTCATAATCCTCAAACAACGAGACGAATAACAAACATTCCAAATCAGAAGCTATACAAACAACAAAAATCATAAAAAGCGTAAAACCCTAAAAGACGAAGTGAAACGAAATCACTACCTTTTGCTCTCATCTTCGCGTTGTCCAACCATGGAGGGAAAAGGATGAACATTGGCGTCTGGTGGCTAGGGATGAAGAGGAATCAGAAGCTTGATTCAGAGACGAGATAAAGAGGATGAATGAAGAACGGCGCCGCTGTCGTTACACAAACCCTAAGCGTATGTCCGACTGAAAACAAACAATCAAACCCTAAAGAATTGTCTCAAAATGCTGGGCCTCACCCCGTTCTCACTGCGCCTAAGCCCACTGCGTTCCAGATAGCACCCCCCCCCCCCTCATTTCTTTTCTATTTGGGCCATAACCTCCCCAAGGCCCGTCCTAAAACTTAACCTTTTTAAGTATAAAACATTTTCATTCATTTTTCTTTTGTTAAATAAATTAACAAAACACAACCTTTTTTACACTAACAATATTTTTATATAGCATAATATAGAAACTTATACAAATAACATTTTTTTTCTCTATAAATAAACTTACATTTTTCTTTTATTTTTCTATACATAGAATATTAATTTTTTCTTAAGATAAATACTTCTCTTTTATTTTTTTAAGAAACATGCTTTTTGTACATAATAAATAAAAATACATTTTACATAATTTAAATTCTTAACATTTAAATGAGAGTATTCTTTTGTATATACAAATTATAAAGATACACTTTTATATCAAAAATGTAAAATGACAATTTTCAAACTTAGAATATTTTCTTTTCTTAAGACATTCTCTTGTACATATTAAAGAATATACAAGATTACAAAAGAATTAATTAAACAAATATTTTAATTTCTTTCTTTAAGTTAACCATACCTTAAATAATACGCATTAATTCACATTGTCGCACCTGTAAATAATTACATACACATATGCACGTACACTTACACAATATACTTGTACTTGATACCTTATACATTTGCTTATTTTGTATATTCGTTACATTTACATTTGGTCGCAAATTCGATTTGGTTGTAATCTATTGGACGCTATATTCCTAAGTCTCATCCCCATTCGTAAATTTGTACCCCCACTCCCGGATACTTGTTTTGTAATAGCGTAGACTTTAAATTCTTGCAATTTACCGCTTTCAATTATACCATGGTTAGACCTAGGGTTTGCATGTACATAAAATCAAACGCTAGATAACCTAATACAAGACAAATACATGAAATCAATACACAATCACACTTGCACCCTCTAGGGTAATCCCACATGTTGCCTTCCAAAATGGGCCATGCTTGCACGTCGAGTATCTTTGGCAAAACAAATTCAAATGATCATAAGTCCCTCGATGACGCTTTCGAAAGTTGCCTAAATAGGAATGATCATAGTCCCTTCAAAGCAAATTGCCAAAGACACTTGGCACCATTGCATTCATGGTCCATACGATGACCCGCGCCCGTCCCGTTAAACGTCCTAAACGCAAGATTGTCCACCAAATTCAATGGTGGAACAAAATTGTTAAAAAGGGTTGAAAACATAGAGAAAACCTTTGAGTACAATAGGGTAGACAAAACTCTTAGTTACTTGAGATCAAACTTGCAAAAAACACTTGCCTTCTTTTCAAAAACCACACTCCACAAACACTTTCAAAACAAACTCTCAAAAACATTTGAAACATCTTTTCGAAAAGATACACACCTTTGTAAAATATTCGAGTAAAGAATTGTTACAAGGGTAGCCTAAGACAAGACATCTTCTTCCAAAACATTTTCAAAAACACACACACACATACACCATTTTTAAGCAATCGAAAATCAAGGCAAGTGATCTAAAAAACCAAGTAACTAAGAGCCCATGGATAACCATGGATGAAAAGGGTGCTAATACCTTCCCTTTTCATAATCTACCCCCCGAACCCACGAAATATCTCAAAAGGTTTTTGCTGTGCTTTTTTTAACCTTTCCTTTAGGATAAAATAAAAAGTCGGTGGTGACTCTTGCTCAACTGAACAAGTGCGAATACAAACGCAAAACCATAGTCAGTTCTCCCACCGTATCACAACGACCACTAAAACATCCTATACTCAATGACCGTTTACCGAAGGCAACTAAGTGGGAGTCTACCCTAGGAGTGTGCATGTGCGAGTGATTCAATTTCAGTTTATTTATCTTTGCACATTTAAGGTGATCTAACTGTTTTAAAGTTAACATACATTCTTGTCATGCAAACCCTGATTATTCATACATCTAACAGTTGATAATTTACGGAATTTAAAGTGTGGAATTTAAACTACGTTATTACAAGGCTTCAGGTATTTACATAGCCAAAAACAAACCCTTTGAAATTAAAGCGATAAATGAAAATAAATCCCTAATTAAAACTATTACAAACTGTGAGCAGATACAATAATTGGGTAAAAATAATAATAAAGCGCGCGAGGAAAATTAGATCGACGAGAAACTAGGGTTTTGACCCTTCAAACCTAATTGAAATGAAAATTGTTTTTGTTGTTTTTAATGAAAGAAATAAGTTTTCTAAATTAAATGTGCAATTAATTAGTTAATTAAATTAATTAATAAAAATAATTACATGACATATTTTTGGTTTTTTGTTATTTTAGGAAAGAAATAAAATAATTAAGTTAGTAATAAAACCTATTTATTCTAATTAATTTTAATTATGTAAAAAGAGATTAAAGTTGTATAAAATTAATAACCTAATTAAATTAATTACCCTTTTTAATAAAAATAAATATCTTGAATTTAATTGGATAGAAAAATGTTTTTGTGATTTTTTTTGATAAAAAGAAAATGATTATTGGTTAGTAAAATAAATAATAAAATTAAATAAGATAAATATAAAAGAATTAGAGAAAAACAAATTGGGCCTGCAATGTGGGGGTGCAAAGAGCAATTTCCTGGGCCCATTTGAGTGAGACCCGTTTGAACTTTGTGATCCTGTACTACGCTCATGACTTGGCTCATGATGCACCTTCAGATGATGGCCATCAGATTTGGCTATCTGACACTTGGCTGGCTAGATTGGAAGGGTGTATGGTGGTCATTGGGATTGTACATGCATTGGATTGCCTGAAATAAAATATGAAAATAACAAATGTTGGAGGCAGGGGTCGAACCCCTGACCTCCAGCCTTCCAATGCCTTAAGCGCTTATCTGGCAACCACCGCGTCACTTTGTTTTTGTTGTATAGTAATGAAACAATAATAATAATATGTAAAACAAAGAAATATTGGAAAATAAAAAAAAAAATGCACGCAAAAATTCGAATAGGCCAATGGAATGCTGCCACCGGTCATCGTCTTCCTCTCTCCGTGGGTAAAAGTCTCAGACTTTTACCTACGGATGTTTGTCCGTAGCTATATGCCTGGTTTGTTCAAAAATCCTCCATGGGCCATATAAATGAAACCTAACGCCATGGTTGAGTTCGTCTCATCATCCTGAACACGATGGTACCCTTCATCAAGGCTAATTTTCCATGTAATCAAAAACCCTAAAACAAACTCCAAAACCCTAACAATGGCAGCTTACAATTCAGTCCATGAAAATGCAATTGGGTATTATAGAAAGCTTGCAAACATGATGGTGATCAAGAATGTACAGTTATTTTACGCTATAAGTGCAAGAATAATGCTAATCGAATTCAAGAGTATAGCAATACCGTGACGGACTTACAGTGCGATTTGGGGCTTGAAAAGCTTGGTTCTTGATCGCTTTAGCTTGCTGAGAGTCCCAGGAGTCGATTGAGATAGGCAAATAGTCTTGAGGATGCCTCTAAGTGCAAATTCGATCTCACACTTTTCTTGCTTTTTTTCAGTTTTGGTTCTGCCTCTTGCGCCTGTTTCTAACTTGTTTTTAGGTCTGGCTTTATTCTATATGTACTAAGGAATAGATTAGGGTTCCAAAACTGATCCAAATCTTCCTCCTTCAATGATTTTTGATTTGATTTGATCCCCCTTAAAAATCTTTCCAAAATTGATTTTTTCAATCTTTTTGTCCACTGTAATGCCTTGCACGAGTTTGAATGTTTGCTAGCTGTATAATAAAGCCTGAAACAAGCATAAAATCTTTGGTTTTCAATAATTTTGATTTTATATGATTTGTTTTGATTTAAATTGAATTAATTCAAATAAAAATCAAAATAAATAATAAAAATAAGATATGGACAAGTGGCAAAGGCTAGAGCTCGTGCACCATGTTGCCAACTCAAAACAAGTGAAAAAGATTGGGCCCATTTGGCAAAATTTGAAGTTTTAGGGATAATTGACTTTTGGCAATTTTGCAAAAAAGGTCAACTTCACCAATGCATAACTTCCTCAGTTTTGACTCTTTGGAGATGTTCTTGGACTTTTTAGAAAGCTTGAGATGTCCTCTAATCAACCCGTTTGGTATCATATCAATTTTATATTCCATGCTCAAGTATGAAGTTTTGACAAAAAAGATGTTTTTGTTGACTTTTCAAAATGACCTATAATGTCCAAATTCATAACATCTTGTGAGTGCATATTTTGAACTTGGGAGATGAAGATGGGTTGTAGGTAATTGTATCCTCTTCAAAATGAGATTTGGATGGGTCATTTCTCATAAAGTATGAGAAAGTTATGCTTGGTCAACATTGAGTTGACTTTTCCTACAAAACCCTACAAAAATCTTGAAGTTTGACAGTTTGTGGGCCACAGTTGACTTTTGCCCTTGCATAGTCGATTTTTGGGCCTTTGAGCAATTGACTGATCAAACTTTCTCTGCAAAACTTGAAACTTGACATGGATGATCTTGAGAACATATTAGGACATTGGTGAGCATTTGGGATCCCTTGGGCTCAAGTATCTTGATGCAACATGAAACCCTAATTTGAGGTAGACTGCCTTAGGAGAGAGCTTGTTTGGCCAACCCTTGGCCTACCTTGCGCAACTTGAGTATCATTCTTGAAATGTTTTGAGAAATATGGGAGGGAAAATTTTGGGGTACAACATAAGGTTTGGGTGCTTAGTGTCCCACTCTCCTTTGATCTGACTGATGACCAAAGCTGAATCTCCAAACATACCTAAAGATTTGATTCCCAAGTGTATGGCAGCCTTGAGACCAAAGATGCATGCTTCGTATTCTGCCATGTTGTTCGTAAAGTTGAAGCAAAGTCTGGAAGTAAAAGGAGTATGGCACCCTTCCGGAGATATGAGTACAGCGTCGATACCATTACCAAGTGCATTGGATGCCCCATCAAAGAATAGGGTCCATCGGGGTCCTTGTCCAGGTCCATCATATGGCCTGACTTCTTCACAGTTGTCTAATGTCATGATGTCTTCATCCGGGAATTCAAACTTCATGGACTGATAATCCTCTACAGCTTGATGAGCAAGATGATCAGCTAGCACACTGCCCTTTATAGCTTTTTGGGTTGTGTATTGTATGTCATATTTTGTTAGGATCATCTGCCATCTAGCTATCCTCCCAGACATAGCAGGCTTCTCAAAGATGTACTTTATCGGATCCATCTTAGATATCAGCAAAGTGGTATGAGTCAACATATATTGTCTTAGCTGGCGAGCAGCCCATACAAGAGCGCATCAAGTTTTCTCGAGCAGTGAATATCTGGTTTCACAGTCGGTAAAATTTTTGCTCAGGTAGTAAATAGCATGCTCTTTTCGGCCAGACTCGTCATGTTTCCCCAATACGCACCCCATTGAGTTCTCTAAAATGGTCAGATACATGATTAGTGGTCTTCCCTCGACTGGCAGCATCAAGACAGGAGGCTCCTGTAAATACTCTTTGATTTTGTCAAAAGCAATCTGACATTCATCATTCCATCTGACTACTTGATCTTTCTTCAATAGCTTAAAGATTGGTTCACAAGTAGATGTTAGGTGAGAAATGAATCTGGCAATATAGTTCAGGCGTCCCAAGAATCCTCTGACTTCCTTCTTAGTGCGAGGGGCGGGCATTTCTTGTATTTCTTTGACTTTGGCAGGATCAACCTTGATGCCTTTGTTGCTGACAATGAAACCTAAGAGTTTACCGGACCGACCTTAAAATGTGCACTTGTTCGGGTTTAACCTTAGTTTGTACTCCTTCAATCTCACAAACAGCTTTCGCAAGTGATCAAGGTGTTCTTCTTCAGTTTGTGATCGGGCTATCATGTCATCTACGTAGACCTCTATCTCATGATGTATCATATCATGAAACAAAGCTACCATGGCGCGTTGATAGGTTGCCCCGACATTCTTCAGTCCTAATGGCATCACTTTGTAGCAGAACGTGCCCACTGTGTGACAAATGTAGTTTTCTCCATGTCCTCAGGTGCCATTTTGATTTGGTTATAGCCTGAGAATCCGTCCATGAAAGAAAATACTTTGTGTTGGGTTGTATTGTCAACCAAAATGTCGATGTGTGGAAGTGGAAAATCATCTTTAGGGCTCGCCCTGTTTAAATCTCTATAATCCATGCACATTCTTACTTTGCCGTCCTTTTTAGGCACGGGAACAATGTTGGCCACCCATTGAGGATAAGAAGTAACAGCCAGAAATCCAGCATTGAATTGTTTCATGACTTCCGCTTTGATATTCTCTAACATGTCAGGTCTCATGCGGCGGACTTTTTGTTTCACTGGTGGACAGTCTTCTCTTGTGGGTAGACGATGTACCACGATGTCTGTATCGAGTCCTGGCATGTCTTCGTATGACAAGGAAAATATCTCAACATAATCATGCAATAGTTGAATTAAATGCTCCTTGACACTCGGCTCTAGATTGGAACCCACTTTAATTTCATTTTTATCTTCCTCGGTACCCAAGTTGATTGTATCCAACAACTCCTCATGAGGCTGAATAGCTTTTTCCTCTTGTTGTAGTAGTCTGGCCAATTCCCCAGGCACCTCACAATCTTCCTCACCTTCGTATTCGGCTTGGTAGATCAGATCTTCAGAGTCACTGAAGGCTATAGTAGTATCATTACCCATGGGATCCGGAATGGAGGGGTACCTGCATTTGTAAGTGTGGGTGGGTGAAAGGGTATAGCCATCTTTAAACAATAAAATGTAAAAGAAAGACAATGAGCACAAAAGGTTTGTATGTGAAAAAGCGTCCATGATTCATTGAATGTCATATGAAGATGAAATAAAAACCCTTACAAATGGACCATTGTGTCTCGGGTAAGACACAAGGTTTTTAAAGTGCGAATTGTTCGTGAATATTACAAGTCCAACAGAAATGTAAAAGATAAATTACGGAGAGATGAAGGTTATTGGGACAAAGTCTCTAGCTTCCCAGTTGTGAAGTCCTCCGCTGACAGTACGAAATATCTAATCTTCCAAGTTGCCATCCTCTTCATTATCTTTTACTGCATTGACCCCTTGGTTGCTAATCTTCACAGGTGGCCCCCAACACGGGCACGACACACAGCCTTCTGAGCAGTTGAAGTAAACCCCAAGCCAAACTTGTCTGATTTGTACGTAATGTCTGGAAGCTTCCCCCAGACGGTGCATCCACCCTCTTCCACTACTGCCTTTGCGTCCTTTAGAGATGAAATCCGAAGTGGAGGTCTTGTGATCTTAGGAATCGAGGATACCGCCTTGGTCGCTGCTACTTCTTGAGAGACTTCTTCAAAATGTTGGAAAGGGGTTTCAATGAACTCGCCATCCAACTCTATATATCGGAAAGAATTCAGATGACTAATCATGTACTCCTCCTCCCCGTGGACAGTTATGATCTTCCCTTGGACCGGGTACTTCAGCATCTGATGCAATGTGGAGGTGACAACACCGACATTGTGAATCCAGGGGCGTCCTAACAGACAGGAATAAGAAGGACGAATGTCCATCACATAGAAGGTTGAGTTGAAAATCTGGGTTCCCACCTTTATTGGGATGTCCACCTCCCCGTGGACCATCCTCTTCGAACCATCAAATGCTCTCACCACTATGTTACTGGGTTTTAAAGTCAGCCCTTCGCAATCCAATCTGTCAAGGGCTTTTTTCGGTAAGACGTTCAAAGATGATTCCGTGTCCACCAAGACATGGGCTAGGGTTGTTCCTCTGCACTCCATAGAAACATGTAATGCCTCATTGTGCTTTCTCCCTTTGGGTGTCAAATCAGCATCGGAGAAACCCAAGCCATTATCGGCTGTCAAACTGGCCACACAGTCTTGGAACTGGTCAGCAGACGTCTCTTGTGGCACATGAGCTGTCTTCAAAAATTTTACCAGAGCTTTCGCATGTGCCTCGGAGCACAGCAGCAGAGCTAGCATAGAGATCTTGGAAGGGGTTTTCCCCAACTGTTCAACCACATCATAATCACTCTTCTTTATTATCCTTAGGATTTCTTCCATCTCCTTCTTGGATGTTTCGGGAATAGCTATTGATTGAGCCTTCGTTTAGACAGGCTCTTCTTGAACCTTTTTTCCTTTATTCTCAGCAGTTGAAGTAGGGATAGGGATTGTGTTGTGTTTGTCGGTAGGCACGCTTGCAGGTATAATCACTGGTGCAGAGGTAATCTTCGGAACAACCACAGGTCCAAAGACTGCCTTTGGAGGGGCAATCTCTGGAGAGAAGATTCTACCACTGCGGGTAATCTTGCTAGTTCTGGCAATATTGCTAATGTCGGAATTGTCCTCTTTGGAGTTCTCTTCTTCTACAGTCAGTTCATCTTGTTTAATACCATGGCAGTAGATTTCTCCACCGTAATTCCATGGTACTGTTTTATCTGATTTGTACGGGACCGGCCCGGGCATTATAATCTTAAGTGGTGTAGTCTTTGGAGCAGGTGTAATCCTAACGGGTCTTTTAGGGGCCCTGGAAGGATTGGCTTAGATGGTTATAATTGAAACTTCTTTAACTAGAACGGGTAAAATAAGGGCATTCTTAAACATAATTTCTTGGTTATCCATCAGTCGTTGGATACCTTTTTTCAACAGAGGGCAATCAAATGATGAGGATAGGCAAACATGGAAGTCTTTGTCACAACCTGGGAATATACCCGCTTTCAACAAATTCAACTTAATGACCGAGATCGGAGTCAACAGTTCATCCACAGTAGCAGCAAACAAATCTTCTTCGATAGCGTTGGCATTGTGACCATGCCTAGGAATCAGAGCGGAAATAACATTTGGTTTCTCAGGCGCATCAAACTCAACTTCCTTCGCATCTATTAGGACTTGAATTTTTTTCTTCAGAGTCCAACAGTTGTTAGAGTCGTGCCCTGGACTTTCAGAATGGCATGCGCATCTGGCATTTGGATGGTAATGAGGGGACGTAGTATTGGAATTCTTTGGGGCCTCTTTTAAAGTTGCCAGATTCAATTTCAGAAGATGTGGCAGAACATGGGCTAGAGTCATGTTAATCCTGGTGAATTTCCGGACTGGCCTTTCCACCCTTGGCTGGTTATTTCTCGGTTGATCAGATGCAGGCTTTGGAATCATAACGGCCCCCACCGTTGGTCGGCGTTCACTTCTTCCCTGATACCTTTGTGAATAAACAGCAGATACTTCTTTCCTCCCAGTGAAAGATTTTTTTACAGCTGTAGATGCAGACGAATCTTTCTGAATCTTCCCACTTCTTATACCAGCCTCCACCCTCTCGCCGATTAAAATCAATTCGGTAAACCCTGTAGAGGAGCTCCCAATCAGATGATTAAAGAAAGGGCCTGATAGAGTTCCCAAAAACATGTACACCAACTCCCTTTCAGACAGAGGGGGTTGCACCCTTCCGGCTAGATCTCTCCACTTCTGAGCGTAATCTTTGAAGCCCTCATTGGAAACCATAGCCATACTCTGAAGTTGAGTACGGGTAGGCGCCAAATCGGCGTTGTAATGGTATTGTTTATAGAAAGCTGCGGCCAAGTCTTCCCAATTGTGGACGTCGGCCCTTTCCAACTGGTAGAACCAATCAAGTTGCGTTCTTGATAAACTGTCTTGGAAAAAGTGGACCCATAAGTCTTTGTCGGCAAAGTGTGGCTGAATCTTCCTGACATACGATCGGAGGTGCATTTTAGGACAAGACACCCCATCATACTTTGTAAATAAAGGAACTTTAAACTTTGGCGGGATCACAATTCCTGACACTAACCCCAACTCTTCAAAATCTAGCCCCGGTACTCTTTGGATTTCCATAGCGTTTAAATGCTCTTCAAGGTGTTTGTACTTGTCATCAGCCAGAGGGTATTGTTGTTCAGAGTAGTCCTCCTCTTCCTCTTCTTCTTCAGAATCTGATGGTACTGCCGTTTCTTTTCCTTTTCTTTCCCCTTCATCAGATGTTGTTGGAAAATCTAAGGTCCTTCTAGCTTGTCCCTGAAACCTTCTGCCCATGATTACCACGCCAGCTGGCTTCTTCTTCTTTTTCTCTTTTTCTTTTTCTAGCAGAGTCTTCAGCTCCTCTTTCCCCTTGGCTAAGGTCATGAGTAACTGTTGAAACTGCATGTTCTGAGCTTGAATATCTTTGACCGTTTGTTCGAGATCCATCTTACTGAAATAAACAATAGAGAGATGAGGAAACTTGTTGCAAAGACCTGTTTATGTTTATGATGAACGATATGTATTCATGCAATACTTTCAAGGATTTAGAAATTCAAATTTGATTCAAACAAAAATAAACACACGTCATATTAATAAGATAGAATTTGAGTACATCAATGCCCTTTGGGCAAAATAATACAAAATTCTAAGGTAAAAAGACACTGCGCATCCTCTTTGGTGCAATGTAGGTATTTAGAGTCTGCTCTTCATGAAGTAGCCGAGTGAGTTCCAAAACCTTCTTCTCGCTTGCGTAGAATTGTGCTTCGAAAGTATCGCGCTCTCCTTTGAGTTGTATCCAATCCCTTTGTAGGTCTTCGAGTGATGTAGGCATGTCAGGATGTAGGATAGTGTATGGAACTTCTCCTTCCTTAACAGGCTCAATAATCACCGGGAGAATGGAGGGATAAGGCACCATAAGACTTTGAGTGCGGGTTCGTACCCACTTGAGGTAAGGCTCAAGAGGGATGGAATTCTTGCGTCCCAAAGTTTTGCTATCCACCTTGATTAGCATCCTCCAAGCTCAGATGAATCTATGGCGAAGTCCTTGATCGTCGTTATCGTAGTCGAATACCAGGCCTTGAATCAACATATCATGTGGGCCATCCCTTCGGGCATAACCAAACTGTCTTAGAGCTAAGCACGGGTTGTAGGTAATGCCTCCCCTAATGCCAAGTAGAGGGACATTAGGGAATTCCCCACAATGGTCAACAATGATAACATTCTCCTTGGATCGAGAGCACCAATGGATATCTGAATGTTTAAGCGTCATTAACCTTTGTGACCACCTCAAACCTTGCTCATTCTTTAAGACTGATTGGGGAAGATGAGAAATAAACCATCTTTCCAGGAGAGGAGTGCAACACATAAGAACACCTCTTTTCCTCATTGTACGAGTGTGAAAAGAGTGTAGGATATCCCCAAGCAATGTAGGCACCGGGTTGTGAGACATGAAGATTTTAACAACATTCACATCTATGAGTTGGTCAGGATTAGGGAACAAGACCATCCCATAGATGAGAAGAGCTACAATCTCCTCAAAAGCTTGCAAGTCTAGGGAATTCCAACAGCTTTGGGCCTTCTCAAACAGAAACTTTTCCAAGAAGCCTTTGACACCACTTCTAGTTTCCCAATGAGTTATGACATCAGATGAGTGCAAGTGCAGGGCTTGGGAAATCTCTTCTGGCGTTGGATCTCTTTCCTTATCGTTGAAAGGTAGTTGATTGAGAATAGGAATCCTCAAGAGTTGAGAGAATTCTTCCAAAGTAGGCACAAGTTGATAGTCAGGAAATGTGAAGCAATGGTGCAAAGGGTCAAAGAACTGGAAAAGAACCTTCATCATATCCTCCTTTGTGTTGGAAGTGACCAAGTTGAGTAGACGACCATGTCTCTCGGTGAATGGAGAGTTCTCAGGGATCCTTGAAGCTAACTCCTTGAGTTGTGGAGGAATTCTTACAAGGTTGATTTGGATAGTTTTCCTGCGAAGTGAATCCATAACCTACAAAACAAGAACAAAGATGAATCTCCAAAATCCTTGAAATGGTTAGTGGATGCATATGATGTTCATGATGTCCATGATGTTTATGTACAAGCATGCATATACAAACAAATCAAGCAAGTTCTTAGTTTAGGCTTGCATGGGGTTTCATAGGTAAGTACCCTCTTGAAGTTTAGTTGGCTCAACCTGTCCTAACAATAGTAACCGGGTTCTAATGAGCTCAATATCACTGGATTATTTCCTTGGTCATTGTTTCATCTCAAGCCTCTTTAATGGCGACCGAAATATCCCAAGAAACCAACCCTCAATGAGTGCAGTATCGAGTATCTACCAACTTCGAACTGCACCAAAGTCGGTCATCTCACGACATCCTAAAAAGGCCAAGTTGGTCAAGTAAAGGGTTCTAGAAGTTCATTAGTGCTTCATGACATCACTCATCGGCTCCATATTCTCTTTGATTGACTCAAAGGCTACCGGTACCCACAAATATTTCACACTAATATAGCTATTGCTTAGACCATGTCGGTATACCCCGTACAGTTTCCACAATGTATTGCTATTTACCTATAATGTTTCCCAAATCCGGGTGGAGGATTTAAACCCAAACAAAGAACCATAATTGTAAAGCAAACAAGTCAAACAATGTAAGCAAATAAATGTGATATAAATCCTAAGGTAACCCCACTTTTTAAATTACTCCCCAACAGAGTCGCCAGTTCTGTGATACGGTGGGAGAACTGACTTGAGGTTTTGCGTTTTATCGCAAATGTCGCAGTTAGCAAGAGTCACCACCGACTTTTCTTTTATCCAAAAGGAAAGGTGAAAAAGCACAGGAAAGACCTTTGAGATGTTTTCTTGAGTTCGGGGGGTAGATTATGAAAAGGGAAGGTGCTAGCACCCTTTTCATCCATGGTTTTCCATGGGCTCTTAGTTACTTGCTTAGATCACTTGCTTTGTTTTGTTTGAAATGGTGTTTTGTGTGGTTTTGAAAGTATTTTGTAAAAGAGGCCATTGTTTAGGCAATCTTTGTAATGATTCTCGTTCGTGAGAATATATACAAAGATGTTTGTCTTTTGAACAATGTTTTCAATGTTTGTAAGATGTTTTTGAAATGTGTGTGTGTGTTTGTTTTTGAAAATAGCAAGGATTGTTTGAAATGGAGCAAGTAACTTAGAAGCTATCTACCTACTCAAATGTCTTTCCTATGTATTTTCTATTCCTTTGACATTGTTGACTTGCCATTGATTTGGTAAGCAACCCTATCTTTGGATGTAAATGGGACGGGCGTGGGTCATCGTATAACCATGATAGCAATGTTGCAAAGTATCTTAGCATTTTTTAGGGACCAAGATCATTTTGGTTAGGCAACTTTTGAATAGCGTCATCGAGGGGCTATGATCTTATATTTGTTTTGTTTTGCCAAGATACTTCGCATGCGTAACATGCCCATTTTATTTTAAGCAACCAAGTGGGATAAACCCTAAGGGTGCTTGTGTGAAAAATGTATCATTTTCATGATTTTGATTTTGTCTTGTATTTAGGGTTTTCTATTTTGTTTTGTTCTTGTCATGCAAACCCTAATTACTAATCATGGTATATAAAGCGATAAATTGCGTAATGTAAATATACTAAGCTATTACAACAATTTAATGGGAGGGAGGAATACAAGTTTGAATGGGGATTTGCACAAATATAAAGCTAAATATATTATTACAACCAAATCGAATTTGCGCGAATTAAATAAATATAATACAAATATTTAAAATGCAATGCAATGTTCATGTTAGAAAAATGTTGTATGTCTTGTTTTTGTGTAAGAAAAATATTTAACTTAAACCTAAAAAAAAAGGAAAAAATAATATTTAATTTTGGAAGGGGATTAAACCCTAGTTTTTATTCAAAATAAAATAATGTTCTATGTTATTATTTTGTGCACTTTTGTATAAAAATAATAAATACTATTATGCCTAAATATTAAAAATTAAATATGTGCAACAAATAAGTATTTTATAAGTATAAAAATATAAGATAAAAAAATATTAAGTATATTTGATTATTTACAAATTTATTAAGAAAATAAATTCTATTCTATCAAAATAAACTTATTTTTTTTCATGTGAGAAATAATAAAAAAAATAAAATAAAAGGGTAAAAATAAATAAATCATTTTTTAGTATTTTTTATCATTAAGAAGAATAAATAAAAGTATTAAATAAAAAAAATATGAAAAAGTATAAAAATATAAAATAGTTAGCAAAGGGGGTGCAATAGCAAGTCGGGGGGGTGTTTAGCAAAAACAAAAAGGCCAAAGCAACAAAAAGCCCAGAACTTCATCCCTGTCCTTTGTTCATCTTCTTCACGCCATTTCCCAGTTCAACCTGTATCTTCCTCATGCTTGCATAAAAATGAAAACTCATAACATGAAAAATGTGGCATTTGAGCTCACGATTCCAACCATATAAATCATGTAACCTAACTATCAAAGATCAAAGAGAGTTTTGGAATCCCTAAATCGTGACCTAATTTTTTCAGAGATTTCAAAGTTCAAATTCTCTTAGCACAAATAATATAAATGCAAAGTAAGGATATGTACAACTTCGTTATGATGAGAACTACATTTTTCCTTCACAAATCATGGCTTGAGGTTGCCTGTATAAAGAGATCGAGTTTAAGAAAATACCTCCCTCAGTTGGAATCGTGTATGGCAATGTAGGGACTTTAATGGAGGCCTGATGATTGTTTGAGCTTCCTTGAGCTTCCCTGAACCTATTCCAATCCTTATCTTGCTCTGAAGATGGCTGGAACTCCTTGACCAAGTCCAACTGCAAGCTTCCAAGTTAAAAATGGAAGATGGTGAAATAGAGGTTACAGAACCAGGGTTATGGATTAGATTTACTAGGTATCAAGTGTATAAGATGTTTGAATCAGTTAAACACAAAACGCACGAGCCAAATGAGAGTTGGCTGAGCTTTTGCAGAAACTGTATGCTTAGGCAGTTTTTGGTGTTTTTTAGTTTGAGAGAGTTCTAGGTTCAAGACAAGCGTGTAATGTATTGTACAATGTTTTCATATTAGTATAGAAGTGATCCAAAGTCAGCTTCCTACTAGCTGTGCAAGCTTTAGCCCTTTTGCAACTTTTCTTGTACTTGAAGTAAAGTTGATAAGACCAATCTCACATGCTTGTACCAGCTTGCTTTAGGGATGATATGAGCTTGTACAAATTGCTTGAGAGTTGTGTAGTTTGCTTGTATCAAAGGGACAAGTCCAATGCTCCAAGTTGACAAAGTTGCAAAAGTGCATCTTTATGAAAATGGCAATGAAGCCTTTTTGCCCAAAATGGAATTACAACTTGTGTAAAGTTTCAAAAGCAAAGATAAAGGCTTTGTCAATTGAGTATTCATTTAATTAAGGAGTGTATATCAAGCTTAGGACCTGTAAAGCAAGAAATAGCCAGCATAGGTTTGGTTTGCAACTTGTTTCTTCATGGAAATGGCTTGAACAAAAAGTGAGAAAATGTCAACTTCCTCTCTTAGATTCTCCCTACTCAAAAATGATCTTAGAGAGTTATTGGACATTTTGGAAATTTTGCAATGTGCTCTATACTCCATATTTTAAATGCATTTTTAGATACCTCTTGTAACTAGGTGAAAAGTTGCCATGAAGTTGGGTCCAAAACCTGCCTAAACTAGGGCAAAATTTCACTAAGTTAAGAAGTTCATGACCATGTATTCACAAATTTATAACTTGAGATCCAAGAATATTTAGGGAAAATCTTGTGAAGCAATGTTGTAGATTTCATGGGGATCTACAACTTTTTCATGTTGGGAGTTTTCTTTGAATCAAAATTCATCATGGTGAAAAAGTGGTGCAAAGTTGAGAAAAAATAAGAAAATTTTTATACTTAGGAAAATTCTAAGTTATGAAAATTTTCAAATTAAAACCCTAATTTTCAAATTTAGTTTTCTTGGTCAACAAGTTTCATATTTTGACATATCTTGATGAATTATGACCCTTGGCACTTGATTTTGACCAAAAAGTCAAAGTTTGACTTTTCAGTGTACAGTTGACTTTTGATCAGTTGACTGCAAATTTCATCTGTCAATCCAATGAACTTGAGATCTTTTGAACTATGTAATTAAGTCAAGATGATGCCATTGAATCTTTGAAATCATGATTGAACTCAATTTTTCAATTGCTAGGTTAAAAATCAGAAATTGCCCTTCCTCAGTCAAAACCCTAATTTTGACCATTTTGCTCTTTTGATGATTTGATCAAATTTCTTGAGGAGTTGTGATCCAAACTTGATCAAATGGTACATATGAGTCTAAAATGTTGATGTGGATCAAAAATTATAAAGTTTGACTGTAAATTGGCCATAGTTGACTTTTCCCCCAATACAATTGATTTTTATGTATACTGTCCAATTGACTGATCAAAAATGTGGCTCAAGGCTTGAAACTTAATATGAGCAATCTTAGGGGTCCAAAATGATGTATGAAAGTCAAATGAAGCATTGATGGTCCAAAAATCCTTGTGCAGACTCAATCCCTAATTTTGGGTTATCAGTGCAACATGAGATGTCTTGAGCTGACCAAACCCTGATCTTGTCTTCAGTCAAAGAAGTCTTGTGAGAAAAGTCTTGATAAATGAGAGGGCAAATTTTGGGGTACAACACCCAGCATGACCTTTTTTCATTTTTTTTCACTTTTTTTTGACATCTTATTTTTTTACAACGCCTGGGCCTCTATTTGTTTGGGCCTTATTTTTGGCTATATTATGTCCCCCTGCCTTGCTGTTTATACATCCTGGCCCATTTTACTTTTATTTTTATTTTTTATTTATTTTAATTATTATTATTAGTATTATTATTAATATTAATTTTTATTGTTAGTAATAAAAATCCTAAAAATATTTTTATTTATTATTTTCACATTTTATATTTTATTTTTATTCACAAAAACAAAAGAATAAAAACATTTCTTTTACATTTTCTTTAATAATTAGATTTACCTTTTTAAATACTTAGATAATTTAATTTTAATTATTATTATATTATATTATTTATTTTTCTTGTAAATTAAAATCAATTTAAAATTTAGGATTTTTATTTAATTATTTTTATTTACTAATTTAATTAAATTCACAAAAACCCTAAAAAACTTGTTTTCTTTAAATTATTTTAGTTTACTAACTTAATCTTAATTTTATTATTTTTAGTTAATTATTTTATTTTAATTAATTAGGTCAAAAACCCTTTTCTTAAAAAAAACAAACAATAATCATATTTCTTACATTTTATATTCTTGCATTTTATCTTTATTTTGTACATTTATTCAAATTCAATATGGTTGTAATAATTATTTAGATTTAATTTCTTGCAATATTCCCCATTTGTAATTTGTATACCCCCTCCCCTAAGTGATGTAATAGCTTAGTATTTTTAATTTCCGTAATTTAAACGCTTTATATACCAATGCTAGTAATTAGGATTTGTATGGAAAAACTAAAACCAATCAATTAGAAAACCTTAATCAAAGACAAATCAAGCATGAAAATCAATACACTTGCACACAAGCACCCTTAGGGTAAATCTAGTTGGTTGCCTTACAAAAATGGTCATATTATGCATGTGAGGTATCTTAGCAAAAACAAGCAAAATGCAAGATCATAGTCCCTCGATGACGCTATCTATGTTGCCTTTCAAAATAATCTTAGTCTCTAAAGAAAAATGCTAAGATATCTTGCAACATTGCTAATCATGGTTATACGATGACCCACGCCCGTCCCTTTTACATCCAAAGATAGGGTTACTTGTTAAGTCAATGGTAAGATAACAACGTCAAAAGAAAAAGGAAATGAACATGAAAGACTTTTGAGTAGGTAGCATGTTCCTAGTTACTTTCTCAATTTCAAAATCAAAACATCCTTGCTATTTTAAAAACAAACACCAACACTTTCAAAACATCTTACAAACTTGAATTTTTTTTCAAAAGATCAACACTTTGCATACATTCTTACGAACGAGAATCATTACAAAGTTTGCCTAAACGATGGCACCTTTTCAAAATACTTTCAAAAACCACACAAAGCACATTTTCAAACAAAAGTAAGTGATCTAGCAAGTAACTAAGAGCCCATGGAAAACCATGGAAGAAAAGGGTGCTAATACCTTCCTTTTTCATAATCTACCCCCCGAACTCAAGAAAAGATCTCAAAGGTCTTTCCTAAGCTTTTTCACCTTTTCTTTTGGATAAAAGAAAAGTCGGTGGCGACTCTTGCTAACCGCAACATTTGCGATCAAACGCAAATCACCCAAGTCATTTCTCCCACCGCATCACAGAACTGGCAACTCTGCTGGGGAAATTTTAAAAGTGGGGTTACCTTAGGGTTAGATCATGTTTACTTGCTTTCATTGTTTGACTTGTATGCTTTACATTATGGTTCTTTGTTTGGGTTTGAATCCTCTAACCGGATTTGGGATACCTTATAGGTAAGTAGTAATACATTGTGGAAACTGTGCGGGGTATACCGACATGGTCTAAACAATAGCTATGTTAGTGCGACATATTTGTGGGTACCAGTAGCCCTTGAGTAGTCAAGGAGAATACGGGGCCACTGAGTGATGTAATGAAGCACTAACTAACTTTTAGAACCTTTACTTGACCAACTTGGCCATTAGGACGTAGTGAGATGACCGGCTTTGGTGCAGTCCGAAGTTGGTAGATACTCGATACTACACTCATTAAGGTATGTTTTTTTTGGGATATTTCGGTCGCTATTAAAGAGGCTTGCGCTAAAACAATGCTTAAGGAAACAAACCAGTGATATTGAGCTCCTTAGAACCTGGTTACTATTTCTAGGATATGTTTGAGCAAACTAAACTTCAAGAGGGTATTTACCTATGATACTCCATGCAAGCCTAAACCTAAGGACTTGTTTGCTTTGTTTGTATATATATACTTGTACATAACATCATAAACATCATAACATCATACTCATATTCACTAACCATTTCAAGTATGTTGGGATTTATCTTTGCTCTATTTTGTAGGACATGGATTCTATTCGCAGGAAAACCATTCAAGTCAATCTTGTAAGAATCCCTCCTTAACTTAAAGATCTAGCATCAAGGATTCCTGAAAACTCTCCATTTACCGAGAGACATGGTCACCTCTTAAACTTTGTCACCTCCAACACTGATGAGGACATGATGAAGGTACTCTTCCAGTTCTTTGATCCTTTACACCATTGCTTCACATTTCCCGATTATCAACTTGTGCCAACTTTGGAAGAATTCTCCTAACTCTTGAGGATTCCTATTCTCAATAAACTACCCTTCAACGGTACGAAAAGAGATCCAAAGCTAGGAGAAATTGCTCAAGCTCTACACTTGCAACCATCTGATATCACAACTAATTGGGAAACAAGGAGTGGTGTCAAAAGTTTCCTAGCAAAGTTCTTGTTTGAGAAAGCCCAAAACTGTTGGAACTCTTTGGATTTGCAAGCTTTTGAAGAAATTATGGCTCTCCTCATCTATGGGATGGTTTTGTTTCCAAATCCTGACCAACTCATAGATGTGAACACCGTCAAAATCTTCATGTCTTGTAACCCGGTGCCTACTTTGCTAGGGGACATCCTACATTCTTTTCACACTCGCACTATGAGGAAAAGAGGCATTCTTATGTGTTGTACTCCTCTCTTGGAAAGATGTTTTATTTCACATCTTCCCTAATCTGTATTGAAGAACGAGCAAGGCTCAAGGTAGTCACATAGGTTGATAACTCTCAAACATTAAGAAATTCATTGGTGTTCCCGATCTATAGAGAATGTTACTATCGTCGACCGTTGTGGAGAATTACCTAATGTCCCCTTAATTGGCATTAGAGGAGGTATCACCTACAACCCTTTCTTAGCCTTAAGACAATTTGGTTACGCCCGAAGGGATGGCCCACATGAGATGCTCATTCAAGGTTTGGTATTTGACTACGAGAACAACGATCAAGATCACCACCAGAGATTTATCCAAGCTTGGAGGATGTTGAACAAGGTAGATAACAAGACATTGGGGCATAAGAATTCCATCCCTCTTGAGCCTTACCTCAAATGGGTACGAGCTCGTACTCAAAGTCTTATAATGCCTTACCCCTCCATTCTCCCGGTTATCATAGAGCCTGTTGTGGAAGGAGATGTTCCATACACTATCCTACATCCTGACATGCTCACCTCTCTTGAAGACTTACAAAGGGATTGGATACAACTTAAATGGGAGCGTGACACTTTCGAGGTCCAATTCTACGCCAGCGAGAAGAAGGTTTTGGAACTCACTAAGAAACTTCATGAGGAACCTAAACGCCTACATCGCGCCAAAGAGGATGCGTACAACTTTTTTATCTTAGAGTTTTTGTATTTCTTTGTAAGCCCAAAAGAGGCATGATGTACTCAAGCTTTGATTTATTAATATAATGTGTGTTCCTTTTTGGTCTAAAGAAAATTCAAATCTCTAATTTCCTTGAAATCATTGCATATGCATCTACCATTCATCATAACATAAGCAGGTTTCTTACAACAAGTCTCCTCATCTTTCTACTGTTTATTTCAGTAAGATGGATCTCGAGCAGACAGTAAAAGACCTCCAGGCGCAAAATGCTCAGTTTCAATAGATGTTCTTGACTCTAGCCAAAGGACAAGAGGATTTGAAAACTTTGTTGATTGATGAAAAGAAGAAGAAAGCAATGAAAGCAACTGGTGTTCTGAATCTAGGAAGAAGATTCCCAAGGGCAGCCAGAAAGATCTTAGACTTCACAACATCATCTGGTGAAAAAGAAAATCAAGAGGAGAAAGGCAAGGAAGCAACTGCCCAGCCAGAATCTGAAGAGGAAGAAGAAGAGGATTACTCTGAAGAATAATATCCCCCGGCCGACGACAAATACAAACATCTGGAAGAGCGTCTAAGTGCAATGGAAATTCAGAAAGTTCCTGGGATGGACTTTGAAGAGTTGGGTTTGGTTTCTGGGATTGTTATTCCACCAAAATTCAAGGCACCAGTGTTCGCTAAGTACGATGGGGTTTCGTGTCCCAAGATGCATCTCCGATCTTACGTGAGGAAGATACAACCTCACACTGTTGACAGAGATTTGTGGGTCCACTTATTTCAAGACAGTCTATCCAGGACTAAGCTAGATTGGTTCTATCAACTAGAGAGGGCCAATATCCATAATTGGGAAGACCTTGTCGCTGCTTTCTATAAACATTATCAATACAACACAGACCTTGCTCCCACCCGTACTCAACTCCAAAGTATAGTTATGGTTTTAAGTGAAGTTTTCAAAGACTACGCTCAGAAATGGAGGGACTTAGCAGGAAGAGTCCAGCCTCCCCTGTCCGAAAGAGATTTAGTAGACATGTTTCTAGGTACCTTGTCCGGTCCTTTCTTTAATCATCTAATTGGAAGCTCTTCAGCAAGATTCACTGAATTAATCTTTACCGGAGAAAGAGTGGAAGTTGGGATTAAGAGTGGGAAGATTCAAAAGGACGCATCCTCCAGTGCCGTGAGAAAACCATTTATTGGGAAGAAAGAAGTTGGTGTTGTGTATCCTCAAAGGAATCAAGAAATAACTGAACACCGTCCAATGGTGGGGGTTGTCATGATCCCTAAGCATGCACCTACTCAACAAAGGAGCAATCAGCCTAGAACAGAAAGACCAGTAGGACAATTTACCCAGATTAACATGACACTATCTCAAGTCCTGCCACATTTGTTGAGATCTAATCTGGTAACTTTGAAAGAAGCTCCGAAGAATCCCAACACAACATCTCCTCATTACCATCCTAATGCTCGATGTGCTTAGCATTCAGAAAGTCCAGGTCATGATACCAACAACTGTTGGGCTTTGAAAAACAAGGTGCAAGACCTTATTGAAGCAAAATAAATTGAATTCGATGCTCCTGAAATCCCAAATGTTATAACCGCTCCTATGCCCAAGCATGGCCGTGATGTTAACACTGTTGAACATGATATGTTTGTTATTGTTGTTGATGAACTTGTTACTTCTCTCCTGACTGTCAAAAGGAACCTGTTGAATGCTGGTTTATTTCCGGGATGTGACGAAAGCTTCCACCTCTATTTATCCCTCTCAACTGGTTGTCATTTATTGAAAATAGGTGTTCAGCGCCTGATGGATGACAAAGAGATTTTATTTGAAAAGACTCATGTTCCAACCATTTCTTACAAAGATGTTTCAATAGTAACTATTTCCGCCAATCCTTCCAGGGTCTCCACCAAAATACCCGTTAGGATTACATCAGTTCCTATAGTAGCTCCACTGATAATTACTATGCCTGGACCAATCCTGTACTCATAAGATAAAACTGTCCCATGGAATTATGGGGGCGACTTCTACTATCACGGCGTCAAGCAAGATTGGCTGACTGGTGAAGACTCAATTTTTGAGAAGGATGACCCCGACATCGGCAATATTGTGGGAACCAGCAAGATAACCCGGAGTGACAGAGTATTCTCTCCCGGTATTTCTCCTCCAAAGACTATTATCGGTCCTATGATCATCCCTGTTGATGTTCCTATTGACACTACTACTACACTTCCTATGGTTACCCCTACTGACACTCCTACCACTGAGTCGACCGAGACTCGAGGCAAAGGCATCTTGGTTGAGCCTGTCCAAATGAAGGCGCAATCAGTATCTATCCCGGAAGCCTCCCAAAAGGAGATGAAAGAAATTATAAAAATTATAAAGAGAAGCGACTACAACGTAGTCGAACAGCTAGGGCAGACTCCATCAAAGATTTCCATGCTGGTTTATTGTTGTGCTCTGAGGCTCATGCGAAGGCCTTGGTGAAATTCCTTAAAACTTCCCATGTGCCACAAGAAACCTTTGCCGACCAGTTCCAAGACTGTGTGGCCAGTTTAACCGCTGACAACAGTTTAGGCTTTTTTGATGCTGACTTGACACCTAGAGGGAGGAAGCACAACAAGGCATTGCATGTCTCTGTCGAATGTATGGGCACAACTTTGGCCCATGTTTTTGTTGATACTGGTTCATCTTTGAATGTGCTGCCTAAGAAGGCTCTTGATAGACTCGACTGTGAAGGTTTCACCTTAAAACCCAGCAACATAGTGGTAAGGGCCTTCGACGGTTCAAAGAGGATGGTGCATAGGGAGGTGGACATCCCCATAAAAGTTGGAACTCAAACCTTTGATTCAAATTTTTACGTGATGGACATTCGCCCTTCCTATTCCTTCTTATTGGGCCGACCATGGATTCACAATGCTGGTGCCGTCACCTCTACATTACATCAAATGCTGAAATACCCGACCAAGGCGAAAATCATTATTGTCATGGAGAAGAGGAATATATGGTCAGTCACTTAAGCTCATTCAGATACATGGAATTGGATGGTGAATTCATTGAAACTCCGTTTCAGCATTTCGAGGAAGTCCCACAAACCGTGGCAGTAACTAAGACTATTTCCCAGATCCTGAAGATTACA